>OY740796.1:44573779-45773779 GCA_963514005.1 Raja brachyura
GGCAGCCGTTACAAGGCCTTCTACGCCCGCACCTCCAGACTCAGGAACAGCTTCATTCCCAGAGCTATAGCGACTCTGAACCGGCCCTGCTGAGTACCCCCCCCCCATGGACTGTCTCCCTCGGATGGTCACGTCGCACAGACACATCTGCACTTTAGTCTGTTTTGACTTTTACTGTTTTAATGTTCTTTTTACAAACCTTGTTCTCGGGTTATCTAAACCAAAATTTTATTAGTCATTAAGTTATGACATTGGATGGAAACTGCAAACCAATACTCATTGCACTTATGTGTAATGACAATATTATTATTATTGATGCTGCCTGCCTGACCGAGTGATTCCAGATGTTTCTGATTTTAAAGACAGAGTGAGACAACACAGAAACAGGCCCTTCGGCCCAACACATGCATGCCAACCAATCCATTTTATTTTGGATGTACAGTATTGCAGTTTTGTTTTAAAAGGACAAAGTGCTGGAGTAACAGGTCAGGCAGCGTCTAGCATCTTTGAAGAACAAAGATTGGTGATGTTTCAGGTCGAGACCCTTCTTGAAGAATCCTAACTCAACACGTCACCTACCCATGTTCTCCAGAGATGCTGTCGTTATTTTTATACCAGCATCTGCAGTTCTTTTTTATCTCCTTGGCAGGTTTTTTTTTTAAAGTTTTAATTTATGTGTTTTTCAGTTGATGCTGGAATGCCAAATATCCACGTGGCAGTTCACATGAAAATTACCCGTTAAAATAGGATATAATTCTGTGTACTTGGCGAGGATTATAATCTGGTCAGGCATCTTGGTTTGGAGTTAAATTGCAAGAATTGTCAACCGATATTGAGCTGTGTTAGCTCATTGTTAAAGATAGCCAGCTCTGAGGCTGTATCTGTTTCAGGTTGAAATAAGAGCCTTCTTTAGATAAAAGGCTTATCTAAAACAAAATGGCTTCTGGGCTGATTGCACCAATACACTGCCCTTCAGGAATCCAATCTAATTTGTGCAATTATTTATATAGAGTGAATGATGTTAGCTGTGCCACAGTGTAATGTTGCAGTCTAAGTAGTTTTAAGACGTGTTATTTTACCCTTCAGTCACTTAATTTCAGTTTAGTTTATTGTCACGTGTACCGAGGTACAGTGAAAAGCTTTTGTTGCGTGCTCATTAGCTAGTGGAATGACAATACACGATTACAATCGAGCTAGTCACAGTGTACAGATACATGATAAGAGAATAATGTTTAGTGCAAGTAAAAGCCAGTAAAGTCCGATCAACGATAGTCCGAGGGTCACCATTGAGGTAGATAGTAGTTCAGGCCTACACTCTGAATATCTCCCACCTTTCAACCAATGATAAACTTCCTCTTCCCACCCTCTTTCAATCCTTATTCCTCTCTTTCCTTGAAAAATAGTTGCTCAACACATGTTTAAGAAGGAACTGCAGATGCTGGAAAATCAAAGTGCTGGAGAAACTCAGCGGGTGAGGCAGCATCTATGGAGCAAAGGAAATAGGCAACGTTTCGGATCGAGACCATTCTTCAGACACATGTTGTACTTTGGAGATACAGCGTGGAAACAGGCCCTTCAGCCCACCGAGTCTGGACCGACCAGCAACCACCCTGTACACTAACACTATCCTACACACTAGGTACAATTAATAATTCTATCGAAGCCATTTAACTTTCAAACCTGAACATCTTTGGAGTGCGGGAGGAAACCGGAGCACTCGGGGAAAACCCACGCAGGTTAGAGGGAGGAAGTACAAACTCTGTACAGATAGCACCCGTAGTCAAGATTGAACCCGAGTCTCCACCGCTGCACATCTGTGCTGCACCATGCAATCATACAGCATTGAAATGGGTCCTGTGGCCCACCGTTGCCAGATTCCCAAGAGTTGATTTCTACTCCAGTCAGAAGCAGGCCAGCTCTTGCTTGGAATAACAGGGCACGAGACCAGGAGTGACCCAGCAGACCTTCAAGCATTTCTGACATTTTTCTCAACCCTTGTGTGTTCCAGGGGAGAACATAGAGGAGTGGTCCCACTATTTTTTCACCCAGAGAGTTGTGAATTTATGGAATTCCATATAACGATATAACAATTACAGCACGGAAACAGGCCATCTCGGCCCTTCTAGTCCGTGCCGAACACTTACTCTCACCTAGTCCCATCTACCTGCACTCAGACCATAACCCTCCATTCCTTTCCCATCATATACCTATCCAATTTATTTTTAAATGATAAAATCAAATTCCACATAGCTACCACTCTCTGAGTAAAGAAGTCCCCCCTCATGTTACCCCTAACAGGTCTGTCCCTTAATTCTCAAATCAACTGCCACAGAGGGCAGTGGAGGCCAAGTCACTGGATGGATTTAAGTGAGAGTTAGATAGAGCTCTAGGAGCTAGTGGAACCAAGGGATATGGGGAGAAGGCAGGCACGGGTTATTGACAGGGGACGATCAGCCATGATCTCAATGAATGGCAGTGCTGGCTCGAAGGGCCGAACGGCCTACTCCTGCTCCTATTTCATAGGTATAAAGAATTAAGCTTTTTCTATACATACATACATATGTACATGTATATATATATATATCACATTCAAAATACAATTATCTTGTTAGCTACCTCATCTCTATCCAATCCTGCTACTTCCTGTCATTGCAAATTATATAATTTGCATCATGTACCTTTGTGCTTTTAGGTCAGCCAAAAGATTTACATTAAGGGGTCAATAAGATTATTCAGCAGCAATTATTATAAAGAGCGAATGGTGTTGGCTGTGGCATCGTGTAAATTTTAATTTTATAATGACGTGATGTCCATCGGCACTCGGGTTACAAGAGTGGCTCCGAGTGCTGTCGCCCTTTTAAACACTTTACTTCTTGACATTGTATATTCCAATATCCTCAAAACTGGGGCACCAAAATCTAGGCCAACCCCTGCAACTCTCCTTTTTGAAAAACATTTATAAAACATTTATACCTGCGGCTGCATGGCTTCCCTCCGGGTGATCCGGTTTCATGCCACATACCAAAGACATGCAGGTTTGAAGGTTAATCAGTCTGCTTCCATGCTGTGTCTCTAAACGAACCTAATTTAAAAGCTCCTGCTCTACTCTCAAGTGGGATGCAAAAGACCCAGTGACACTATTTAAAGGAGAATTCTACCTGGTATTCTCAGCTAACTTTTCAATATTTAGGTTGGACACAAATTGCTGGAGACACTCAGCGGGTCAGGCAGCATCTCTGGAGAAAAGGAATAGGCAACGTTTTGGGTCGGAACTAGGGTTCAAGTTAAGTCAAGTCACATTTATTTATATAGCCCATTTAAAAAACAACTCTTGTTGACCAAAGTGCTTTACATTTGTTATAAGAGTAGTATACACAAGCAGGCTACATACATATATAAAAATAGCCCTCGCTCAGAGGACGTCAGGAAAGGCTTGGGAGAACAGATACGTTTTTAGACTAGACTTAAAGGAGTCAATGGAGGGGGCAGTTCTAATGGGGAGGGGGACGCTGTTCCACAGTCTAGGAGCTGCGACCGCAAAGGCACGGTCGCCCCTGAGCTTATGCCTAGACCGCGGGACATTCAGCAACCCCAAGTCGGCCGATCTGAGGGACCTGGAGGTGGTGTAGTGGGTGAGAATACTTTTAATGTAGGTGGGTGCAAGCCCATTGAGGGCTTTGTAGACAAAGAGGATGGTCTTGAAATTTATTGGGAACCACACAGGGAGCCAGTGGAGAGAGGCCAGGATTGGGGTGATGTGGTCCCTTTTTCGGGTGCCCGTCAGGAGTCTCGCTGCGGCGTTTTGGACCAATTGCAGGCGGGACAGGGAAGATTGGCTGATGCCAGTGTAAAGGGAGTTGCAGTAATCTAGGCGGGTGGAGATAAATGTGTGGATGATCTTGCCAACTATCCCATATTAGCCGGGACATCCGGTATATTGGGCTAAATTGGTTTGTCCCATACGGGACCGCCCTTGTCCCATATTTGACTGCTACTGCTTGGGAGGAGGCGACTGTTGGGTCGGAACGCAGCGTCCGGCCCCACCGTCCCGACGTAGTGCCGCCCATGGAGTGCAGAAGCAGCACCTCGCCCGTAGCCCTGTCGGTCGGCAGCCCAGCCAGCTGTCCGACCATTGGACCTTCGCTTACCGTCGACACCACCACCCCTCCTTCTCATGGCCGATCATCGGTTCATGAGTTGGATGGGGCGCCGGACTTTGCACGCAACGTCGCAAGTTTGGGCCAAAACTCCTCAGCTGGCCCGCCAGCTGGGCTTTGTGTGCAGTCCAGCACCCGGGCCAACTCATCATTCACCCAGCCACGGCCGAGTTGGTCAATTGCCATTTAGGAATTTGGCCCTTATTTTGACCTTTTGTCCCTTATTTGGGAGTGAGAAAGTTGGCAACCCTGGTCGGAACCCTACTTCAGCCTGAGAGACATCCATCTGTGGAGAGAAACAGAGTTAATGTTTCGGGCCAAAGACTGTTTCATGCAACTGGAAAAGGGAGAAACTTAATTCATTTCCTCACTTTCACAATTTTGATGAAGGGTCCTTGTCTTCAAACAGTAGCTCAGTTTCTTTGTCCATAGATGCTGCTTGACTCGCTGAATGGTCTCAGAATCTTCTGTTTTCATCTAATTATCAGGTTTTTTTAAAATGAGAACTTGCTATGTATTATTTGGTTGTTCCATTTCCCACATTAAAACAGTGACTATCCTAGCAAGCAACTTGATTGGCTAAAATTGCCTTACGAAGCGTAGAATATATTCTTAATGGGCCTGTCCCACTTGAAGATTTTTTAGGCAGCTGCTGGCGACCGTCATAGTCGTAGTAGGCCGCCGAAAGACCGGCGACATCCTATGTCATCCTGGCCACAACCTACGACAGCATCTACGTCAGGAGAAGTCAAGCTACGCTCATTGGCGTCAAACCCATTGTCGCCGAAAATTTTTCAACATGTTGAAAATTTAGTGGCGACCAGAAAGACGCTACGACTTTTTGCGCGACTGCAGTTGCCTAAAAAAATTGCCTAAGTGGGACAGGTCCATAAAGGATCCCTTTTGCCCCACACCTTGTGTTTAAATCTCTGGCCTTTGTTCTAACCATCTGCCTATGAAAAAAAGCCATCACCTGCCTTCACCTGTAACCCGTCATGCTTTGGCGTTCCCTCTGCTCTCTCCACTATTTTCACTCCCCTACAATCAGTCTGGAGAAGGGTCTGGACCCAAAGCATCACCCATCCATATTCACAAGGGACATTGAGTTACTCCAGCACTTTTTGTTTTGTAAATCAGCACCTGCAGTTCCTAGTTTCCATATATATACACATATTTAGGTCTGTCTTACAGATATACCTTCCAAATAAACATTCCCAAATGCTAATTCTGCATCTTTTTAAAGATGGTATGTTTACCTGCATATTTGGCAGGTGACTGACCAACTTTAGAATTTCTGCTCTTTGCTGTGAATTTTATTTAAGTATTGATATTCAGAAAGCATTAGCAGAGTCTTCTGTCGTCTCTCCAGTCCCTGTGTCTCCCTTTTACTGGTGCACTGCAAAATCTCCTCAAGGTTTATAGTTCATTAATTTAGAGATACAGCATAGAAACAGGCCCTTCGGCCCGTCAAGTCCGCACCGACCATCATCCCTACAGTAATTCTATCCTACACACTAGGAACAATTGACAGAAGCCAATGAACCTACAAACTGCACATCTTGGGAATGCAAGGGGAAACTGGAGCATCCGGAAGAAAACCCACGTGGTCACCGGGAGAACGTACAAACTCCGTACATATCGCACATGGAGTCAGGATCGAACCCAGGTCTCTGGCGTATTCCTACAGTTGAAGAAATCCAGCATCTCATGTCTCCAGATTTTGCTACATTATTTCACAAGCACAAAAATCACTCCTTGATAACATTTGTCACAGGCAGCTGGTTTTTCTTGTCACACAGTTCCGTACCAGCACATTTCATGCAGACATTTGGTCATGATCGAGTGCAGAGGTCAGTAAAACAATCTTTGTGTAACTGCTTGCCAGCTGAAAGTGTTGATGGACATCTGTTCCCAACCGTACATTACTTCAGTGGGTGGATAGGTCTTGCTGGCTCTCCCAGACTGACCCAGGTGCTTCCAGACTGACCCAGGTTCTTTCTGTGCCTGACATTGTCACTATGCTTCATATTACATCTGGAACCTGGTATATAACGAGTCAAAACCTGTAGGAAGGAACTGCAGTTGCTGGTTTAAACCGAAGAAAGACACAAAAAGCTGGAGTAACTCAGCCGGACAGACAGCATCTCTAGAGAGAAGGAATGGGTGACGTTTCGAGTTGAGACACTTCTTCAGACTGGTTAAGAATAAGGGAAACAAGAGATATAGACGATGCAGTAGAGAGATACAGATCAATGAATGAAAGATGTGCAAAAAAGTTACGAAGATGTGTTTGTTAGGTGAAAACGAGAAGCTCGTGCAACTCAGGTGGGGGTGGGATAGAGGGGAAGGGGGGGGAGACTTGGGTGGGGGAGGGATAGAGAGAGAGAATAACTGGAGTATCTCTGAAAGTGCCGCCTGACCCACTGAGTTACTCCAGCATTTTATGCCTATCTTTGGTAGAAACCAATTTCTGCAGTTCATTTTTTATTACATCCCAAATATTGTACAATGTTTCTTATAGTTCATAGGTACAAAATTATGTAAAATATTGTGCCACCCTGTGAAGCCACAATGGAGTGTCGATGTCCTTATTTAAAGTTGGATATGCTTGCAACGAAGGCAAGACAGACATCAGGAGATCGAATTCTGGGCTAAAGGGGTTGATATAGAAAAAAGTTGCACAGATAGGGGCTACAGCCACTGGAGTGTGGAAGAGTGAAGGGCCTGTCCCACTTGGGTGTCATTTGTGTGTCACGCACTTGGCGCTTGAAGATTTTCAACATCCCATAATCCTGCGGCGCTGCACGCAACCGCGCGTCACTGCCTACGTCACCTTGCACCGTGCTCGCGTAATGCGCACCATGCACGCATCACGTGCGAGGCACAACGCACGCGTCGTGACGCATAAATGATGACGCGCAAATTACACCCAAGTGGGACAGGCCCTTGAGAGATCATCTTAGAAAAGTAGATAGAAACATAGAAAATAAGTGCAGGAGGCACTTAAAGCACTTCGGGCCCGTACCACCATTCATTGTGATCATGGCTGATCGTCCCCTATCAATAACCCGTGCCTGCCTTCTCCCCATATCCCTTGACTCCACTAGCCCGTAGAGGTCTATCCAACTCTCTTGTAAAATCATAAAAGAATTCAAGAAGGGGGGTGATGGGGTGGTTGCCAAAACGACTCACCTCTGAGCCCAGGTACACAAGAGATTATAAAACGTGGTGAACACTGCCCTGTCCATCACAGCGACTGGTCTCGTCCCCATCTAAGGGATCTCCAGGACTCACTGCCTCAAAAGGGCAGCCAGCATCATCAAGGACCCACATCACCCTGGCCATGCTCTCATTTCACCCCTGCCATCGGGAAGGTGGTATAGAAGCCTGAAAACTAACGTCCAGTTTCAGGAACAGCTTCTTCCCAACAGATATCAGGCTACTGAACACTATGAACTACAACTAAACTCAGAAATGTTTTGATTGCACAAGGAACATGGGCTTTGCATTTGTTTTTGCACTATATATATATATTTTTTAAATGTATTGAACATCTTTTGTGGTCCATTATATTATCTACTGAGTGCTAAGTTTCCATTCCTGTTGTGCTGCAGCAAATGTGAATTTATTTGTTACATTTCAAGATGAAAGGCAGTAAAACAATCTCGACTTGACTCCAGGGGGCATAATTTCAGAATGAAGGATTGGCCATTTCAGATGGAAATGAGAAGAAATGTCTTCCCCAAAAGGTCATGAATCTTTGAAATTCTCTAATACAGAGTTACTCCAGCACTTTGTTTTTTACTCAAGACATCTCAACGACTAGGCAGTCAAGGAGATATGGAAAAAAAAGTGGAACAATAATATAGGAGCCAATATTGGATCAGGCAAGACCTTATGGCATGATGGATTAAGAAGATGACTGGCCTACCCCTGGTCCTATAGTTGTAGATAGAAGATGGAAGAATTAGAACAAGAGTACATTAGATATGATAATGGAGTTACTAATTTCAATGAGTGCTGCATTGGAATAAACAGCCTGGTTGTGCCCGAAGTCAGATGAAGGTAGTCAAGAGGTTGAGGCATTAGCGTTCGATGATGGATTTGGTTGAGATGATATAACTACAGTCAAATATATAATATTACAATCTCGTTATGCACAGAATTGTGGACGGAGTCCAGACCAGCACACCAACCAATCTCCCTCCCATTTACATCTCACGCTGCCTCGACAAGACCAGCAGCATAATCATGAACAAGTCGCACCCTGGCCACTCCCTCTTCTATCAGGTGTGAAAGGGCACACCTCCAGATTCAGGGACAGTTTCTTCCTTGCTGTTATCAGGCAACTGAAGCATCCTACCAAAAAATAGAGACTAGAGAGCAGTCCTGAGCTACTATCTACCTCTTTGGTGACCCTCGGATTATCTTTGATCAGATGTTACTGGACTTTATCTTGTACTAAAAACTTCATCCACTTTATAATGCATCTATACATGGCTCGATTGTAATCATGTTTTATCTTTCTGCGGATTGGTTAACATGAAAAACTTTTTCACTGAACTCAGTACACATGACAATAAACTAAACTCAACTCAAGAGACTGAGATCGCCATGGGGAAAAGATAATGTCAGACATGTCAAAGGCCACTGTCAAGACATGTCAAAGGAGGAAAGCATTTGGGTTGCAATGTGCTTGTAAAGTGAAGATTATAGGTAGAAATAAAGGGAAAGGGGGCAGCCACTAAAAGAAAGGGAAAGAAAGACAACCAATAAATGTTCCAAAAAGCAATTCATAGGAAGAATTCAAACTGTTGGCAAACTAATCCAAAATTGCTAGATTGGTATTCTTTATTGTCTGTTAAGCATCATGAAATTCAGCACACACAGGAGACTCACGAGTCTGGAGACAGACACAAAATGCTGGAGTACCTCAGCAGGACAGGCAGCATCACTGGAGAGAAGGAATGGGTGCAAAGAAGGGTCTGAAGAAGGGTCTCGACCCGAGAATTCACCCATTCCTTCTCTCCAGAGATGCTGCCTGTCCCACTAAGTTATTCCAGCATTTTGTGTCTATCTTCAGTTTAAACCAGCATCTGCTGTTCCTTCCTGCAGACTCATCAGTCCACTGGCTTTTTTTTTAAATCGCCAATTGCGATTACGTCTCTTCACAAACTCAGACCAAAATGTGAAAATTTGTAAAATGGTGCCACCTTCAGACTGATGACAGAACAGCAGTTATTGGGCCAGAACAAACATTCAAATGGTTTTTGAACCGAAGCAAAGAGTCAAGCAGCATCTGTAGAGGTGAAAGGATTCTACAGGCTGGCGATTGAAGGGGAATGCGCATGACCACATGTTTGATCTCCAGCGATGCCCACACAACCCAGGCCACACTCTCATCTTGCTGCTACCGTTAGTGTTTTTGTTTAGTTTTGAGATACAGCGTGGAAACAGGCCCTTCGGCCCACCGGGTCCGCACCAAGCCCCACACATTAACACTATTCTACACACACTAGGGACAATTTTACATTATACCAATCCAATTAACCTGCAAACCTGTATGTCTTTGGAGTGTGGGAGGAAACCAAAAACCTCGGAGAAAACCAACGCGGTCATGGGGAGAACGTACAAACTGCTAACAGACAGCACCCGTAGTCGGGATCGAACCCGGGTCTCCAGTACTGAAAGCTCTGTAAGTCAACAACCCTACCGCTGCACCACCGTGCCACACATTGAGTATTGAGTATAGAAGTTGGGTGGTCATGTTGCAGTTGAATAAGACATTGGCGAGGCCGCATTTAGAGTATTTTGTTCAGTTCTGGGCACGTTGGAAAGGGTGCAGAGAAGATTTTCGAGGATGTTGCCAGGACTAGACAGTCTGAGCTACATGGAGAGGTTGAGTAGGCTGGGTCTCTATTCCTTGGATCGCATGAGGATGAGGGGAGATCTTATAGAGGTGGATAAAATCATGAGAGGAATAGATTGAGTAGATGCACAGAGTCTCTTGCCCAGAGTAGATGAACCGAGGACCAGAGGACATAGGTTTAAGGTGAAGGGGAAAAGGTTTAATAGGAATCTGAGGGATAACTTTTTCACACAAAGTGTGGTGGGTGTATGGAACAAGCTGCCAGATGAGGTAGTTGAGGCTGGGACTAGCCCAATGGTTAAGAAACAGTTGGACAGATCCAGGTTTGTTGGGATATGGTCAAACACGGGCAGCTGGGACTAATGTAGCTGGGACATGTTGGCCGGTGTGGGTAAGTTGAGCCAAATGGCCCATTTCCATGCTGCATCACTAGGATTCTGTGACTTATCGGGAAGGAGGTACAGGAGCCCATGCAGCATTACCTCCAGGTTCAAGAACAGCTTCTATCCATTATCCACCAGGTTCTGGAGCCACCCTGTCCCATCCTAAGCACAACCCCACCTCAGCACTGAGCTACTATGAACTTCAAGGATGGACACAAAATGCTGGAGTAACCCAGCGGGTCAGACAGCAGCATCTCTGGAGAAAAGAAACAGGTGATGTTTCAGATGGAGATCCTTCCACAGACTAAGAGTTAGGGGAAAGAAAAATGAGAGATGTAGACAGTGATAAAGAGAGATACATAACAAATAAATCAAAAGATATGCAAAATCGTAATGATGATCGAGTGGAGTCCACAGTGGTCCATTGTTGGCTGTGGGCTAGATGTTAATGAGTTATACAGACAATGAAACTCATCAGGACAACAATTGGGGGACAGGGAAAGATGGGGATGCAAGGGTTACTTGAAGTTGGAAAAGTCAATATTCATACCACTGTGTTGTAAGCTGCACAAGCGAAATATGAGATGCTGTTCCTCCAATTTGTGTTTTGTTTCACTGACAAAGGAGGAGGTCTCGGACAGAAAGGTCAGTATGGGAATGGGAAGGAGAGTTAAAGTGTTTGGCAACTGGGATATCGTAGGCCAAGACGGAACTTCAAGGGTTGCGCTATTGTCTTTGACTCCGTTGATTCATAGTGAATCATCAGAATGACTGATTGTAATAATTGCTTATCGTATATATTTATTTGTTGTGTTGTTGCATTCTTGGGCCCATAAAAGCTACAGCAAATAAAAATATCATTGTTCCATTCGTGGTGCACATGAGATTTAAATTCTCTCGATCTCTGGTTTAAAAATGCTGCAGGGAAACGACCCAACGTGTCCACGTTGACCATCACTCCACCGTTCCCATTACTTCTACGTTAGAACACTTTCACATTCACTCTTTACACACTAGGGGCAATTAACCTACAAACCCGCACGTCTTTGGGATGTGGGAGGAATCTGGAGCACCCAGAGTAGGTATGGTACAAAACTTACCTTGACCAGCACTGCAGTTCTGCCGCACCCCGTGTGCGCGAGTTTGGCGCCTTTCAGAGTGGGGCGGTCTTAAAGTGCCGTTTTTCCACAGGCAGGAAAAATCGATCCATGTCGGGCGATTTCGTTGCAGAAGAAAAATCGCTCCGACATTTCATGAATGAAGGTATTTTTAAATTACTCTAAATTATTTGTTAACTAGAGTAATTTAAAAATCACCTTCAAAAGCCGTGAGAACCGACAAACGGAAGGATTTTGCGTAGGGGAGAAAAAAAGGTAAATAGTTTATTTTTATATTAAAAGTTGTTTTTTCGGTAGGCTTTAATAATATTTTCATGTTGCGAAATGGGGTCCAAAAAAATGTATGAACAAACAGTATTTTTCCTCCCGACTTCACCGCAAACCGCAACGTTCCAATCCACCGCATTCCACTAAAACCCACTCGCTAGTTGATTTAAATGGCCATTAATTTACAGGTATTAAACACTAAATTCCTTCCATTTGGCCCAGAAATTCATGAAAATGAGATTTAAAAATTATGTTATATTGTGGATTATTGTGTGAATGTTATTTGGACATTTAGGCAATTTAAAAAAAGTTTATCTTTTCTTAAGAAATGGATAGATGTTTAGATCTACTCATTGAATTTTGTAATTAGCTACAATTAGATAACTAACTAATTATATGCTTTAATTTCAGGTCATCCAAGTAAGATTGTTTCATATTTATTTCAGAATGCTTCAATCTATAATAAGTGAAAATTTCATTGAGTTCTATTAATTTTTAAGAAAGTTATGGGCTTTTAACTGATCCAGATCACAGCTTTTGAGTTAAGTCAATTGAAAGGCAATGGGGAACAAGATGCTAATTTCCGAGTATGAAAATGGCCATAACTGTCTTAATACTGAAGATATGAAAGTGAATTAGGTGTCAAATTAAACTTCTTTTTATGCTTTATCTGGTGGGATAAATTGCAGACTTGATTTTTAAAATCTCAAAATTTTGTAACATTGCTACCCAGAGGAAACCCACGCAGTCACAGGGAGAACTTGCAAACTCCATTCAGACAGTGCCCTAGGTCCTAGGGGCGTCACAGTGGTACAGCGGTAGAGTCGCTGCCTCACAGGGCAAAGGACCTGGGTTCGGTGAGGCAAGAGACGGTGCTGTCTGTGCGGAGTTTGTGCATTCCCCC
Organism: Raja brachyura; assembly: GCA_963514005.1. Next base: position 44,586,478 of record OY740796.1, read on the forward strand.
TGTGGGCTTCCTCCCACACTCCAGAGATGTCCAAAGGTTTGTACTTTCATTGGCTTCGGTAAAATTGTAAATTGTCCCTAGCATGTAGGATGGTGCTAGTGTCTGGAGATGATTGCTGGTTGGCACGGACTACATGGGGCCGAAGGGCCTGTTTCCGTGCTGCATCTCTGAAGTGTAAAGTTCCTGGTGCTGTGAGACAGCAGCTCTTTGTATGAAAACTGGCCATTTTCTCCCCAGTTAATCTTCCTCTGTTACATTCAGCTTGTTCGTTTTAACCTCTGGGCTGGCTCACTCTTCACTTGTTTTATTTGTACTTCTTACGGCCTTCTGCTGTGCGTCCCCCACCCATCCCACGTAAATGTTTCCATTCAATCTGTTGGCTCTTTTGTTCGCATTTATAGTTTAATTACTGCCTTCTTTGTCCTCCTCCGTGTGGATTCTTCTTTATAAATGCTCTTGGTTTTATTCCAGCCGAGAGTTATCCATTTTCTGCCCTGGCTCCTTTCCTATTTACTTTTGTCTTTGACTTCTTGCATTGCTTTTCTTTCCATGTGTTCTCTATTTACTCCACAATCCTTTGTCTGCCTCGGCTAAAGCAGCCAGCCATTTGCTTCATTTCTTTTGATTTTGCAAAATAACTTCAGTCGAAGTGTGAAGCAAGTAACAGTCTGAAGAAGGGCCACGACACGAGACGTCACCTATCCATGTTCTCCAGAGATGCTGCCTGACCCGCTGAGTTACTCCCAACACCTTGTGTCTTTTCATTTTTATTATTTGTTCAATAAAACAAGCATCTGTAGTTTACTTACGATACGATAGAACTTCAAGATTCAAGAGAGTTTATTGTCATGTGTCGCAGATGGGACAATGAAATTCTTGCTTTGTTTCAGCACAACAGAATATAGTCGGCATAAATAAATACAGAACAGATCAGTGCGTCCATATACCATTGAATATATACAGCAGATAAAGATCAATGGGCTATTAATGATCAGAGTTTCGTTTGAGTTGAGTTTAATAGCCTGATGGCTGTGGGGAAGTAGCTATTCCTGAACCTGGATGTTGCAGATTTCAGGCTCCTGTACCTGAAGGCAGCGGGGAAATTGATCTGCCAACAGTCATAAAACACAAAATACATGAAATTAAAGTGACGAGTGGAAAGGATTGGGGATGTGCAAAGATTGGGTGGAGGGGGGGGGGGGGTATTAACGTACAAACCTGTACGCCTTTGGAGTGTGGAAGGAAAGCAAAGGTCTCGGAGAAACCCCACGCAGGTCACAGGAAAACGTACAAACTCCGTACAGACATCACCCGTAGTCGGGATCAAACCCGGGTCTCTGGTGCTGTAAGGCAACAACTCTACCGCTGCACCACCGTGCCACCCTTTAAGTGTTAGATTACTTTGAGATTAATTTATCTTCAAGCAGCTGTTTTCCCCGTCTAGCCTTGACAAATCACTGCTCAGACTCGCAATATTGGAGTTAGCCCAATTAAGAAACTATTTTAACATCATCCTCAGACTTGTGTCTAATTATATTAAGTGCTCACTTGAAAATTTAATCTTGCCGTCTTGATTTCTTGGGAACGAGGTGGTTAGAAACACGGCGTCGGAAGGAAGCCAAGAGCTCCCAGTTGCCCACAGTAGTTGCTTCAAACATTCCTTGGGGACTAACAGAGTAGAGGGCTCCCACCCCACTCTACCCACTGACATGACCTTTCAGTTTTCCAACCCCATTATCTACCCTCGTCATTATTGACCTTCCTCAATTACTTAACATTGTCCTCATCCACAATTATCTTCCTTCAGCCCCAGAACCACATTCATTCCTTGCCTACAACCTTACCACCACTGCCGCCATCTGCAATTATTAAATGTGTCCCCTCCTGGTCTTGAATCTCCATCTGAGTGCAGTTTGCACGTTCTCCGTGACCGGGTGGGCTTCCCCTGGGTCCTCCACATCCCAAAGATGAGCAGTTTGTAGGTTAATGGGCCACTGTAAATTGCCCTTAATGTGTAGCGTGAATTATTATAGAGAACTAGTGAACAGGTGATCGATGGTCAGCGTGGACTCAATGGACCGAAGAGCCTATTTCCATGGTGTATCTTTCAATCCTTGCCCTGACTCCAGTCACTCAAGTCTTCACTCAACCAAAACACACTGCCTCTGCTTCCAAAAACTAACTTCTGCCCACCTCCACCCCAATTTATCAATCCCTTCACCTTATAATCCTTAACACTGACCTTTCTCCTCTGCCCAATTACCAAGCTCGCTCTAACTGTGGATATCTATCCCCACCGTAGCCACAAGGATGTCTCCTATCACCACACCCTAGCCATTTTCATCTCCATTTACCAATCTGCTTCTCCAGTCACTGTTAACATTGACTCAAGTCTGGCTCTCCAGTGTTGCTCCAGTTGATACGCCTGCAGATACCAGACACATATCCTCAATAAGGATTGTATTATAGTTATTTGAAAAACTGAGTTTCTCATATAATTTGGTGATTTTGTTTTACAGTGGCGGGTGCGTCATCACGGTTTCGCTTCTAAATATTATTTTGTATCATAATTGAATACTTTTTTTTTTTAAATACCAGGCACACTTCTTGTGCAGGCTTGCTTCTGCATGAGTTACCTCAACTGCAAGATTGACAGAAATCCATGTTGACCACTGCATATAACAGGACCTGAACAATGTCAGCACATTGTATACGAAGACAACCAGGAATCAACTTGATATATCGACACAAAATTTCTTATTCTTTGAAAGTTTCTAATCAATATCTTTACAATGTGCATAAAACTATTTGGCTACATTAAGAAACTTCGAACGCTCAAGAAGGGTTTCGACCCTTCTTTCCAGAGTTGCTGCCTGTCCCAACATTTTGTGTCTATCTTCGGTGTAAACCAGCATCTGCACTTACTCCCTACACACCGCTAATCCATTTTGATCTATTTTAGATTTCCTAATGGTCTCAAGGGATTTGACCTGAGTGTGGACTAGGAATGTGTTTTACCATGGGGTCCAGACAGATAATTAGCAAATCTTCTCCTCGAGTCCACACACAAGATTAGAAGTTGTTCAGCCAGAGCTGAACACACTTCTCTGCATCTGCATACAATGGTGTCTGTCTTGTGCTTCTTGTGCGTGGTGGTGGAAACAGGGCCGTGACGGGAACGCTCTTTCCTTGACCCCAATTAGCAAATATAACAAGAGTAGCGCAATATTTAGGATTTATACATTTACTTATTCAAAGTTACACTTACATAGAAGATTAATTTCTTCACTGTGTGTGTGCACTATAATCTTCAGACCAAAGAGTTAGCTTGTTCCTCTTTCCAACAGATGCTGGAAGCACTTAGGAGGTGAAGCAACATTTTTGCACATTTATTTCAGATATCCAGCTTCAGCAACTTTTTAAAAACATTCTCTACCTACAGAAGTAGGTACAGAGGAGTTTCAATATAATTTCTCCTTTAAAAACTTGCTTTTAATGTCAGATATGCAAGAATAAAAAACATAATTGAGGAATTGAGGATAAATAAATTAAATAAATAAATCAAGGTTTGTTTACTTTTGTTTGTCACATGTACCGAGGTACAATGAAAAGCTCTTGTTGCGTGCTGACCAGCCAGCAGAAGGATAATACATGATTACAGTCGACCCTGTGGTGATGGGGATTACAATCTATCCTGTAGATATCAAGTTTAAGTGAGTTTATTGTCATGTGCCCCTGACAGGACAATGAAATTCTTGCTTTGTTTCAGCACAACGGAACATAGTAGGCATTGACTACAAAACAGATCAGTGTGTCCATATATCATTATATAAATACATACACACATATGAATAAATAAACTGATAAAGTGCAAATAACAGATAATGGGTTATTAATGAGCAGTTTTGTCCGAGCCAGGTTTAATAGCCTGATGGCTGTGGGGAAGTAGCTATTCCTGAACCTGGTCGTTGCGGTCTTCAGGCTCCTGTACCTTCTACCTGAAGGTAGCAGGGAGATGAGTGTGTGGCCAGGATGGTGTGGGTCCTTGATGATGCTGCCAGCCTTTTTGAGGCAGCGACTGCGGTAAATCCACTCGAGGGAAGGAAGGTCCGAGCCGATGATGGACTGGGCAGTGTTTACTACTTTTTGAAGTATTTTCCTCTCCAGGGCGCTCAAGTTGCCGAACCAAGTCACGATGCAACCGGTCAGCAAGCTCTCTATTGTGCACCTGTAGAAGTTAGAGAGAGTCCTCTTTGACAAACCGACTCTCCGTAATCTTCTCAGGAAGTAGAGGCGCTGATGAGCTTCCTTGATAATTGCATTAGTGTTCTCGGACCAGGAAAGATCTTCAGAGATGTGCACGCCCAGGAATTTGGAGCTCTTGACCCTTTCAACCATTGACCTGTTGATATAAACGGGACTGTGGGTTCCCATCATACTCCTTCCAAAGTCCACAATCAGTTCCTTGGTTTTGCTGGTGTTGAGGGCCAGGTTATTGTGCTGGCACCATATGGACAGTTTCTCGATCTCTCTTCTATACTCTGACTCATTCCCATCAGTGATACGTCCCACAACGGTGGTGTCGTCGTCAGCGAACTTGATGATGGAGTTCGCACTGTGACCGGCGACGCAGTCATGAGTATAGAGTGAGTACAGCAGGGGGCCGAGCACACAGCCTTGAGGTGCTCCCGTGCTGATTGTTATCGAGGCTGACACATTTCCACCAATACGAACAGACTGTGGTCTGTGAATGAGGAAGTCGAGAATCCAATTGCAGAAGGATGCGCAGAGATCCAGTTCTGCGAGTTTGGTAACCAGCTTGGAAGGGATGATTGTGTTAAATGCCGAGCTGTAATCGATGAATAACAGCCTGACATATGAGTTTTTGTTGTCCAAGTGGCCAGCGAGATCGCATCCACTGTGGATCTGTTGTGGCGGTAAGCGAACTGCAGTGGATCCAGGTTTTTGTCGAGGTAGGAGTTGATTTGCTCCATGATCAACCTCTCAAAGCACTTCATCACCACAGGCGTTAGTGCCACTGGTCGATAGTCATTGAGGCACGTTATATGTTATGATATGTTAAGGGAATAAGAATAGCAAAGTCAAATGTGGGTCCTTTGAAGGCAGACACGGGTGAAATTATTATGGGGAACAAGGAAATGGCAGAAGAGTTGAACAGGTGCTTCGGATCTGTCTTCACTAAGGAAGACACAAACAATCACCCAGAAGTACTGGAGGACAGAGGATCTAAGGGGGTCAAGGAACTGAAATACATTTTCATTAGGCGAGAAATAGTATTGGGTAGGCTAATGGGACTGAAGGATGATAAATCCCCTTGGCCTGATGGTCTGCATCCCAGGGTCCTCAGGGAGGTGGCTCTAGAAATAATGGACGCATTGGTGATCATTTTCCAAAGTTCAATAGATTCAGGATCAGTTCCTATGGATTGGAGGATAGCTAATGTTATCCCACTTTGCAAGAAATGAGCGAGAGAGAGAAAACACGGAATTACAGACCAGTTAGCCTGACTTCGGTGGTGGGAAAGATGCTGGAGACAATTATTAAAGAGGTAATAATGGGGAATTTGGATAGCAGTAAAAGGATTAGTCCAAGTCAGCATGGATTTATTAAAGGAAATTCATGCTTGACTAATCTTCTGGAATTTTTTGAGGATGTGACAAGTAAAATGGAAGAAGGGGAGCCAGTGGATGTAGTGTATCTAGAGTTTCAGAAAGCCTTTGATAAGGTCCCGCACGGGAGATTGGTGACTAAAATTAGAGCACATGGTATTGGGGGTAGGGTGTTGACATGGATAGAAAATTGGTTGGCAGACAGGAAGCAAAGAGTAGGAGTGAACGGGTCCTTTTCAGAATGGCAGGCAGTGGCGAGTGGAGTGCAGCAAGGCTCAGTGTTGGGGCCGCAACTGTTTACCATATATATTAATGATTTGGAAGAGGGAATTAGGAGCAACACTAGCAAGTTTGCAGATGACACAAAGCTGGGTGGCAGTGTGAACTGTGAAGAGGATGTTAGGAGGTTGCAGGGTGACCTGGAGTGAGTGGGTGAGTGGGCAGATGTATGGCAGATGCAGTATAATATAGATAAATGTGAGGTTATCCACTTCGGTAGCAAAAACAAGGGGGAAGATTATTATCTCAATGGGGTTAGGTTAGGTAAGGGGGAGGTACAGCGAGGTCTGGGTGTCCTTGTACACCGGTCACTGAAAGTTGGCGTGCAGGTACAGCAGGCAGTGAAGAAAGCTAATGGAATGTTGGCCTTCATAACAAGAGGATTTCAGTATAGGAGTAGAGAGGTTCTTCTGCAGTTGTATAGGGCTCTGGTAAGACCACATCTGGAGTATTGTGTACAGTTTTGGTCTCCTAATCTGAGGAAGGACATCCTTGTGATTGAGGCAGTGCAGCGTAGGTTCACGAGATTGATCCCTGGGATGGCGGGACTGTCATATGAGGAAAGATTGAAAAGACTACGCTTGTATTCACTGGGGTTTAGAAGGATGAGGGGGGATCTTATAGAAACATATAAAATTATAAAAGGACTGGACAGGCTAGATGCAGGAAAATTGTTCCCAATGTTGAGCAAGTCCAGAACCAGGGGCCACAGTCTTAGAATAAAGGGGAGGCCATTTAGGACTGAGATAAGAAAAAACTTTTTCACCCAGAGAGTTGTGAATTTGTGGAATTCCCTGCCACAGATGGCAGTGGAGGGCAAATCACTGGATGGATTTAAGAGATTTTAGATGGATTTTAGAACTCTGGGGGCTGGTGGAATCAAGGGATATGGGGAGAAGGCAGGCACGGCTTATTGATTGGGGATGATCAGCCATGATCACAATGAATGGTGGTGCTGGCTCGAAGGGCCGAATGACCTCCTCCTGCACCTATTTTCTAAGTTTCTATGACCCATCCACAGTGTACAGATACATGATAAAATGAATAACGTTTAAAGCCAGTCAAGTGCAATCAAATATAGTCCGACGGTCTTCAATGAGGTTGATAGTAGTACAGGACTGCTCTCTACTTGTTGGTAGGATGGTTCAGTTGCCTGATAACAGCTGGGAAGAAACTGTGCCTGAATCTGGAGGTGTGTGTTTTCACACTTCTATACCTTTTGCCCAATGGGAGAGGGGAGAAGGACTGGCTGTAACCAAGGAAAATCTTGGCATAAACGTGCCACAGGAAAATCCAACTAAAGGGGCCTTGTGGATATGATAGTTATATGTATGAAACATAGACAATAGGTGCAGGGGTAGGCCATTCGGCCCTTCGATCCAGCACCACCATTCAATATGATCATGGTTGATCATCCAAAATCAGTATCCCGTTCCTGCTTTCTCCCTATATCCCTTAATTCCATTAGCCCTAAGAGGTATATCTAACTTGAAAACATCCACTGAATTGGCTTCCACTGCCTTCTGTGGCAGAGAATTCCACAGATTCACAACTCTCTGGGTGAAAAAGTTTTTCCTCATCTCAGTCTTAAATGGCCTATCCCTTCTTCTTAAACTGTGACCCCTTGTTCTGGATTCCCCAACATCGGAAACATTTTTCCTGCATCTAGTCTGTCCAATCCCTGAAGAATTGTATGTGTTTCTATAAGATTTACCAGACTGATTCCTGGGATGTCAGGACTGTCTTATGAACAAAGACTGCATAGACTCGGTTTATACTCTCTAGAATTTAGGAGATTGAGAGGCGATCTTATAGAAACTTACAAAATTCTTAAGGGGTTGGACAGGCTAGATGCAGGAAGATTGTTCCCGATGTTGGGGAGGTCCAAGACAAGGGGTCACAGCTTAAGGATAAGGGGGAAATCCTTTAGGACCGAGATGAGAAGGACTTTCTTTCACACACAGAGCGGTGGGTCTCTGGAACTCTCTGCCACAGAGGGTAGTTGAGGCCAGTTCATTGGCTATATTTAAGAGGGAGTTAGATGTGGCCCTTGTGGCTAAGGGGATAAGAGGGTATGGAGAGAAGGCAGGTACGGGATACTGAGTTGGATGATCAGCCATGATCATATTGAATGGCGGTGCAGGCTCGAAGGGCCGAATGGCCTACTCCTGCACCTAATTTCTATGTTTCTATGTTTCTAAGATCCCCTCTCATCCTTCTAATTCCCGGTGAATATAAGCCCAGTCAATCCATTCTATGAAGGGAGAATCTCCTGGGTGAACCTGCCAAGCTGTAGTTTGAGATCAGGGCAGGGCATGGAGTGTTGGATGTGATCATGTCTATATTCGATGTTACATTGGACCATTTCCCCATTTTGTTTGGTGATGACAGGAAGATAACTCACAAAGGAAATCGCATTGCCGACATGAAGCCCGTTGCCTGGACACTGAATCAGAAGTCATGTGTGGCAGAAAACATAAACCGTTCATGACCCATCTTTGACCTCCCGCTAAAAATATCTGTGGGGTTTATTTGTTCAAATATGACTCCGTGCAATCCCAAGTGACTAATAAAGTAATGACACCATCTTGCGTTTCACTGAGATCCGAGTGACAATCCTGAACATTAAGTTATTTTGCTTACTGTCTTCTATCCATCACAAACAGCATCACGTTACATGTTTTACTGGCACATGGACTACAAGGGATATACGGGACTGTCATCTCCTCATTTAAATGGAAGACTTAGATGTGTACAGCATTATTCACAACTAGGAAGTCTTGCTCCAAGTCATCTTGATATAGTTAACTAAGCATATCTGCACAGCGGAAACATTCAAGCGACCCAAAACGTCACCCATTCCTTCTCTCCAGAGATGCAGCCTGTCCCACTGAGTTACTCCAGTGTCTACCTTTTGTGTCTACCTTCAGAGTAAACCAGCATCTGCAGTTCCTTCCTACACATTATTTTATAGACTTATTGCGTAGCCAACTAGGGTGGCACAGCGGTACGACTGGTAGAGTTGCTGCCTTGCAGCGACAGAGATCCTGGTTCAATCCTGGCTTTGGGTGCTATCTGTGTGGAGTTTGCACGTTCTCCCTGTGACAGCATGGGTTTCCTCCAGGTGCTCCAGTTTCCTCCAGGTGCTCCGGTTTCCTCCTACATCCCAAAGACATGCGTGTTTATAGGTGAATATACTGTATGCCCTTTTTCAGGCTGATCTGGTCGTGACCAGATACAGCGCCTATCCATGTTGCTGAGTTACTCCAGTGCTGTGTCCTTTATTTACCTTTGTGTTTGCTACATTCAACACATCATTAGGAACTATGAAATAGCAACCATTTCACTCTGACCTTCTTCGCCATGATATTCACTAACCTGCCGGGACTTGATATTAAGACTCTCACATTAACAATTCACCTTGTGACTTAACTATCGAACCACTGCCATTGCCCTGCAAAGATACAGATAGCAATGGAGCTCAGCGAGGCTCAGTAGGTGTGGCACAATGGCACAGCAATGGCACAGCACAGGTTTCCTCCCACACTCAAACCTGACATACAGTTTTGTAGGTTAAACATAGAAACATAGAAATTAGGTGCAGGAGTAGGCCATTCGGCCCTTTGAGCCTGCACCGCCATTCAATATGATCATGGCTGATCATCCAACTCAGTATCCCGTACCTGCCTTCTCTCCATGCCCTCTGATCCCCTTAGCCACAAGGGCCACATCTAACTCCCTCTTAAATATAGCCAATGAACTGGCCTCAACTACCCTCTGTGGCAGAGAGTTCCAGAGACCCACCACTCTCTGTGTGAATAAAGTCCTTCTCATCTCAGTCCTAAAGGATTTCCCCCTTATCCTTAAGCTGTGACCCCTTGTCCTGGACATCCCCAACATCGGGAACAATCTTCCTGCATCTAGCCTGTCCAACCCCTTAAGAATTTTCTAAGTTTCTATAAGATTCCCTCTCAATCTCCTAAATTCTAGAGAGTATAAACCGAGTCTATGTAGCCTTTGTTCATAAGACAGTCCTGACATCCCAGGAATCAGTCTGGTGAACCTTCTCTGCACTCCCTCCATGGCAATAATGTCCTTCCTCAGATTTGGAGACCAGAACTGTACGCAATACTCCAGGTGTGGTCTCACCAAGACCCTATACAACTGAAGTAGAGCCTCGCTGCTCCTATACTCAAATCCTTTTGCTATGAAAGCTAACATATCATTCGCTTTCTTCACTGCCTGCTGCACCTGCATGCCTACTTTCAATGACTGGTGTACCATGACACCCAGATCACGCTGCATCTCCCCTTTTCCTAATCGGCCACCATTTAGATAATAGACCGCTTTCCTATTTTTGCCACCAAAGTGGACAACCCCACATTTATCCACATTATACTGCATCTGCCAAACATTTGCCCATTCACCCAGCCTATCCAAGTCACCTTGCAGTCCCCTAGCATCCCCCTCACAGCTAACACTGCCCCCCAGCTTAGTGTCATCCGCAAACCTGGAGATATTGCCTTCAATATTAGCTTTGGTAAAAATTGTTAATTAGCTTTGGTAAAAATTGTAAATTGTCCCTAGTGTGTAGGATTGTGCTAGTGTACGGGGATCGCTGGTCGTCGCAGACCAGTGGGTCGAAGGCCATATTTCTCAGCTGTATTTCTAAAGCCTAAAAACAATTGGAACTTTCTTAGCACCATTTCTAATGCAAATTGAATTGTCAAATCATCTCTATATTAGGTGTGGTTGTTAAAAAAACAACATGAACAAAAAGAGAGGATCAGCTATGTAAACGTTTTATATAGTGCATGTATTCAACATTTAATGCAAACAAGTAAGAAAACTGAGCAAAAGAAAGGATAGAATTACTTTATGTAGTCTTACAAAAGAAACTGGCAGATATAGTCCAGCAACCATTCTGTTCAGTATCACAGAAGATGGAGAAACAAGGACCTGCATATGCTGGAATCTGGAGCAAAACACAAACTACTGGAGAAACTCAGCAGGTTCGGCAGCATCTGCAGAAGGAATGAACAGATGATGTTTCAACTCAGAATCCTTCTTCAGACAGATCAGACTAAAGTAGGGCCCCAACTCAAAACATTGTCTGTTTGCGCCCTCTCCAGAAGTTGCCTGATCCGCTGAGTTCCTCTCGCACTTTGTGTTTTGCTCAATTTCACACAAGGCTGTAATGGTTAAGAGAAGCTTCATCACTGACTCTTGAACTTTTGTTTCCCTAAATTACAATTAAAACACAAAGTACTTGTGCAATAATACCTATGCTACTAGTATCTACTAAACAAAAAAAAACTTCAGTCGATTAACTAACTTTAACAAATGCTAAACACTAACATCCCGTATTCCACTTATCCTAACCCATTATTGAACTCGTAACGCCACAAATATTCACCTTGCATAAGACCGGGATACACTTGCACAAACAACAATTACAAAGAAATACGCATACTGCATGTTATACATTTCCTATCTTCTCCACCAAATCCACCGACTGCCTTGCCCCGCTGCCTCTGACATCTGCTGACATTTATGGCCTGACGCATGATCTGTCCGCGAATTCCTAGCTCTCCAAATAGCGACGTGGTCGATCCCGCTATGAAAGCTCTGCACTCAAGAAGTACTCTTGTTCTCCATCCTCGCTGCTCAACTTCTGCTGCCAACTCTACATATCTAACCTTTTTAGTTTAGTTTATTAGTTTAGAGATACAGTGCGGAAACAGGCCCTTTGGCCAACTGAGTCCGTGCCGACCAGCGATCGCTGCACATGAACAATATCCTACACACACTAGGGCCAATTTACACTTATACCAAGTATACAAACCCAAGCCAATTAATTTATACGGCTTTGGAGTGTGGGAGTAAACAGAATATCTTGGTGGAGAACGTACAAACTCCATACAGACAGCACCCATAGTCGGGATCGAACCCACATCTTTGGCGCTGTAAGGCAGCAACTCCACCGCAGCGCCACCGTGCCACCCTTTTCCTAGTAATAAGCGAGTTCGGTATTCCGACTGAGCATGCCCAGGTCATAGGTCACTCGCGATAAACATTCTCGGCAGCTGTGCTGCTGCGTGTATACAGACCTGCATTTAATCCGTAGTCCGGATCGAACCAGGGTCTCCAGCGCTGCAAACGCTGTTGAATTGCTATTGGACCACCCCCGTCCCCTCCCGAGTGTCCCATCCCTGTCCGGAAGCGGCAGGAGATGCCCGGGGTGACCCTGGACTAACGGGACACCGGCCCGGAGCAGTGGCGGCCCCAGGCTTACAGCCAGCGAGGACCATCAGTCCGGGGCTGACGGTTAACCCGACGGGACAGGCAGAGTTGAGCTGGAGTTAGCGCTTCTTCTCCGCGCTGGCTATGCGCTCTGGCCGCCACTGCCATGGGCCGGTGTCCCGTCAGTCCAGGGTGCTTATTATGTATTATAAGGCCATTACTTCACAATAATATCAAAAATAGTTCCACTGTGATGATTTGAAAGTAAATACAATGGAATCAAAAGCGGAGAACATTATTCCTCTGACCAAACTACTAGCTAAAAATATCAACAACAACAAAAATGATCCACCTGCAATATGTTTTGGAATGATCTTCCACACTTGTGCCTCCAAGTCAAATGAACAACTGCGGTGCCATCTGGGCTGGTTCACATTCCAAACCTCTGAGAACATGCTACGTAAATACACTAAGTGGCTTTCAATCATTTACAAGTCTTCCATTTAACCCTAGTATCATGGAATTTGTTTTTTTGACATACTGCACATTATGTAAAGTAACTTTCAAATTCAGCACACATTAGAACTCAAATTACTCCTTTAATGTCATTGCTAAATATTTGCCACACTTCATCTGTTGCAAGTCAATGAATTTTTAATGGTCAATAATAATTTCAAACAAGCACAGTAAAGACAACTAGATACGGGTAGAAAGCTGATCAGTATAACAGACCATTTAAGAAGGAACTGCAGGTGCTGGAAAATTGAAGGTAGACAAAAATGCTGGAGAAACTCAGCGGGTGAGGCAGCATCTATGGAGCGAAGGAAATAGGCAACGTTTCGGGTCGAAACCCTTCTTCAGATTGATGTGAGAGTGGGGGGGGGGGAAGAAAAAAGAATAGGTGGAGCCAGTGGGCTGAGGGAGAGCTGAGAAGGGGAGGAGAAAGTAGGGACTACCTGAAATTAGAGGTCAATGTTCATCCGCTGGGGTGCAAACGGCCCAAGCGAAATATGAGGTGCTGCTCCTCCAATTTACAGTGGTCCTCACTCTGGCCATGGAGGAGGCCCAAGACAGAAAGGTCGGATTCGGAATGGGAGGGGGAGTTGAAGTGCTGAGCCACCGGGAGATCAGGTTGGTTATTGTGGACCGAGCGAAGGTGTTCGGCGAAGTGATAGCGAAGCCTACGCTTGGTCTCACTGATGTAGAGCAGCTGACACCTCGAGCAGCGGATGCAATAGATGAGGTTGGAGGAGGTGCAGGTGAACCTCTGCCGCACCTGGAAAGACTGCTTGGGTCCTTGAATGGAGTCAAGGGGAGAGGTAAAGCGACAAGTCAGTGTAGCATCTCTTGCGGTTGCAAGGGAAAGTGCCCGGAGAGGGGGCGGTTCAGGTGGGAAGGGACAAATTGACCGGGGAGTTCCGGAGGGAGCGGACTCTGCGGAAAACAGACAGAGGAGAAAAATGCAGATCCCCTAGTGGCGGAATGCTGAGCTCAGTTAGACATGTTAAATAAAAATTGAAATTTGCCTCACAGACACATAATCAAGTACTTCTCCTAACATGGCCAAACTCATCCGAAAACCAGACCTTGAAAACCATGCCTTACCTGGATTAAGTCTTCAAACACAATCTTCCTCTGTAGAGAGTGTTCCACATGATTGGCAAGGAGCTGGCTAGCACATGAGTTTTCAATTAAAGGTGACAAGGCTGCCCCCAGAAGTAACTTGAGACTGAATTCAATCCACAATTAAGGTTTGCCAGCTATAAAATCTGTCAATGGGATTTGCAATAACAAACCTTCCAAAGCTAGTAACATTAAGAGTAAATATTAAAATGAAAAAGTTTAAATAGGTAAAAAAACTTTAAAGTAAAATTAATATTAAAATTTTTTAATAGGTTAAAAAAACTTAAAAGTAAAATTAACATGAAAAAGTTTAAATTTGGTAAAAACTTAAGTAAAATTAACATTAAAAAGTTAAAATAGGTTAAAATAGGTTAAAAAAAAACAGTAACATTAACATGAAAATGTTTAAATAGGTTAAAAAAAAACTTAAAAGTAACATTGATATTAAAATGTTTATCGGTAAATATGTTTTTAAAAAAAACTTTAAACCCAAAGGATATAGTTAAAAATAATTAAAATGAACCCTAAATTAAACCGTAAAGAGGAAATAACTTGCCACTTAGGGTTTGCTCTGCAAATTTTCATCCATTTAAATAAATTCCTGCCTGCTAGAGCAATGCCAGGTTAACCTAACGCAGCTGTAGTTTCTTCCCAACCTAAGTGCAGTGGTTTGTGCTCCTCTGCTGGGTTCCATTAGGAATGCAACAGCGGCGGGCGATTGTCCCAAGAGTGGTCACCAACTGTGGCAGTGTGAACATTTGTGTTTGAGTTAGCCCCATAACAGAAGCATCCAAGTCGCAGGGCTGGTAACTGGAAGTATCCTGAGCTAATTCTGCCACCACCATCATCTATTGCGACGAGGGATGGCTTCCACTGATTGTCGCCGGAAGCTTGCGTCCTTTTCAGGACAGACGATGACAGCGAGGGCAACATTTGTCACAAGATGGACTCGAAAAGAAGAAGAAGAAGTTTGAGTTTAGTTTATTGTCACGTGTACCGAGTTCCAGTGAAAATCCAGCTAACCAATCAGCTGAAAGACAATACATGATTACAATCAAGCCATCTGCAGTTTTTTTGGAGAGCTAAATATCCACTTGATATACATGAGCACCCAACTTGCAAGGCAAAGTTCATTGGGGCAGACTAGGGCATGTACTTCACCCCGGTTCCTGAACTCAATGACCAGCTGACATTGAGGGAGAGGTTGTGTAGGAAGGAACTGCAGATGTTTGTTTAAACCGAAGATAGACACAAAATGCTGGAGTAACCATCTCTGGAGAGAAGGAAGGGGTGATGTTTTGGGTCAATAGACAATAGGTGCAGGAGTAGGCCATTCGGCCCTTCGAGCCTCCACCACCATTCAATATGATCATGGCTGATCATCCAACTCAGTATCCTGTACCTGCCTTTTCTTCATACCCCCTGATCCCTGTAGCCACAAGGGCCACATTTAACTCCCTCTTAAATATAGCCAATGAACTGGTCTCAACTACCTTCAATGGCAGAGAATTTCAGAGACTCACCACTCTCTGTGTGAAAAATGATTTTCTCATCTCGGTCCTAAAAGATTTCCCCCTTATCCTTAAACTGTAAGCCCTTGTTCTGGACTTCCCCAACATCGGGAACAATCTTCCTGCATCTAGCCTGTCCAACCCCTTAAGAATTTTGTAAGTTTCTATAAGATCCCCCCTCAATCTTCTAAATTCTAGCGAGTACAAGCCGAGTCTATCCAGTCTTTCTTCATATGAAAGTCCTGACATCCCAGGAATCAGTCTGGTGAACCTTCTCTGTATTCCCTCTATGGCAAGAATGTCTTTCCTCAGATTTGGAGACCAAAACTGTACGCAATACTCCAGGTGTGGTCTCACCAAAACCATGTACAACTGCTGTAGAACCTCCCTGCTCCTATACTCAAATCCTTTTGCTATGAATGCTAACATACCATTTGCTTTCTTCACTGCCTGCTGCACCTGCATGCCTACTTTCAATGACTGGTGTACCATGACACCCAGGTCTCATTGCAGGTAGTGTAGAAAAAGCAGTGACTCTGCAGAAGGACTTGGACAGCTTTGGAGAGTGGGCAGAGAAGTGGCAGATAGAATATAGTGTAGCAAAGTGTGGAATTATGCATTTTGGTAGTAGGAATAAAGAAGTAGACATTTTCTAAATGTGGTGAGAATTCAGAAATCGGAAGTGCAAGGGGACTTGGGAGTGCTGGTGCAGGATTCCCAAAAAGTTAATCTGCAAGTCGAATCAGTAGTAAAGAAAGCGAACTCAATGCTAGCATTTATTTCAAGAGGGCTTGTATACAAAAACAAGGATGTAACATTGAGGCTCTATAAGGTGCTGGTAAGGCCGCATTTGGAATATTGTGAGCAATTTTGGGCACCGTATCTGAGGAAGGATGTGCTGGCTCTGGAGAGGGTCCACAGGAGGTTTGCAAGAATGATCCCAGGAATGAGTAGGTTGACCTATGATGAGCGTTTGTCGGCGCTGGGCCTGTACTCACTGAAGTTTAGAAGAATGAATGGGGACCTAATTGAAGCATACAGAATAGTGAAAGGCTTGGATAGAGTGGATGTGGATAGAGTGATGTTTCCAATAGTGGGAGAGTCTAGGACTAGAGGTCATAGCCTCAGAATTAAAGGACGTTCTTTTAGGACGGATATGAGGAGACATTTCTTTAGTCAGAGGGTGTTGAATCTGTGGAATTCTTTGCCACAGAAGGTTGTGGAGGCCAAGTCAATGGATATTTTTAAGGCAGTGATACATAGATTATTCATTAGTACAGGTGTCAGTGGTTATGGGGAGAAGGCAGGAGAATGGGGTTAGGAGCAAGAGATAGATCAGCCATGTTTGAATGGCGGAGTGGACTTGATGGGCCTAATGGCTTAATTCCACTCCTATTCTTTATGACCTACCCATGTTCTCCAGAGATGCTGCCTGACCCGCTGAGTTACTCCACCACTTTGTGTCGTTTTTGGTCATAAATAAAATATTTATACCTTTGGTATAAACCAACATCTGCAGTTCCTCTTTATTGCATAGTCATGAATAAAGTTTAATTTTGAAATGTTTAACAAAATACTGGATTTCTAAGACTGGATTTCTTATTTGTCTCAGAACTGGAATAAAGCTGTAATTAATCGATTGGAGTGATTAGAACGGGTGTCAGGGGTTATGGGGTGAAGACAGGAGAATGGGGTTTAGAGGAAAAGATAGATAAGCCATGATTGAATGGCAGAGTAGGCTTGGTGGGCCGAATGGCCTAATTCTGCTCCTAGAACTTATGTACATGAACCCACTTCATTAATTCCAGCGCTCCCCGCACGTTCCCGTCGCCCAGGCCCCATAGATGGACGAAATGTGTAAGTATGTTATAATACTTACCTTCAGCGGCGCTGCAGTTCTGCCACTGGCCGTGTGCGCGACTTTGGCGCCTTTGAGGTGGGAGGGGGCAGGATTAAAATGCCATTTTCTCCTACCTGTCGGAGGCGAACTTCCTCAGGCTGTTAAGCTGCTGCAGAAAAATTGTTCAGACTTCCGTTCTCTGAGATTTTATTTTAATCGCAGGACAATTTAATCGCAGGAGTAAAATAAAAAGCTACTTCTAACGCCGTCAATGCCTACAACGGGACGGATCTCATGTAGGGGACAAAGCAAAATGCAAGTTGTTTATTTTACATATAAACTTGCTTTTTAGGATGACTTTAATCAAAATTTCCTTGGCGAAAATGTGAATTTGGCCCCATACAAACCGGCAGTGTTTTCCTGTCGATATGGGGTTCAAATTCACTGCAAATGCAACGTTCCAATCGATCGCTTTCCACAAAAACCCACTCGCGATGATTATAAAATCCATTCATTTACTGGAATTAAACAT
Source organism: Raja brachyura (assembly GCA_963514005.1). The sequence goes on from OY740796.1 coordinate 44,604,136, forward strand.
TAAATTCCTTCCATTTGGCCTATAAATTAATGACAATGAGATTTAAAAATCATGTTATATTGTGAATTCTTGTGTGAATGTTATTTGGACACTAATGCCCCTGTCCCACTTAGGAAACCTGAACGGAAACCTCTGGAGACTTTGCGCCCCACCCAAGGTTTCCGTGTGGTTCCCGGAGGTTTTTGTCCTCCGCCAACCACCTTCAACCAGCATCGCAACCAGTTTTGACTAAAAAATTACCGATTTTTAAAACGGAAACCACTTTCGACCATTAGGGAGACTGACGAAAACCTCCGGGAACCGCACAGAAACCTTGGGTGGGGCGTAAAGTCTCCAGAGGTTTCTGTTCAGGTTGCCTAAGTGGGACAGGGGCATTAGGCTATTTAAAAATGTTAACCTTTTCTTAAGAAATGGATAGATGTTTAGATCTAGTAATTGAATTTTGTAATAAGCTACAATTAGATAACTAACTAATGATATGCTTCAATTTCAGGTCATCCAAGTGAGATGGTTTCATATTTGTTTCAGAATGCTTCAATCTATAATAACTGAAAATTTAATTCAGTTCTCTTAATTTTTAAGAAAGCTATGTGCTTTTGACTGTCCTAGATCACAGCTTTTGAGTTAATCAATGGAAAAGCAATAGGGAACAGGATGCTAATTTCAGAGTATGAAAATGGTCATAACCTTTTTTAATACTGAAGATATGAAAGTGAATTAGGTGTCAAATTAAACTTATTTTTATGCTTTATCCGATGGGCTAAATTGCATACGTGATTTTAAAATCTCAACATATTGTAACATTGCTAAAATGTGTAGGAAGGAACTGCAGATGCTGGTTTAAACCGAAGATATAGACACAAAAGGTTGGAGCAACTCAGCGGGTCAAGCGCACGCTGCCCTCGGGACAGCTGCTATGGAGTGGAGACGGTTGCCCACCTCTTTGCACAGTGTGGATTTGCCCAAAGAGTCTGGAGGAAAATGCAAGGGTCCCTGGTACGCTTTATTCCAAACAGCTCCGTCACAGAGGACTCTGTGATTTACGGACTGTTCCCAGGGACACATTCAGAGACTGACATCCAGTGCTGCTGGAGGGTTATCAACTCGGTGAAAGACGCTCTTTGGTCTGCTCGAGCGTTGTTCACCACCCAGCAGAGCGAGATGTCCGTCGGGGAATGTTGCCGACTGGCCCACTGCAAACTGCAGGAGTACGTGCTGAGGGACGCACTGAAGCTCGGTGCAGCCAGCGCCAAGGCTCGGTGGGGGAGGGCCACAGTCTAAGGTCCTTCCGCTGCTGGACATGGGGGGCACGGTATGGTGGAGACGCCCCTCAAAATAAGGGAAGGTATCCCATGCCGGGGGGCCACATGAGTGGCACGGGTGGGGGATCGATTCGCGAAAGTTGAAAATTTTGAAAAATGTATATAGACTGTATGGAGACATTTGTATAGCCTCCGAAAATGTCGGAAGGATTTTTTTTTCGCACGGTTGATGTATTGTATATATTTATTACCCGAATAAAGTGTATTTTGAAATTTAAAAAAAAATGTTTTAAAGCGTCTCTGGAGATGAAGGACCTAACAAAACGTCGCCTGGTCCTTCTTCTCCAGAGATGCTGCTTGATGAGTGACTCCAGTTTTCTGTTTGTGTCCATCCCACAGTGGAAGGCTAGCTCCAGGCAGGTTGGGGTGAAGGGGTGAAACCACTACTGTTTACGTCGTGGTCCATATGTCATCTGTCCAGAGTGGGTTTTGCCAACGAATGTTCTCGAAAACCTTTCGTCACCCGTGGAAGGGACGAAAAAGGGAAGGCAGCTGTCGGTGAGGCGAGAGGGGGGTGGGGGTGACTTGGAGTACTTGGCAAGCGCTGCTGGCTGTCCATAAATACATTGGCGGAGAGCGGCGCCGGGGCTGGAGCTGGGGCTGGATCTGGGGCTGGAGCTGGAGAGCGCGGCCACTGACCCACCCACCCACTCACTCACTCACTCACCGACCGGTGCTCGGCTGGAGATTGCCCGCAACAACCCACCACCATGTCCGACTGCGGCAACAGCCAGGACTCCGAGGCCGGCGACGGCTCCGGCGAGGAGTTGGACGAGGACGAGATCCTCGCCACCTTGTCCGCCGAGGAACTGAAGCAACTGCAGAGCGACATGGAAGACCTGGAGCCCGACCTGCACGTCCCCCTGGGCCACAGGCAGAGGGACCACACGGGCAAAGCCCCCACCGGCTCCTTCGACCACCGCTCCCTGGTGGAATACCTGCGCTGGGAGAAGGAATCGAACCGGCTGCTGGAGGAAGAGAGGGTCCCGGCCACTCTGCTGGAGGGCGAGGTGGGTGTGTTGCACATGGTGGCGGGCAGCAAGGCTAGAAGGGTTGTCTCTCAATGAGAAGTCGCTGCAACCATGACAATGCAAGGCAACTGAATTAACAACATCTGTGGGAATGGGAAGGAACTGCAGGCGCTGGTTTTGAACTGAAGGTAGACACAAAAATGCTGAAGTAACTCATAGAAACATAGAAACATAGAAAAATAGGTGCAGGAGTAGGCCATTCGGCCCTTCGAGCCTGCACCGCCATTCAATGTGATCATGGCTGATCATCCAACTCAGTATCCCGTACCTGCCTTCTCTCCATACCCCCTGATCCCTTTAGCCACAAGGGCCACATCTAACGCCCTCTTAAATATAGCCAATGAACTGGCCTCAACTACCTTCTGTGGCAGAGAATTCCAGAGACTCACCACTCTCTGTGTAAAGAATGTTTTCCTCATCTCAGTCCTAAAGGAATTCCCCCTTATCCTTAGACTGTGACCCCTTGTTCTGGACTCCCCCAACATCGGGAACAATCTTCCAGCATCTAGCTTGTCCAACCCCTTAAGAATTTTGTAAGTTTCTATAAGATCCCCCCTCAATCTTCTAAATTCCAGCAAGTACAAGCCGAGTCTATCCAATCTTTCCTCATATGAAAGTCCTGACATCCCAGGAATCAGTCTGGTGAATCTTCTCTGAATCTTCTATGGCAAGGATGTCTTTCCTCAGATTTGGAGACCAAAATTGTACGCAATACTCCAGGTGTGGCCTCACCAAAACCCTGTACAACTGCAGTAGAACCTCCCTGCTCCTATACTCAAATCCTTTCGCTATAATGCTAACATACCATTTGCTTTCTTCACTGCCTGCTGCACCTGCATGCCTACTTTCAATGACTGGTGTACCATGACACCCAGGTCTCGTTGCATCTCCCCTTTTCCTAATCTGCCACCATTCAGATAATAGTCTACCCTCATGTTTTTGCCACCAAAGTGGATAACCTCACATTTATCCACATTATACTGCATCTGCCCATTCACTCAGCCTATCCAAATCACCCTGCAGCCTCCAAGCATCCTCCTCACACCTAGCTATACCCCCCAGCTTGGTGTCATCTGCAAATTTGGAGATGTTGCATTGAATTCCCTCGTCCAAATCATTAATATATATTGTAAATAGCTGGGGTCCCAGCACTGAGCCTTGTGGCACCCCACTAGTCACTGCCTGCCATTCTGAAAAGGACCCGTTTACTCCTACCCTTTGCCTCCTGTCTGCTCAACGGGACAGGCAGCATCTCTTGAGAGTCGGATTGGGGGACGTTTCGCGGTCAAGACCCTCCTTCAGACCTGAAGAGGGAATTATTAAATAATTAAATTAAAAAGAAAGCAACACAAAGTGTTGGTGACTCGGCGGGTCAGGAGATTCATGACCATATGAGTTACTCCAGCACTTTTGTGCCTATTTTTTTTCTTAAACCAGCATCTGCAGTTCTTTGTGTCATCGTTAAATAATTGGGCTGTTTTTTCCCCCCTTCCTCTCTTCATTATTAGCGGTACACTTTGGGATCTCTTCCCTCGCCACGTTTCAGTCCATCCCTTCATATGTCAGACATATGGTCAGACATATAAATAGAAAGTCTCCAAGGGAACGAGTGCATGTACAGCAATGTAAATCCATGCCACCCGTTCAGTTGTCTACGCAGCTCAGCTTGTGATCCCTTGAAATAGAAAATGTTTGGCTAAGGTGCAAGACAGATACAAAATGATTGGTCTGAGTCTCAATGGATGGGTTACTTTCAGTTGGAACTGGGTTGTTGGTTAGTTTTACAGCTAACTAGGGTGGTGAATCTGTGGAATTCCTTGGCTCAGAAGTCTGTGGAGGCAAAGTCAGTGGATATATAGACAATAGATGCAGGAGTAGGCCATTCAGTCCTTCGAGCCAGCATCGCCGTTCAATGTGATCATGGTTGATCATCCCCAATTAGTACCCCGTTCCTGCTTTCACCCCATATCCCCTGACTCCGCTATGTTTAAGAGCCCTATCTAGCTTATATTTAAGGCAGAGGTAGATAGATTCTTGATTAGTACGGGTGGGTGTCAGGTGTCATGGGGAGAAGGCAGGAGAGTGGGGTTAGGAGGGAGAGATAGATCAGCCGTGATTGAGTGGCGTAGTGGACTTGATGGACCGAATGGCCTAATTCTGCTCCTCTGACCTTATGGCTTTCTACATTACTGACAAAAAAAAGTAAAATCTTCTCTCTTCCAAACAGCAAAATGTGGTGAAAAAACTAAATGGAACGCAAATCGAAGAGGACTCTGAGGGAGGGAGGAATGAAAGCGAGGAGCAAAGCAGCGATGAAGGAGAAACAAATTCTGAAAACCTGCCTGGAAATAGTCAGCAGATTCAACAACTGGATAATGGCGAGCCGGAGAGCAAAAAGGTCACGTACAAATCGGAGAGGGAGAAGGAGCTGGTGGAGACGATGAAGGAACAGGAAAGCAAAGAACTGCTACCGACTGAACCCGGTCTCGAACTTAAAGGCGAGATCTGTGATCCTCAGAAGGTGGTGGAGGAGATTGTCGCTGATCAGACACAGGCTGAGCAGGAGAAGATTGAGGAGACCATTCCCTTGTGCAACAAGCCGGATCCAATCTCATCCACTGAAGATCAGGACACAGTCAATGACAGCAAAGAGGAGACCAAGGAAGAGCTTCCCATTCCTACGCTGCTCAAAGAAGACCAAGAAAACACTGAGGTGACAAAGGGCAAGTTAAAAGCAGGTAAGAAACTTGAAATGGACAGCAGTTTCCTCAAGCTTAGTGCCAGGCCTTCAGGAAACCCAACGCATTTGGACGATGCACTGGCAAATATTCGCAAAAACAAGCCCGATGTGAAAGAGGTTAACCTGAATAATGTGGAAAACATCCCGAAAGAGATGTTGAAAAGCTTTGTGGAAGCTCTGAAGAAGAACAAGCACGTGACCTTGTTCAGCATCACCAATACGGGGGCCGATGATAATATCGCCTTCGCCATAGCCAACATGCTGAGAGAAAACAAGAGAATCGTCACCCTCAACATCGAGTCCAACTTCATCTCAGGCAAGGGTATCGTAGCTATCCTGAGGTGCTTGCAATTCAATGAGGTTCTCACCGAGCTGAGGTTCCACAACCAGAGGCACATGTTAGGGCACCACGCCGAGATGGAGATCGCCCGCCTTCTCAAAGCCAATTCAACCCTGCTGAAGATGGGCTACCACTTTGAGCTGCCAGGCCCAAGGATGGTGGTGACCAACCTGCTGAGTCGCAACCTGGATCAGCAGAGGCAGCGGCGACTGAAGCAGCAGAGGAACCAGTTTGCACAGGAGCAAGAAATCATGGTGAACGCCTGTCGGAAAATCTCCCCCGACACGCTGGCGATGTTGGACGCCTACATGCCAAGTTTCTCCACCATCTGTGAAGACCATCCCTTCCCTCCGCCCATTGACTTCCACAATCGCTCGCCAAGCACTGCCCAGCGAGTTCAACTCAGAAAAGTGCCAAAAAAACAGAGCAAACAAAAAGCCAATCAAGACAGAGTGGATGGGAATGAAACACCAAACTTAAAGGCAATGATAAGGTCACTAAAACCAGTTCCCAGGGCGAGACAGGCACCTGTGGTTGAAAACACCCCTCGCGATGAGTTGTTAAGTGATATTCGTCAGAGCAATGTGGCCTTTTTAAAATCTGTGAGTAACATTTGCATAACTCCTCCGTAACATATCAGTTGACGTCTTTCTCATGATACTGGTCATCCAGTATGAAAAATTAACTTGTATCAATTTCCCATGAATAAAGCCTGAAACTTATTTTATAAACTACCCAGAACGTCACCAATTCTCGGTGACATGTTGTTAAGCTGGAAAGGCTACAGAGAGGTTTTACGAGGATATTGCCAGGGCTGGAGGGTCTGAGCTATAGGGAGAGGTTGAGTAGGCTGGGACTCTATTCTGTGGAGCGCATGAGGTTGAGGGGTGATCTTATTGAGGCTTATAAAATCATGAAAGGAACAGATTGGGGAGATGCACAGAGTCGCTTGCCCAGAGTAGGCGAATCGAGAACCAGAGGATTTACGTTCAAGGTGAAGGGGAAAAGATTTAATAGGAATCTGAGGGGTAACGTTTTCACACAAAGGGTGGTGGATGTATGGAACAAGCTACCAGAGGAGGTAGTTAAGAAACAGCTAGACAGGAACATGGAGAGGACATGTTTGGAGGGATATGGACCAAACGCGGGCAGGTGGGACTAGGAGATGTTGGCCAGTGTGGGCAAGTTGAGCCAAAGGGCCTGTTTCCACGCTGTATCACTCTATGACTCTAAGATCCATGTTATAGTCATAAGGACCTGTCCCACTTACGCGGCTTTTATAGGCGACTGTCAACGTTGAAAATTTAGCAGCGACCGAAAGACGCTACGACTCTTTGAAGACCTCTCATAACCATACGGGCGGCCCCTGGTGACATGTCGCGGGTGACCTCTCACGACCATAGGAGGTCCCCTATGGTCGTGAGAGGTCTCCAAAGAGTCATAGTGTCTTTCTGGTCGCCACTGAATTTTCAACATGTTGAAAATTTCGGAGACCTATCATGGGTGCCGGCAGTCGCCTGTAAAGGTCGCGTAAATGGGATAGGCCCAGTGATACAGTGTGGAAACAGGCCCTTCTGCCCAATTTGCCCACACCGACCAACATGTTCCATCTACACTAGTCCCACCTGCTTACGATTGGCCCATACCCCTCCAAACCTGTCCTAACCACGTACCTGTCTAATTGATTCTTAATCATTGCAATAGTTGCTGTCTCAACTACATTCTCCGGCAGTTCGTTCCATACACCCACCCCCTTTCCGTGAAAAAGTTACCCCTCATATTCCTATAAAACCTTTCCCCCCTTCACATTTAAACTATGCCCTCTGGTTCTCAATTCCCCCACTCTGGGCAAGAGGCACTGTGCATCCACCTAATGTATTATTCTCATGATTATATGCACCTCCATAAGATCACTCCTCATCCTCCTGCACTCCATGGAATAGAGACCCAGCCTATTCTACCTCTCCCTATAGCTCAGACCCTCGAGTCCTGGCAACATCCTTGTAAATCCTCTCTGCATGTTCTCCAGAGATGCTGCCTGACCCGTTGAGTTACTCCAGCACTTTGTGCCTAACTATATACGAAATTAGGTTTGCTGCAAATCTGAAAGAAGAACAGAAATACTTGTTCAACAGACTTGGGAAGGAGAAAGAAATGTTGATGTTTCAGGTATTAGGATGATGGTAGAAAGAATGAATCTTAGGATAAGCAGGAGAGGCTGGAATTTGCCAAACTAATTGCTGAATGTGCCTGCACGCTGGCTTTTTTTTGGTTTTTGCATCTATCAACAGATTAATCCACAGGATCAATGAATAGAAAATCAGGTTACAAGTGGCTGAATGGAGAGTTTGACACAAGGAACTGCAGGTGCATGAATCTTGAGCAAAAATTACAAAGTGCTGGAGGAGCTCAGCAAGTTAGACAGCTACTCTGGAGGACATGCACAGGGGACATTTCAGATCAAGATCTTGCTTCAGACCTTTTAGATCTTGAGAGTTAGCTAGCTTCAAGGCAGAAGAAAGAAAGTAACATTAGGACTACCAGAAGAAAGAAAATTGGGTTGCTCAAGAACTGGTCCTGAAATCACTGCTGTTTATAGTTTATATTAATGCCCCTTGGGATCAAAAACATTTCTAAATGTGTCCATGACATATTTAGGCCGAGGGTTATTTGGCCTCTGTTAATTGCCCCTAGTGTGTAGGGAGTATATGACAAAGTGGGATAGCAATGAACTAATGTGATTTTTTAAGAAGCAAAGATGTAGTGAGATTAAACATGGAACCCTTCACCTGTTAGGTATGTGGAGAGGACAGGTTTAGAGGGATATGGGCCAAATGCCAGGCAGGTGGGACTCGTGTAGATAGGATATGTTGGACAGTGTGGGCAAGTTGGGCCGAAGGGACTGTTTGCACATTCTATGACTATTATCTGACCTTGGTTGCAGGGAAAGTGTTTGAATCTACATCAAAGGATATTAAGGCATTTTGAAAATAGTATCGATCGATCAGAGTCAGCATGCATTTATGAAAGGGAAATTATGCTTGACTAATCTACGGGAGCTCTTTGAAGATGTATATAGAAGATAGATCAGGGGACCAGTGGGTATTAACGATTTTGATTTTCAGATGACTTTTGATAAGGTCCCAAATAAGAGGTCGGTGGACATGGTTCGAATGCAAAATTGCGGTGGTAGCTTTGTGTGGATTTTTGGTTAACATTTGGAATAAGTGGGTTCTGCTCAGGGTGACAGGTTGTGACTGTTGGGGTACACCAGAGACTGGTGCTGGGGTGTTAACTATTCACAATAAAACATCAAAGAGATTAGATGAAATGCTTCCAAGTTTACTGATGACTAGAAATAAATTGCAAATGTGAGCAGTAATAAAGATGTAAATCGATTTGAAGGGGATAGAGACAAGATGGATGAGTGGATAGTGAAAAGGTTGAGGGAGCACGATGTGGAAAAACACGAGGTTATCTACTTTGGGAGAAAAAAATAGGAATGCTGAGTAATTTTAAACTGGTAGAGATTGGGAAATGTTGGTGTTAACAAAAAATCTAAGTGGGTTGAAGAAACGAGGAACTGCAAAAAGGGACAAAGTGCTGGAGTAACTCAGTGGGTCAGGCAGCATCTCTGGAGATCATGGTTAGGTGATGTTTCGGGTCGAGTCCCTTCTTCAGACTGATAAAGGCGTTACTGGAGGTGAACATGCCAATGCAGCAGGCAATCAGGAACCCAAATGGTACCCTGGCCTTTATTGTAAGAGAGGACAAGACCCGGACTACTGTGTCGTTTTGCTCACTAAAAAAAGGATACTTGCTCCAGAGGGAATGATGCGGTGCGATTGACTCGTGTCTTGGTAGGTGAATTTATGAGGAGCAATCTAGCAGGTTCGGTCTGCGTCTGCTAGAGTTACAAAGTATAAACCATGATGACTCATCACAGATATAATGTGACAATGTTCCTTCGAAGGCATAGGAAGTTTGGCATGTCCCCAACTACGCTCACCCCAGATTCTGCAGATTCTGTAGAAAGCATTTTATCGGGATGCATCACAGCACGGTTTGGGAACAGCTCCATCCAAGACAGCTTGAAATCGCAGAGAATTGTGGACGCAGCCCAGACCATCACACAAACCACCTCCCTTCCAATGACTCTATTTACACTTCATGCTGCCTCGGCAGGGCCAGCAGCATAATCAAGGACTAGTCTCACACTAGTCACTCCCTCTTCTCCCCCCTTCCATCGGGCAAGAGGTAATGAAGTGTGAAAATGCACACCTCCAGATTCAGGGACAGTTTCCTCCCAGCTGTTATCAGGCAACCACCTTATCAACAACTTGAGAGCGGCCCTGAGCTACTATCTACCTCATTAGAGACGTTCAAACTATCTTTAATTGGACGTTACTGGATTTTATCTCGCACTACACGTTATACCCTTTAGCATGTATCTGTACACTGTGGATGGTTCCATTGTAATCATGTACAGCCTTTCCGCAGACTGGATATTAAGCAACAAAAGCTTTTCACTTTACCTCAGTACACGTGTCAATAAACTAAACTAGTTCCTTACTCATGTACAAGGTGAAACATATTCATAGCATCTATTTTGGCAACTCCTCTAAGAATCTTACCTATCCATGAGATTACCTCAGTCTCCAAAACTCCACAAAGATCAAGTCAGAAACCAAATAATTGAATCCTTGCTATACCATCTCCTTGGCAAGTATCTTCCTCAATAAGAAGCCCAATATAGTCTGGAATAACTGAGGTGAATATATACGGTCCTTGCAAGTGGAGTTTAGAGAAATTCATTAGCGTGAATAGAGGGTATGACAAATAGATTTAGATATGGAAGGACAAGAGGAGGCTTGGACCGAGTAAAAATGGCATCATGTAATGGCTGGACCGAATATTTATGCTGTGTATGTTTTAATGCTGTATATTTTGTATAATTTTAGTTATTCAGTTTGTTTTGGAAAACTATATTGAATTTATTTCCTTAAAGCTACACATATTAATTCCATCCACACTTTGTGAAGAGTTACCTTCTGAAGATAGGTACAAAAAGCTGGAGTAACTCAGCGGGACAGGCAGCATTTCTGGAGGGAAGGAATGGGTGATGTTTCGGGTCGAGATGCTTCTTGCCATAATTCTGTTCCTCTTTGGTTATTAAATCCTCAGCCTTTTTATAATTACTCTATCTAAATTACTTATAATTTTGAACATTGCTCTGCATGCTGTTCTTGGCTTTCTCTGCTTTAAGGAGAAGAATCCACACCACGTAACAGTAATTATTGCATCTAAATAACCATTGTACTGAACCATTGATAAAAAAATACATCTTTTGATGCTTCTGAACAGTGATGTAACCTGGGGTCATTGGGCGTTTCGGGTTTTTCAACATCAGACACCCTCGCAGAGGCAACCCAGCCGTGGTTGATCAGACCACGACTTGTGTTCAGGTGGCATTCGCTCCTCCCCACGGCCCTCCTTTCCTGATCCATGACTACACCATGTTAAAAGCCTCCATGCCCTTTTGTAAGTTTAGTGCCGACACATTTGGAACATAATTATTGTTTTTATATAATTTCTTGACATTTGCACCCTACCTCTCTAAATATCACAATCCCAAATGCTTTATAACCTTTCCTGCCAGATACCAAGATTATGTATCACTAATATCCCTAAAGTATGTCTCTTCCTGCACCTCCTTTAATATTGCCCCATTTAACATGTGCTGCCTCTCCTCATGCTCTGCCCCAACATAGACCACCTCACTGTTTCTGTATTGCATTTCACATTGGCATGTCTCAGATCATTCCGCCAATTTATGTTCTCATGAGGTCCATTATTGTCCTCAATATTTACTACATTTCTAATTTGTTGGATCGCTGGCACATTTCAGTATTATGCCCTGTACTTCCAAGACAATTTGCGGCGTGACGCGGCCTGATGACGTTTGACACGTGGTATTTTTTTCAAGTGTCGCAACCTTTTTGTTTGTCGCCACTGGATTTTTAAATGTTCAGAATCTTTTGGCGACACTGATATGGAGCCTGCAGTCGCCGAAAATAATCAGCAAGTGGGACAGGCCCTTCAGATCGCTGATTGGCGCGGACTCGGTGGCGGACGTACCTGCACTGTATTGCTGAACTAAACTCCCCCAATTCCCTTGTAGTTGAACCGTCTGTGAATCTTTCCCTTGAACATATTCAACAATTCCACCTCCACAGTGTTCTCTGGGTGGAGAATTCCAACGACCTGCGATCCTCAGAGAAAATAAATTATTTTCACCTCCATCTGAAATGGGAGGGTGACTCCTTAATCTGAAGCCATGTCCCCGCGTCCTAAACCTCCCTCTTCCGCACCAAGGGAAATATTCTGCCAGAATAGGATATGATTTACTGGATTGACAGTGTGGTTCAAGGCAAAATCAAATGGTGATTGATATCTAATTTGTGGTTATATTATGTGTAGGAACGAACTGCAGATGCTGGTTTAGACTGAAGATAGACACAAAAAGCCAGAATAACTCAAGAGGGTCAGACACCACCTCTAGAGAAAATAAATAGGTGATGTCACCGGTTCCTGTTCTCCAGAGATGCTGTCTGACCCGCTCAATTAGTCCAGCTTTTAGTGTCTACCATATGGTTATATTAGTTTTTGGAGATACAGCGCGGAAACAGGCCCTTCGACCCACCTTGTCCACGCCGACCAGCGATCCCCGCACATTAACACTATCCTACACGCTAGGGACAATTTACAATTTTCACCAAAACCAAATTAACTCACACACCTGTACGTTTTTGGAGTGTGTGAGGAAACCAGGGCACCTGGGGAAGGCCCACGCACTCACGGAAAGAACGTACAAACTCCATACCGATGTCGCCCTTAGTCAGGAAGGAACCCAGGACTCTGCTGCTGTTAGGGAACAACTCTACTGCAACCAATACTTGGTGATATCAGCAAAAAGCATTCATTCAATTATTTGGGTTATGGTATATGTCAGGGCCTGCAGGGCATTCACCATTTACAAAAGAGTTTACTGTAAATCCCCTTTAATGATGCAGTAAAATCATATCCCATTCTTCTACGCTGAATGTAGTGCCAATCTGCCTAACCTTTCTGCATAAGTCAACCCCTTCCTCCCATGAAATAAACCAACTTAACCTTGCAGCACTGCCTTCTAATGCACGTACATCCTAACAGTCAGAACTTTTTTTACCCCAGGGCAGCGACATTTTGTAGTCTGTCACTATATTAAAAACGTGCCTTTATATTTTTCCTTCCCAAATGTTGATAACCTTGATGTGTTCCCACATCATCCTGTCTGCCCATCACTTTGCCAATCTAAAATAAAGACACAAAGTGCTGGAGTAACTCAGCGGGTCAGGCAGCATCTCCGGAGAACATGTTTAAGTGACGTCTAATTAGGTGGCCTAATTCTGCTCTTATCACTTATAATCTTATGTCGTTTCGGATCTTCAGAAGGTTCCTTCTTCAGACTGATTATTGGGCGGGGAAGACAGCTAGGAGAGAGCAGGGGAAGGACAAAGAGTGGCAGGTAACAGGTGAACACAGGCAAGGGCCTTCATTGACCATCAATCTACATGTTTTTACTTGTCCTGTACTCTCACAACTTGCTAACCTACCTAACGTTATATTATATACTACCTAGCAAATGTGATTACAATACATTTGCCCCCTTCCCAAACCATTAATATAAATAGTTAAGACTCACCACTGCTCATTAGTTCCGGATTTCAAATGCATAATTTTTTTGTTTAGTTTAGTTTACAGATGCAGCCCGGAAACAGGCCCTTTGGCCCACCGAGTCCGTGCTGACCAGTGATCCCCGCATATTAACACTATCCATCAACGCTAGGGACAATTTACTATTTTACCAAAGCCAATTAACCTTTAAGCTGTAATTTTTTTGGAGTGTGGGAGGAAACCGGAGACCCCGGAGAAAACCCACGCAGGTCACGGGGAGAAGATACAAACTCCATACAGACAGCATCTGTAGTCGGGATGGAACCAGAGTCCCTGGCGCTGTAAGGCAGCAACTCTACCGCTGCGCCATCGTGCTGCCCTTTTCCATGCTGAATATTTAGCAATTGAAGCCAATGCCATATGACCGACACCCTGCATTCACGAATGATGCAAGGCCCTGCTCAGCCACTGCGTAATCAGTTCGTTCTTCAAAAGGCATTTGGCTTCTGATATTCTTACATAAGTGGTTGCAATTTATCCAAATTATGACATTCATTCTTTGTTTTCTCTCTTTGACAGGTTCCACTTCCAAAGCTGTTGGATTAGTCTTGCTAACACAGGGAGCGAGTGAAATGGATACTTGGCTAACATTTTTATACCGTGCAACAATGGTGTGTCACAATAAACCTTTGGCAGATCCCTACTGTTTGCATATCTGTGTGGGAACAATGAATAAGAACAGGTTACAGGTGTTTATCTTTTGCATAAACTATATGCATAAAAAGCGTATTGTCTTAGAAAGTTACTTCTTCACTTTGATTTGTATCTTGGAATTTGGAATGTATTATAAAATTAAATTATAAAACATTAGCCTCATGTTGATGTCATTGTCATGTTTTACCTTACTTTAGACTTTGTAGATACAGCATGGAAACAGGCCCTTCAGCCCTCAGAGTCCGTGCCGACCAGCGATCATCCCGTACACTAGCAGACTAGGGACAATTTTTAAAAAAATCACTGAAGCCAATTAACCTACAAGAGTACGTCTTTGGAGTGTGGGAGGAAACCCTCGTGGTCACAGGGAGAACGTACGAACTCTGTACAGACACCACCTATGGTCAGGATCGAACTCGGATCACTGACGCAGTAAAGCTGCAACCCGACCGCTGCCCTCGTGACTTCATTGCAAGGGCCTAGAATCCACAGGAACGTTTTCAGGAAAGCACTCACTCCACTCTCGTTTATTAGCGAACCATCAAGTGGGAAGTCTTTCCACATGAAAGGATACAAAGTGCTGGAGTAACTCAACACGTCATGCACCATCTCTGGAGAACATGCATGAGTGACGGTTTGGGTCGGGACCCTTCTTCAGACTCCACATGTTGGACGAGTATTACTAAATGCATTTATTCTTGCCAGACCTTTTAAGTTTTAAACATACACATTTTGTGGAAAATCTACAAAGACAAACACCTCCTTTTCTAGACCACTGAATATTTAGTTTAGTATTTTAGTTTAGGGATACAGCGTGGAAACAAACCCTTCGGCCCACCGAGTCCGTGCCGACCGGCGATCCCCGCACGCTAACACTATCCATCACACGCCAGGGACAATTTACAATTTTACCAAAACTATTGCCATACAAACCTGTACGTCTTTGGGAGGAAACCGGAGCATCCGGAGAAAACCCACGCGGTCACAGGGAGAACGTACAAACTCCACACAAACAGCACCCGTAGTCAGGATCGAACCCAGGTCGCTGGCGCTGTAAGGTAGCAACTCTACTATTGCGCCATTGTGTTGCAATTAAACAGAATGTTATATAGCTAATGGGGGTATTACTAGACATATTACTTGGTGCCTGGAATTAAGAATTGTGCTATTGCACAATCAAAACTAAACTGCCTGTCGGCAATTAACTCCACTCAATGATAAAGCTAATCTGTAATTAATTGTTATTGGGGGATGCAGGTGCATTGTTTGTTGCTTTTCCATGACTTCAGATGGTGTTCAAAGTTGCAATTGGTGACTAATTTACAGTTGCTGGGTAGAACTAAGTAGTGAGCTGTAAAACTGATAGAATTTACACCGACTTGAATCAACAAACTGGTAATACTTAACTCAAATATAGTAACTGTTCCCAGTTTGGGAACATTTCACATTTTCCATAATTAAGTTTAGTTTGCAAACCTTCAGCACAATTTCGAGTGCCGCGGAGGTGCATCGGTAGAGTTGGTTTGCTGCGTTACAGCGCCAGAGACCTGGGTTTCATCCTGGCTACGGGTGCTGTCGGTGCAGAGTTTGTACATTCTCCGCGTGATCGCATGGGTTTCCTCCGGGTGCTCTGGTTTACAACCACACTCCAGAGACATGTAGGTTTGTTGGTTAATTGGGTTCGGTAAAATTGTAAATTGTCCCTAGTGTGTAGGATAGTGCTAGTGTGCGGGGTGTTAGCTGGTTGGGTCGAATGACCTGTTTTTCCCCTGTATCTCAAAAGTCTAAATTGTACCTAAACATCAGGCATACTACAATAAAGTGCAAACAGTATTGAAGTATATGTTTCAAGAAAATCTTTATAAAATCCAAATTGCAAAAGATTTATCTATTGACAATTGACAAAAGACAATAAATCTCTAACAAACTGCAATGTAGAATTGAATTCATAAAGGCCAATTATATTAAACAGCTTTAATATTTGCTTAAAGAACATTTATGGAGAACAATATGGAGAACAACAATATATGTATCAAGTTCTTGCAAAATAGTTATTCTAAATGAGGTTCCTTGTGCAGTGGGAATACAAAATGTATTGTTCATACCTCTGTCCTTACGGCATTAACAATCGGTCAATTGATAGACTGGAGTTGTGTTGCTAGACCTGAATGGACTGCTGGTTTCCTTCCGTGAAGGTCAATAGTGTTTTTTTCCCCTCTGCCTGACAGTACAGCAGCTTCAAAAGTTTAAGGTCATGTGATAGTAGAATTAGGCCATTCGGCCCAACAAGTCTACTCCACCATTCAATCATGGCTTGTCTATCTCTTCCTCCTAACCCTATTCTCCTGCCTTCTCCCCATGACACCCGTACTAATCAAGAATCTTATCTATCAGAACTCAAATTCCCATAATTTAATTTCATAACTAGCGCCAGTGCACATAGACAAATTATTATTTAGCAGAACAAAAAATGTGCTAAGTTAGAAGTGAACCATTTTTAACATTGTATTTTTTAATATTTGTGCTATGCAACTGGTGTACAACTGGTGGCGCAGCAGTTAAGAGTTGCTGCCTTACAGAGCCAGAGACCCGGCTTCGAGCCTCACTATGGGTACTTGTCTGTATGGAGTTTGCACATTCTCCCCATAGTTTTCTCCGGGTGCTCCGGTTTACTCTCCACACTCCAAAGACGTACGGGTTTGTGGCTTCGATAAAAATAGTAAATTGTCCCTAGTGTTTCCACACTAGATTTCTAAACTAAACACCTAATTACTTATTTGGATCAACTTAAACGTCCCTCTGATTAGACTTCAATTTACACTGTAATCAATGGAAAAAGACAATGTACATTAACACAAACCTCTGCAGCTGATCTGATTGAGTCCTTTGGAAAACCCAGCAGCGAAGTCCACTGATGCAGAGGCAAATATTGCCCTTGTAAAGCCTCATGCTGTCTGGTGTTATTGGCCTAGAAACTCCATGCTTTACAGTCTGTTCCAAATTAATGCAAGCAGTCTACAAGCGAACATGATGAGCACAGTAATTCAAGCAGAAATGTGGTTTTTTTTAGGGAATGAACTTTGCAACTAAAACAAAGCAGGGAAATGCACAAGTAAATATTGCTCAAGACCTAATAATCCCAAGAATAATCTCCTGTCATTAAGAGGATATTCCAGGAAATGGAGGTAAAAACCAAGGATAAGATTCATTAAAAACAGACAGCCTTAAACTTTTTCTTTCAATGCCCATAATTTGTTCAATGAAAGTTAGAGTTCACTGGGCATCTATAATCTTTAAATGAAAACAAATCAATTCATTATTGAGAGTAAAATTCCCTGCGAAGATGCATCAAAGAATAAGGGATCAGCATAATATTTGAAGTGAGTGGATCAGTAAAATGCATTTTTCTGCAAGTTTATTTAGGTAATATTTTGAGAGACAATTTTATATCTTTCAAAGCCTCTGATTGTCACAGAGTATTTTGCAATTAGAGTCACACAGCACGTAAACAGGTCCTTCAGCCCAACTTGCCCACGTCGGCCAGCTGCTTGCATTTGGCCCATATATCCCTCTAAACCTGTCCTGTCCATGTACCCGCCAAAATGCTTCTTAAACATTGCAATAGTACCTGCCTCCAATACCTCCTCCGGCAGCTCGTTCCATACACCTACCACCCTTTGTGTAAAAAAAAGTCACCTCTCGGGCTCCTATTAAATCTTCCCCCCCCCCCATCACTTTAAACCCATGTCCTCTGTTTCACGATTCACCTACACTGGGTGTTTACCCGATCTATTCCTCTCGTGATTTTCCGAGGCAGTCACGAGTGCAGATGTGAATATTGTGCGGTTATATTATGTACAATGATAATTTGATCAAGTCACGATGCTGGAGAGATTACTGGCCAGGACACTAAGAAGACATCACCAGCTTCTCGAAATAGCAGCTTTACATTAAGATTACCTGAAGGCGGGAAACCTAATCCCTCAACGCCTCGGTGGGGAACCACTCAATCCAAAAAAGGATTTTGTAAATTAAACAAGTGGTGGCCACAAGAAATATTTTTGTATTCACCGGAGAGATTCCTTGAAAATGTGACCGTGAACCAGGGCCAGCAATAAGCAACAATAAAGTTGCTTGTGTGTAGGACAAATGGTCGGGCCAGATGGATTAACGCAGCTAAATAACATTCTGCCAGAGGAAGTGCAAGGTAATGCATTTGCAGAAGGCACAAGAGTCGGAAATGGTCTGGAAATACGAGGATACAGAATAGTGAAGGGAAATAAAGGACGTCCAGAGAATACTGAACGTCTGAAGAAGGGTTTTGGCCCGAAACATTGCCCATTTCCTTCGCTCCATAGATGATGCCGCACTGGCTGAGTTTCTCCAGCACTTTTGTCTACCTTCGATTTTCCACCATCTGCAGTTCCTTCTTAAACAAATTGAAGGTATTACTCTTTGGGCGACACCCCGCTGACCATGTGGCGACAGCCTAGTCGCCTGTAGTCACCTAAAAAAAATAATTGCCTAAGTGGAGCAGGCCCATAACACTATCCTACACACACACACACGGGACAATTTTATCAATTAACCTACAGACATGTATGTCTTTGGAATGTTGGAGGAAACCGTAGATCTCGGAAAAAAACCCACGCAGGTCACGGGAGAACATACAAACTATGTACAGTCAGCACCTATTGTCAAAAATCGAACCGCTGTGAGGCAGCAACTCTATCACTGTACCGTTATGCTATAATTCTTAGTTTCTCAATGGGCCAAATGGCCCAATTCAATGATTTCTGAATTATTTCTGAAAAATGATAGTCAAAATAGAATACAGCCGTATTTTAAAGTTGTTTTTATTGCATGCAAAAGATGTTGCATATCTTTGGACCTGAAAATAGATAACACAGAAAATAGTTACACCTTATACACAAAATTGAGCTCATACTCCACATTTAACAGCTGTTGAAAAACTTGAAGCATTACATCTGCAGTTTTGTCAATAAAAATAAGCCAAAATCGTCAAGGATGCAAATTTTGTCGAAGCTCACTTTCAGGAGTATTAGGTTTTGTAAAAGTTGATATGAGTGCCAAGGAAGAACATTGGTCATGAAACATGCTTCTCATTCTGATAGAATAACACCAGTGCTCCTAATGTACTCAACTTTTCAATCACATAGTTAATTTAAAATGATAGCTG
Source organism: Raja brachyura (assembly GCA_963514005.1). The sequence continues at coordinate 44,623,199 of OY740796.1, forward strand.
TTCTTTTCGTGTTTTGATTTCTCCAATTTCACAACATACCTGAATTTGTTCAGGTATGTTCAGGTGGAGTTATTTAGTTAAACTGTGTAGGAAGGAACTGCAGATCCTGGTTTAAACCGAAGATGGACACAAAAGGTTGGAGTAACTCAGCGGCGCAGGCAGCATCTTCCGAAGAAGGGTCGCGACCCGAAACGTCACCCATGTCTTCTCTCCAGAGATGCTGTCTGTCCCGTTGAGTTACTCCAGCTTTTTGTGTCTATTGAGTTAAACTGATCATTCTATTTGCCAAATATCAAACTAATGCAGGCTTTTTAAATGGACATTTCTGCGCAAGATCACACTGAACAGGAAGGATATGCAACATGACCTGTTCAAAACTAGTGAAAATGTCAACATAGTGCTTTCATATAACCCCACACCAACTCTATATACTCTGTTTCTTTTAGCTACGTGTGAATGAAGATATTTTAATTATAATTTTCTTCAATTCTAAATCAGCCTTTAACCAATTAACAGAAATAAATACAGGTACTAATAACAGAAAGTGCAAGTTTACACATCATCCAAATAAATTGTTTACATCCCATCATAGCTGGGATTCGGATAAGAAAAATTCCATAAATGTACACAAAGACAAAACTGCATATTGTCACTGTAATAAGCAGTTAATTTTCCACAATATATCTCACTTTGCAAAAACCATTTCCAGTTGTACTTTGGAATAATCAAGAGTGAAGCATTAATATCAGCTTGGAATACTTCTAAATGAATATTAATACCAGCTTGTTAAGGCTCTTTAAAGAATTGCAAAACCTTATCCCAGGAATACTGCACAACACAACTCTTAAGGAGAAGCTAAATTAAATCAGAACCTGGTTAGTTTTTGCTTTGTGACAAGATATCAGCAATTTTAGAAATGTGCTCCTGCTCTTGACCGAGAGCATTCAATAAGATGCCCATGGGGGTCTTCTTAAGTCCAATCTCTTCCATCTTGTTTTCAAACTTGTTCTGAAGGTTACGAAGCCGTAGAGAGGAATGCACAAATATTACTAAAATAAAGTGAAACGGTTTTAAGATTAGACAGGATTTCTCATACTTCAAGTAACCCCTCCCCCTCCATCCCTCCCCACCCACGTCACACCAGCTTCTCGTTCTCACCTGGCAAACAGCTAACAATGGACTGTTTCCTTTATCATCGTTCATTTGTTCTATATCTAGGAACCAAGGGTTCACAGTTGAAGAATAAGGGGTCGGCCAATTAGGACTGAGGTGAGGAAAAGCTTTTTCACCCAGAGAGTTGGGAATCTGTGGAATTTTCTGCCACAGAAGACAGTGGAGACCAATTCACTGGATGATTTCAAGAGAGTTAGATTTAGCTCTTACTGCTAACGGAATCAAGGGATATGGGGAAAAAGCAGGAACGAAGTACTAATTTTGGATGATCAGCCATGATCATATTGAATGGCAATGCTGGCTTGAAGGGCCAAATGGCCTACTACTGCACCTATTTTCTATGTTTCTAATAACATCAATGGGCCTCTAGTCACTGGAGTTTAGACGGTTGAGGGGGGGACCTCATTGAAACTTACAGAATAATGAAAGGGGAAGATCGAGTTGATGTGGAAAGGATATATTCACTGATGGTAAAGTCTAGGACCAGAGGACAAAGGACAGAATTAAAGGGTGCTATTTTGGAAAGGAGGTGAGGAGGAACTTCTTTAGTTCAAGTGTAATTAATCTGTGGAACTCATTGCCACAGTACCTGTGGAGACCATGTCAGTGGAAATTCTTAAGGCAGAGATAGACACATTCTTGATTAGAATGGATTTCAAGGGTTAGGAGGAGATGGGAGTAAAATGGGATTAGGAGGCAGAGATCAGCCATGATTGAATGGTGGAGTAGACTAGATGGGCCGAATGGCCTAATTCTACTCTAATAACTTGAGTCCATAATCAAGAAGCGCCATTTTACTGATTAAAATATCTAATATCAATACCTAACATCAATATCAAAAAAAGGCAGAGCCCACAATGGTCCATTGTTGGCTGTGGAAAAGGTGATAACGAGTGATGCAAACAGTGAAACTAGGCAGGGCGACAGTGAAACTAGTACGACGACCAGGGTGGGGGAGGGACAGAATACTTACAAAGTAACGGCAGTGTGATTCCAAACAGGAAAACCATTACACCTCCGATTATGGAAATCAAAAAGTAGCTCATCATCAGAATGGCCATAACAAAGAAAGTTGGGTGCTGCCGTTTGAAATGGCCAATTGCTGCCTTATTTTCAGATGCCCACAGCGCGCCTGTGAATATCACTGTCACCACTGCTCCTCCCAGGACGATTTCCAATGGACTCATAAACCTGCCAATAGAGGAAGATTCATCAGTAACTTAGCCCAACATCATTCGACATTTCATTTTGGATGCCACTGCAAATCCAGTGTATTGCCCAGAAAACAGCAATAGCCATTTGAACTGGTGTTTAAACTTTACTTTAGGCTTTAGCAACACAGCATGGAACCAGGCCCTTCGGCCCACCGGGTCTGCACTGACCAGCAATCACTCCGTACACAAGCACTATCGTAAAAACTACGGACATTTTACAGGTTTTTTTTACTGAACCCAATTAACCTGCACGTCTTTGGGCTGTGTTAGGAAACTAGAGAAAGCCCATGCGGTCACAGGGAGAATGTACACACAGAGTTTTCTCCACGTTGATCATTTCCTATTGACATTCTTGTCACAGAGTCATACAGCATGGAAACAGCCCCTTCGGCCCAACTTGCCCACACAAGCCAACATGTCCCATCTACGCTAGTCCCACGTGCCTGTGTTTGGCCCATATCCCTCTAAACCCGTCCTAGCCATGTACCCGTCTAAATAGTTCTTAAATTTTGCGTTTGGTAACTGCCTCAATTCCAGCAGCTCGTTCCATACACTCGACACCTCTGTGTGAAAAAGCTACCCTTCCAGTTCCTATTAAATCCTTCCCCCTTCATTCCCCTACTCTGGGCTAGAGGCTCTGTACATCTACCCGATCTATTCCTCTCATGATTTTGTAAACAAAGTTCAAGAATGCTCTCTGGCTCCGCACTACTGCCAGTCCCAAATACCTGCTGCCTTGAGCAAGCTTTCAGTGTGGAATGCATTGCCACAGATGGCGGTGGAGACCAAGTCATTGGGTATCTCTACAGCGGAGATGGATAGGTTCTTGATTAGCCCGGTTGTCAAAGGCTAAGGGGAGAAGGTAGGAGAATGGGGTTAACAGGGAAAAATAGATCAGCCACGATCGAAGAGCAGAGCAGACATTCTGCCCTTAAGTCTCATGAACTAATGAACTCGACATCAACATGCCGATAGATTTTTCTGATAACTGATTTTTTTTTTTAAACTTCGGAATTTTAAAAACAGCACAAAGGTGCTCAGCAACAACACGTTAGAAGATCAAGTTCTAGATTTCAGCAAGTCACATGATACACAGCTACAAAATATTTCATAACATCACCCGCGAGGTATGTTTTCCTCCAAAGTTCTCCACCCAATAGTAACATGGTTGAGGAGTCACGCGAGAAAGAAAACATCAGCCGCAGAAGTTATTCGTATCTACAACTTTGCTGTCACCCGATACACATTCAGCCATCTGGCTGACTAGGTTACAACCGCCGAGTGGGAGAATAAAGGAGGACCCAGAGTGGGGTGGGAGCCACCATGGACTAAGGGGGAACCACAAATGAAATACATTGTCAACACCCTTTATGTGGCCACTATTTGCATACCTTAGTGTTTGCAGACAGGTGTCAGAGGTTATAGGCCTCTCAGCCTTTTCTACCCTCCGCCCTCCACTAGTTCAATGGTGTTTTTATTGTCACATGTCCATCAAGTCTACTCCACCATTCAATCACGGCTGATCTATCTCTCCCTCCTAACCCCATTCTCCTGCCTTCTACCCATAACATGACACCCGTACTAATCAGGAATCTATCTATTTCTGCCTTAAAACGAGGGATTATAGCACACATCTGCTGGAACGTATATTCCCTCCCTCCCTCCCAAACATGGGGCATGTCCCAACTGACCTATTTTAAAATTAACAGGTGAAAAATCAATAACTGAAAAAGGGCAAAGGAAATTAAATTCATTCACTAAGAGAGAGAATTTTTTCTGATGTGGATCATGTAAAGTGATAATGTTTTTTAATGTGGTGCATGAATTATAGATGTTATATAGGTCAAATTGTTTAAAGGCTTTATGTTGATGCAAGCAGAGGTTTAATCAACTCACAAACTGATAGTAAGCATCAGTGCGGCAACTAAAATGCTGACACACAAGAGTGAATGTTTCATCTGTGTCAGGTGAAGACCAAAAGAATGACGTAAAAGATAGTGGTGGCAGCCTGGAGGTCAGTGAAACCTTGACAATTTACAGCTGATCAGTGTGGACGATCGGGGGGGGGGGGGGAGAAAGAGGAAATATTTTCTTTCCTTCCTACATTTCTTTCCTTCCAACTTCCCTTCCCCTTCCTTAACAATGTTGCCTGTTCTATTGCAGAAACACGGAACTGCAGATGCTGGTTTACAAAAGGCACAGAGTGCTCAGCAGAACAGACAGCATTGGGCATCTTTACAGAACGCCTCACAGGAGATCCTTTTAACTGTGGTTATCAAACTGTATGACTGCTCCACTTCGGTCATGGGATAGACAGGCTCCCCTCTCCCCCGCCCCAATGATTGCACAACCCCAATCCTTTCCACTCGTCACTTTAACTTCATGTTTCATGTATCTCGTGTTTTTATGACTGTTGCCAGATCAATTTCCCTCCTGGAATAAATAAAGTTCTATCGCATCGTATAGTAAAGGTGGAGATTGACAGATTCTTGATTAGTAGGAGTGTTGAGGGCTTTGTGGAGAAGGCAGGAGAATGGGGTCGAGAGGCAAAAATAGATCAGCCGTCATTGAATAGTAGAGTAGACTTGATGGGCCAAATGGCCTAATTCCGCTTCTATGACGTATGGGCATCTCAGGAGAGATGGATTTTGGGTCAAGGCCCTTCTTTGGACTGATTGGAATATAATCTCTCTATTCTATTAACCTTTAGGAACAGTCCTTAAACTGTGCTTTTGCTCGTCTCACATACCTTTCCCCTTGACACCGCATCCAAATCACCCCCATGAAATGTCACTAAATGTCTGAGGTATTACACAAGTACAAACTGTGTAGAGGAGATGAGGCCATCTATCTTCCTAACAATATATAAAATCATAGAGTCACAGTTGTACAGCACAGAAACACAGCCCAACTCATCCATGCCGACCAAGATGTCCCATCCACGCTGGTCCAATTTTGCCCACGTTTGGACCATGTCCCTCTAAACCTTTCCCACCATTTACCTGTCCAAATGTCATTAAAATATTGTTATTGTACCTGCCTCACCCACTCCCTCTGGCAGTTCATTCTATTTACTAACCAACATCTGTGTAAAATGAGAGGACATTGTTCTCAAGACTCAGCCTCAAGTTTCACAATGTCAAAAGGGTTCCTGCCCAAAACGTCACCTATTCGTGTTCTCCGCTGATACTGCCCGACCTGCTGAACTAGTTACTCCACCACTTGGTGTCCTTCTGTGCCACAAACATTATTTTAGTTTGGCGTTACAAATTGCGAGAGAATTCAATTTAAACTGTTGGGACATCGACAAACGGAAATGCCTGTCAAAATCTCCCGAAGGAACTCATATGCCCAAGGTAAAATGGAAATCCATAGATGTACCCCCAACAAACATGCTTACACCCTGTGCACCTTGTATTCCTCTGTGATGTTTATAAAGCAGTGCCGAATTAGACGGCTTGGTTTAGTTTAGAGATACAGCGCGGTAAACGGCCCCTTCGGCCCACCAAGGCCGCGCTAATCAACGCCCCAACCCCCCCCCCCCCCAACACTAAAACACAATCCTACACACACTAGGGAAAATTTTCAATTTTACTGAAGCCAATTAACCTCCAAACCTGTATGGAGTGTGGATAGAAACTGGAGATCCCGGAGAAAACCCACACAGGTCACGGGGAGAACGTACAAACAAGCACCCGTCGTCAGTATTGAACACAGGTCTCTGACGCTGTAAGGCAGCAGCTTACCGCTGCGCCACCGTGCCACCCTTAGACTTCAGTCACAAAGTGGTGCCCTGTGAAACTGAATCTGCACCAATACAGTCAGACTGCAACGCTGAAAGAATGATAAAGGACGCTAGGAGAACTCTGCGGGTCAAACAACATCTGAATACAAAAGGTGTAAATTGGGGGCAGGGTGTCTGTGTCTGGCAGGTTAAGGCATTACTGTCTTCTTCCTCGTGTCCGACCATCTTCTATATCACGTCTTTCCGGTCGGTCAGTGACGGTTGACGGACGGTGGTTGATGAATTGGCTACTTCACTCAGTCACTGTGGTACAGTTTCTGTCGTCAGCATTGCTCCGGGATGTGCCACGTGGAGGCTTCTGCTTGCATCCCGGCGTTACTGTACGGAAGCCAGTTGCTGGCAGGAAGGTGTAAAGAGAGTGGAAAGGTCAACAAAGGGAGAGGTAAAGTGGTGGACATACTTCAACAGGTCAGGCAGCATTTCTGGAGGAAATGAATAAGCGAGACCTTTCAGTCTATTGTAGCAAAGGGTGTTCACCACTTTTTGTAATCCCCTTCATTCTTGGGTGTGATGCAACCAGTCAATATGCTCGCTACCGTACACCTGTACAAGTTCATGAGAGTTTTCATCGACATACCGAAACTCCTCAATCTTCAATGGATATATATGCAATCATAAAGAAAGCCCCTCAATGTGCTGGGTCAAGAACAGGCGTTCAGAGATATACGACCGGGAACTTTAAGTTATTGACTCTCTCCACCACCAACCCTTTGCTGAAGGCAGGTTTGTGGATCCTCAGCCTTCCAGTACACAGCAAATGGCTCGATTGTAATCACGTATTGTCTTTCCGCCAGCTGGTTAGCAAGGAACAAAAGCTTTTCACGGTACCTCAGCTCACATGACGATAAATTAAACTGAAACTCTTCTAGAGTCAACAAGCAGTTCCTTGGATTTACTGACCTTGAGAGCAAGGTTTTGTCGTACTGGAACCATTCAATCAGATGATCGACCCCCCCCCCCCCCCCCTCCCTCCGTCCTGTTCTGCATTCATCAGCATTTGTAATTCATCCAACAACGGCAGTTTAATCAGTGAATTTAAAGATGGAGTTGGAACTCTGTCTTGACGTTGAGGATTCAGTTTCAAAGGGATGCGTAGAGATGCAGTTCACAGAGTTCGGTAACAGGTTTGGAGGGGACGATGGTGTGGAACTCTAAACTGTCATCAACGAACAACAGCCTGACGTATGTGTAGTTTAGAGATACAGCGTGGAAACAGGCCCTTTGGCCCACCGGGTCCGCTCTGACCATCATTCCCTGCACAACACACACCCCAACACACACGGCAATTTACAATTATACCAAGCCAATTAACAAACCTGTACATCTTTGGAGTGTGGGAGGAAACCGGAGCACCGGGAGAAAAACCACACAGTTCACGGGGAGAACAGAGTTTTTAGGAAGGAACTGCAGATGCTATTTAACACCGAAGAAACACACAAAATGCTGGAGTAACCCAGCGGTTCAAGCAGCATCTCTGGAGAAAAGGAATAGGTGACGTTTCAGGTTCAGACTCTTATTTTTACAGATATTCTGTGAGATGGGGCAGAGTTTAATGGAGGGCCATAAAATATTGGACCCAGAAAAGTGTGTGCAAGACAAGCTCAATATACCTTGTATATTGTAATTAAAAAAAGGAACTGTAGATGCTGGTTTTTATTACAGATAGACACAAAATGCTGGAGTAACGCAGGATCAAATCTATTTTCTCCAGAGATGCCGCCTGACACATTGATTTTAATTTTGAGATACAGCATGGAAACAGGCCCTTTGGCACCTCGAGATCACCTATACACACTGGGGACAAATTCAAACAGAAGCCAATTAACCTACAAAGCTACACATCTTTATGATGTGGGAGGAAGCTGCAACACCTGGAGAAATCCCTTGCGGTCACAGGGAGCACATATAAACTCCATCTAGACTGTGCCTGTTGTCTGGATCAAACCCTGGTCTCTGGCACTGTAGGGCAGCAACTCTACCGCAGCCCCACCGTGCCGCCCTAAATGACTTGATAGATCAAATGACTTAGCACTTCAAATGAGCTACTCCAGCATTTTGTTCCACACTTTGTATTTTGTATAACTGGGCTATACTTTGAATATTTGTACATAATCTGTTCTATACTGTTCCGCTTGCACGAAGATAACATGCTTATTTGAGCTAAAGTCTGGAGAAATTTCCAGTCGATATTTTTCCACTCTTCCCTCAAGCCATTGCTGCCGCGTTGCGAAGATTAAAAACAGGGAATTACAGAAAACAGCCTTTAATAATGTAATCAGATATCAGAGTTTGGAAACAAATTAGTCCACCGATAATGCTTATTCGCCGACTGTATTTGGAGCATACTCAAGAATCATTTGCCTAAAATCAGCCAGCACCTGTCATTCCACAGCTCTGAACTCATCATCCATTTTCTGCTGCCAAATTCACTGGAAACTATGAGTGCTTGCCCACAGCCCTTCCAACAATTATGAACAACAGACAATTTAAAAGCTCAACTAACTCCCAAGTTTCCACCCTAGAAACTACCATGCGGTCAGAGTATAATAGTTTCCATTTTAAAGGCATACTTCCCAGGCTTTTATAAATAGTCATTGGCGAGGTACTGGTCGCCAAAATTTGGAAAAGTCAAAGTCACACTGCCAAGTTATAAACACCAAGGTAGCAGCAGTGCGAGTATGGCACGGTGGCGCAGCGATAGACTAGCTGCCTTACAGCACATGCAGCGCCAGAGACCCAAGCTTGATCCAGACTGCTCTCTGTAGGAGTTTGTCCATTCTCCCCGTGACCACATGGGTTTTCTCCGGGATCTTCGGTTTCCTCCCACATTCCAAAGACGTAAATGTATATAGGTAAATATTACGCTTGGTATAAGTGTAAACTGTCCCTAGTGTGTGTAGGATAGTGTTAATGTGCGGGGATCGCTGGTCGGTGCGGACTCGGTGGGCCGAAGGGCCAGTTTCCGCACTGTATCTCTAAACTAATAAAACTGACATCCCGGTTGCGAACAAATAGGTGTCTAACCAAGGCATTTTGCAATAATAAGACACAAGTTAAGCTAAAAATGCAAGTTGAGTATAGTGCTAGGCATATTATTTTAGCTATTTATTATCTGCCTCATTTGATAGGCAAATATATACCCGTCAATGGAACAGAATAGGACGAGGAGAACTATAATGGTAGGCCTTCAAATATAGCCCAAGATAAAATTTGCACTCTCACCTACATCCCTGGCTGAATGTTTCCTCTCAGTGGGTTGGTTTTTGGAATGAAGTGCCAGAGGTGGGTGTAGGAAAACAACATTTAAAAGACACGTGACAGCTACTTGGATTGGAAAGGTTTAGTGTAGAGATACAGTGCAGAAACAGTTCCTTCGGCACATTGAGTCCACGCTGACCAGCGATCACCCAGTGCATAAACACTATCCCACACTCCAGGGGACAATTCACAATTTTTACCTAAGCCAATTAACCTGCAAACCTCTACGTCTTTGGAGTGTGGGAGGAAACCGGAGCGCCCGGGGAAAACCCATGTGGTCACAGGGAGAACGTACAAACAGCACTTGTAGTCAGGATCGAACCCGGGTCTCTGGCGCTGTAAGACAGCAACTCTACCACTAAGCCTCCCCTCTAGAGGGATACAAGCCAAACGGGACAAGCTTAGATGGATCATCTTGGTCTGCATGGACGAATTGGGCCGAAGGCCCCGTTTCCATTTTGTAAGACACTGACTACGAGTTCATTGTGGCCACAATTGATAGATCAGGGTATGAGACCGGGGGGGGGGGAAATAAAAATCACCCGCTTCAAACGTTCCATGTACCACACAAATGAACCCACAGGCGGCAGCCTTGATTGCACTGTGACTGTTACAAACATCTCACCGCCACACATGGCATTTTGTTATTGTGGATTGAAGCCAAGATTGGCTAATCTATGTTCCCCCTCAACAGCCTGCCATGCAAAGCGAGTGAAATACTAGATTATATCAATAATCCTTGCAGCAAGAGAGCTAGGCAAATAATTGCAAATTTACAAAACCATTGGCACAGTATGCAAATCAAAAGGTTCCCCACCCCATCTACATCCCTTCATCTAGCTTCACATTTTAAGTCTCTTCTCTCCTTATCTCTCAGCCTTTTGTCTGTACATCTTTGGCCTTTATCCAACCATATGCCAATCAACGCCCCCCCCCCCCCCCCCCACCCCAGCATCTGCAGTTCTTTGTGTCTCCTCTCTTATATTGTTGTGATGTGGAGACAGGTTGGGAGAAAGAGTGGCAAGTCATCTGGTATTGATTTACTTCGTTATTCGTTCAAGATATTTTCATGGTGCAAGTATTGCCCATTAAAAATTTAACATTTTCTCGAACTGCAGGCTCTTAAATGTGTCTTGCAAGAATGATAGTTTCAGCTCATTGCACTGTGTTGCGGGAATTAACTGACCCCGAGCCACTGCTGATTATTACGTCGAGGCAAGATGCATGACTATAAAGATAGACACAAAAAGCTGGCATGACTCAGTGGGTCAGACAGCATCTCTGGAGAAAAGGAATAAGTGACGCTGAGAGTCAGGGGAAAGGGAAACAACAGTCTCAGTCTGAAGAAGGGTCTGGACTCGAAACATCACCCAGTCCTTTTCTCAAGAGATGCTGTCTGACCCTCTGAGTTACTCCAGCTTTTTTTGTCCATTTTTGCATCTGCAGTCCCTTCCTACACATGCATTCTTATAAAATCAGGAGGCTACTGGTTGTACTTTTCAACTTACTAAATTTTACCCATTTTGGTACATTTGGCAATAAAACACATTTAACTTCATTGTCACTGGCTGAACACCAATGACTGTGTCTGAAGAAGTGCCCGACCCAAAACGTCGTCTGTCCATTCCCTCCACTGATGCTGCCATTTTTTTTTTTAATTTCCAAAAATAAAAAAACCTTTATTCAGAATAAAACATATACACGAACTGTGCAAAAAACTCATCAGATATTCTCAGCGGCTGTGTATACATTAGTTTGCGTTGTATTTGGTAGTGTTCCCAGAACTGATCATTATACCCGGCACCTTTACCACTCATGTGCCCCCCCCCCCCCCCCCCCCCCCCCCCCGGGCTGATATCCCTTCCCTTGTTTGAGGGGCGTCTCCACCACACCCTGCCCCACAATGTCCAGCAGCGGAAGGACCCTAGACTGTGGTCCTCCCCCAAAGCGCTTTGGCGTTGGCTGCGCCGAGCTTCAGTGCGTCCCTCAGCACATAATCCTGCAGTCTGGCAAGGGCCAGACAGCAACATTCCCCGACGGACATCTCGCTCTGCTGGGAGATCAACAAGTTCCAGGCAGACAACAGAACAACAGATGCTGCCTGACCCGTCCAGTTCCTCCAACACTTTGTGATTTGTTCAATGACAATATTGTTGCTGGTCATTGAAGGTTTCTTCCACAACCAATTGAGAAATATGTTTGAATACGGAAAGCTCTGCCATAAGCAGGTAGTCCAATTGCAGGCCACGTTTCCATGACAGAAAAGAAAGACACAAAATGCTAGAGTAACTCAGCAGGACAGGCAGCATCTCTGGAGAGAAGGAATGGGTGACGTTTCGGATCAAGACCATTTTCTCCAAAGATGCTGCCGGTCCCGCTGAGTTGCACCAGCATTTCGTGTTGATCTTTGGTGAAAACCAGCATCTGAAGTTCCTTCCTATATTTGCCATGACACAAATTAAGGAGCACTTGTTTAGTTTAGAGACACAGTTCAGAAACAGGCCCTTCGGCCCACCATGTCCATGCCAACCAGCGATCCCAGCACACAAATACGATCCTACATACACTAGGGACAATTTACAATTTTACCAAGCCAATTAACCTACAAACCTGTACGTCTTTGGATTTTGGGTGAAAACCCACTCAGACACAGGGAGAAAGTACAAACTTCGTACAGACAGCATCTGTAGTCAGGATCAAACCCAGGTCTCTGGCTCTGTAAGGCACCAATTCTATGGCTGAGCAAGCATGCTGCCCTAATGCACTATTTTCATTAAGTGGACCAAACTGGTTATAACATGATTGCATCAGGAACTAGAAAAACACTTAAGTTATTTTGAAAATTGACAGGCAAAAAAAAAGCTCTTGGATCTAAACAGCATGGGGAAAAAAAGACCCATTTCAATGTGACCTCTGCAGTAATCAGATACCATTGTCTCTTCAGAACATAGATGCTACTTAAACAGAAGATAGACACAAATAGCTGGAGTAACTCAACGGGTCAGACAGCATTTCTGGAGAAAAAAAAGACTTTTGGGTCAAGACCCTGATAGTCAGGGTCATAAGGTCATGTGATAGGAATAGAATTAGGCCATTTGATCAATCATGACTGATTTATCTCTCCCTCCTAACCCCATTCTACTGCCTTCCTCCCATAACCCCCGACACCTGTACTAATCAAGAATCTATCTCTGCCTTAAAAATATCCACTGACTGCCTCCACAGCCTTCTGTGGCAAAGAAATCCACAGATTCACCACCCTCTGACAAAATTAATTTCTCCTCGTCTCCTTCGAAAGAACGTCCTTTAATTCTGAGGCTATGGCCTCTAGTCCTCGACTCTCCCACTCGTGGAAACATCCGTTAGATTTAAACAAGACCATCTAATTTCCCTTTCCCCTGAATCTCAGTCTGAAGAAGGGTCTTGACCCCAAACATCACCCATTCCTTTTCTCCAGAGATGCTGTCTCACCCGCTGAGTTACTCCAGCTTTTTGTGTCTATCTTTGGTTTAAACCAGCATTTGCTGCTCCTCCCTACACGTGTTCAAAGAATGATTGAAGCTCAAATTGATGCAAGTAAGTTCCCTATTATACCTCGCAGAGCAGGAAATGAATCAATAATTGCCTCATTACAGCATCCTGTCATACTGACACCTCACATTTCGCCAAACTAATTTTCCAAAATATTTTGGAGAACCAAAGTCAAGCTCTCATCGTTTTCTTCCATCAGTTTACAGCCAAGGATCACAAGTTAGATATAGCTGTTCGGGCTAACAGGATCAAGGGACATGGGGAGAAAGCAGGAACGGGGTACTGATTTTGGATGATCAGCCATGATCATATTGAATGGTGGTGCTGGCTCAAAGGGCCGAATGGCCTACTCTTGCACCTATTATCGGTTTCTAAAACAAGCGTCAAGCCACAATGTATCTGCCAGTCTTGAGGTTCGATTTACCCTTAATACTCACCCTGTTTTAAATAGATTTCTTCTTTTTTTTTCATACTTCACTTTAGAAGACGTTTAAACTCCACAGAAAGTTAAATATACTATAGTAAACTACTTGCAAAGTTCACCAAGAGGACCTCAAGTTATACCCTGGCTACTCAATCACAAACTGTAGAAGTCATTCTGCAGGTGGAAGGTGTCCTTTGATTATTTGCCCTTCTCACCTTTCAGTGAAGTAATCAGCACTTCCCATTGACATCAGAACTGACCAGTCATTTCTCTCTCCACATAAGCTGCCTGATTTGCTGAGTACTTCCAGCATTTGTTTTTTTTTTTAAATTTCAGGACTTCATCATCTGCAATGTTGCCTTTTCCACAACTCAGGGTAGTTCAATATTCTATTCTGAGCACTCTGAATTTTCTGACCTCCGATATGTCACCAATAAGTGGAATCATTGGTCTAATTGGCCTTGATTACTGACAACTGAAGCTGTAATAACAATCCTGATTGTAAAAGCCCATACAACCATCAGGTGAGAACAAGGCACTGCTCAGCTGCAAAACACTTTTACATTCAAAATTTCTCTACCCTCCCGCTCTGAAGTAAATGAAAAATTTCCAAGAAGTAATGGTTAATTGGAAATAAATAGGCATGATCCAAAAATCAATTACTGTGCAGAACAGCAAATAAACCAAATACAAGATAATGCAGTAATTTGGGTGGAATTAACTATTCAGGGTGAGCCAATTTCTTATACTTATGGTCTATTTAACCAACAATAAGCACTCAAATACCCAATTACATTAAATCTTTTAAGTAGGAGCAAATTATTTGTGTAGGAAAGAACTGCAGGTGCTGGTTTAAATCGAAGGTAGACACAAAATGCTGGAGTAACTCAGTGAGACAGGCAGAATCTCAGGAGAGAAGGAATGGGCGATGTTTCTCGGGTCGATTCCCAGAGGCCCGGAGGAGGGTCTCGACCTGAAAAGTCACCCATTCCTGGTCCCCAGATATGCTGCCTGTCCCGCTGAATTACTCCAGCATTTTGTGAATTATTGTGCTGGAAATATTTTCGAGTTTTGCGTGATTGCAGAATTGCAGTCGGATTATACAACTCAACTAGTGGAAGATATAACCTAAAGTTAAAGGGTAAAGAAATAATGGAGGCAAGAGAGTTAGATAGTGGAGGAGCTCAGCAGGTACTCGTGTTGTACGGAACATAGAAGAGTACAGAGCAAGAACAGGCACTTCAGCCCAGTTGTGATGAAGGGTCCATTTCCCTCCAAATATAGCATCATGTTCAGCATAGACATTGTTACAGTTTGGTTTATTGTCACGTGTACAAAGGTACAGTGATAAGCTATTGTTGCATATCTTTCGACTGACCGGTTAGCACGCAACATAAGATTTTCACTGTACCTCATACCCGTAACAATAAACTAAAAAACTGTAACCAACAATATCTGTGCTGAACATGATGCCATACCCGGAAGGAAATGGAGAGTGGATGCTTTGGATTGAGACTATCTCCACCCGATCAAGTTAAGAAACACAACCCAAGACACATTTCCCTCCACAAATGCTGCCTGACTCACTGAGTTCCTCCAGCACTGTTTTCCTTACTGGAAACAAATATTGTTTGAATGAAACCTTGAGACCTTAAGCACATTATGCAACTCAGGAAACTGTGTACTGTGCAATGCGAGTTTAATCTGGAACCATCCTGACATCGAATAGGCAAAAATAAAACATCCGCTGCTCTAGATGTCAGCTGCTCTACATCGGTGAGACCAAGCGTAGGCTTGGCGATCGCTTCGCCCAACACCTCCACTCGGTTCTCAATAACCAACCTGATCTCCCGGTGGCTCAGCACTAAAACTCCCCCTCCCATTCCGAATCTGACCACTCTGTCCTGGGCCTCCTTCATGGCCAGAGTGAGGACCACCGTAAATTGGAGGAGCAGCACCTCATATTTCGCTTGGGCAGTTTGCACCCCAGCGGTATGACTTCTCTAATTTCAGGTAGTCCCTACATTCTCCTCCCTTTCTCAGCTCTCCCTCAGCCCACTGTCTCCACCTCTTCCTTTCTTCTTCCCGCCCCCACACCCCCACATCAGTCTGAAGAAGGGTCTCGACCCGAAAAGTTGCCCATTTCCTTCACTCCATAGATGCTGCCTCACCCGCTGAGTTTCTCCAGCATTTTTGTCTACCTTCGATTTTCCAGCAACTGCAGCCTTCTTAAACAAATTTTATATAGGCGCTTTAACCCAGAGAATCAATTTCCAAGCTTGAAAAATTGCCAATGTCCTAATAAGGTTAAAATATGGCCTTTAAAATATTTTGAATCAAAACAGAGAATACTATCCTGTACAATTTGTTGCAATCTCAGAATTAAATGTACAAGTAGTATTGTGTAGCTAATAATACATCAGGTTATGAACTTGTTGTGGAAAACGCATGGTAAATCGTATCCAGTATGATTTCCAGCCAGTACTCTTAAAATAAATAATCCTCAATAATCATCTTGGGTGTTGGCTACGAGAATTATCCGGATCTGACACAATCCGAGTCCAATCTAACAAATATGCATTTTTGTTACCTTCCAGTTTCATTGAAATATTTGGACACAAAATCTCAATAATCCACAGTTTTCAAAACTGCAATAACAACCCATTATGGTGCACATTCGAATAGAGGATCCCAACGGTAGAATCCAATCATTGTTAGGGACTAAATTGTTTCAACGCAGGTACTAAAATAAATGTTACAAGTTCGCTCTCAGGGGACATTGGGGTGTAACAGGGAATAAGATTAAAATTGTGTTATTAGGGAATGGGTGCAACACGAGCTAATTCACTGCATTCTAGGCATCGACTTTGAGCTATGATTGGGCTTACAAAAGGATACTCAGTGTTGAAGCAACTCAGCTGGCGAGGCAGCACCTCACCTCTGCAGAACATGGATAGGTGATATTTCAGGCCGAGACTTGGCTTCTCCAGCCAGGGTTGAACTCTTCCGGAGTCCCCTAGGTTTACTCTCCCTACAGCTTTTAAATTAACGTCTAAAATTATTTTTGCGTTGGCCTGGGGTATTTATTTATTTTTACAGTACAGACAAAAGAGATTAGTTGAAGTAGGCGTCATGGTCAGAACAGACGGAGTGGGCCGAAGGGTGCTGTTGTTCTATGATACCCCCTGCGTTGCAGGGATCCTTGCACCAAACTAGAATTTGCTCACAGGAGCATTATAAAATAATGACAGTACATAGACTATTGCAAAGAGGCAGTGGTATTTTCCAAGCTCCATTTTCAGCAAACCTGTGAAACAAATGGCTGCAGGCCCTGAGCAGTGAGCCAGTCGCCTTACCCGATTAGCAAGAAGAGGCAGACAGCCACGACGAGATAGTTGCTCTGGTAAAACATCAAGTTGCTGACCACCCGATTGTTCCATTTGGCCAAGTCTCGGAAATCTGGCTGGGCGAAACGCGTGGAACCAAGGATAAAATCGTCCCAGGGTCTTAAAGGAGCGAACTTCACTTCCATGTTAATGTTAAGCGGTGGTGGAGAGAGAGAGACAGAGAGAGCGGTAATGAAACCGCAGCAGAAACAACAACAGCAGCAGCAGCACTTGACAAAGCGTCACTGCCGAGTGTTCCTGCCACCGCCTCTCCTCCAGATCACGTTGTCTGATGCGCAGATTGCATCTACACTTGGGGGGGAAAACCAGTGCAAGGCCACTGCACTCGGGCTTAATCAAATGCCTTTTCCAAAACAAGCCACACAGATAAGCCAGCAATCAAAATAAAAGATTCCTGCTTTTAAATAAAAGCCAATCACACATTTTTTTTAAAGAAAAAATTACAAAATTTAAATTGTTCGGCCCTTTATCTGTGCACTCCCCCTCCCCCCCCCAAATAAACTATATTCAGAATAGGAAAAAAACCTATACAAAATAAGGACAATGAAAAAAACTCTTCAGACATTCTCAGCATTCATACATTAATTAGTGTTATAATCGGTTAAGTTCACAGTCTATCATTAGACCATGCATTCTTGCCACTCATGTGACCCACTGGGGTGATATCCCTTCCCTTCTTTGAGGGGCGTCTCCACTGGATCTTGTCCCCCCCAGGTCCAGCAGCGGAGGGACCCTAGACTGTGGTCCTCCCCCACAGAGCCTTGGCGTTGGCTGCATCAAGCCTCAGTGCGTCCCTCAGCACGTACACCTGCAGTCTGCTGGCCTTGCCGAGGCTGAATGAGGTTTCAATTGAGTCAATAGAAGGGAGGTAGGTTTATGTGAGCACACAAACCATCCCAAACCAACCTCCCTTCGATTGGCTCCATTTACACCTCACGCTGCCTCGGCAAGGCCAGCAGCATAATCAAGGATGAGACGCACCCTGGCCACTCCCTCTTCTTCCCTCTCCCATCAGGCAAAAGGAATGGAAGTGTGTTTTATAACGCACACCTCCAGATTCAGGGACAGTTTCTTCCCAACAATTATCAGGCAATTGAATCATCCTACTGCAACCAGAGAGCAGTGCTGTACTACTATTTACCTATTTGGTGAACCCTCAGACTGTCCTTGATCGGGCTTTACCTCGCAGTCAACGTTATTCAAAGTCAAAGTATCCTTTATTGTCATTCAGACCTTTCGGTCTGAACGAAATTTCGTGCCTGCAGTCATACATATAATAAAAATAACAAAACACCCAATAAATACAAATTTACCATCCTCCACAGTGAGTTCACCAGGCACCTCCTCACTGTGATGGAAGACAAAAGTCTTAAAGTCTTTGTCTCTTCCCTCCTTGTTCTCCCTCTGCACTGAGGCGATCCAGGCTTCCGATGTTGTGACCCAGCCGGGTGATGGTAAGTAAACGTTATTCCCTTCATCATGTATCTACACACTGTAAATGGCTCGAATGTAATCATCTACTGTCTTTCTGCTGATTGGATAGCATGCAACAAACGTGTTTTGCTTGAATAAATAGTTATTTGTGCTCTTCACCATGTGCTTCCTCCATTCATTGATCCGAATCCTTGAATCCTGCAACGATTTCATTACAACATCACGCTCTGCTGGGAGGTCAACGTCTCAGGCAGACCAAAGAGGGTCTGTGCACTGTGAACCCCTTGATTGCATTCATGTATAGTCTTTGACTGTACAGCACGCAGACACAAGCTTTTCACTGCACTTGCTGCATGTGACAATAAACTAAACTAGACTAAACTATCAATGGCGAAAACCAGCGAACATGCAAAGTAAAGTGACATCCACCAGCTGTGGAAATATAATTTTCTGCGGTCACGACCAGGAAGGCAGAATGAGATATGGTTGAGATAACAACTTTAAATAAAGCAATTTAAGCAAAGAAAAAATGTTTATACTTGATTCTATTCGGCTGCTGCCATTTTTACTGGTTATCTTGGAATTAAATAATGAGCCATTAGAATTAGTGGCAGTATTAATGACAAAAATGTTGTCTATAATTAAAAGTAGAAGCAACTTCCGGAGTGCACTCCTGAGTTGGTAAACACATATATCCAGAGGTTGACTTCTGTGTTAAATTTGATGAGGTATCTTCACAGCTCATGTAGACTTACTGGTCACCATAGGCAAGAGGGGCCGAATAGCCTATTTCCGTGTTGTATAACTAGGATCCTGTGACCGTTGTATCAGAAGACCATGATACCTATTGGCACAAAAGAAACACAAAGTGCTGGAGTAAGTCAGGGCAGCACGGTGGAGCAGCTGGTAGATCTACTGCCTCACAGTGCCAGAGACTCGCATTCGATCCTGACCTCAGGTGCTGTTCTGTCTGGAGTTTCCACATTCTCCCTTCGACTACGTGGGTTTCCTCCGGGTGCGACGGTTTCCTCCCACACCCCAAAGAGCGTGCAGGTTTGTAGATTAATTGGCACCTGTAAAATTGCCCCAAGTGTGTAGGGAGTGGATGTGAAAGTGAGATAACATACAACTAGTGTGGACAAAAGGCTGGAGAAACTCAGCTGGTGCAGCAGCATCTAAGGAGCGAAGGAGATAGGCGACGTTTCGGGTCAAGACCCTTCTTCAGACTGGTCAGGGATCAGGGAAATGAGAGATATAGACAGTGATGTGGAGAGATAAAGAACAATGAATGAAAGATATGCAAAAAAGTATCGATGATAAAGGAAACAGGCCATTGCAAGCTGTTTGTAGTTTGAAAATGAGAAGCTAGTGCGACTTGGGTGGGGGAGAGATGAGGGAATGCCAGGGCCCAAGGGCTGAGGGAGAGGTGGGAAGGGGAGGAGAGAGCAAGGGTTAACAGAATTGAGAAAATTCAATGTTCAAGCCCAGAGGATGCAGACTCCCCAAACTAGTGTGACTGCGTGATTGGTGGTCAATGTGGGACTCGGTGGGCCGAAGGGCTTATTTCAGAGCTGTAGCTCTAAGCTCAGGCAGCATCTCTGGAGAACATGGATAGGTGACATTTGTTGAAACTGCTTGGATGCTTAAATATTTGATGGCATCACGGCAGAAGGCACAGATTTCTGGCAACTGCTAACAGACTGCAAAATCCATTAGAAAAATGGAAATCAATGCCAACGAACCGTCTTAACACTAGTGGGCAGTTGCTCATGGTCAGTCGTAACCATCATATCCTTGTCATTGACCAGAATATCAAGGCCATTATTTAATTCATTTGCTGCACTTCATGTTATTAGGCATACAGCAGAATTTTTTTTTTACATACTTTCTCCCAGTTTTATTTAAAATATGTTGTATTTTAAACACTGTTGCTGTTACAGTAAATATTCTGATTTTGTTTTAATGCAACAGCTCATTACTGGGGTTAGCCGAAAAAATAAACCTTCAGAAAGGAGAAATTTCTTTAGTCAGAGGTTTAGTCAGAATTCATTGCCTCTGGTGGCTGTGGAGGCCATGTCAATGGCTTCAAGCAGAGATTGACAGATTCTTGATTAGTACGGGTGTCAGGGGTTATGGGCTTGAGTGGAAAAGATAGATCAGCCATGATTGAATGGCAGAGTAGACTTGATGTGGCTAAAGACCTAATTTTGCTCCTACAACTTACGAACTTATAACTTTTGAATTACTACTGTAAAGTGGCCCCATAGCGGAAGCGTCCACGTCACAGGGCTGGAAACTGGAAGTATCCTGAGCTAATTCTGCTACCACCATCATCTATTGTGACAAGTGATGGCTCCCACTGATTGTCGCCGGAAGCTTGCGTCCTTTTCAGGTCGGACGATGACAGGGATGTCAACATTTGAAACATGGAAGATAGACAGGAAAGAAGAAGACTGTAAAGTTAGCCAATATTAAAACCTGGCAGAAACAAAGAACTGCAGATGCTGGTTAATAAGAAACAAAAGAACACAAAGTGCTGGAGTAACTCAGCGGGTCAGACAGTATCTCTGGAGAACATGAATAGGTGATGATCCAGGTCGAGACCCATCTTCAGACTGATTGTTGTGGGAGGGTGGGGAGAAGAAAACTGGAAAAAGGAAGAGGCAGGCCAAAATAGGTTGATTTAGGCAAAGGCTTTTTTAAATAGGCAGATGATTGGAACAAAAGCCAGAGATAAGAAAGGAAGGTGTGAGACAGGTTTGAAAAGTTGCGGATTGGTGAAGCCAGAGGGAAAAACGTAGCAGAAGGGTGGAGGGTAGAAATAGGTGTGAGACCAGGCATGGCACAGGCTAGGGAAAGGCGTGTAGGGGAGAAAAGGGAGGGTTTGAGGTAGGTGGGATTAGTGAGAGGTTGCTTAAAATTGAAGAATTCTATGTTCATACCATTGCAAGTTACCCAAGGTCGTAAGCGGACAATGAGGAAAATGATCCACATTCATCAATTGTGTTATATCCAATATCCAGTACATATTGTAGAAACCTAAATATTCAAATATTCGACATGTTTACCAAATCTAAAGCAATTGATGTAAATATTGTTGTCACTTGGATAAGATGACAAAAAAAAAAGATATTTCCTAATTTGTGATATCTCAAGGGTTCAGGCACAATGAATCACAACCTGTACAAATAAGGTTCACAGAAATGGGTTATTATAAACTTGGTGATCTCATTTATGTCAAGTCATTCATGGCATTTATACCTTTTCCAAAATTGTTTTGTCCTCTTCAAAATATATATCTGAGTGCTGGCTATCCAGTCTGTAGTGTATGTGGAGACTCCAGGTCAAAGAACAAGCTATGATCTGGCACTCCTGTTACTCCTATACATTTGTACTATTTCTGAGATGCTTATCTAAGATGTATCTAAGTGCTTGTGTATAGTGATACTTGTATAGTATGGTATTCGATATAGTTGTGGTAAGGTACTTTATTTGTACCGAGGTACAGTGAAATTCATTTTTGTATACACTTCAGTACAAGTGTCACTGTACATTAGCACGTAGATGCACCTTAGATACGCATCTCAGATACAGTACTAGTGTGTAGCAGTAGTACACTGAGACTGCATACAGCATCGCCAGTTTGGCACCATTGTCAAGTCCCAGTTGTTGTAAGTGGAGGGTTCCTGACCGGACCATGAAGGTCTGTTGTCGTGGCGGCGTTGCAGGGTCGTCCTGGCCAAGTGTGGCCGTGTTGTCATCCTCCTCGCGCAGCTCCCCAGGAGCTGTACGCTGAACTGTACCCAAAAATGTATTTCACTGGACCTCGGTACATGTGATAACTAAAGTGCAATTGAAAGTGCCTTTGAAATGGTTGCGATATTGGAGGTGTTTTGGATGAAATGCAAAAACAAGGTCCTGTCTGCCTTCTCAAATGAAGGTATAATCAACCCCAAAAGATTATCTCCTGATGTGGAATTGGCTATTCAATTAAATATTTTTTTCATCAGCCAACATCAACAAATATGATCTCATCATTATCACATTGCTGTTTATGAACCTTGGCAGTGTGTAAAATGGCTGCCATTTTATCAACATTATAACTGTAAAAATTGTATACACTCTCAGCTCATATAATATGCCGTGTGTTTTTTCAAGCTTGGGGAACAAGCAAGTAGACTGACTGCAAAACATGCTTATACAATTTTGTATCGGTTTAAACATGTTGGTCTTTCAGTGTAAGGTGTCAGCAATTAAATACTATCGACCAGCACATTCCAAAGTGCTGGAACAAGTGCTGAGCACAGGTCCTATAGCGGAGCAAGATAGACCACACCTTCTAAATGCAATGGGCTGACGTGTAGTACGCAACGGAGCGGAACGTGGGCCTTTTTTTCATCCATTTCAGTAACCCGATCTGACCCGACCCGACCCGACCCGACTCGCAGTGTAATCAACGTTGCGGGGGAACAGATTGTGTTAATAAATTATAATTCTGAAAATGAGGAGAAGAATTTTACCAATGAAATTATAATTTTTCGAGGATGTTTCCGTAACCGGCTTCCGTCTCCACACTAGTATCTTTGCTCCGCTATGGGATCTTTGGTGCGGAGATGGAAGCCGGTTACAGAAATGGGGCTGAAAATTAACCATGAATCTGCCCATGACCGTACTACGTCTTTTTCGTCGAGTGATCTATCTTGCTCCGCTATAGGATCTTTGGTGCTGAGGGTCATGGTGAAGCTTAGTGTAGTCAGCACAAAAGCCCTTTAGGGGAGGATCACAAAGGTGAAAGAAGAAACTGCAGATGCTGGGATACATCGAAGATAGACAACAAAATGCTGGAGTAACTCAGCAGGACAGGCCGCATCTTCTAGAGAGATACAGCCCTTTGCAAACAGTCCACTTGGCCCACCGAGTCCACGCAGACCAGCTACCACAGGTGCACTAGTTCTATCCTACACACTAAGGCTAATTTTCTGGAGAAGCCGAAGAACCTACAAACCTGCACATGTTTGGAATGTGGGAGGAAAACGGAGCACCCGGAGTAAACCCCACGCGGTCACATGAAGAACATACAAACTCCTTACAGCCAGCACCCGTAGTCAGGATCGAACAGGGGTCTCTGCCGCTGTTAGGCAGCAACTCTACCTCTGAGCCACTGTGCTGCCCCAAATTGTGCCAAAGGTTTTGAAACTAAGCCTAAATATGCAAAATGTCAAATGTTCCCAAACTGCAAACCAGTTACTGCATTATTGTAAGTATTATCTGTTTTGTTGATTTTGCGGAACAGTGGTGCAGCGGTAGAGTTGCTGCCTAACAGCGCCAGAGACCCAGATTCGATCTTGACTATGGGTGCCTTCTGTACGGAGTTTGTATGTTCTCCCCGTGACCTGTGTGGGTTTCTCCAGGAGCGCCGGTTTCCTCCTGCAATCCGAAGGCACACAAGTTTGTAGGTTAAATGGCTCCGTTAAGAAAATATTGTGAATTGTTCCCATTGTGTAGGATAGTGCTAGTGTACATGACAGTGCCAGTTTCCACGTTATATTTCTATTCTACAGTCTAAAAGTATTTTCCTTTTGTGCTTTAGCACATGTTAGTCTTTGTGCACTGGGATTAGATTAGCAGTCGATGCAGCCCAGGCTATTTTATATCTTTGAATCATCAACACTTACGTTTGCTTAAAAATAGAAACTGTCCTTCACAGCTGCCTCATTTTAATCCAAACATTCCACTGTGGACTGTTCATTTCATAGGCCCTAGACCACATAGTGAATCATGGCTTCAAGAATACCAACTGAGGGAATACAGTGCATGACTCATGTTATACCACAACCAAATTGCTCAACATATCAACTGCTCAGCTTATAAGAACAGTTTTTTTCCGAGGATATTGCCAGGGCTTTAGGGCCTGAGCTATTAGGAGAAGCTGGGCAGGCTGGGACTGTGTTACTTTGAGCGCAGGGGGATGAGAGGTGACCTTATAGAGGTGTATAAGATCATGACGGGAATAGATAGGGTAGATGCACAGTCTTTTACCCAGAGTTGGGGAATCAAGAACCAGAGGACATAGGTTTACGGTGAGAGGGGAAAGATTGTGAATGGTGAGGGGGTAGAGTTGCTGCCTTACAGCGCTTACCGTACGAGTGCTGTCTGTACAGAGTTTGTACGTTCTCCCCGTGACCTGCGTGGGTTTTCTCCGAGATCTTCGGTTTCCTCCCACACTCCAAAGATGTACAGGTATGTAGGTAAATTGGCTTGGTAAATGTAAAAATTGTCCCTAGTGTGTGTACGATAGTGTTAATATGCAGGGATCGCTGGTCAGCGTGGACCCGGTGGGCCGAAGGCTCTGCTTCTGCGCTGTATTTCCAGAAAATAAAAAATAAAAATTAAATTTAAAAATATATGAATTTACTAGGAATCTGAGGGGCAATGTTTTCACACAGAGGATGGTGGGTATATGGAATGAGCTGCCGAAAGAGTTAGTTGACGCAGGTACTACAACAACATTCAAAAGACATTTAGAACAGTTACGTGGATAGAAAAGGTTTTGAGGAATATGGGCCAAATGCAGAAAGTTTTAACTAATGTTGATGGAGCATCACAGTGAAGAATGTTGATTCCACTGTGATGGATGTTTATGTTAAATTCTATTGTGTATTGTGTTCTTTTAGATTGTACGGTTGCATGGCAATTCATTTCACTGTACCTTAATTTTCTGTATGTGACAAATAAGCTTAAAACTTGAACCATGGTCTGCATGGGCAATCTGGGCCAGCGGGCCTGTTTCCATGCCAATGGTTCCATGACTCTAACAGCTCATAGGGATTCTATTGGCCTGCAAAAGTGAGAGACAGTTCCAAATAGGAACGGGCTAAACCCTCGGTAAATCAATCTAATCCCAAAGGAAACAATTCTCCAGGAATAAAGCAATTGTCACTATTGTTAGATATGCTAAAATCAGGGTGGTGGTTGGATGAGCAGTCAAAACAGCACCTTTGACATGGATTCTAGTGTTAGAGTTATAGAGTCATACATCACCGAAACAGACCCAGTGGCCCAATTCACCCATGCCAACCCAGATGTCCCATCTAAGAGTTGTCCCTACTTGACCCATATTCCTCGAAACCAGCGGTCCTTAACCTTTTTGGCACCAGTACGCGCATACGCAAACAAAATACTGTATGTGGTATGTACTTTTGTTAGGTTCCTAAAGATGGGCTCAACAAATTGATATGTTATTTGTGTCCCCTTCATGACCCCCGGCAAAGCCCCAAATGACCCCCAGGTTAAGAACCACTGCTCTAAACCTTTCCTATCCACATACCTGTCTAAATATCTTTTAAATATTGTTATGGTACCTGCCTCAGCTCTTCCAAGATTGGAAGTCTGCAAAAGACTTGAGACTGGGGACTTGAGACTGGGACTAAGGGTGCTGTCTGTACGGAGTTTGTATGTTCTCCCCGTGACTGCGTGGGCTTTCTCCGAGATCGTTGCTTTCTTCCCACACTCCAAAGACATACAGGTTTGGAGGTTAATTGGCTTGGGTTTGTAAAAACTTGGTATAAGTATAAATTGTCCCCAGAGTGCGTAGGCTTGTGTTAATGTGCGGGGATCGCTGGTTGGCGTGGGCTCAGTGGGTTGAAGGGCCTGTTTTCGCGTTGTATCTCTAAACTAAACTAAACTAAAGGTTCATGTTAAATCTTTCACCTTAAAACCTATGTCCTCTACTATGTCCTCTGCTGGAGGAACCCAGCGGGTGAGGCAGCATCTATGGAGCGAAGGAAATAGGCAACATTTTGTGTCGAAACGATTCTTCAGACTGAAGAAGGGTTTCGACCCGAAACGTTGCCTATTCAGTCTGAAGGTTTCAACCCGAAAAGTTGCCTATTTCCTTCCCTCCATAGATGCTGCCTCACCCGCTGAGTTCCTCCAGCATTTTTGTCTACTTTCGATTTTCCAGCATCTGCAATTCCTTCTTAAGGGCCTGTTCCACTTTCATGACATAATTCACGACCTTTTTTACTCGTGGACATTTTTCATCATGCTAGAAAAACGCCCCGACCTACTTGATGCCATGAGTATCTACGACTAGCATCACGACCTCCTACAACCTACCTACGACCTCCTACAACCTACCTACGACCTTGTGCCGACCATGCTGCGAGTATGAGTCAAGGGCAAACTCGGCAGAGGTCGTGAAAGTGGGACAGGCCCTTTAAACACTATGTCCTCTACTCTTTGATTCCCCTGCCCTTGGTAAAAGACTGTTCATTCACTCTATCTATTGCTCTGGTGTTTTTATACACCTTGCAAGATCACCACTGAGCTCTCCTGGACTTCAAGGAATAAAGTCCAAGCCTGTCCAACCTCTCCCTGTAGGTCAGGCCCTCAAATCCTGGCAACATCCTCGTAAATCCTCTCTGCACTCTTTCCAGCTTAATGACATCCTTTCCGTTCTTTGAAGCAGAGGACGGTGAGGGGTTAATCTTATCTGGATGTAGACGAGTTGCAAGAGCCCTACATAAGGTAATCAATAAGGACTTTCTCACTCGTTAGCAGTCAAGAACTAGATGGGCTGAGCTGGAATTCATTAGTGCAAAGACTGATGGAAAATGGGAAACTGCAGCACGTACTTCCTGCAGTCTGGAGCGGGCCAGTCCGCATCATTCCTTGATGGACATCTTGCTCTGCTGGGAGACCAACAACTTTTGGACAGACCAAAGAGCAAAGAACAAAATTGTATTTGTTATATAACATTCATTATATTGAAGAAAATAATTTTACAAATGCAATGGAAATATTTAAATTTCTAGTCGTGTGGCTGGATCCTGAAGTAATGCATTAGACAATAGACAGGTAGTTGGGACTCGTGTTGATGGGGCACCTTGGTCCGCATGGTCAATCTGGGCCAAGGGGCCTGTTTCCATGCCGATGATTCCATGACTCTAACAGCTCATCGGGGTTGGATTGGCCAGCAAACGTTCTTTCCAATCAGTCCAGTTCTCATCTCACCCTTGATTTTAGACCACCAGATTTTGGGCAGACCAAAGAGCATCTTTCACCGAGTTGGTAATCTTCCAGCAGCACATGTTGTCCGTCTCCAAATGTGTCCCAGGGAACTGCCCGTAAAGTTACGGAATCATCAGTTACAGAGCTACTCAGGATGAACCGTGACAATGACCCGTACGTCATTCTCCAAAACATCTTCTCAAATCCACACTCTGCAAAGAGATGGGCAACTATCTCGTCTCTGTAACAGTGCTCCCAAGGGCAGCATTGCACGTAGTAAGATTCCAACTGTGCAGGAAAGATCTGACTGGGAGGCCTCCTCTCACCACCAGCTCGCAGGCAGTTGGTGAGTTCTGGCGATGAGGCATTTTGCCAGACGAGCTGGGCAGTCTGCTCTGGGAGCCACGCCACAGGATCCTTCGAGTCCTTTCCCTGCAGTGCCTGCACGATGTTCCGTGCTGACCACTGCTGATGGACATGTGGTCAAAGGTGTTAGTCTGGAAAAACATTTCCACAAAGGGCAGATGGTGCAGCAATGTCCTGCTGACTAGCATATTGCGTGGCAGCTGCACCAGGCCCATCCTTTGCAACACTGGAGACATGTAGAACCTTAGCAGGTAGTGACACTCGGTGCCCATGTACCCAGGCTCGAGGCACAGCTTGATGCAGCCACACACGAAGGTGGTTATCAGGATTCCCTCCCCTTGTTTGAGCAGTGTCCATGTTCTCCAGAGATGTTGCCTGACCCACTGTGTTCCCCCAGCACTTTGTGTTATTTGTGTAGGAAGGGACTGCAGATGCTGGTTAGACCCAAAATGCTGGAGTAACTCAGCGGGACAGGCAGCATCTCTGGAGAGATGGAATGGCTGATATTTTGGGATGAAACCCTTCTTCTTTGTGTCCTTTTCTCTACACCAGCATCTGCAGATCCATATTTCCATGTGATGCATGACAAACTGCTTTGCACAGATATTTTTATTTGTATATATATCTATTATGAATACCCTTCATTTTGGGGAGGAAAAACAGTGTTTTTAATCTTCAGGGCCTCCAACGGGATTTGCATGCCTGGGGGATCCCCTTCCCTTGTCTGAGAGGTGTCCACATTATCTAGAGATGATGCTCGACCCACTGAGCTCCTCCAGCACTTTTATTTTAGTTCAGTTTAGTTTTAGTTTAGAGTTACAGGCCCCTCAGCCCAACGAGTCCGCATCAACCGAGTTGGCATACCTGGCAGTCCCATTTGCCTGCACGGCCCACATTCCTTTGAAATTCTGAAGATAGAGACAAAATGCTGGAGTAACTCAGCGGAACAGGCAGCGTCTTTGGAGAAAAGGAATGGGTGAAGTTCCGGGTTGAAACCCTTCTACAAACTTTAGACTAATTCTTCAGTCTGAAGAAGGGTCTCGACCCAAAACGTCACCCATTCCTTCTCTCCAGAGATGCTGCCTGTCTCACTCAGTTACTCCAACATTTTATGTCTATCTTTGGTGTAAACCAGCATCCGCAGTTCCTTCCTACACATCCCCACCGAAATTCCGTTGCATATTGATACATGCGAGCGCCGCCATGTTTTGGCGCCATTTCCAAAGTCGCGCCCTTGGTCTACTGGAGCGGTTCCAGATCCAGGTGAGCCCCAGGCTCCTGCATGGCCTTCCTCCGTCACCCTCGAAACAGGGTGTTGATCACAGCACAACACTAACCTCAGTAACTGTGATCTACACGGATTGCATTTTAGTTTCGATTGGTCCAGTCTAGTTTAGAGATGCAGCGCGGAAACAAGCCCTTCGGCCCACTGAGTCTGCATTGACCAGCAATCCCCGCACACAAACACTATCCTACGCACGCTAGGCACAATTTACACTCACACCAAGCCAATTAACCTACAACCAGTACGTCTTTGGAGTGTGGGAGGAAACCGAAGATCTCAGAGAAAACCCACGCAGTCACGGGGAGAACGTACAAACTCTGTAGTCGTAGTCGGGATCATGCCGGGCTCTGGCACTGCATTCCCTATAAGGCGGCAACTCTACCACTGCTCCACCATGCCTCCCTGCGCCAGCACCCGCAGTTTTCTGTTCACCATCACCTCAGTTCTTTGTATGTTATTTTTATTTGTATTTGTCACTGTTTGTTTTTGGTTTTCTTGACTATTTCTATCATGAATAACCTTCATTTTGTAGGGAAAAAGCAGTCTTTTAACACACAGGGCCTCATGAGTTGGTGACCTTCCAGCATCACAATCACAATCACATTAATACTGCTGTTCCTTTTTAAACACAGTGAATTATTTTATTCCTGGGCCATCTGCCAGGATTTAAGAGATTTTCCAGCACGGTGGCGGGGCGATAGAGTTTCCGCCTCACAGTGCCAGAGTGCCGGACTCACCATGCTGGTCTGATCTTGTCACGTGTACCGGGATACACGTGTCCGCTAAGTTTGCATTAACCAACCTGATCTCCCGGTGGCTCAGCACTTCAACTCCCTCCTCCCATTCCATATCCGACCTTTCTGTCCTGGGCCTCCTCCATGGACAGAGTGAGGACCACTGTAAATTGGAGGAGAACCACCTCATATTTTGCTTGGGTAGTTTACACCCCAGCGGTATGAACATTGACTTCTCCAATTTCAGGTAGTCCCTCCTTTCTCCCTCCTTCCCCTCCCCTTCCCAGCTCTCCCACAGCCTGCTGTTTCCGCTTCTTTCTTTCTTCTTCCCCCTTTCCCACATCAGTCTGAAGAAGGGTCTCGCCTCGAAACGTTGCCTATTTCCTTCCCTGCATAGCAGGCACGTGCCGTGAGTAATTACTCAGGGTAGGCACTCAATCCGCTTTAAAAAAAAATTAAACCGCGCATGTGCAGATTGTTCTCCCCGTTAAATAAATAAATAAATAAATAAAAACAGTGACATTTCAATTTGCCCAAGGCTTCCTAGTCCTAGACCAATTGGGGGGGACAATACCTTTCACAGCGTGTGGAGAGTCTGTGCCAGGGGTAAAGTTGTGGGGTGGGCACGAGTGTTGAGAAGGAGGGTGTCGGGGATACTGCCAGCACTGGAAAGGACACAGAGAACATTTACGAGGAAGGTGCCAGGACTAGAGGGTCTGAGCGATATATAGAGGTTGTAGGCTGGACATGTGAGGAGCAATGGTGAAAATCACAAGAAAGTACTTATCACAAAGTACTGGAGCTGCCGCAGCTCTCTGGGCGCGAAGCCACGCACTGCAGCTGGGGATAGAAGCAACTCGGGGAGCGGCCACCGGGACCCGACAGCTGAACTGGCCGCCACTTCAGCGCCTTCTGCCGGCCCGCTCACCTTTGGCAGTGCTCTCCGTCTGTCACCTGCCGTTCGCCAACTTTGCTCATGTCAGCGGCTTCCTGCAAATCCTTAAATTCCCACAGCCGAGTAACATCAATCGCGCTGTCGGAATTTAAGGACGTGAGTGAGGCCAGCGAGCGGCAGGAGAGTGGTTTTTCGATGGAGAGCTGCCAGAGGTGAGCGGGGACCAGCAGAAGGAGCTAAGGTGGCGGATGGTTCCGCTGTCCGGCCCGGCGGCCGCTCAGCCACCCGAGCTGCTTCTCTCTCTCTCTCCCCCCCCCCCCCCCCCCCGGCCTCAGAGCGGTGTCATTCCATGCCCCCTTGCAAGGAGCGTTGCAAGTGGATGCCGCCGACCCCTCATTCATAACATTCGTGCCCTCCCCGCAACGTTACCCCGGGACAGACTCCCCAAATGCTGTGAAAGGAGCTCCCCCCCCCCCACCCCAAGAAATACGGTATTAAAAGAAATAAATCACAAAATGTACTTACCACATCATTGGTACACGACAAACCATGGTTGAAAACCCCGCCAAGAAACTTGCGCTGCGCATGCGCAGTAGACTGATGCGCATGCGCAGTATGATTCTGTGTATGCGCAGTGCTGCAAAGGCAGAATTTCTGCTGCCTTCAGCCCCGATTGAAATTGACGGCTCCAGGCAGCGCTGACGGCACGTGGGCTGCACAGAGCTTCCCGCGTTACAAGCGCTGCGGATGAAAGGCACGGAGAATTATGCCTACCTAAGAGATCGGTCTCTTACATAGGCATAATTCTCCCATGCCTTTACTATTTATATTTAATAATTGCCATTTCATAATTTTAGTCAGGGTAGGCAGTGCCTACCTTGCCTACCCTGACGGCACGTGCCTGATCAAGCTTCAGTGCGTCCCTCAGCACGTACTCCTGCAGTCTGCAGTGGGCCAGTCGGCAACATTCCCCGACGGACATCCCGCTCCGCTGGGAGGTCAACAAAGCTCAGCCAGACCAAAGAGTATCTTTCACCGAGTTGATGACCCTCCAGCAGCACTCGATGTCAGTCTCCGAATGCGTCCCTGGGAACAGTCCGTAAATCAGAGTCCTCTGCGAAGGATTTGTTTGGAATAAATCGTGAACCCCTCTCCAGACTTTCTTTGCAAATCCACACTCTGCAAAGAGGTGGGCAGCCGTCTCCTCTCCATAGCAGCCGTCCCACAGGCAGGGTGCGCTGGTAGTGAGGTTCCGACGGTGCAGGAAGGATCTGACTTGGAGGGCTCCCCTCATCGCCAGCGAAGCCAGGTCCAGGTGCCTGTTGGTGAGTTCTGACGATGAGGACATTTTGCCAGACAAGCTGGGCAGTCTTCTCTGGGGCAGTCTTCTCTGGGAACCACGCCACAGGATCCATGGAGTCATTTCCTTGCAGTGCCTTCAGGACGTTTCGGGCTGACCACTGCCTGGTGGATTTGTGGTCAATGGTGTTGGTTCGGAAGAACCATTCCACGAACGACAGATGGTGCAGCAATGTCCTGCTGACTGGCACATTGAGTGGCATCTGCGCCAGGCCCATCCTTCGCAACACCTGGGACAGGTAGAACCTCAGCAGGTAGTGACACTTCAGTGATGTGCGGTGAGGTCAATAGCTGGGGAGACACTGGTTAGTATCAGAGCCAGATTTACTCACATATGAAACCCATAGAGGTAGCTTAAATTCATCATCCAATTGGCAGGTTGCACAATGACTATTGGATAGGCAACCGTATGTTTCATATTGGCATTCTTTACAACACACGCATACAGGTAAGTTACATATTCAATTCACGTTTTATAGGCAAATGCAGTTCCACTATTCATACTCATTCAACACCAAATGAAAATAAATATTGCATGGTCTTACCTTTACTTGTAAATGAAGTCCATTCGCCAATCTGCGCTGCTCATTCAAAGCCAGATCTATCCTTGAAGTTCCAAACGTTTTTCAAGCAATTTGGCTTTGAATGTGAGTTGTTGATTTTTCATGTTTTTTGAGGCTCCTTGGTAGATTTTTCAAGTCACAAAATCGCACGTTAGCCCAAACGTTGTCGGTAGTGGAAAACAGAAGGCAGTAAAGGCGATTCTTCGTAGCACACCCACACAGCCAGTCTTTTCATTGGTACCACTCCATTTGAAACGACCGTGTTTTTTTTCTGTCCCGTCGTTTGAGCTCAGGCATTGGTCTTCCAGTGTTTATCACTCTCTGTTTTGATTGAAAGTCCAATTTTGAGACATTTTTAAGGTTAGATATAATGTCTTCCATTTTTGCAGCCGCTGGAAATTCTTTGCTAGAGCTAAAGGACAAAGGACAAATGACATTTATTGCCACATACACCAATTGGTGCAGTGAAATTTAAGTTATCATGCAGCACACAAAAAAGATAAAGACAACACATTAGAATTTAACATTGAACATAAAAACATCCCCTCACAGCGGGATCAATGTTTCCCACTGTGAGGGAAGGCACCAAAGTTGAACAGGCCCCGACCACGGGTGAACAGAGAAAGAGGACTGAACATTGAAAGTTCAGTCCTCTTCCTCTGTTCACCTGTGGTCGGGGCCTATTGAAGCCTCTGCAGTCCCGCTACGGCCCAGAGCCTCCGAATCAGCCACTTCCCTACCGGAGACCGCAGCTTCTGAAGTCCACAGGCCGAGCTGGGCTGAGATTCAACGCTGGCGACCCCCGCGATGTTAAGGTCAACGCCGCCCGCGGCTGGAAAGTCTGCGCCGCCTGTGGTGGAATCCAGTGCTGCGCCCCCGCTGCTGAAGATAGATAACGTGGAGGGAGAGCGAGGCAGCGTCGATTACGTGGATTGAGCCTACGTAATTGATGCTCCCTCTTCCTCCACTGGGCTCAAGACACGCCCCCTTGTGAGGCAGACGTGATCGCTGCCTCCCCTGGAGTTTTTTCATTGCAGTTTTATGATGAGACCAGCGAGCACAAATTTAATATATTTATATGTGAAATAAGCTACCTGGACTATGGAAGGTGAGGACATGTAATAAAGGGGTTTACAAACATTACATTGGTGACATACGTAGAGATAGTAACAGGCACACGCTTATTGCCCGCACTCCATGCAGTTTCTGAGGGGTTGCTCAATAAGAGGGGAGGCTCAGCTTGTCGCTGCCTCACCTCTCATCACTTCCTGTACTTGCAGCGGAGCTGCGCAAATTTGGCGATTTTGACTACAAAAAATGATTAGATTCATATAGAAATGACATCTATAAAACAGATCAGTGGAAAAATCTTCATATTTATTTTATTATTATTTTTATTTACTTTTGTTAACAGCTATTTTCATTGGGAGCATGACAGGTGAGGCTCTTTGTGTCCACGTGCTTTGGCTCTACGCTCCGCCTGATGCAGCCACACACGAAGGTGGCCCTCAAGGTGAGGGCGACGTTGGGCACGCTTTTACTCCCGTTGTCTGCCGACTTGTGCATTGTGGCCCGTCGCACCCGGACCATCCCCGACGCCCAGATGAACTGGAAGACGGCCTGGGTGATCCCTGTGGCGTAGGAGGGAGGGACAGGCCAAACTTGTACCAAGTACAGCAGGCCCGAGAACACCTCCCTGTCAACTCTGGAGGCAGGCAGGGTCGCCCTCTCTGCCCCGTCTTGTTTGTCTGGTGTATTGAATCTTTTGCTGAGTCCATCAGGAAGGACGTGAGCGTTAGAGGAGTGACACTGCCAGGCAGTAGGGCAGTCAGGTCAAAACTCCCTGTACATGGACAATGTCGCCGTCTTCTGCTCGGATCCAGAGTCTGTCTGCAGATTGATGAGCGTCTGCGACCAGTTTGAGTCGGCCACGGGAGCCAGGGCGAACCGCAGGAAGAGCGAGGCCATGATCTTTGGCAACTGGCCCGACTGATCTTCCGTCCCCTTCACCATCAAGCCTGACTTCTTGAAGGTTCTGGGGATCTGTTTCTGGGGGGGGGGGGGGGGAGGCGTGTAAGGACTGGCTGGAGCAGATAGCCAGGGTGGGGAATAAACTGGAGCTGTGGAGGCAACGCTCCCTCTCTATACTGGGGAAACATTTGGTTCCCAACAAATTATGTAAAGTTGCTTAGCAAGTAATTTTTCATTTGTCCATTTAATTTGTATCGGCACAGATATTTGTTCATTTATGTGCACACTTAGAATCTGAATAGTCTTCATTTTGCTGTTTATTTTATCGCGCATGCCCGGTGGGTGATTTGCATAGCAGGGCGGGATGAGCCAATGGGAGCGCGGCGTTGCGGGCGGGGGAGGCGGTGATTGGCGGACTGGAGGGGGCGGGCGCGAGGCATTGCGGGAGGGAGGTCTGCGTGGGGCATTGTGGGAGGGAGGGTGGCGCTGGGCTTTGTGGGAGGGAGGTCGGGTGTCGACGCGGGGCATTGTGGGAGGGAGGTCGGGCGGGCAGCGCGGGGCATTGTGGGAGGAAGGGCGTTGCGGGGCATCGTGGGAGTGAGATTGGGCGGGCGGCGTTGGGCATTGTGGGAGTGAGGGCGGGCGTGCGGCGCGGGGTGTTGTGGGAGTGAGGTCGGGCGGGCAGCGCGGGGCTTTGTGGGAGTGAGGTCGGGGGGCGGCGCGGGGGCGTTGTGGGAGTGAGGTCGGGCGGGCAGCGCAGGGCGTTGTGGGAGTGAGGTCGGGCGGGCGGCGCGGGGGCGTTGAGGGAGTGAGGTCGGGCGGGCGGGCGGCGCGGGGCATTGCGGGAGTGAGGTCGGGCGGGCGGCGCGGGGTGTTGTGGGAGGGAGGGAGGGCGGCGATGGCGGATGCGGCGGAGCCGTGAGTATCTCACCGTCGTCTCACTGTCTCCCCCCTCAGGCCCTCTCCCCCCCCCCCCCACTCCTCATAAACCACCTCATCACCCACCCCACACCCTCCCTCTCCTTCCCAGCCAGAGTGGGTGCGTTGGGGAACCGAGCAACCCGTTTAAAAAACCTTCTTTTATTCTCTCTTGTCCTTTTTTTCTAGGGAGAAGAAAAGAAGGAAAATAGAAGAGCACACAGACAAGTTAGTGTCGGATGAATGAAGTGTGTGTGTAGGAAGGAACTGCAGACGCTGGTTATACCCCACAGATAAGACACACACACACACACACACTGAGTATATTGCGTGTACTCACACACAAAATGCTGGAGTAACATATACTCAGCCGGTCAGGCAGCATCTCTGGTGGAGAAGGAATGGGTGACGGGTGAGGTTTTGGGGTCGAGACCAATCTTCAGACTGGGAGTCAGGAGAGGGAGACTAGAGATATGGACGGGCAAGGTGTGAAAAGGATGGATCAAAGCAGACAGTGAAATCACGGATATTTATGTGTAGGAAGGAACTGCAGATGTTGGTTTACACTGAAGATAGATACAAAATGCTGGAGTAACTCAGCGGGGCTGGCAGCATCTCCAGAGAGAACGAATGGTTGACGTTTCAGGTCCAGACCCTTCCTCAGCTGAGTTACTCCAACTTTTGTACCTATCATGGAATTTTTAGTTTAGAGATACAGCATGGAAACTGGTTCTTCTGCCCACTGAGTCTGCACTACCCACTGATCCCCACACACTAACATTATCCAACACACACTGGGGACAATTTACAATTTTCACCGAAGTCTATCAACCTACAGACCCGTACGTATTTGGAGTGTGGGAGGAAACCGGAGCACCCGGAGAAAACCCATGTGGAGAACGTAGAAATTCCGTACAGACAGCACCTTTGGTCAGGAACCAACCCAGGTCTCTGGTGCATAGAAATGTACAATAGTTCATTGCTAGCTGAGATAAATATAGATAATAATATATAGATCATAATAGATAAATAGAAAGTTATATCTATTTATCTAATACATACTCCTGTGCACACATTTATTTTGAAATGGATGGATGGATTTGCAGGGTATGGGTCTTGTGGAGGCAGAGGAGATTATTGTTTTCACACCTTATCCTTCCATATCTCTAGTTCCCCTCTCCCCTGACTCAGTCTGAAGAAGGGTCTCAATGCGAAATGTCATTAACCATGTTCTCCAGAGATGCTGCCTGACCCGCTTTGTTACTCTGGCATATTGTGTCCATCTTCGGTGTAAACCAGCATCTGCAGTTCCCTCCTAAACACTATCTTGTTCAACATTTATTTGTTTTTGCAATTAAAAGGTAAAACATTGATGTTTTTATTTAGATGAGCACATGGATGAATGTGCAGGGTGTGGGTCATGTGCAGGCAGGGAGTGAGATTAGTTTGTCGTGGATAAACACAAAGTGTTGGAGCAATTCAGCGGGTCAGGCAGTATCTCTGGAGAAACGTTTTATCTTAGCATCACGTTTGGCACAGACACTGTGGGCCAAAAGTCCTGTCCCTGTGCTGTACTTTGTTCTAGCCACAAAGAAATGCAGATGCTAGTTTATGAGAAAGGTACCTGTGAAGAAACAGCGTGTGAACAGATCAGACCTTTCATCAGATGCTATCTAGCTTGTTGAACATGACATCACTTTCTAAAATAGACACAAAGTGTTGGAGTAATTCAACGGGTGTGCCAGCAGCTCTGGAGAACACGGATAGGTGACGTTTTGGCACGGGATCATTCTTCAGACTGATTGGGGTGGGGGGGAAGGGGAAGACAACTTTTCTGTGTTCTATTGAATCATCCTGGCATTCAGTTATTAGCATGAAACAAATTGTTAACATAAACTCCCACTTATGTCTATACCATTTCTGCAAATGCCGTTATTGTGTGCATTTAACCAGAAGAGCTATATTTCAACGCGTGTGTGTCAGTGAGCATTTTCATGTCATTCTCACCAAAATAAACCCCAAACAAAATGCTGGAGGAACTCAGCAGATCAGGCAGCATTTCTGGAGACCATGAATAGATGATGTTTTGGGTTGGGACCCTTCTTCACACTGAAGAAAGTATCCTGACGCTAAACGTCACCTATTCTTGTTCTCCAGTGATGACAACTCTAGCACTTTGTGTCTATTTTAGAAAGTGTTGGAAATGTTCAGCAAACCAGATAGCATCTGATGAAAGGTTTGACCTGAAATGTTAACATGCTCTCTCTTCGCAGCTACTGCCCGACCTGCTAAGCATTTTTTAAATTTCGGATTTCCAGTGTGTGCAGTTCGTTGATATTAAGTCCCTGCTTTGCCCTTCTCTTTAATTAGCTCCCTCTTCCGCCCTACCTAGACATTAAATCACTGATTTATATTGTAGCGCCATCTGCATTTTTGCTTACTTTCTTTTGTTTCACTTCCCTCTTTGCATCCATGTTAGGAGTAAGGGAGATTTGAAATGGGAAATTGGACAAATCAGTCCTTTTAACATTATCTGATGTCAGGGGTGTTTGTTTCCATGTGAAGACTTTTGGCCCCATTTTCATTTTAGACGATGAGAACAAAAATGCTGGAAATATTCACCTGGACAGGCAGTATCTATGGGAAGAGTAACCTAGTGTTTCAGGTCAAAGTCCCTTCGTCATTTTAGACACAGATTTTGCTGAGATTGGTGAAAATATCCACTGGCAAATGCTTAAATTTCACGCTTTTGAGATCGAGCTTTAAACTGTGGTACTGTTCAAATTTATTCATATCTGACTATCATTCAGTTTTTGTCTCTCAATTAGTGACTATTAAACAAAAACAAGGTTCTTTTCAATGTTTCTCACGTGATTGTGTTGTGAAAACTGAACTTCCAGTTCTGTATTTTGTTCTGTGCAGAATGGCCGTTGATGGTGGATACGGGGACACTGGAGACTGGGAAGGTCGCTGGAATCACGTGAAGAAGTTCCTCGAGCGCTCAGGACCGTTCACGCACCCCGACTTTGAGCCGAGTACTGAAGTGAGAGACAAAGTTCTTTAAAATCAAACTTTCTTGCTGCTGGATCGCAACTGTGCTTCGTCGTTTGTTTTTGACGCATGCTCTTGCTATCCTGTCTTAATGAGATGCTAGTGAATCCCGCAGAATCGAACCAAATGAGAAAAGTAAACTACCTCTGACTTAAAACCCGAAGCTTAATAATTGAAACACTGCTGGTTTCCTTTTTTATTGGTTTAAAGGAACTAAATTATTGTGTGAAATCAATTTTATCTTTTGAACTTGTTTTCTTACAATAACCCTGTTTCTGTAAGTCTATGGC
Source organism: Raja brachyura (assembly GCA_963514005.1). Next base: position 44,661,889 of record OY740796.1, read on the forward strand.
AGGAAGTAAAGGTGGCTAGTCTGATTTGGTCAATTGCTTGTATTATTTTAAATTGCCATTTGTGTGGCTTCATTCACTTTTTATCGGCAGGATCTTGTTCCATCATGATTTAGTTAGTTTTTGAGTCCGTTTTTTTCATTATAAATGTGAACACCTATAATTATAATCATTTATTTACGAGCTATCTGCTGACTGGTTTGCACGCAACAAAAGGTTTTCACTGTATCTCAGTAACCGTGACAATAAACTAAACTCAAACTGAAGTGTGGGACTTCCTTAAGTGAACCGGTGTAGATGCATGTAAAAGTTGATTCAAAATGCCACAAATTGTCCTTTGAAGTGAGATTAGTTAACTAGATCTGTGATCTCTCATAACCTGAAGAAAGAGATGTGATGTCATTGATTTAAGGATAATTATTTTGGGACTTGAGAGAGGAGATGCGTGGATGATATTTCTCCTGGCTGGTGTATCCACAACTCAGATTGTCAAATCTCAAAATGAGGATTGGCTGTCCTGCAATGAAATTAAACTTATTCGTTAGATGGAGAATGAGACCTTAGAAACAAGATGACTGTGAAGGCTTAATCGAAGGCAATATGCAAGACAAAGTGAAATATATAAACTTCACTTTTTAGACTTCAGAGATACCACGTGGAAACGGGCCCTTCAGCCCGCCGGGTTCATGCCGACCAGCGTTCACTCAGTACATTAGCATTATCCTACACACTAGGGACAATTTACAATTTTTACAGAAGCCAATTAACTTACAAGCCTAAACGTCTTTGGGCTATGGGAGGAAACCGGAGCACCCGGAGAAATCCCAAGCAGTCACGGAGAACATCCAAACCCCATACAGACAGCATCTGTAGTCAGGATCGATCCCGGGTCTCTGGCGTTGTAAAGCAGCAACTCTACTGCTGCGCCACCGTGTATATTAAGGGATAAGGACTGGAAAGTTGTGCTGAGGAGATGGATTCAGTGGTGGGCAAATTAATGGAAAAGATACTTAGAGATAATATATATAAGTATCTGGATAAAGAGGGTCTAATTAGGAACAGTCAACATGGATTTATGCCTGGAAGGTCATGTTTGACTAATCTTCTTGAATTTTTTGAAGAGGTTACTAGGGAAATTGACGAGGGTAAAGCAGTGGATGTTGTCTATATGGACTTCAGTAAGGCCTTTGACAAGGTTCCTCATGGAAGGTTGGTTAAGAAGGTTCAACTGTTGGGTATAAATGCAGGAATAGCAAGATGGATTCAACAGTGGCTGAATGGGAGAAGCCAGAGGGTAATGGTGGATGGCTGTTTGTCGGGTTGGAGGCAGGTGACTAGTGGGGTGCCTCAGGGATCTGTGTTGTTTGTCATGTACATCAATGATCTGGATGAAGGGGTGGTAAATTGGATTAGTAAGTATGCAGATGATACCAAGATAGGGGGTGTTGTGGATAATGAAGAGGATTTCCAAAGTCTACAGAGTGATTTAGGCCAGTTGGAAAAATGGGCTGAAAGATGGCAGATGGAGTTTAATGCTGATAAATGTGAGGTGCTACACCTTGGCAGGACAAATCAAAATAGGACGTACATGGTAAACGGTAGGGAATTGAAGAATACAGTTGAACAGAGGGATCTGGGAATAACCGTGCATAGTTCCTTGAAGGTAGAATCTCATATAGATAGGGTGGTAAAGAAAGCTTTTGGTATGCTAGCCTTTATAAATCAGAGCATTGAGTATAGAAGCTGGGATGTAATGTTAAAATTGTACAAGACGTTGGTGAGACCAAATCTGGAGTATGGTGTACAATTTTGGTCGCCCAATTATAGGAAGGATGTCAACAAAATAGAGAGGGTACAGAGGAGATTTACTAGAATGTTGCCTGGGTTTCAACAGCTAAGTTACAGAGATAGGTTGAATAAGTTAGGTCTTTATTCTCTGGAGCGCAGAAGGTTAAGGGGTGACTTGATAGAGGTCTTTAAAATGATGAGAGGGATAGACAGAGTTAATGTGGACAAGCTTTTCCCTTTGAGAATAGGGAAGATTCAATCAAGAGGACATGACTTTAGAATTAAGGGACAGAGGTTTAGGGGTAACATGAGGGGGAACTTCTTTACTCAGAGAGTGGTAGCGGTGTGGAATGAGCTTCCAGTGGAAGTGGTGGCGGCAGGTTCGTTGGTATCATTTAAAAATAAATTGGATAGGCATATGGATGAGAAGGGTATGGAGGGTTATGGTATGAGTGCAGGCAGGTGGGACTAAGGGAAAAAAGTTGTTCGGCACGGACTTGAAGGGCCGAGTTGGCCTGTTTCCGTGCTGTAATTGTTATATGGTTATATGGATTAGCAATGATTATTGTGAGTGGTGGGGCATGGTAAAAGGTGGAAAGGTTTTTGCATTCTTCTGATCTTATGTTCTTCAGAGGAAACAAAGTAGACAAAATTCTAAAAAAAATAGTAGCTTTTGTGAGACTGAGGTGAAGTGGGGTCAGGTGAGGCTCACATGAAGGATAAGTGCCACCATATAATCCCACTGAGCTGATTGATGCATTACTTTCATGTAATTACCATGTATATAAAACTGTCCCAGTGAAGTTGTCAAGATGCATTTGCAGCAGCTTACCTTTAATAACCTTATGGGCCTCTGTTTTATGTCTTGGCTCCTTCTGGTCCATTAGTGAGAAATGTGCAAACTCTAACCCACTCGTTAGGAATTCTGAGTTCTCATGTTTATCTCTTTAATCATGAAATGCTAACTGTAAACTACATATTTTAAAATTATTCTAAGTAACACCCAGCTCTCTGCTTCAGCATGTCTTCACTTATTCTCTGCATCAAGTGGAGACCAGGTCTTAACTTCTATTGAACAATATGATGCAAAATCAATATTTTCATTAATCTTTCAGATATATGTTATGAGTCCAAAATATTCTGTAAATATGGCATATCTCCTTTGTCCTATTTCCTGTGCATACCATCACCTGCTGTTCATACTATATACCTTTCATTCAATACTGATATATCTGAGACAAAATCATCTTAAATCCTCTTTGCTTTATAAAGACTTTTAAGCTCTTGTTATCATGGTTCTCATTTGCTTTTGGAAGGTATGGACAGACCATAGAGATTAGCTTTTTAAAAAAAATATATTGAAAGTGCATGCAATTATTTTCCCTGTCACCACTTACAAGGCAGTTTGTTAACTGCCTGCATCTCCCTTTGAGGTGGCATAGTGATATAGAGGCGGCATAGTGGTGCAGTGGTAGAGCTGCTGCCTTACAGCGCCAGAGACCCAGGTTGGATCCTGACTGCAGGTGCTGTCTGTACGGGGTTTGTACATTTCCCTGTGACTGAGTGGGTTTTCTCCTGGTGCTCCGGTTTCCTCCCACACTCCAAAGACCACTCCAAGTGTGCAGCTTAATTGGCTTTGGTAAATTTGTAAATTGTCCCTAGTGTGTGGGATAGCGTTAGTGTAGGGCGTGATCGCTGATTGGCGCGGACTCGTTGAGCCGAAGGTTTCCGCACTGTATCTCTAAAGTCTAAAATAATTAAAGCAGATAGAGCCGAATTTAGTCCTTTCCATTCCTCACACATGGGATTAAGGTCTGGATCTGATGCTGATGATGAAAATCTCATCGGTTGGCTTTGTAAACCCAGAGGCAGCCTTCTGGCTGCAGATTACGTATAAACACCTTATGAAAATGAGTACGTACGGCTGTTGATCAAAAAATATTAGAATGAGAATAATGCATTGTGATTACTTTATCAAAATGAGATGCTCAGGAAATATACTTCATTACTAATATATATCCTTGATGATCAGCTTGTAGCTGGTGTTAACATTGGAGAAGTACTCTGATTCAGATGGTAAAATCTTGGTTATTCAGACTTGGAGCCAAGTGTTTCATATTCATTCCAATTGCCTAAATTTCAAAATGATCAAGATCTTGGATATGTAACTTGCGAAAGCTTGTATAATCCCCCTATCTTCAAACTGCTCCATTATGTATAGACATTCCAACAATCAAAAGAGAGCTAAATACTTAACATTGTGGGTGGGCTGAAAACAGAAATATTTCCTTAAAAGATAACATAGTGGTACAGTGGTTTGAAAACTCCTGTGAACAATAAGAAGTATTTATTTTTATATTAAATAATTAGTTTTGAGTGAATGTATTTATCAAGCCTGTAAATAAATAAATAATGCTAAAGATAGACACAAACGTGTTGGAGTAACTCCGCGGGTCAGGCAGCATCTCTGGAGAAAAGGAATAGGTGATGTTTTGGGTTGAAACCCTTCCTCAGACTGAGAGTCAGGTGGAAGAGAAACTAGATGTATGAAAGGTTCAGAACAAATCAGAGCCAGCACCGATGACCAAGGAAAGTTGGAGCCTAGGTAGACAAAAGTGCTGGAGAAACTCAGCGGGTGCAGCAGCATCTATGGAGCGAAGGAAATAAGCAACATTTCGTCCATTATTGGCTGTGGAAGGGGTGATAGCAAAATATGCAAACAGCGGAACTGGCAGGACGACCATGGTGGGGGAGAGGGAATGCAAGGGTTACTTGAAATCTGGGGGTCAAGGCAAGAGCATTCACGTCGCGGCCCTGTTTCTACCAATCTTTCCACTGCTACGCATAAGAAGCGCAAGACGCCATTGTACGCAGATGCCGAGAAGTGTGTTCAGCTCTGGCTGAACAATTTCTAATCTCGTGATGTGGACTCGATAAGAAGCCTTGAAATCTGAGTTACTCCACCATTTGGTGTCCATCTTCGGTGCAAACCAGCATTGGCAGTTCCTTCCTACATAGTAAGTAATGCTCTGTTTTCCATCTGATGTGGACTAAACCATGGCATTTCTCGTTTCAGTCACTCCAATTTCTGCTAGAGACCTGCAAAGTTCTAGTTATTGGTGCGGGAGGTTTAGGATGTGAGCTCCTTAAAAATCTGGTAATGTATTTCTTTTTAATTTTAAGTTTCCTTGTTATGTACTGAAATAATGTGGGGGTGCAATTTGTGATTCCATACGAGCCCCATCAGAGTTTGACAACGGGTCTTGGGATGCAAGGAGTAGTGGTCTTATCATGAGACCTGGATTAGAAATTTGGAGTCATGTTCCGATAATCTAAAGACACAAATTGAAACATATTTCACAGCATGGCAGCTGGGAATTTACATTTGATTAATTAGGTTAGCCTGGAACACAATTAGTATTAGCAGTGTGAGCATGGAACTACTGGGTTGTTATAGAATCACATTTGTATTGATGTGCTAACAAGCATGAATTAATTCAGTGTGTGCCTATAGACAGTTGATTTTGTAATTGTTTCAATTTCAAGGTCAGTTAGGTATGGGGAATAGATTGTTTCCACATTTCATGAAAGTAACAAAAAAAATGTATTAGTTGTATACTTTTCATTACATTGAAGAAAATCTCTTCACAAATGCAAATAAAATAGAATAGAATAGAATACCTTTTATTGTCATTCCAACAGCTTGGTTTGAACAAAATTGCATTTCTACAGTCTTAACATTACAAAAAAACCCAAGACCCACACTAAACACAATTTACACAAACATCCATCACAGTGAATCCCCAACATCTCCTCACTGTGATGGAAGGCCAAAGTCTTATCTCTTCCCTTTGTTCTTCTCCCGTGGTCCAGCAGTCCAACTGCAACGTCAATATTTAAATTACTAGTCAGGTAGCTGGGTCCTGAAATAATGAGTTATTTCCAATTTGTCCCGTTCTCATCTAACCCTTTTATCTATTATAGAAATTATAGATTAAAAAACTAAGCTCTATTTTGCATTTTTGCGAAATAAATCCTTACACACTGCATGTCCTTTGAATTACCATGGACTGTTTGTGTGAAAGTTTTAGGGAATTTTAACAACCAAATCAGAGTTCAAAGGTTTCTAATAGAAAATATGTTTTGAACACATGTATTCTTTTTGCAGGCACTGATGGGCTTCAGACAAATTGATGTCATTGATATGGATACAATAGATGTTTCTAATCTGAACAGACAATTTTTATTTCGGTGAGCGATTAAGTCACGAGGATTGCAATTTGGATGAAAATATGCTACATCTATAAATTTCTGCAGTTGTTTTCATTTGGAAAGCTTGTAAAATTATTAGTGTCGGTGTTTATTCGTTTTATACATGCAGCATCTTTAGTATTCCTCAAAATATACTTGAACTAAAGGTTTCAAAGGTCTTTTATTGTCACGTACCAATTAAGGTTCAGTGATATTTGTATTACCATACAGCCACACAAAAAAAAGGAGCAAGACACACAACTACATAAAACTTAACACAAACATCCACCACAATGGATTTCCCACATTCCTCACTGTGAGGGAAGGCAATAAAGTCCAACTTCTTCCCCCTTTATTCTCCTGCGGTCGGGGCAGTTGAACCATCTGTTGGGGTGATCGAAGCTCCTGCAGCTGGCAGTCAAAGCTCCCGCGCCGGGCGATCGAAACTCCCGCGCCGGGCGATCAAAACACCTGCGATCGGGGCGGCCGAAGCTACTGGGGCTTGGAGCTCCCGAAGTCGGTTTCTAACCAGGGACCGTGAGCTCCACGATGTTAAAGTCCGCAGGCTCCCGCGGTTGGAGCTCCGAGGTCGATCCCCGACAGGGATCACCCACATTGGAGCTCCCAAATCGATCTCCAGCAGGAGGCTGCAAACTCCTCGATGTTAGGAGAGATTAGATACAGAAAGAAATCGCATCTCCGTCGAGGTAAGAGATTAAAAAAAGATTCCCCCAACCCCCCCCCCACGCCCACCACGTAACACAATGTTAAAGAACTAAAACATACATTTAACACATACTATTAAAACAACAAAGAAGGAAGGGACAGACAGACTGTTGGCGAGGCAGCCATTGCTAGCGCCACCGGGTGGTTGTTTATTTAAACTATTGTTTTGTGAGTAAAACGTAAATATATAAATGTCAAGATTTAAAAGCTCAAATTTTAATAATTTAATGCTAAAACAAATGTTTTTAAATGTTACTCTTTTGCATCTTATTTCAATGGTTAGTGCTTTGATTGCCAAAGCTGTGGAAGACAAACTGTTTCTCATAATCTACCCTTCCACCTTCTGCACTCCAAGGAAAGCAACCCCATTCTATCCAATCTCTCCCAATTATTGAAACACTCCATTCCAGGTAAATGTCTACGCCCTCCCCAGAACATTCGTGTAACTCCTCATTGTGGTGACCACATGTGTGCGCAATCCTTTGGCTAAGGCCTAACCAGAGTTTTATGAAATGCACTTATATTTTCTGTTCTGCCTCATGAAAATAGCTACCACTATCCTCAGCTACCACTTCATTTAACTGTGCTGTCACATTTAGCAATTCACGAACTTGTACGCCAAGGACCCTCTGTTCCTCGGTACTCCTGACATTCATAGTGCTTGTCTAGCCCCATTAGACCTCCCAAAATGCATCTTCTTGTTACTTAAAATAAACTTAGTAAAATAATAAATACTAATCTTCTTTTACTCAAAAAGCCCACACTCTGAGATCCGCTGTCTAGATTATAAAAGGTTAATGCCCCAGACCTGATCCCTTTGACGTACCTAATTTTACTCCTTGCTTTCCCCAGCAGCCATTCTCCTGTCCATACCAATGTAGTACTTCCTACACTATGACTTTTAATTTTCCACGATAAAATGCCCGAGGGATGTGCATGTGCTAATCTTCTACAGTAGTGAAATTTTAACTGACTTCAGTCTTGTAAAATTTGTTTCAAAGATATTAATGAAAATGGTCCAACTAATTGATTTTTGTTTCACAGACCAAAGGATGTAGGAAGGCCAAAAGCAGAAATTGCCGCTGAATTCATTAACGGTCGAATACCTGGTTGCAATGTGATTCCGTATCCTTTTGGGAAATTTATTGTAGCAATAAATTGAAATATATCTGAAAATTGTATTAGCATTTCACAGGATGACTATAACGAAAACTAGCTTGCCTTCAAGTGCACATTTGCAGAGTTAGCTAATTGATTGCTTAGAGTCTTGATCCCTATTATGGATTTATGTTTCCTCACTGGGTATTCCGGATACTTAGTGCTAAGATCACCACACTTAAATGTAAGGCCTTGGAGAGGTCCTTAAAATATAGTTATGGGCTCATAATCTGGTCTCTTTCACATTAGAATGTCAGTAAATTCAGATTTGTCTCGAGACAAAATTTAAATTCCCTCTTCATTTATGTACATGTATATAGATATGTATTGATAGCTGGTTGGAGACGGAGCTCTTGCATTCTAGACCAAGGGGGACCCGTTGGGTCCCGTCCCCTCAGTGCGTGGTTGCGCACGGGGGGGGGGGGCTGCGGCGACACACACGCACTAACCACCCCCCACATACACGGGGGGGGGGGGGGAGGTGGAGAGGTGGAGGAGAGGGAGAAGGGAAAAGATAAAGAGGAGGGGGGAGAGGTAGAGAGAGAGGGCAGAGGGGAGGAGGGGGTGAAGGGGGAGAGAGGACGGAGGAGAGAGGGGGTGAAGGGAGAGAGGAGGGAGGAGAGGGGGTGATGGGGGAGAGGAGGGAGGAAGGGAGGGGAGCGAGGGGCAAAGGAAGGGGGGAGGGTGGAAGGGGGGGGAGAGAGGTTTACGTAACGCGTCATCGGCTTCAATCCACAGCCCTCGGGGGTGGCTGGGCCACGTAACTCGCAGCTCGTGGAAAACAGTGCCCAGCACGCTGCTTGCGCAGCTGGCCGCGAGGAGCAAAGGCAACTCGCGAGAAACAGTGCCCCTGCACGTTGAAACTTCTGCACAGCTTTCCGTGAGGAGCAGAGGCATTGTGACGTCATTCAGCTTGCTTCAGCTCGTTAGATTTTACAAATATGTCAGATTGGTGAACAATTTTAATTAAAAACTTGGGAAATAATGAATCAAATATTCAGATATGGGAATTGCGACACTTAATTATACGCAATACATTAAGTAAAAACAATTGCATCTAATGAAAACATTAATTCCGTCCTAAAAAAGGATGTGACAAATTCAACCTTTGTCTTCGATAAAAGGTCGTTGGTGTCCATCTGAATGCACATGCTTTATCCAGAAACATGCAGTTGATCCAGACTATTTGTGACCTTGGTGTTATATGAGATTCTGAGATGTGTTTCCAACCATATGCACATTGTCATCATGGATACTCTGCCCATCATTGCAGCATTTGCAAACTTGGTTCATTTGCTGAAGTTCTCAACCCACATTCTAGCCATTCTAAGGCTTGACTGTTTCATTGCCCTTCTGGGCCACTCCCAAACTTCCACCCTACATCTGCCCATCCATGATACTGCTGCCTACATTTCAACTTGCACCAAGTCTCATTCCCCTGTCATCTTTGTGCTTGCTGAGCAGTACCACCTCCTTATTCATTAGCATTTAATTTCATTAAATTTTAATTCATTTCTTATTTAGCTAATTGGTTATGATGATAGACAGAAGAAACTGCCAACTCTGGGTTCTTGAGAACAACGCAAAGTGCTGGAGGAACTCAGCACTTTGGGGCGGCACTGGTGCAGTGGTAGAGTTGCTGCCTGACATTGCCAGAGACCCGGGTTCGATCCTGACTAGGGGTGCTGTTTGTACGTTTTCCCAGTGATTGTGTGGGTTTTCGGCAGGGACTCCAGTTCCCTCCCGCACTCCAAAGATGTACAGGTTTGTAGGTAAATTGTAAATTGTCCTTAGTGCGTAGGATAGTGCAAGTGTACAGGGTGATTGCTGGTCGGCATGGACTCGGTGGGCCGAATGGGCCTGTTTCTGCACTGTATCTCCAAAGTCTAGGTTAAAGGTTAGGTTAAATCTAACGTAGCTGAGTTCAATCAGGCTAAAGGTGGGCAGTCAAGTTGTACATGTAATTCTGTTATAAAGTGATAGTTATGTTCCTTACAAAATGTCATATTAAGAAAAATTACATTCTAAACACAATTGTGTCAGTGGGGGAAAGGAGAATAAAGGCTAGAGAGTTTCAGACTTGCAATAACAAAGTTATTTTTCCTGCAGAATTGTTACAGGTAAATATCTTTTCAATAGCAATATGTTACTTTTATTATTGCAAGCTAAAAATACTAAAGGCTGGATACTAATATTGTTTTATCAGCGTATCTTCGCACAAGTGTCAATGGAAGCGAATGTTTGTCATTTTCTATGGCCATTTGCAATTAAGATTGCTGCATTGTTCTCAAGAGACAATGATGCCTTGTTACTGTGGGGAGCTTACATGGGAACTGATTTTTTCCCCCTGGGCCGCCCACCACCATCAAGACAGCTTTGTTTTTCTGCTTATCAATTTCCAAAGTAACTTTTCCGCGGTCCTCTAGTTCCCGATGGTAATCGTGTTATGACCATATCGGCCTGCGTAATACCAATATTGTTCCCTGCTTCATCAATTGGGTTGTATCCAATTCGCATTATGGAAACACGTATCATAGCAGGACCACCTGTACCTTGGCGCACCGATACTGTCAACGACTTTGAAAGAGATATTACAATCATGAGGTTAGGAAGCAAAGCCAGTTATGTAGTTACATATTATGAATTAAAACTTGTTGCAACAATTCTTAACTTTATCTTCAGCCATTTTAAAAGGATACAAGATTTCAACGAATCCTTTTACAGACGTAAGTAATGCATCATAGAAACATAGAAAATAGGTGCAGGAGTAGGCCATTCGGCCCTTCGAGCCTGCACCGCCATTCAATGTGATCATGGCTGATCATCCAACTCAGTATCCCGTACCTGCCTTCTCTCCATACCCCCTGATCCCTTTAGCCACAAGTGCCACATCTAACGCCCTCTTAAATATAGCCAATGAACTGGCCTCAACTACCTTCTGTGGCAGAGAATTCCAGAGACTCACCACTCTCTGTGTAAAGAATGTTTTCCTCATTTCGGTCCTAAAGGAATTCCCCCTTATCCTTAGACTGTGACCCCTTGTTCTGGACTCCCCCAACATCGGGAACAATCTTCCAGCATCTAGCTTGTCCAACCCCTTAAGAATTTTGTAGGTTTCTATAAGATCCCCCCTCAATCTTCTAAATTCCATCGAGTACAAACCGAGTCTATCCAATCTTTCCTCATATGAAAGTCCTGACATCCCAGGAATCAGTCTGGTGAATCTTCTCTGTACCCCCTCTATGGCAAGGATGTCTTTCCTCAGATTTGGAGACCAAAACTGTACGCAGTACTCCAGGTGTGGCCTCACCAAAACCCTGTACAACTGCAGTAGAACCTCCCTGCTCCTATACTCAAATCCTTTCGCTATGAATGCTAACATACCATTTGCTTTCTTCACTGCCTGCTGCAATCTTGTTGAGATTGTTAATCAGCGTTAATTGAAAGCTTACAGTTTATTAACAAAGCTGAAATTCCTACAGACTCTAACTTTTCCAGTACATGGCGTAGAATTATGTTCTCCTGGATAAATAACCCGAATACTAGTTTTGTTTTACCGTGAATTGGATTGCACAAATGTTCAGTAGATCGTGCATTATTGTGCAAAACCTTGTCCGCGGGAAGCTTGGTCCTCAGGAGATTTAAAACACCACTTAATAATTGAATGTTTTCCATTTCTTTCCCTTTGTTGTCAATTTTCTCCTGCCTTCTGACTGGAATGGCCATTCATAAATATTGAAGACCCTCAGAGGTCACATTCACGCGACCGCTCTTCACTTTTGTCTGTAGATGATGGAGGCCAGTTAACAGTAAAGGGGTCTGGTACATAAATCATAGCCATAGCTACTACTGAATATCTATACCCTCTTTATTTCACAACAGGGATTAGATGACAATGCACAAATGGGGCTGCATCGAGGGTACAACAACCTGTGACTGGCACACAGACCCAGACAATGCATCACCTACTGGATTGCTGTATAATCCATGTGCTACTGCAGGCCTTGCACTTAAAACTCAAATAGCGCAGCGATGTGTACAGCATTGGCAAGCCACTATATAGCATAAGGACACGAAAGAAGAAGAAGGGATTAGATGATGAATGTCGATCACTCAAGTTCAGGATGCAAAGCTGCTTTCCAGCTGAATAGATTATTTGAAGCAAACAATGAATAGAACAATTATTAACTCACAACATACTTGGGTGTAAGTTGTTGAGGCTTGACCATCATTATTCAATTCTCCCTGGTTACAGGAGTGGTGCCAGAGAATTCAAGAGCCCAATTCACACTACACTATTGATTAAAAAGGGGGTTGGGGGGCGAAATCACAGGCTATTTAGTTTAACTTCAGCAGTGGGCAAATTGGTGGAAATGATACAACAAAATAGTACAAGTACAGATCAATAATGGACAGCTGGGATTTGATAAAGGACACTCCTCGCTCACTGTTGATTGACCCCTCCTAAATACTGCCTCAAACGTGGCCTGTCACTGGGGTAGAAAGAGGGCCAGGCAGAATTTAATCCAGACAAATACAAGCATTTGAGGTGTGCAAGATGTGCAGCAAGACAAGGAAATACATGATAAATGTGAGGATATTAAGTTGGTGTCGAGGAAAAAATATACCTTCTCTTGTATGCCTAAGAATTCCTAAAGGAAGTAGAACAGAACAATAAAGTGGTTAAAATACATGTAGGATGCTTTTCGTCACAGCTGAAGTGCAGCAAGGAGCAGTGAGGTTCTGTTAGAACCGTGTACAGTGCTAGTTACAGTGAAGTTTGAGTACCTCTCTTCAGTAATATAGCGATATGATTTCAAAGGAAAAGTTGCAGAGCTGGTTGAAGAGGATGTTGCCAGGACTGGAAAATTATAGTTGTAAGGAAAGAATTAATAAGCCAAGGCTGGATTCTTTGAAACAGAGGAGGCTGTGAAGATTTAATAAAGATCTAAAAAGTTACGAGGCATTAGGATGGAGTAAATAAGAAGGAATTGTATCGCTTAGCAGAAGAATCAAACCCCAGGGGGTGTAAATTTGAAGTAATTGATAGGAGAGGTGATGAAATAGGACTAGAAGTCATGTCCTGCTGTCATTGGACAATGACAGCCTCTGTTTGACAGAATCGCAAACCCTACATGGGTGCAGTGCTTAAGGAGGAATCATCAACAGCATTATTACCTGGTTGGTGAATGTTCTAAATTCATAAATCCATGAATGTCGCGGTGGCGCACTGGCAGAGACCCAGGTTCGAACCTGACTATAGGTGCTGCCTTTATGGAGTTTGTACGTTCTCCTCGTAATCTGCTTGCCTTTTCTCCGGGTGCTCTGGTTTCCTTCCACACTCCAAAGATGGGCCAAAGGGCCTGCTCCGTGCTGTATCTTTGAACTAAACAAAACTAAAAGAAGTATCAATTGTATTAACAGTAATGAATAAATATTTTGAAATAAAGTTGTACAGGTGTATTGTTAAGATCGCCCTACAGTTGTCTGCCCACTATTCCTAATCCTATGCCAGAACGTGATTCACATCCCTCCAATCCCGACATATCCATGTGCCTATCTGAAAGCCTCTTAAATACTATCATGTGTGCTTCCACCACCACCCCTGTCAGCACGATCCAGGCACTCACCATCCTCTGTGTAAAAAGAGAAAAAATGGACCCATCATCTCTTTTAAACTTTGCCCCTCTCACCTACTGCTAGTCCTCAAATATATTATTTGGGGGAAATAATGGGAAAATAACGCTTCTTTCAATAACTTGTTGATGAGGGGCTGTTTGTATTAAGGTTGAATGACATAAAGCAACAGAAATAACTAGATATTTCTCAGAAATACACAACTTGTTGGAGTAACTCAGCAGGTCAGGCAGCATCTCGAGATAAAGGATGGTGTTTCGGGTCGGGACTCTTCAATTCTGTTCCTTTGTTGGACATGCCATTTTCAAGAGGTTAAATTGAGCACTTCAGTTTTAATTCACTCTTCAGATCTCTATAATACTTGAAAAGTTAGTTTTCCTTGGTCCTCCCAGCTTCAAAAGAAAATACTGACAAAAAATGACCAGTTGATTATTCAGACTGTGATTTTGCTGTGTCCAAGATGTTTGCTGCCTAATGGCAGTCTCTGGACTCCAACCATTGAATACCTAACATACTTCACCATTTTAGATTTCATTGACACATTCAGAAATGCAGGTTTTATTTAGGAAGGTAGAAAGTAAAGTGAATGTCAAAGCTGGGAAATTATTAAGGACAATTATTAAGTTGAAGCAGAAACATCACTTGAGTTGTTTTTGTGTTTCAGAATTTCACATCATAATTAGTGGATTAGATTCTATAATTGCACGACGATGGATCAATGGGATGTTGGTATGTATAACAATGAAAACATTTTTACCATGAGCATTGTGCAATGGCTCAATTAAGGCGGCAACAGGTGACATAATCATAAGAGAAATTGTCAAAGCATAGTTCATTTAAACTGTAAATACAAGGACCTCTCGGTAACCAAGACAACATCTGCTGAGAGAGAAATGTTAACTTTTCAGAATGGTGGTCTTTTATCCAAACAGCATAGTGCTGGTTACTATTTAATAAACTAGTGTGATCCTGTTTCCTTGCATCAATGCAAGCATAATAAGTATACTCTATTTAATCTGTATATTTGTGATAGAATCAGAGATATTAGCAGTTCAGGATCAGCAATTTGGTCTCTTGGTCCACAGCTCCGAACATTGATAACCATTCAATTCTGCATCCAGCTGGGAATTAAATGTGGGATATCTGCCTCAGCCAACCTTTGCGGCAGCAAATTCCAGGGTCCTACCACTCACTAAGTGATTTTCCATTCAGTTCTATCTCATCCCTCCACCAGCTAACTTAAGTCGATGTCTGCCAGTTTCTGACCTCTGATTAGAGCAGTAGTTTTCTTCAATCTATCCTTTCTAGCGATTGCAGTGATCCTGGTGAATAACTGGCAATTCAGAACTACGGTTGCCGCATGTCTTGTGGAAACATTTCTAATCAGAAGTTTAGATGAAGGGAAACAGTGAATGAGTTAGGCTGCACAGCTCAGTTACAGGAATTTGGTATGGTCTAGATTTGAATGGATTGATTTATCTTTGTATTCTATTAATGTGCTAAACTTCAAAATACTTTACAATTTTATTTGTATTTTGCGTGTAGATGGCCTGCAATCCTGCATTAAAATATTGATCCCTTTTGTACATAATTATTGGCTTTACATCTTTAACATTAGGAAATATTATTCAGAAATATTCTCCTGCATTTAGTTCCTGCAGTGGGAATGAAAACTAAAACATTTGATCACCTTGGATTGAAATAAAAGATGTTGTACCATTTCAAAATAATATTTTATTTTTGTAAATTTATAAAGTTAGTAAAATGTAATTGGAGCAATGATGGAATGTTCTCTTTTTCATAATATTTCTGACATTTTTGTGTAACTAAGATATTAATTTTATAATTTAGGAAAGCTGAGCAAAGGATGTGGTCAGGAAGAGGACACCATTGCTATTTGTAGCCATAACAGTTGAGTTCATGTAATGCGATCAAGATAGCTTTCTAATCAGAATAGCAAAAAAAACAATTTGAAGCAAGGTGTAAACGGTTTTGCACTGCGCAGTGGAATTGGGTTAATTAATAACCTTGTGGTCAAAAATTCTCTGGGGAAGAGTGATGGTAATAGATTTTCATTTAGCATTTGAGAATGATACAGCTACATTAAAAAACGTTTTAAATCTGGAAGAAAAGAACAAACACTAATTGGGTGTAAAGGCAGTTTGTGAAACCAAATTAAGCTGCAGGAAACATTTAACTCAATAATTAATCGTTTGTAACAGATATGCAAGATATTAGAGGAAATTAAAATTGAGGAAGTGGGCCAAAAGAGGTTAAGAGAAAAGGGAATAGTAATAGTGGGCTAAAGGAATAGTCTAAGCCTAATAATGTTGTCACAAAGTAGGGTCAACTTGAGGATTGAGACTAAAAATAAGGGAAGGGATTTCACACCAGAGGGCCACATGAATGACAAGGATGTTGGGTAAAATTGTGTGATTTGTATAGCCTCTGAGAATGTTGGAATAATTTTTTACGCAGTTCCTGTATTGTACATATTTATTACTTGCATCAAGTTAATTTGTATTTCGAAAAAAACTTGAGAATTGAGAAGAATTTTGGAAAATTAGGAAAAAAACACCAAGTTGTTGTTGAGAAAATTAGGAATGGGAGCAGGCTGTCAAGAGATATAAACCCAATTTATAAAGAACTTATTTGCATTTTAAATGCAAATTAATAAAATATACCGTTGCATATTCACAGGTGAACTTGTGGAAATGGGAACTGGCAGATATTTCAATAGACAATAGGTGCAGGAGTAGACCACAATGTGATCATGGCTGATCATCCACAATCAGTACCCCGTTTCTGCCTTCTTCCCATATCCCCTGACTCCACTATCTTTAAGAGCCCTATCAAACTCTCTCTTGAATGTATCCAGAGAACTGGCCTCCACCGCCCTCTGAGGCAGAGAATTCCACACTCACAACTCTCTGTGTGAAAAAGTGTTTTCTCATCTCTGTTCTAAATGCCTTACCCCTTATTCTTAAACTGTGGCTCCTGGTTCTGGACTCCCCCAACATCGGGAACATGTTTCCTGCCTCTAGCATGTCCAAACCCTTAATAACCTTATATGTTTCAATAAGATCCAAATAATTTGTGTGCCTTCAAGGCAAAGCCCAAAAGGCATCCCAGAAATGGTGATGGAACTTGGACCTAATGAGAAAGAAATTAGCAAAGAAACAAGTGGAGAAAATAACAGGACCAATATCTGATGTCACCTGGACTAATAGCCTACAGTGTGGGTTTAAGGGGTTTTTGGATGTCATGCAATAGATCGTGCAGATTAACTTAATTTCAAAATGATTGCGAAAGGTTGGAAAGCAGCAAATCTTGATGCACTACTTGAGAACAAAGGAAGGATATACAGTGCCCTCCATAATGTTTGGGACAAAGACCCATCATTTATTTATTTGCCTCTGTACTCCACAATTTGAGATTTGTCATAGAAAAAATCACATGTGGTTAAAGTGCACATTGTCAAATTTTATTGAAGGGAATTTTTATACATTTGGTTTCACCATGTAGAAATTACAGCAGTGATTATACATAGTGCCCCCATTTCAGGGCGCCATAATGTTTGGGACACATGTCTTCACAGGCGTTTGTAATTGCTCGGGTGTGTATAAAAATTGCCTCCTTAATGCAGGTATAAGAGAGCTCTCAGCACCTAGTCTTTCCTCCACTTTCCATCACCTTTGGAAACTTTTATTGCTGTTTATCAAAATGAGGACCATTGTGCCAATGAAAGTCAAAAAAACCATTATGAGGCTGAGAAACAAGAATAAAACTGTTGGAGACATCAGCCAAACCTTAGGCTTACCAAAATCAACTGTTGGAACATCATTAAGAAGAAAGAGAGCACTGGTGAGCTTACTAATCGCAAAGGGACTGGCAGTCTAAGAAAGACCTCCACAATTGATGACAGAGGAATTCTCTCTATAATAAAGAAAAACCTCAAACACTTGTCTGACAGATCAGAAACACTCTTCAGGAGTCGGGTGTGGATTTGTGAATTACGACTGTCCGCAGAAGACTTCATGCACAGAAATAAAGAGGCTACACTGCAAGATGTGAACCACTGGTTAGCCACATAAATAGGATGGCTGGGTTACAGTTTGCCAAGAAGTACCTAAAAGAGCAACCACAGTTCTGGAAAAAGGTCTTGTGGACAAATGAGACGACGATTAACATATCAGTGATGGCAAGAGCAAAGTGTGGAGGAGAGAAGGAACTGCCCAAGATCCAAAGCATACCACCTCATCTGTGAAACACGGTAGTGGGGGTGTTATGGCCTGGGCATGTATGGCTGTTGAAGGTACTGCCTCACTTGTCTTCATTGATAATACAACTGCTGATGGTAGTAGCATAATGAAATTTGAAGTGTATAGACACATTCTATCTGCTCAAGTTCAAACAAATGCCTCAAAACTCATTGGCAGGCGGTTCATTCTACAGCAAAACAATGATCCCAAACATACTGCTAAAGCAACTAAGGAGTTTTTCAATGCTAAAAAATTGTCAATTCTTGAGTTGCCAATCACCTGATCTGAACCCAATTGAGCATGGCTTTTATATGCTGAAGAGAAAACTGAAGGGGACTATCCCCCAAAACAAGCACAAGCTAAAGATGGCTGCAATACAGGCCTGGCAGAGCATCACCAGAGAAGACACCCAGCAACTGGTGATGTCTATGAATCGTAGACTTCAAGCAGTCATTGCTTGCAAAGGATATGCAACAAAATACTACACATGACTACTTTCATTTACATGACATTGCTGTGTCCCAAACATTATGGTGCCCTGAAATGAGGGGACTATAGTATATAAACACTATGTATAAAAATGGCCTTCATTAAAATCTGACAATGTGCACTTTAACCACATGTGATTTTTTTTCTGTTGCAAATCTCAAATTGTGGAGTACAGAGACAAATAAATAAATGATGGGTCTTTGTCCCAAACATTATGGAGGGCACTGTAAGCAAGGAATGAAGGATAAAAGCAGGGAACTATATGCCAATTAATTTGGCCACTGTAATGGGAATACTGTATGATTGTTGTTTGTTTTTATGTGTGTGTGTATATATGCACGCTGAACTTTTTGCGAATGTTATATTGTTTACAGAGTATTATGTTTACATATTCTGTTGTGCTGCTGAAAGTAAAACTTTCATAGTTCTATCTGGGACATATGACAATAAAACACTCTTGACTCTAACGCTGAAGCCTGCCTGAGGTAAAATGAACTTGGAAAATCATACGTGGTTGGTAAAGAATTAACAAAATAATATGTTAGATTTGTTGTTACGGTCGGTAGGAGCTCCGCTAGAGTGTATTCATTATCCAGTTGTTGATTACATGGTGGAACAGGTGATGTTTCAACAAAAGATATTGTTGCTCGTAGATATCCCTGCTGAACTTTGAAGATGGAACTCTAGACCCAAGCTCCATTATTCCATTGATTGACGGTGGGACTGAAGGGTTCAAGGGGAATGCACGTGTGATACTTCCAGGAATGACGGCGTGTATAGAGTGTACGTTGGAACTGTATCCTCCACAGGTAACTCAGCATCACAAACGTGTCACTGATTCAGTATTTAGAACTTATTCAGCTAGATGTCAAAGTTAGTATGTCAGGTCGGGGGGAAAGATCCCCCCCGCCACGGGTACCATGTAATCCCGTGCTACCACGGTCGGATAGTCGGCGACTAAACCGTCTCCCCCACCTGGTTTGCCAGGTGAGGAGGGGGGGCTGTGGACCCCCAGCAGGACCAAAAACACGATCTGTCAAAGGGCGGATGAGCTTCTAGTGAGCGAACGGCCATCCACACTTCAGTAGAAGTTGTGATCACTGTCGTACATAGCATTGTAAGGAACGATGATAAAGCACACACACCAAAATCCTATACTGCCAGCGGCGGAAGTCCGCAGGAACTGGAGGACAGAGATGTGTGGTGCGTCCGTCACCGTTCCCGTTGGAAACCAGCACCACTGCGTCGCTAATGTTTTCAACGATGATGAATGAATGAATGAATGAAAGTTAATCATTTAATAAAACATTTTCTTTTTTGAGACCAAGTCATTGTTCTATTTTTGACATTTTTGATAAACCTCCCAATTTTGATTTTCAGCTCTTTTTTGTATTTTAAAGTTCTGTCCATATTAATATGGATAGTTGATTACCATTGATTAATATTCCATGTATTCCAAGCAAGTCTAAAATAACCTCAATTTTGATCCTATCAGTGGTAGAGCTGTAACAGGCCCTTCGGCCCACCTTGTTCATGCTGCCCAAGTTGACATCCTTATTTGGCTGCATTTTGCCCATAGTCTGTTAAACCCTTCCTCTCCATATATGGTCGAAATGCCTTTAAACATCATAATTGTGTCCGCTTGTATAGCTGCATCTTAAATCTTTCCCCTCTTACCTTAAGCCTATGCTCTCTAGTTTTAGAATGTTCTACCCTGGGAAAAAGACAGCATTAATGTACTTGTGATCACTGGTAGTGTGTGCGAAACTTTCAACTTCTTTTTTTTTAATCTCAGCATTTCCCTCTGGTGTTTTTAAAATGTGGAAGCCTTTACTAGGATTTCTATGTATTTGTGTTTGTTTTATATTTTAAATTAAACTATGTAGCTTCTTGTCAACTAACAGAAAATCTAGATTTTTTTCTGCATGTATTAAAATTTTAACAAGTGAATAACATAAGGAATTGAAAGAGGAGTACGCCATGCATCCCCTTTAAATCTGGTCTGCTATTTGATAAGATTGTAGCTAATCATATTTTGGCCATATTTTTTATGGTAGGGTTCTTGACGGCATGGTAGCAGTTGGGGATAATATTGCAACCTCTTGTTACTTTTCCAGATAAACTTTCCGATGTGTACCATTGCATCTATGCCCAGGCTACCAGAGCACTGTATTGAATATGTCAGAATCTTACTGTGGCCCAAAGAAAACCCTTTTGGAGGTAAAGTTAGCTAAGTCTGTTTTGGAATTTTCATTGAAAACAGTTTAACACAACACAGGCGGCACGAGACCCGGGTTCGAACCTGACTACAGGTGCTTGGCTGCATGGAGTTTGTACATTCTCCGTACCTCCTGAAATACCTTATTGTTCCTACAGAGGGCATTGGCCTAGACGGCGATGATCCAGAGCATATCCAGTGGGCTTTTCAGAAATCGCAAGAAAGAGCTGCACAGTTCAACATCACGGGCATCACGTACAGGCTAACACAAGGTGAATCTCATTAAACCTGGACGCAGACGGTTTGCACATTTGCCTCGGGGTAAATTAAATGCAGGTTTCTGAGACTTTTTCTTTTGTTCCAGGTGTGGTGAAGAGAATTATCCCTGCAGTGGCATCCACCAATGCTGTAATTGCAGGTACCGTTAATAGTGAAGGAATATTTCAAGCTGGGACTTTCAGAATGCCAGTTAATATGTTTGCTCCCACTTTGTAAAGTTAGGTTTCATACTAGAGATAACGTAACGGAAGCCATCTGAAGCAGGTAAACTGCAGAATCCCACCAGCTGCAAGTTTTAGTTGCAACTAAGTATAAATAGTAGTTAGTCATGTTCTATTTCTACTAATTATTTCATAGTCCCATGTACGCAATTTATTCTGATGTGGAACTGATTATTTTCCTATTCCTGATCTCCCGGCGGCTCAGCACTTCAACTCCCCCTCCCATTCCGAATCCAACCTTTCTGTCCTGGGCCTCCTCCATGGCCAGAGTGAGTTCCACCGTAAATTGGTGGAGCAGCACCTCATATTTCGCTTGGGCAGTTTACACCCCAGCGGTATGAACATTGATTTCTCTAATTTCCAGTAGTCTTTGCTTTCTCCCTCTTCCCCCTCCCCTTCCCAGCTCTCCCACAGCACACTGTCTTCGCTTCTTCCTTTCTTCTTCCCGCTGCCCCACATCTGTCTGAAGAAGGATCTCAACCAGAAACGTCACCTATTCCTTCGCTCCATAGATGCTGCCTCACCCGCTGAGTTTCTCCACAATTTTTGTCTACCTTTGATTTTTCCAGCAGCTGCAGTTCCTTCTTAAACATTTTCCTATTCAACATCAATTTGGAAAATTGTAAAACTTGTAAAATTTATTCTACTTTTATAATTGACTGAGCTTGGCTATTTCATCAACCTAGGTTAGATTCAAACCTAGAATTTAGGATTTTAAATCAACTGAACTGTTATTTGACACAAAAAGCTTGTGTAACTCAGTGGAACTGGCACCATCTCTGGAGAGAAGGAATGGGTGACGTTTCGGGTAGACACAGACTGGTTAGGGATAAGAGAAATGAGCGATATAGACGGTGATGTGGAGAGATAAAGAACAATGAATGAAAGATATGGAAAAAAGTAACGATGATAAAGGAAACAGGCCATTGTAAGCTGTTTGTAGGGTGAAAATGAGAAGCTAGTGCGACTTGGGTGGGGGAGGGATAGAGAGAGGGAATGCCGGGGCTACCTGAAGTTAGAGAAATCAATATTCGTACCACACCACTGGGCTGTAAGCTGCCCAAGCGAAATATGAGTTGCTGTTCCTCCAATTTGCATTTAGCCTCGCTCTGACCATGGAGGAGACTGAGGACAGAAAGGTCTGTGCAGGAATGGGAAGGAGAATTAAAAGTGTCCAGCAACCGGAAGATCAGGTTGGTTCACGCAGGCTGAATGAAGGTGTTCCATGACACGATCGCCCAGTCTGCATTTGGTCACGCCAATGTATAAGAGTCCACATCTTGAACAATGGATACAGTAGATGAGATGCTAGTGACCTCTGCCTAACCTGAAAGGACTATCATGGTCCCTGGACAGCGTAGAGGGAGGAGGTATAGCGACAGGTGTAGCACCTTCTGCAGTTGTGACTAGAGGGGAGCTGCGGGGTACCGAAGAGACACCAGTGAGGGCCTCATCTATGATGGGAATAGGGGAACCCCTCCCCCGTTCCCTAAAGAATGAGGACATCTCGGATGTTCTAGTATGGAACACCTCATCTTGTAGGTGCAGATGCGGCGTAGACTGAGGAATTGGGAGTAGGGGATAGAGTCTTTACAGGAAGCAGGGGAGAAGAAGTGTAGTCGAGATAGTTGTGGGAGCTATTTAGCTCTACTCTACAAGATTTCCAACATAAAAATTATCTTCAGGCAAAATAAGCAAAAAGCAGAAGACTGCAACTGCTGAAAGTGTGAAACAGCGGCAAAACATTGGAAACATTGAGCACATTTGGCAGAATCTGTGGAAACGGATAGAAACAAATTAATGTTTACAAAGCATTGCTTTAGTTGTATATTCTTAATATTAATTATTCCAATAATTATTCTGAAATTTCAATCTATATTCCAACATTTACAATAAGATTGTTATTTCGACATGTGTGGGTGGCTATTTCCTGTTTGGCTGTTACTGTACAAGGGAGGATTGATTTTCATCCATTGTATTTGTGAAGTTGAAATGTGTACTTTTTTATATTTCAAAATAGACTTTATTCGGGTAATAAATATATACAATACATCAACCGTGCGAAAAATCCATCCGACATTTTCGGAGGCTATACAAATTGTTCCATGAAGTCTATATACATTTCTCAGATTTTGCAAATCGACACCCCACCTGTGCCACTCATGTGGCCCCCCGGCATGGGATACCTTCCCTTATTTTGAGGGGCGTCTCCACCATACCGTGCCCCCCATGTCCAGCAGCGGAAGGACCTTAGACTGTGGCCCTCCCCCACCGAGCCTTGGCGTTGGCTGCACCGAGCTTCAGTGCGTCCCTCAGCACGTACTCCTGCAGTCTGCAGTGGGCCAGTCGGCAACATTCCCCGACGGACATCTCGCTCTGCTGGGTGGTGAACAACGCTCGGGCAGACCACAGAGCGTCTTTCACCGAGTTGATGACCCTCCAGCAGCACTTGATGTCAGTCCCTGAATGTGTCCCTGGGAACAGTCCATAAATCACAGAGTCCTCTGTGATGGAGCTGTTTGGAATAAAGCGTACCAGGGACCCTTGCATTTTTCTCCAGACTCTTTGAGCAAATCCACACTCTGCAAAGAGGTGGGCAACTGTCTCCTCTCCATAGTAGCTGTCCCGAGGGCAGCGTGCGCTGGTAGTGAGGTTGAATGTGTACACTTCGTTTAGTTTAGAGATACAGCGCAGAAACAGGCCATTGGGTCCACCGATCATCGATCCCTGTACACTGACACTATCCTACAGTCTAGGGAGAATTTGCTACCTTTTGTCAAAGCCAATTAATTTTTAAGCCTATAAGTCTGTGGAATGTGCATAGCTGCCAAGTAGTACGATTTTTCCGTATTTTATTCGGAAATGCTATACAAATACGGAAATACGAATTTGCGTTGTTAAATACGGATTTATTTTAAAAACGACCATGGATAATCGTTACGAGTCACCGCTGCACCGGCCATGTTGCAGCAAAATCGCCTTGGAATTTTACATTTTTTAAATTGCTTCAGTTTTATTTAGTGTTATTTATCATGTTGTGGTTGTAGCTTTTGACGATTTAAACATATCCGATTTTTAAAATTCATATAAATTCATAGCGTCGCCCGGCTATCTTTCACTACTTGACTCGTACTCATGAGATGATTTCAGGATGCTCAATAGATCTTCTAATGCAGTAATTGTACCGAGCGCTAAATCCCTTCAGCTGTACCTGCAACTGAATTCCGATTTCC
This sequence comes from Raja brachyura, assembly GCA_963514005.1. The sequence continues at coordinate 44,686,148 of OY740796.1, forward strand.
GATTTTTTTGTTTTCCTATTTGTCCATTTTTTGTTGACCGATTATTTGGCGGCCAATCAACCGCTGTCGCTAAGGGAGTTTCGTCCAATCGCCGACCAGCTTCCCTTAACATTCCCGTCCAATCAATAAATCGGTCTCCTCCCGTCCAAATCAGCCGCTGTCTCCAAGGACATTGTGTCCAATCACATAATGCGCTGGTCACTCTGTGGCCAATCAGACGCAGTCTCCAAGGGCCGTTGCGACCAATCACCAACCAGCTTTCCCATACTGAAGCAGACGATGGCTGCAGCCAACACAGAGAGAGAGAGAGAGAGCGATGCAAGAAAGCAGCTATGACATATAATACACAATAAACTGTATTACAAATATACAATAAACAAGTTATGCATTCTTGTACTCTTACATGTGTATTACCGCACATTAAAAAAAAAATTAGTCAAATGGAACCACATAAAAATACTGATTTCCTCAGCAAAATACTGATTTTTAGGTACCAGAATACTGAAATGCTCGGACAAAACTTGGCAGCTCTGAATGTGGGAGAAGAAATCACACGTATCACTCCGTACAGACAGTACCTCTGGTCAGAATCAAATCCGGGAGCCTGATGCTGTAAGGCAGCAACTCTACTACTGTGTCAATAGTCTGAACGAAATTGTTACCACACAGTCATACATATAATAAAGACAAAACACACAATAAACACATATCCAACATCCACCACAATGAGTTCAGCAGGCACCTCCTCACTGTGGTGGAGGGCAAAAGTCTTAAGTCCCTGTCTTCCCTCCTAGTTCTCCCTCTGCGCTGAGGCGATCCAGGCCGCCGCTGGAGCACCGCAGCTCTGAACTGGGCCGCCGCTGGAGCACCGCAGCTCCGAACCAGGCCGCTGCTGGAGCACCGCAGCTCCAAACCAGACCGCCACTGGAGCACCGCAGCTCTAAGCGGACCGCCGCTAGAGCACCGCAGCTCCGAACCAGGCCGCCGCCGCCGCTGGAGCACCGCAGCTCTAAGCGGACCGCCGCCACCGCTGGAGCACTGCAGCTCCGAACCAGGCCGCCACAGCTCCGCCCTTAGGCCTCAGCACAGACGGTAACGGGGGACACGCATCCCCCCGAAGGGAGAGACTAAGGCCCTGTTTATCCCACCCCCACCCACACCCACACATACACAACCTAATAAAACAAAATTCTACCAAACAGTCACAAAAAGACACAAAAAAAAAGAAAGAAAACAGACGGACTGCAGGTGAGCCGCAGCTGCCGGCCAGCGCGGCCACTTCCGGAGAAGTACGCATTGTCTTCTAAATTGAACGCTTTATATGCTGTGGGATTTGTAAGCATAGTTGTATTTACATTCAGCATTTTGTGTGTAAACTAACCGGTTATCATAGTGCGTTGGTTGCATATCTCTTTAAAAGGTCCATTCATATTTCTTGCATTCTTTGCATTCCCCTTCTCATGCAACGTTTGCTCTCATCTTTTAATATTTGCATATTCTTGGTAAAAGCTTTTGTAATATTTGAATCCTTGCAATACAAAGGGAAGACAATAGATGGCAACAGTTAACTAATACTTGGTTCTAAGAACCTCAATTACACACTGGATCAGTCAATGAATGGATTGTATGTATGATAAACAATGGAGAAGGGTCCCAATCCAAAACATCACCTGTCCATTTTCTCCACTGATGTTCCCTTACCCGCTAAGTTAGCCCAGCATTTTGTGTCTATCTGTAGACACTAATTCCTTTCCTACTTCAACTATGTGTAGTTTAGCATGCCAATGTATCTATATGCATTGTTGGCACATATTTGGCATCTGTCTCTGTGTCAATAATGAACGTAGATATACGAGTTTATAAAAAGCTTTAATTTTGTGTAAAATGTGACGGAAAAAAAAGATCAGTGAGGTGAATAACTATTTGACAATTTTTCATGGCCTTTTTAATTCGGAAAATGCTGGCAGGAACTGAATAGCATTATATTTTGTTGATATGTATGACCACTTACAGGTAAAATATATTGTTTTTTTAAATCTATACACGAGCATTGAATTTGATCTTTTTTCTTTCTTAGCGGTATGTGCAACTGAAGTATTCAAAATCGCATCGAGGTGAATTAAAAAATTTTAAACAATTGATCAGTTATATTTATAATCTTGCCGCATCTATAATAAAGGTTTAATTGTATGGAAATTTCATTTTTCAGTGCATATATTCCTCTGAATAACTACTTGGTCTTCAATGATGTTGATGGGCTTTATACGTACACGTTTGAAGCAGAGCGCAAGGTGAGTCTTGAACACTTCAAAGATAATAGAGCTAATAATAGATGCTTACAATAGAGTAATTTCGCTTTTCCCCCCACTGGATTGTAATTATTTTAAATCAGTTTTTTAGTAATTACCACTGCAAAGAATGGTATTTTTAGTGTGTGAATAATAATGAGCGGCAAAATAAACATAAGATAGACACCAAAAAACTAGAGTAACTCAGCAGGTCAGGTAGCATCTCTGGAGAAAAGGAATAGATGACATTTCGGGTTGAGACCCTTCATCAGACTAGGCAAAATAAACATGATGGGTAGGGAAGTATTATTGTGCAGTGAGTGTCTGACCCCAAAGCTATCAGAACTCTGAGAATCCTAGATTCATGATTCAAGGAAAGGCGAGAGATATTTGGTTTCAACGCTGGAAAATCGGAGAGTAATGCTAAACTGTTGAGTACAAAAACTATTTATATTTGACCCATAGCTACAAAGTATCTTTTGAAACATGGAAATAATTAGGATGCATTCTTTTAATTATGGCAGTAGACTTTAGACTTTACTTTAGTCTTTAGAGAAACAGCGTGGAAACAGGCCCTTTGGCTCACCGAGTGAGTCCGCACCGACCAGTGATCACCACTAACACCATCCTGCACACTAGGGACAAATTTTTACAAAAAACAATTAACCTACAAACCTGTGCAACTTTGGAGTGTGGGAGGACACCAAAGCACCCAGAGAAAACCTACACGGTCACAGGTGAATGTGCAAACTCATTGTAGACAGCTCCCGTGGTCAGGATCAAACCCGGGTCTCTGTAAGGCAGCAACTCAGCCGCTGCACCACTGTGTCACGTAAGCAGTATCCTAACGTCACTTATTAAGTAATTAAGTGAGAAACCTGTTTGTCAAAAGGGTGGATCAACTACAACATTATCTGGATTATTTGAGCCAAATTGGTTATAACATGAGTTTGATTGGGAACTAGAGAATCATTTAAACATTACTTTGGAAACAGACAGAAGGGGAATAAAAGGCTATCTTGGATTTAAATGGTACAAAAAAATAGTTTCCATGTGACCTCCTTCAGTAATCTGGCTGTCTCTTCAACTATGGGTAGGCGTTGAAATTGACAAGCAATCCCTTGCATGGCCACTTGTGCAACGACACTCCAAAGAACAATGTTAAATGCAGCCTTTCGTATTTGTAGCTTGCAGTTACAACAATAAACTATTGAAAATCCTGCAGGGAAATAACTTTGTTAATGCAAGTCGAAGAATTTACCCCATTGAAACGATTGCTATAATAACGCGATTGTCTACACCAAAGTTTCTTAGGAACACAACTATTGCATTACACCAAATCTGCCTGTGTGCTTGGAAGTTCTGATGCAGAGTTTAATTTATGCTTTGGATGCTCCCATCAACTGCCAATCCCGTGTTTTCAATGTGACAAAATGCAGCAGCTTTATGACAACAAATCTCTCTGGAGCTCCAGAAAGAGTTTGAGCAGGCAAGGGCTTTATTCCTATGAGCAAAGTAGGATGAGGGGTGATCTTATGGAGATGTACAAAATCATGAGAGGAATAGATCGGGTGGACACACAGAGTCTTTTAGCCCAGAGTGGGGGAATCGAGACCCAGAGGACAAAGATTTAAGGTGAGGGCAGAACCATTTAATGGGAATCTTTAAGGGGTACTTTTTTCACACAAAGGGTGGTGGGTGGTGGGTGTATAGTACAAGCTGCTGGAGGAGGTAGTTGAGGCTGGTACTATCACAATATGTAAGGAACATTTAGACAGGTACATGAATAGGATAAGCTTAGCGGAATATGGGCCAAAAAAACAGGCGCGTGAGACCAGTGTAGATGTGGAATGTTGGTCGGTGTGGGTAAGTTGGGCCGAAGGGCCTGTTTCTATGCTGTATGACACTTCTGTGGGGATGAATATTTCATGGTGAGGAAATCGTTCTGTTTGAGTAATTGGAATCTAATGATTTAATGAAATCACAATCCATTCAATAAATAACGTACTTATCAATTTCATTGGATTTTTTCTCTCAATCTCTCGACTATTTAAAGACTCAAAACTGTTAACAGGAACCTCCTGAAGCTTCTATTGATTTTTCTCTGGTTGTTTAAATTCAAAGGAAAACTGCCCTGCCTGCAGCCAGGTGCCGCAGGATCTACAGTTCCCACCGTCCGCAAAACTTCAGGAACTCCTAGACTACTTAACTCAGAGTGCTTCATTGTAAGTTTCCTCACTCTCCTTAAATATTTACCCGTTACTGCCATCGATCTGTGGCCACTTTTAATATATTGCTGCACTTGCTCCCTGATGAATTCAAGCACGCTGTGTGTATATAAGCCTGAAAACTGTAACGTCCAGGTTCAGGAACAGCTTCTTCGTTACAGCCATAAGGCTATTAAACACTACAGCCTCATACAAGGTCTGAACTGCATAGACTATTATTGTTATTATTGCTCTGTTATTGTTTGTTTTTTATGTGCACGTATCCGTGTATTTTCTAGTTTAGAGATACAGCGCGGAAACAGGCCCATCGGCCCACCGGGTCCGCACCGACCAGCGATCCCCGCACATTAACACTATCCTACGCACACTAAAAATCTTTACATTTACCAAGCCAATTAACCTACAAGCCTGTACTATATTTACATATTCTGTTGCGCTGCTGCAAGTAAGAATGTAATTGTTCTATCTGGGACATTTGATGATAAATCACCCTGGACTAAAAGTTAAAGATGTCTGCTGGTTGCAGGGAAGAAAGGCACAAGACCATCGAGCTCTTGAGCACGACACAATACTATCCTCAACAAGTAAACATTTCCATTAGTTGCACCACGGACTTCAGTTATTTTTTTATACTTGTATTGCGATTATTAACTTATTGAATTTTTTGCTGATTATATTTAGTGTTTACAGTCCTGTTAGGCTGCTGCAAATCAGAAATTCAGTTGTTATTTCCAAAAATAACCTATACAATCACTAGTGTCATACTCGGTATGTGTTTGCAGCTGTCCTTAAACCAAGCACCCTTTGCCACTCTTGTGGCCCCCTGGGGTGATAGCCCTTCTCTTATTTGTTGGGTCGTTGATAAATAAACATTAATGGAGCGAATTGACCAGTGAAGTTTTGGACCCTTCAGACTCGTTATAATAGTTGAGTTGGAATGACGCAACGCATTGGTGGGCACAAAGTGCCAGATTAACGCAGCAGCATCTCTGGAGAAAAAGTGTAGCTGACGTTTTGGGTCAGCACCCTTCGTCAGAATGCGTTTGATTTGACACAACACATTTGATAGAACACATGCCAGTTTTGCTCATCAAAGACATTCCTGCGATGTTTTTATTTGCTAAAGTGTACACAATCATAAAGGATTTTGTCAGAAGGTGGTTAAACTGTGGATTTCTTTGCCACGGAAGTTTGTAAAGGCCATCAGTGGATATTTTTAAAGGCACAGATGGATAGATTCTTGACTAGTACGGGTGTCAGAGGCTATAGGGAGAAGTCGGGAGAATGGGGTTAGGAGGGAGAGATAGATCAGCCATGATTAGATGGCAGAGTAGACATGATAGGGCCGAATAGCTTAATTTTACTCCTATTTCTTACGGCCTTATGATCATTCTGTAGAAATTTGATGGCCAACATTTGTCTTTAACATCGCTTTGCACAAGAGCAAAATGTAAGATACTCTAAGTGATTCCAGGACTGAAGCCAGCTAACCACTACTAGCCACAATGAAAATGTGGATGTGAAAACTCATTGATTAATCAATGTCCATTTGTGTTTTAAACAGGCAAATGAAGTCACCAGCTATCACTGCAACTATGGATGGAAAAAACAAAACACTTTATTTACAGGTTATGTATATAAATTCTTATTTATTAATTTGTGGCTCAACAATAAAAAACGTGGGTGCATTGAAAGCTAACTATCAGGTCTGTTTTTTGCAGACGGTAGCATCAATTGAAGAAAGAACAAGGCCAAATCTATCAAAAACTTTAAAGGGTAAGTTAAAGGAAGAGTTCTCCCAAGTACATCTAATATTCCTATTCATCACAGTCTTGTGGTTCTTTTTAAAGTTGCTGCGCACCAGTGTTGCAACCACCTGCCTTCAGCCCTTGATGTTTTTTTCTGCTCTGGGTGTAACCATTCTACTAGTTTGGAATCAGTTTGTGGAACCTGTCATACATTTTGCCCCTCAAAGAGAAGCAAAGTGCTGGAGTAACTCAGCAGATCAGGCAGCAGCTCCGGAGAACATGGATAGGTGATGTTTTGGATCGAGAAGAGTCAATAGACAATAGGTGCAGGAATAGGCCATTCGGCCCTTCGAGCCAGCACCGCCAGTCACTGTGATCATGGCTGATTATCCACAATACACCATATAACCATATAACAATTACAGCACGGAAACAGGCCTTCTCGGCCCTTCCAGTCCGTGCCGATCATTTATTTTCCCCTAGTCCCATCTACCTGCACTCAGACCATACCCCTCCATTCCCTTCCCGTCCATATACCCATCCACTTTACTTTTAAATGTTAAAATCGATCCTGTCTCCACCACTTCTGCTGGAAGCTCATTCCACACAGCCACCATTCTCTGAGTAAAGAAGTTCCCCCTCATGTTACCCCTAAACTTCTGTCCCTTAATTCTCATGTCATGCCCTCTTGTTTGAATCTTCCCTACCCTCAATGGGAAAAGCTTATCCACATCAACTCTGTCTATCCCGTTCATCATTTTAAAGACCTCAATCAAGTCTCCCCTTAACCTTCTGCGCTCCAAAGAATAAAGACCTAACTTGTTCAACCTTTCTCTGTAAGTTAGTTGCTGGAACCCGGGCAACATTCTAGTAAATCTCCTCTGTACTCTCTCTATTTTGTTGACATCCTTCCTATAATTAGGCGACCAAAATTGTACACCATACTCCAGAATTGGTCTTACCAATGCCTTGTACAATTTTAACATTACTTCCCTACTCCTATATTCAATGCTCTGATTTATAAAGGCCAGCACACCAAAAGCTTTCTTTACAACCCTATCTACATGCGATTCCACCTTCAGGGAACTATGCACAGTTATTCCTAGATCCCTCTGTTCCACAGCATTCCTCAATTCCCTATCATTTACCATGTACGTCCTATTTTGATTTGTCCTGCCAAGATGTACCACTTCACACTTATCAGCATTAAACTCCATCTGCCATCTTTCAGCCCACTTTTCCAAATGGCCCAAATCTCTCTGTAGACTTTGAAAATCTACTTCATTATCCACAACACCACCTATCTTAGTATCATCTGCATACTTACTTATCCAGTTTTCCACCCCATCATCCAGATCATTGATGTACATGACAAACAACAGTGGACCCAACACAGATCCCTGAGGCACCCCACTGGTCACTGACTTCCAACCTGACAAACAGCCATCCACCATTACTCTCTGACATCTCCTATTTAGCCACTGTTGAATCCATCTTGCTACTCTGCCATTAACACCAAAGATTGAACCTTCTTAACCAACTTTCCATGGGGAACCTTGTCAAAGGCCTTACTGAAATCCATATAGACAACATCCACTGCTTTACCCTCATCAATTTCCCTAGCAAACTCTACAAAAACTTCAAGAAGGTTTGTCAAACATGACCTTCCAGGCACAAATCCATGTTGACTGTTCCTGATCAGACCCTGTTTATCCAGATGCTTATATATATTATCTCTAAGTATCCTTTCCATTAATTTGCCCACCATTGATGTCAAACTAACCGGTCTATAATTGCTAGGTTTATTCTTTGAACCCTTTTTAAACAATGGAACAACATGCGCAGTACGCCAATCCTCCGGCACTATTCCTGTTTCTAATGACATTTGAAATAGTTCTGTCATAGCTCCTGCTATTTCTACACTAACTTCCCTCAATGTCCTAAGGATATATCCTGTCAGGACCTGGAGACTTATCCACTTTTATATTTTTCAAAAGTGTCAGTACTTCCTCCTCTTGGAATCTCATAGTTTCCATAGCTACTCTACTTTTTTCCCTTACCTCACAGAGTTCAATATCATTTTCCTTGGTGAATACCGAAGAAAATAAATTGTTCAATATCTCCCCCATCTCTTTTGGCTCTGCAGATAGCTGTCCATTCTGGCTCTCTAATGGTCCAATTTTATCCCTCGTTATTCTTTTGCTATTAATATAGCTGTAGTAACCCTTTGGATTTACTTTCACCTTTCTTGCCAAAGCAACCTCATATCTTCTTTTAGCCTTTCTAATTTATTTCTTAAGATTCTTTTTACATTCATTATACACCTCTAGCACCTCATTTAATCCATGCCTCCTATAATGATTGTAGATATCTCTCTTTTTTCGAAACAAGTGTCCAATTTCCCTTGAAAACCATGGCTCTTTCCGATTTTTACCATTTCCTTTCAACCGAACAGGGACATAAAGATTCTGTACTCTTACAATTTCCCCTTTAAATGTCCTTCATTTCTCTTCTACATCCTTCCCATAAAACAAAATGTCCCAATTCACTCCTTTTAAATCATTACGCATTCCCTCAAAGTTAGCCTTTCTCCAATCAAAAATCTCAACCCTAGGTCCAGTTCTGACTCTCTCCATAATTATATTGAAACTAATGGTATTGTGATCACTGGTCCCGAAGTGCTCACCAACGCATACCTCTGTCACCTGACCTGCCTCATTTCCTAGCAGGAGGTCCAGTACTGCCCCTTCTCTGGTCGATACCTCTATGTATTGCTGCAAAAAACTATCCTGCACACATTTTACAAACTCCAAACTGTCCAGCCCATTTACAGAATGTGTTTCCCAGTCTATTTTTGGAAAATTGAAATCTCCCACAATCACTACCTTGTGCTTACTACTAATATCTGCTATCTCCTTACATATTTGCTCTTCCAATTCTCGCTCCCCATTTGGCGGTCTATAATACACCCCTAAAAGTGTTGCTACACCGTTCCCACTTCTCAGTTCCACCCAAATAGCCTCCCTAGACGAGCCCTCTAATCTATCCTGCCAAAGCACTGCTGTAATATCTTCTCTGACAAGCAATGCAACACCTCCACCTCTCGTCCTTCCAATTCTATCACACCTGAAGCAACAAAATCCTGGAATATTTAGTTTCCAATCACAGCCCTCCTGCAACCATGTTTCACTGATTGCCACAACATCGTATTTCCAGGTGTCAATCCAGGCTCCAAGTTCATCCACCTTTCTTACAATGCTCCTAGCATTAAAATATACACATTTTAGAAACCCACCACCCCTTATTCTCTGTTTATTATCTTTTTCCTCTTTCTCGCCTACATTTTGGGTCCGAGTGCTTCCCTTCTCTGCATCTTGCCCCACACCCCGTCCCCAGCCCCCTCTACCCGAGTCCCTCCCCCCAGCCTTTCTAGTTTAAAGTCTCCCCAGTAGCCTTTGCAAATCTCCCTGCCAGGATATTGGTCCCCCTCGGGTTCAAGTGCAACCCGTCCGTTTTGTACAGATCATGCCTTCCCCAAAAGAGGTCCCAGTGATCAAGAGACTTGAATCCCTGCCCACTGCACCAGTCCCTCAGCCACGCATTTATCCTCCACCTCATTCCATTTCTACTCTCACTGTCACGTGGCACAGGCAGTAATCCTGAAATTGTTACTCTTTTGGTCCTTCTCCTTAACTTTCCCCCCAACTCCCTAAATTCTCCTTTCAGGACCTCTTCTCTTTTTCTGTCTATGTCATTGGCACCTATGTGTACCAAAACATCAGGCTCCTCTCCCTCCCTTTTCAGAATCTTTTGGACACGTTCCGAACGGGGTACAATCAGTACCCCGTTCCTGCCTTCTCCCCATATGCCTTGACTCCGCTATCTTTAAGAGCTCTATCTAACTCTCTCTTGAAAGCATCCAGAAAATCGGCCTCCACTGCCTCTCCAGGCAGAGAATTCCACAGATTCACAACTCTGGGTGAAAAAGGTTTTCCTCATCTCCGTTCTAAATGGCCTACCCCTAATTCGTAAACTGTGGCCCCTGGTTCAGGACTCCCCCAACATCGGGAACATGATTCCTGCCTCTAGCGTATTCAAGAGAGAGCTAGATAGAGCTCTGAAGAATAGGGATATGGTTAAGGGATATGGAGAGAAGGCAGGAACGGGGTACTGATTGTGGACGATCAGCCATGATCACATTGAATGGCGGTGCTGGCTCGAAGGGCTGAATGGCCTACTCCTGCACCTATTGCCTATTGTCTAATCCCTTAATAATCTTATACGTTTCAGTAAGATATCCTCTCATCCTCCTAAATTCCAGTGTATACAAGCCCAGTCGCTGCATTCTTTCAACATATGACAGTCCCGCCATCCCGGGAATTAACCTCATGAATCTATGCTGCATTCCTTCAATAGGATTTCCTGACCCGAAATGTCACCTATCCATGTTCTACAGAGATGCTGCTGACCCATTGAGTTACTCCAACAGATAGTGTATTTTTGTAAATCATCTTCAGTTTCTCGCAAGAATTTAGTCTCGATCAAGTCAACAATGTAATCCCATTTAGCAGTAATAGGCAGGATGTTGAAAGCTGTAGGCTAGGAATATTGTAATAGAATCTGCCCGGTCTTTCTGCAATGACCAAATATTTTTGCCATCCACATTTTTTCCATCAAGTGGACTGCTTTTGGTTTGGAAGAAAGTGCTGGAAGGGGCAGCACAGTAATGCAACGGTAGAGCTGCTGCCTTACAGCGCCAGAGACCTGGTTCAATCCTGACTTCAGGCGCTGTCTAAAAGGAGTTGCACGTTCTCCCTGTGACCGCGTGGGATTATTTCCGGGTGCTCTGGTTTCCTCCCACATTCCAAAGATGTGCAGGTTTGAAGGTTAATTGGTTCTGAATACATTGTCCCTAGTGTGTAGGATAGAACTAATACACAGGTGATCTTTGGTCAGCGTGGACTCGGTGGGCCGAAGGGCCCATTTCCACAATGTATCTATAAAAAAAAGAATTCTGTCTCACACGTCCGTTATCTACTACAGTTCACCTCCCGACCACCTACACCAGGGGCAATATACAGTCTCCAGTTTAACCTACCAGCGCATTTCTCAGACACAGGAGCATATCAGAGCATCTAGGCGAAACACACACAATTGCAAGGAAAACGTGCAAATTGGGCGTAGGCCGCACTGGAGGTTGTGATGGAACGTGGATAGAGCTTCCGCCTCAGAGCACCAAAACTCAGAGTTTAATCCTAACCTCGGGAGCTGTCTGTGTGGTGTTTGCACGTTCCCGCATGAGTTTCCTTCAGGTGCTCCGGTTACCTTCGCACATCCCAAAGACATGAGGGTTTTGCCCCGAGTGTGCAGGGGGTGGATGAGTTGGTGGGATCACACAGAACTAGTGTGAAAGAGTGAGAGATGGAGCGGATCTAAGAGCCTGTTTCCATGCTGCAACCCTGAACAGTTTCTGGAGCTGTGCAACAACAGCACCAGTGACTGCCCACTACCGTGGCAGCTGGGAAGGGAAGTGTGACCTGTGGGTTAATGAAAAGAGAGTGGGCGGGGAGGGTGATGAGAGTTGGCGGCGGGTTTCAGTACAGCGATATGTTTGAAAATTCCAACCTATTTTTCTTCCCGAATTCAAGCAAAGCCTGTGACTGACTTCAGTTAATGGAGGAGCTAATCGTTGATGTGGTCTTTTTCACCACCACAAACGGCTTGTTCCATTAATATTGTTCAGACAATGTACAATGGGAATAAGTGATGGGATTATGGAAGCTGCATTGAATATTAATCGCAAAGGAACACTTGACATTTTCCAATAGACATTTGCATGTGTTTGGTTATTGTTCCCTAGTGAAGAATCCAGTTTTAACCAAGTTGAAATGATCTTATTTTCCAGAATTGGGGCTCACGAATGGACAGGAGCTGGCAGTGGCAGATATAACGACACCACAAACAGTGCTCTTCAAACTCCATTTTACAACTTGACTTTTTCTTTTGCAGACTTTTTGAATAGTTGAAATGTTAGTTTAGGACAATTGATCTGTTCATCACCAGTGCACCGCGTCACTCTAATGGACTTGAGTTTGAATATGTTCAATATTATCACCACAGACCCGTAAAGAAATGAGAGTTTATTTTATGTCTTATGGTTTAAATGTGACACGAGCTGAACGTAAAGTTATAGCAGAGACATTGTGTATAGGAAACTGACACTTACTGTTCTTGGTCACTTCACACGAAGTAACCCCAAAGTGTCGGGTTTCAAGGATTATTTTATATTAAGAAAGCAAGGGATGAATTTTGTTTCAAAATGTGTACAGCTTTTTGTCAATTTTTTTTGCAAGTTTAGGTTTTATATATTTATTGACATGGGGTGTTAACTCTTAACAAGAAAGCCACTTACATTTACTTTGACCTAAATTAATGCTCTTAAACCTTATATTTAATGGCTTAGTAACTAAGTCAGACAAAAGGCCAGTTAGTGTTACAGGTTTTTGGCGACAACGTGCTTTTAAATGCTGCGCAAGACCAATGGGTTGTAACTGGAGGGAAGCCCCAAAGGTGAAATTGTTCAATGTTTTTTAAGTTTCTAAAATGTAAATTATCTTTCATCCTGCCACTTATTCTCTTAAGTTTGTGAATATTATAATAAAGTAAATGCTAATACACTGTGGTGTTGCAAACTCGAGTTTGCGGTAAGTGTGTGGAGAACATCTAATGTGAGCGTGTCAAAGGTTGTGGGGAGAAGGCAGGAGAATGCGGTTGAGAGGGGAAAGTGGATCAGCCATGATCGAATGGCGAAGCAGACTTGATGGGCCGAAAGGCCTAATTCTGCTCCTAGGTTTTATGGCCTTATGCTTAATTGTGACATGCCTGAAAAACTAATGTTGTAAAAAGATGGGGTGGGATGTGATTTACCCATCATGAAGTTCAGTGAAAATAGACACAAGATGCTGGAGTAACTCAGCGGGTCAAGCAGCATCTCTGGAGGGAACGAATGGATGACGTTTAGAGTCGAGACCCTTCTTCTGACTGGTCTTCAGAGGTTTTGGGGGGGGTCTTTTTCTCTCTGGAAGCAGCAAATTTGCTTCAATACAGATGAGTAGGAAATAACAAGGTCATTTTTTTGCATCTTTTAGTTTAGAGATGCAGTGCGGAAACAGGCCCTTCGGCCCACTGCGCAGACCAGCGATGTCCGCACACTAACACTATCCTTCAGACGCTAGGGACTATTTTACAATTTTACCGAGCCAAATAGCCTACATCTACAAACCTGTACATCTTTGGAATGTGAGAGGAAACCGGAGAAAACACACACAAGGCACGAGGAGAACATGCAAATTACGTAGTCAAGGAGTGAGTGATGTTTTGAGGTCTGAAGAAGGGTCTCGACCCGAAACGTCACCCATTCCTTCTCTCCAGAGACGCTGCCTGTCCCGCTGAGTTACTCCAGCTTTTTGTGTCTATCTTCAGTTTACTTTAATTTTTGTTTAGTTCATTGTCACGTGTACCGAGGTACAGTGAAAAGCTTTGTGTGAGAAAGAACTGCAGATCCTGGATAACATCGAAGGTAGGCACAAAAGCTGGAGAAACTCAGCGGGTGAGGCAGCATCTACGAAGAGAAGGAATGGGTGACGTTTCGGGTCGAAAAAAGAACCACAAAAAGCTTTTTTGTTACGTGCTATCAAGTCAGCGGAAAGACAATACATGATTACAATCAAGCCATCCACTGGATGTGGGGAAGTAAATGAAGCAATGAACAGCACTGTGATCATTTGATGTACATACATACACATGCAATGTCACTAGGGGAGAATTGATAACAAACAAAAATTGGACAAGAAACAAACCGCTGGAGGGTTTGGGTGGGTCAGGCAACATCTGTGAAGAGAAATGGACACACAATGTTTCGGGTCAGGTCCCTTCTTCAGACTGATGAAGTTTGGAATTCTCAATTTAACTTCCCCACCTCCAAGACCCAGTGGCATTGAGTCTCGGCAGTGGGTTCCTTCGCACACTGCCTGTGCAACCGGTTTCTCTGTGGAACACTTCATCTAACTGACCTCTTGAGAACATTTTGAAATTCTGAAATTGTGTGACTGAAGATACTGTTTGTCTGCCTGGTTTCATTCTTGTGTTTTTGTGTAGGCCTCTGTTGAAAAGCACTTTTAAATTCAGAAACGCAGTGGCGCAGCGGTAGATTTGCTGTCTTACAGTGCCAGAGACCTGCGTTCGATCCTAACTACGGGTGCTGACTACAGGAAGAGTTTGTGTGCTCTTCCTGTGACCCTGTGAGTTTCCTTCGGGTGCTCCGGTTTCCTCCCACATTTCAAAGACATGCAGGCTTGTAGGTTAATTGGCTTCTGTAAATTGTCCCTATTGTGTAGGTTAGAATTAGTGTACAGGTGATCATTGGTCGGTGCGCACTCGGTGGGCCGAAGGCCTGTTTCCTCGCTACATATCTCTGAAACTAAAATTAAAAATCTTCGTAAAGATGTACACAAGAAACAATTCAATTGGAATGTCTGCACTTTTCCTTTGTGATAAAGGTTGTAATAAAGATGAATTACTTGAAAACAAATCTAAACATACTTCTTGTTCCTCTGCATTCCTGATACCCCCTTTCAATTGTATATTCAGAACTTGCAATGTTGCTTCTTAAATAAAACTCTGCACGGCAACATAACATTTTATCTTTAACTTAACACATCTTCGCTGAACATTGAAATGCTGCCTGTACCAGTAGTTTTCAGGTAAAAGCTTAAGAACTGCTACATAGTGAAGAGATACCAAGACTGCAGATGCTGGAATATTGAACAAAACAAACTGCTGGAGGGTTAAAGAAGGAACTGCAGATGCTGGAGAATCGAGGGTACACAAAAGGCTGGAGAAACTCAGCGGGTGCAGGAGCATCTAAGGAGCGAAGGAGATAGGCGACGTTTCGGGTCGAGACCCTTCTTCAGACTGGTTAGGGATCAGGGAAACGAGAGATATAGACGGTGATGTAGAGATGAACAATGAATGAAAGATATGCAAAAAAGTATCGATGATAAAGGAAACAGGCCATTGTAAGCTGTATGTAGTGTGAAAATGAGAAGCTAGTGCGACTTGGGTGGGGGAGAGATAGAGAGAGAGGGAATGCCAGGGCCCGAGGGCTGAGGGAGAGGTGGGAAGGGGAGGAGGCAGCAAGGGTTAACAGAATTGAGACCATTCAATGTTTAAGCCCAGAGGATGCAGACTCCCCAAGCGGAATATGAGGTCCTGTTCCTCCAACTTGCGGTGTTAAACTGCTGGAGGGACAAGAAACTGCGGAAACTGGTTTCCAAAAAAAGACACCAAGAAGCGGTAAAGCTACTGCCTTGCAGTGCCAGAGACCAGTGTTCGATCCTGATTATGGATGCTGTTTGCACACTTCGTACGTTCTCCCCATGGGTTTGCTCCGAGATCTTTGGTTTCCTCTCATTCTCCAAAGACGTATGGGTTTGTAGGTTAAGTGGCTTGGTATAAATGTACAATTTCTTCTAATGTGTGTAGAATAGTGTTAATGTGCGGATGCGGAGGGTCGAAAAGCCTGCTTCAGCATTGTAACTATAAACTAAACAAAAGTGCTTATTTAACTCAGTGTGTCTGGCAATACTGGGGGAGGGAATGGACAGGTGACGTTTCAGGTTGGGACCATTCTTCATACTCAAAACCTATTACAAATTTAATGTAATTGACAGACTCAATGATCTGCCAATTAAATCAGTATCCACCTATCACTTATAAAGAACACAAAGCACTGGAGTAACTCAGCGGGCCAGGCAGCATCTCCGAAGATGGTGGGATAGGTAATGTTTTGGGTTGGGGCACCATCATACTGATCGCTTGCCAGCTTGGACCTGCCCCCACCTCTAGCATTCTTCCCCCTGCAACAATCAGACTGAAGACTCCTGCACGAAACATTGCTTTAGAAAGGAGATGAGGAGCAATTTCTTGAGTCAGAGGGTGATAAATCTGTGGAATTCATTGCCACAGCGGCGGTCATTGGATATTTTAAAAGTGGAGATTGATACAAAAACAAAAGAGTTCAAGGATATGTGGAAAGGCAGGAGAATGGGGTTGAGAGAGAAAAAGAGATCGGGAATTATTGAATGGCAGTATAGTCTGGATGGGCCAAATGGTCTAATTCGATTTTTGATATCTTAGGGGCCACATATGCTGCCTGTACTTCCTTGATCCGAATTGTCACCCATTCTTCTCTCTAGAGATGCTGCCTGTCCCGCTGAGTTACTGCAGCATTTTGTGTCGATCTTCGGTGTAAACCACCAGCATCTGCAGTTGCCTCCTACACGATATGTACTTCTTTGTATCTCTACTTGTTAGAACACCGTCACAGTGGTTGGAATTTAAAAAAAATACAATGAATACAGTTATTAATATAAAACCATGTGCAATATATTGCTTGTTAAGAAATAATCTATTTTTTAATTTTATAATGAAGTCTCCGCAGAGACCGCCAAAAATTGCCATTGCCGACTATATTTCAAGTCGTCATAGCGGGGTATTGGGAAAAGTTTTCAATAAGCAATAATCGCGCCTCGGGTAAACCTCATCGGCTACGATACTGCCACTGCGCAAAGCTAATGACGAACCTCCCAGAGCCTACTTGCTTCTGGCCAAGCACCCTTACAACTACAGTGACTCCCACTCTGCACTCTTCTCAAATATTTTCTCCTCCTCTTACCACGAAGTATTATTTTAAGGACCAGCGATCGTGTTAGTTTGCTTTAGAAATCGAAATAAGGGGGGGTAAATTGTCAGTAGAACAGTAGACGAGGTAAAGGATTATGGGAGGGCAATATATGTTAATCACTCTTTATGCCTGTGTTAGCTCTGAAGTAGAATAGAGGGTGGGACGCCAAAGATACAAACCCGACTGCTCTTTGTTTCACTTGCATTTTCCTGTTGCAAGTTAGGTTTCGAGGCTCAGCATTTTCTCCTCCTATTTTTTTCTGCTTGATAAAAAAATACTCGAAGTAAATATTAATTTCAGTTACAATACAGCAAAAATGGGCCACTTTATCCTTGTGTCACAGAATATAAAAGAAAGAGCGCAGCGCACGAACAGGCCCTTCGGCCCACATGTCTGTGCCGACCATGATTTTAAAAAAAATCAAAATCAACTTTATTCAAGTAAAAAATAAATACGATACAGGAACCGTGCAAAAAATCTGGCCGACATTCTCAGAGGCTATATGTACATTCAATACTGTTTACACAAATCACACAGTTTTAGCCCCCCCATCCTTGCTGCTCATGTGGCCCCCTGGCGTGAAACCCCTTCCCTTGATTGAGGGGCGTCTCCACCACACCCTGCCCCACGATGTCTAGCAGAGGAATGACCCTAGACTGCGGTCATAAGGGACACACTAATTTTAGTGTGCAAAATTAGAGCACATGGTATTGGGGGTAGGGCATTGATGTGGATAGAGGAATGGTTGGCAGACAGGAAGCAAAAAGTAGGAATTAACGGGTTATTTTCAGAATGGCAGGAAGTGACTAGTGGGGCGCCACAAGGCTCGGTGCTGGGACCCCAATTGTTTACAATATATAAGAACAATTTAGACGAGGGAATGAAATGTGACATCTCCAAGTTTGCAAATGAAACAAAGCTGGATGGCAGTGTGAGCTGCGATGAGGATGCTTTGAGGCTGCAGGGTCACTTGGATAGGTTGGGTGAGTGGGCAGCTGCATGGCAGATGCAGTATAATGTGGATAAATGTGAGGTTATCCACTTTGGTGGCTAGAACAGAAAGGCAGATTATTATCTGAATGGTGTCAGATTAAGAGAGGGGGAGATGCAACGAGACCTGGGTGTATTTGTACATCAATCACTGAAAGTAAGCATGCAGGTACAGCAGGCAGTGAAGAAAGCCAATGGCATTCATTGTGAGAGGATTTGAGTTTAGGAGCAAGGAGGTCCTATTGCAGTTGCACAGGGCCCTGGTGAGACCGCACCTGGAGTATGATGTGCAATTCTGGTCTCCAAATTTGAAGAGGGGCATTATTGCTAATGAGGGAGTAGAGCGTAGGTTCACCAGGTGAGTGGACTGAGGACGGAGCGTTGTGGTGGGGGGGTGGAGGATGGTCAGGGGGTGGGGTGGGGGGGGGGGTATGGGGGCTGTGGTGTGGGTGGGGAAGAGCAGGGGTTACATGGTGGGGTTGGGGGGATGGGGAAGACCCAGTGGAATAGCCACTGGGGTCACCGGAGCTGGGGAGACGGGCACTAGGACCCAGTGCAGTTAAAAACAGAGTGGTGGGAGGAGTTAGCATCGTGGAGGCTTCAGGCCCGCTGCAGAGTCCAGTCGGCAGGTGAGGCGACGGCTGCGGGCAGCTGGAGGGCGGTGGAGTGTCGCGGGTTGGCGGACCCGAAGGTAGGAGTCCGCGGGCAGTGGAGGCGGGTGGTCGGTGAGGTGGGGAGAAGGGTGGGGTGCCGTGGCCATGTTTGGGGAGCCCCGGTCGGGCGGCGATGCTCTGTAGGCCCCGGTCGGGCGGCGATGCTCTGTAGGCCCCGGTCCGTCGGCGATGCTCTGTAGGCCCCGGTCCGTCGGCGATGCTCTGTAGGCCCCGGTCCGGCGGCGATGCTCTGTAGGCCCCGGTCCGGCAGCGATGCTCTGTAGGCCCCGGTCGGGCGGCGATGCTCTGTAGGCCCCGGTCCGGCGGCGATGCTCTGTAGGCCCCGGTCGGGCGGCGATGCTCTGTAGGCCCCGGTCCGGCGGCGATGCTCTGTAGGCCCCGGTCCGGCGGCGATGCTCTGTAGGCCCGGTCCGGCGGCGATGCTCTGTAGGCCCGGTCCGGCGGCGATGCAAGGTGAGGCGGGTGCGCTGTGATCTTCGGCGGGCCCAGTACAACGACGATGCTGGATGGGCCCGGTCCGGCGACGATGCTGGATGGGCCCGGTGCGGCGACGAGGTTGGGTGGTCCCGGGGGGCGGCGAGGTTCGGCGGTCGCGTTGTGCTGGAGATGGGCGGTGGAGTCGGGGAGGGGGAGATAAACAGAGTTACCGGGCAGGCAGCGGGGCTGGGCGTCATCGGTAGGTCGGTGAAGGCGGCGTCCCGGTGAGTCCTGGAGGCGCTCCTTGTGGCCAAGATGGCGTCGGGGGACTCAGGCCGGCGGCTCGGGCCAGAGTTGGGGCCCGGGGCCTGCGGGCGGGCGGGCGGGCGGGTCGGGGATTGTCGGTGGCTGGAACGGCCTGAGGGCGGGCTAATTTCAGGTCATTGGTGGAGGTAAGGTGGGACAGGAATTGTTGATTGAAGCGGTGGATCTTCCGGAGGATGAAGTTTTTTTTTCTTTCTTTTTTTGTATACAAAGATGTCAATGCTAATTTCATGGATTAGATATCTCCCAAAACTGTAGTTCTTTAAAAATCAAAAAAGTACAACATTAAGAGTTCTATTTCACATGATTCATTTCCCCCTTCCTTTTTTATTAGCAGGTTTTCGACGTTGACCCTTTCCATCTTTTTGGTTTTGTTTTTTGTGTCCTTTTTTGCCTTTTGGGCCCACTTTCTTTCGCTTTGCTGCCTGCTCCTGTTCATCTTCACGAAGCTGCCCATTTACAGCTCTTGGGAGGTCTAGTTTTGGTTTCTTGCCTGCCATGACTTTTAGCAGTTCTAGCTGGTTCTGCTTCTCTGCAGAAAAATCTCCAATAAGGGGTTGGAATTTCCTCTTCTTGGCTTTATTCCTCAACTCCTTTTCCTTCGGTAGCTTAGCTTGAAACTTGCCAACTGAAGCCGTGGAGGTCTTAGCCACGTGAATGGCTTTGCTCAGCTCACTCTTACTCGGCTGGCTGGCCGGGGTTATTCTCAAAGTTGGCACTTTAATCTTCAGAGACCTGGCGATATTGCGCAGCCTATTCAGTTCGTTCTTCGCCACCCTTTCTTTTTTGGCCGTGGCACGTTTTGCAAACTGATCCTCATTGGGATCTGCCGACTCGGGCACCTCAATGACCCACTCTTTGGTTGGGTCGTTGACTCTCTTGTACCCCCAGCGCCGCCTCCAGTCGTTCTGCTCTTTGTCCCAGACCAGGTTGGTCTTCTTCTTCTTCCGGATGCCCTTGAGCCTGGCGAACTCCTCCCAGCGGGTGGGCGGCCGTCGCTTGGGCACGGGTTTCTCGCGGGGGATGAAGTGTAGTTGGGGTCCGTTGCAGGTCTGGGTGAGTGAGGCCCGAAGATTCGGGAGAGTCAATGCGAGGTCCTGCTGGTGCCGGCGCATTGCAACCAGGGTGGATCTTAGTGCCCGGTTGGAGAATTGTACAGTGTGGATAGCCAGTCGGTACCGATAGTCCGGCTGGGGTCCGAACTGGGAGGCAGGAGGACTCCGTGTTTAACTAATCTTCTCTGCCTGCACATAATCGATGTCCCTCCATTCTCTGCATATGATTCAATTCAATGAGTCAATGATACTTTAATGCCACATGTACCTAAGCACAGGGAAATGCTTTGTTTTGCATACAACCTGGTAAAATCATACAGCAGACCTCACCTGGGCAGTAGAGGTTTTGGCTCCAATCAAGCTTCGGAAGCTTGACTTCTACGGTATTCGTTCCAACACGAAACGATGGATTTTCAGTTTCCTGACAAAACGTCTTCAGCGCGTGTGTGTGAACGGAAAGAGCTCCAATTGGCACCCAGTGTTGAGTGGTACACCCCAGGGCACACTACTTGGCCCACACCTATTTTTGCTTTACATCAATGACATCCATGGAAAAAGTCGCAAGTACGACCAGACTATTCGCTGATGATTGTTTGCTGTACCGTCCAATTAAGTTCAAGGTTCAAGGTTAGTTTATTTGTCACATACACCAATTGGTGTAGTGAAATGTTTCTTGCCATGCAGCACATAAAATAAAGAATACAGACAAAACACTAATAAAGAGATTTAAACATAAAAAAAAATCCCCCCACAATGGTTCCCATTATGAGGGAAGGCCCAAAGTCCAGTCCCCAACCCATGTCCACCCATAGTCAGGCCTATTGAGGCCTCCGCATTCGCCTTCACGGAGGCCCTATGTTCCAGGCCGTTCTCGCTGGGTGATGGTGCTCCGGCGTCGGGAGAATCCTCTCAGCGGCTTGGGACATCTGGAACGTCCGCCTCTTACTGGAGTCCGCGGCTTCCAAAGCCGAGCTGAATGGAGCTCCCCCACTGGCTCCCGGTGTTAAAGTTCAGCGCCGCCGCCCGCTGCACAGACCCGCAACCCCGCGATGTTTGTCTCGGCGGTCTCAGCTCACTGGAGTTCCAGCGCGGTGACCCAGGCAAGGCATCACCCGCTCCGCCCCGCGATGGCGCTCCGCCGCTGCAGAAGCCGAGGTTGTGGGCGGTCCCCTCAGGAAACGCCGCTCCAGGCCCGCTGGTAGGCCGCGAGGACGGGTCGAAGATGCAGCCCGGAGAAAAGCTGCCTCTCCGACCAGGTAGGGACCAGGAAAAGTAGTTTCCCCCTTCACCCCCCACACAAAAAAGAATAGACTCCAAACAAAACACTTTAACATACTAAAGTAAAGAAAAGGGTGAAAAACATGCAGCTGCAATCTGGGCAGCCATACCATACTGGACGGTGCCCCCTGGTAACTAGTCAGCTGATGATGAAGATGCTCTCCAAAAGGATCTCGATACTATGGTCGAGTGGTCACAACAATGGGGCATGCAGTTCAACGCTCGATTTGTTACTAACACCTACGAGAGGGAAGCGAGTGTCACCAAACGTCTGAATTCTCTGGGGTGGAACCCTCTTCAAGACAGACGTGAAGCTCACTGTTTGACCTGTTTTTACAAAATATTAAATGGTCAGCTAGACATAGATCACAAGACCTACACCAACCCCAAACCAATTAGGAGCAGACGAGGGCATTCGATCCAATTTGTGGTCCCAGCCACAAAGACAGATGTGTACAGCAATTTGTTCTTTCCACGCACTATTAAAGCATGGAATAATCTCCACCAAGCCACGGTTGCCCAGCCAGATGCAACTAAATTTAAAGTGGCACTTTCTTCCCAATAACCTTCTCTGGCTAAACCCCTCCATTCACCACCTCCAGTTTAAATTCCAGTTGGAATATTTTGGAGGACCAAGTAACCAAGCTACGATCCATGTTCCTAGTGGTAAAAGTAACATCTGATTTCTCCAGTCCTGTCAGAATTCTGTAGGTTCCTATGAAATCCTCTGCCATTCTTCTAAACTTCATCGAAGCTAGGAGGAGGAAAGTGAACCGTAAGAGAGGTTAGAGTCATTGAGTCATACAGGATGGAAACAGGTCCAGCTGCTCCATGCTGACTAAGATGCACCCTCTAAACTATTCCCATTTGCCTGTGTTTGGCCCAAATCCAGTAGTTCCTAATCTTTAGACATAAAAAGCTGGAGTAACTCAGCGGGATAGGCAGCATTGCTGGAGAGAAGGAATTAAACTTTGTCTATAGTCCATAAACTCATCCCCATTGCCCCCTTCCGACCCTATAAAGCGCATTATTCAGAATAGCAGGTTGCATAAGGTAGATAATAACACAAAATTAAAAACAGTAACAATTAATTGCACATTTATTCAAAATCCAATTACAACTTTTTAGTTTAATTCATTTAACTAAATTGATGAATTTGATCCAGTGTTACCAGCTTTTCAGAGTCAGATAGTCATTTTGCAAGTCTTAGATACCACATTTAGTAACTGCTTTACATGGGTTAAACGATGCATGTGTTAGATCAAGTGATACCAGTTTCCCAACTTTGAAAAGTTTCAAGAAATATGAATTTGGTAAACAGTGCGTGCTTTTATAGAAAAGGTCAGTGGAGCACACAGTCAACAACTGCCTCGTAAGCACGTTAGGTGCATATTGACACACCTCTTACCCAATGCTAGGCTATGTCCCACTCCCACCTCTTTTCCATCTTTCACCCCCCCTAATACAATCAGATTGAAGAAAGGTCCCGGCCAAAAATGTCCTGCGTCCATTGCCGGCATAGATGCTGCCTGAAGCTCCGAGTTCACTTTACTGAATTGTATGTATGTAAAAAATGTGATAATAAAGAACCGTTAGCGGTTGAGTAGTTCACCCAGCATTCGGATGGAGAGTGACACGGCTAATGGTGTTTTATCATTAATGTTTTATTAGTATTAATGTTAAGTGTTTTCTGAGTCATTCGTAACTGTCACTGTATGCCATGTTGTTACTTGTGGGTGGAGCACCAAGGCAAATTCCTTGTATGTGAATACTTGGCCATTAAACTTACTTACTTACATAATTCAGAGACCTGGGTCCTGAACATGAATAAAGGAGACTTTGAAGGTATGAGATGGGAAGGTAACAAGTACCTGTAGAATGGATAAAGGAGAGCCAGTGGATGTGGTGTATCTGGACTTTCAAAAAGCCTTTGACAAGGCTCCACACAAGAGATTAGTGTGCAAAATTAAAGCACATGGTATTGGGGGTAGGGTATTAGAGCTGGTTGGAAGACAGGAAGCAAAGAGTAGGAATTAACGGATCCTTTTCAGAATGGCAGGCAGTGACTATGGGGTGCAGCAAGGCTCGGTGCTGGGACCCCAGTTGTTTACAATATATATTAACAATTTAGACGAGGGAATGAAATGTGACATCTCCAAGTTTGCGGATGACACAAAGCTGGGTGGCAGTGTGAGCTGTGATGAGGGTGCTATGAGACTGCAGGGTGACTTAGATAGGTTGGATGGTGGGCAGATGCAGTATAATGGGGATAAATGTGATGTTATCCACTTTGGTGGCAAGAACAGGAAAGCAGGTTATTATCTGAATGGTGTCAGATTAGAAGTGGACGACAACTGCCTCGTAAACACGTTAGGTGCACATTGACACACCTCTTACCCAGTGATGGAAATGGGGGGGGGGTACGCAGGGGTACGGCGTCCCCCTAGTTTTCAGTTTCCATTCTGTGCGTGAATTTGCAGCTTTATCCTGCACTACTTAATCCAAGGGCATGCGAACGAGCGGACAGATGGACGAAAGTAAGGATCATAGAGCGGAACATATCTTATACAGGATCTTATAGAAACATATAAAATTATAAAAGGACTGGACAAGCTAATGCAGGAAAAATGTTCCCAATGTGGGGCGAGTCCAGAACCAGGGGACACAGTCTTAGAATAAAGGGGAGGTCATTTAAGACTGGGGTGAGAAAAAACTTTTTCACCCAGAGAGTTGTGAATGTATGGAATTCCCTGCCACAGAAGCCAATTCACTGGATGGATTTAAGAGAGAGTTAGATAGAGCTCTAAGGGGTAGTGGAGTCAAGGGATATGGGGAGAAGGCAGGCACGGGTTATTGATAGGGGACGATCAGCCATGATCACAATGAATGGTGGTGCTGGCTCGAAGGGCCGAATGGCCTCTTCCTGCACCTATTTTCTACGTTTCTATCTATATGACATTTCGGGTCGAGACCCTTCTTCAGACTGAGTCAGGGGAAAGAGGAATAAGAGATATAGACAGTATTAAGGACAAATGAATGGAAGATATGCCTATATCTCCGTTTCCCTTGACTGTCGGAAGAAGGATCTCGACCAGAAATGGCACCTATTCCGCTCTATGATCGTTGCTTTCGTCCGTCTGTCTGTGCGTTCGCTCGCTCTTGGTGCTGGCGCTTCTCCCCTCACCCTCCGCCACACACACACACACACACACACACACGCTATCGAAAAAGTACGGAAATGGTAAGGGGGAAATTTTTTTTTAAAACACCCGAAGGAAATAGATGTTTAACAAAAAAAGGGGGGCGGCGATCGCTCCGTGTCCATTTCGCAGGGAAGGTGGGGGGGAGGGGGGGAGGCAGCAGGGCCGGCATTAAGCCTAAGGGGGTCCCGCACCAGAGTAATCGCAGGTGACCTGGGAACTGCAGTTAGTCCCGGAGGATACACAAAAGGCTGGAGAAACTCAGCGGGTGCGGCAGCATCTAAGGAGCGAAGGAGGTGGGCGACGTTTCGGGTCGAAACCCCATCTTCAGACTGGTTAGGGATCAGGGAAACGAGAGATATAGACGGTGATGTGGAGAGATAAAGAACAATGAATGAAAGATAGGCAAAAAAGTATCGATGATAAAGGAAACAGGCCATTGTAAGCTGTTTGTAGTGTGAAAATGAGAAGCTAGTGCGACTTGGGTGGGGGAGAGATAGAGAAGGAATGCCAGGGCCCGAGGGCTGAGGGAGAAGTGGGAAGGGGAGGAGGCAGCAAGGGTTAACAGAATTGAGAAAATTCAATGTTTAAGCCCAGAGGATGCAGACTCCCCAAGCGGAATATGAGGTGCTGTCCCTCCAACTTGCGGTGTTGCTCACTCTGGCTGTGGAGCAGACCCAGGACCGAGAGGTCGGATACGGAATGGGAGGGGGAGTTGAAGTGCTGAGCCACCAGGAGGTCGGGTTGGTTATTGCGGACCGAGCGGAGGTGTTCGGCGAACCTGGCCCCTATGCAAAAAAGGCTGCGGACCCCTGGACTAAACCAAACCCTCGATCCTGTCCCACCATCTTTTTTTCAAAATTTAGCTACTCAAATGGTGGTGCGTCTTCATTGTCTGGAAATACGGTAACTCATTTCCCTCAAATATATGTTAGATTTTCCTCAAATATATGTTAAATTAAAAACTAAACTATGGTTTCTAATGAACAGTATTCATGTCTAAAGCTCGCACTTCTGCATCAATGTAGGTATGTATACACTATATTTCTTTACACTAATATAGAATGAAAAAATATCTTGGCATGTGTTCATTTATATTTTATTCACGATATTAGGATTTCAGAGAGAGGTTGAATGAAAGAAAAAAAAGTTCAACAAAATTAGAGATCACAAGAAAGAAACTAGAGATACATACATATGTGTGTGTTATATATTTATATATATATTTATATACATATATATCTCACATATATATGCATCATATATATATATATATATATATATATATATATATATATATATAAGAGACTAGAGAAATATGTATGTTATACAATTATATACATCAATATCACATGTATATATGTGTGTGTGTATCATATATAATATATATGTGTTTATAATATATAAATATAGGCAAATATTATTGGCTTACGGCTTATGTTCCTTATATCTTATAGGCAATAAAATAAAGGCAAATATAATCGCCTTTATGGCTTATGTACATCATGAGAATGGCTCATGTACATCATGAGTTGCTTTAAATCAAAGTTTTTTATAGACGTTATTCAAGTAATAAATATATACAATACATCAACCGTGCGAAAAATCCATCCGACATTTTCGGTGGCTATACAAATTGTTCCATACAGTCTATATACATTTCTCAAATTTCGCGAATCTATCCCCCACCCGTGCCACTCATGTGGCCCCCCGGCATGGGATACCTTCCGTTATTTTGAGGGGCGTCTCCACCATACCGTGCCCCCCATGTCCAGCAGCGGAAGGACCTTAGACTGTGGCCCTCCCCCACCGAGCCTTGGCGTTGGCTGCACCGAGCTTCAGTGCGTCCCTCAGCACGTACTCCTGCAGTCTGCAGTGGGCCAGTCGGCAACATTCCCCGACGGACAACTCGCTCTGCTGGGTGGTGAACAACGCTCGGGCAGACCAAAGAGCGTCTTTCACCGAGTTGATGACCCTCCAGCAGCACTCGATGTCAGTCTCCGAATGTGTCCCTGGGAACAGTCCGTAAATCACAGAGTCCTCTGACGGAGCTGTTTGGAATAAAGCGTACCAGGGACCCTTGCATTTTTCTCCAGACTCTTTGAGCAAATCCAGACTCTGTAAAGAGGTGGGCAACCGTCTCCTCTCCATAGCAGCCGTCCCGAGGGCAGCGTGCGCTGGCAGTGAGGTTCCGACAGTGTAGGAAGGATCTGACTGGGAGGGCTCCCCTCACCGCCAGCCAAGCCAGGTCTTGGTGCTTGTTGGTGAGTTCTGGCGATGAGGCATTTTGCCAGACAAGCTGGGCAGTCTGCTCAGGGAACCACGTCACCGGGTCCATTGAGTCCTAGAAACATAGAAACATAGAAAAATAGGTGCAGGAGTAGGCCATTCGGCCCTTCGAGCCTGCACCGCCATTCAATATGATCATGGCTGATCATCCAACTCAGTATCCCGTACCTGCCTTCTCTCCATACCCCCTGATCCCTTTAGCCACAAGTGCCACATCTAACGCCCTCTTAAATATAGCCAATGAACTGGCCTCAACTACTTTCTGTGGCAGAGAATTCCAGAGGCTCACCACTCTCTGTGTAAAGAATGTTTTCCTCATCTCGGTCCTAAAGGAATTCCCCCTTATCCTTAGACTGTGACCCCTTGTTCTGGACTCCCCCAACATTGGGAACAATCTTCCAGCATCTAGCTTGTCCAACCCCTTAAGAATTTTGTAAGTAGTCCTTTCCCTGCAGTGCCTGCAGGACATTTTGTGCTGACCACTGCCCAATGGACATGTGGTCAAAGGTGTTGGTCCGGAAGAACCTTTCCACAGACGACATTGCTTCTGATCCATGAGGAACTTTGAAATCTATTATCTCTATTTTGCCACTCACACACAGAAACACACACATACCGTTCCCCCACAACACTGATTAAACCAAAGATCATAGAATGCAGGGTTACACAAAAAGCTGGAGAAACTCAGCGGGTGCAGCAGCATCTAAGGAGCGAAGGAGATAGGCGACGTTTCGGGTCGAGACCCTTCTTCAGACCATAGAATGCATATGGTCCAGAGACCTTTCATTGTGCATTGTCGCCCATTTTATACGCAATTTCCCTAAAAAAAAAAATAAAAAAAAATTAATAAAAGAAGCAACTTATTTATTCTAAACAAAGATCATAATGGTTTCTCATAGAAGGCTAAAATAGACCAAGATAAACGGCAAAATTCAATGATGTGGATTAAACTGCGAGAGGCATAACGGGAATCGGGCTAAAATGGCGGAAGTGACGTTCCGATGCGTACTACACGTCAGTCCTTTGGATTTCGTAGGAGTGGTCTATCTTGCTCCTCTAGTATATTTGCAATAAACTATATTATAAATACACAATAAACAAGTTATGCATTCTTGTACTCTTACATGGATATGACCGCACATAAAAAAAAATCCCTCCCCCCCCCCCCCCCTTCCTTCCCAACTCAGCCTCACGGACCATAGAGCAAAGATCCTATAGCGGAGCAAGATAGGCCACTCCTGCGAAATGCAATGGGCTGATGTGTAGTACGCAACGGAGCGGAACATATGCATTTTTTTCGTCCATTTCAGTAACCGGACCCGACCTGACTCGCAGTGTAATCAACGTTGCGGGAGGGACAGTTTGTGTGTGTGATATTCATAATTCTGTTAATTCTTGTTAAAGAATAAAATTTGACTCTAGTAATTTTCTTTTTTAAATCATTTCTTTTCAATGGCTCATACTGTGAATGTAA
This sequence comes from Raja brachyura, assembly GCA_963514005.1. Next base: position 44,714,857 of record OY740796.1, read on the forward strand.
ATCTTGAATCAGCACTGTAAAATGGTTCTGTGAAGGGAAAATGGAGGTCAGGTGAACTGGGTTGAAACTGAAGAAGGGTCTCGACCAGAAACGTCGCCTATCTCCTTCGCTCCTTTGATGCTGCTGCACCCGCTGAGTTTCTCCAGCTTTTTGTGTAACCCTGGGTTGAAACTTAAAATGTCTGCTGACCAAAGTTGCTGACTATGTGGCTGCAGGTTTCAGGAAGTTGTGATCCTGGAAATACACATTATCCTGCTGATGCTGCATATTCGCAACTTTGATATTCCTCGCACCCGTCTGATTGAGGTGGCTGATTTTCAGAAGGCTGAAGAATATGCAAACCACTGGCTCCCGAAAGTCTGAGAAATGTCCCTGTCTTACCTCTAGTGTTGTTCCACTAATTAACATCTCCCATTGTGTACGTGCCTCTTATCATGACCATTGTGTACAGGTCTGTTTGTTAATTGGGTAATGTGGGAGGGGCTAAACGGATGCATTAACATATATAAAGCATTGCAATTAAGGGCAGAGATTGACTCTTTGCTAGGTTGTTAACCTGTGTGGAGATGGCCACCTTCGTGTGTGGCCCAAAGAGTCTGGAGAAAAATGCAAGGGTCCCTGGTACGCTTTATTCCAAACAGCTCTGTCACAGAGGACTCTGTGATTTACGGACTGTTCCCAGGGACACATTCAGAGACTGACATCAAGTGCTGCTGGAAGGTTATCAACTCGGTGAAAGACGCTCTCTGGTCTGCCCGAGCTTTGTTCACCACCCAGCAGAGCGAGATGTCCGTCGGGGAATGTTGCCGACTGGCCCACTGCAGACTGCAGGAGTACGTACTAAGGGACGCACTGAAGCTCGGTGCAGCCAACGCCAAGGCTCGGTGGGGGAGGGCCACAGTCTAAGGTCCTTCCGCTGCTGGACATGGGGGCACTGTATGGTGGAGACGCCCCTCAAAATAAGGGAAGGTATCCCATGCCGGGGGGCCACATGAGTGGCACGGGTGGGGGATTAATTAGTAAAATTTGAAAAATGTATATAGACTGCATGGAAGAATTTGTATAGCCTCCGAAAATGTCGGATGGATTTTTCGCACGGTTGATGTATTGTAAATATTTATTACTTGAATAAAGTCTATTTTGAAATTAAAAAAAAAAAAAAAAAAACCTTCGTGTGTGGCTGCATCAGGCGGAGTGTAGAGCCAAGGCACGTGGGCACCAAGTGTCACTACCTGCTGAGGTTCTACCTGTCCCCGGTGTTGCGAAGGATGGGCCTGGCGCAGATGCCACGCAATGTGCCAGTCAGCTGGTCACTGCCGCCCCATCTGTCGTCTGTGGAAAGGTTCTTCCGGACCAACACCTTTGACCACATGTCCATTGGGCAGTGGTCAGCACAGAATGTCCTGCAGGTACTGCAGGGAAAGGACTCGATGGACCCGGTGGCGTGGTTCCCTGAGCAGACTGCCCAGCTTGTCTGGCAAAATGCCTCATCGCCAGAACTCACCAACAAGCACCAAGACCTGGCTTGGCTGGCGGTGAGGGGAGCCCTCCCAGTCAGATCCTTCCTGCACCATCGGAACCTCACTACCAGCGCACGCTGCCCTCGGGACGGCTGCTATGGAGTGGAGACGGTCGCCCACCTCTTTGCAGAGTGTGGATTTGCCCAAAGAGTCTGGAGAAAAATGCAAGGGTCCCTGGTACGCTTTATTCCAAACAGCTCTGTCACAGAGGACTCTGTGATTTACGGACTGTTCCCAGGGACACATTCAGAGACTGACATCAAGTGCTGCTGGAAGGTTATCAACTCGGTGAAAGACGCTCTCTGGTCTGCCCGAACTTTGTTCACCACCCAGCAGAGCGAGATGTCCGTCGGGGAATGTTGCCGACTGGCCCACTGCAGACTGCAGGAGTACATACTAAGGGACGCACTGAAGCTCGGTGCAGCCAACGCCAAGGCTCGGTGGGGGAGGGCCACAGTCTAAGGTCCTTCCGCTGCTGGACATGGGGGCACTGTATGGTGGAGACGCCCCTCAAAATAAGGGAAGGTATCCCATGCCGGGGGGCCACATGAGTGGCACGGGTGGGGGATTAATTAGTAAAATTTGAAAAATGTATATAGACTGCATGGAAGAATTTGTATAGCCTCCGAAAATGTCGGATGGATTTTTCGCACGGTTGATGTATTGTAAATATTTATTACTTGAATAAAGTCTATTTTGAAATAAAAAAAAAAAAACTCCTGCTCAATAAACGTACGTTTAACGTGACCCCGGTGCCTGGTCGATTATTGTCGAAACAACCGATGTGAGAGAAAAACGTGAATCAACATTTGGTGTCAGAAGTGGGATGTCAACCAGCGACTGATCGAGCCGGCGAGTGAATCCACTGGGCGATGGGATCGATGTGAAGGTTGCGCAGCCAAGTGAGTAGATTTAGTTAAATCTCCTCTTGGTCCTTCCTCGTATCCCGGCGTAGCAGGGTAATTCGCTGACTTGCATCAGTTGATGGGACTGAGTGAATACTCCAAAAGTACTTCACAAAATTAAATGTGTTTAAGCAAGAGTTACAAATGATGTATAACTTAAGGATGGTTTTATTCAGCGAGCATACAACTGATTAGATTCTGCTGGAAAGAACACACATACATGAATGTGATATAGATGTATATAATAATATAACACACACATTTACATTACTTCCGATTTTTATATCCAATGATGAACTTTATTTCAGACTAGACAAGGGACAACATTAAATAAAAAAACATTGTAAACCTCCCCGCAACTTCGCTTTGGTGTCTCGGCCGTGCTGATCCAGGCCAGACTCCCCGCACGTTGTGGAAGGAACATCTTTTTGCTTTTATTGTGATTTATTTCTCTTTTTAACACTGAATATCTGATAACGACACATCAGCAGTATATGGCACCAAAATTGCTACCGGCCGGTTCAAACTCCGCGGCCCGGGGCGGTCGAAGCTGCCGCCGTAGGGCCGCCGGGACACAGCCTCAGCCCCGAGTCGTGCCGCAGCCTCAACCCCGAAGCCGGAGGCGGAAGCAAAGATCATATCTTTGGGCGGAAGCAAGATGGCGGAGGTTGGTTGCTGAAATGGGTCCTATAATGAATCTGCCCATGACCGTACTACACTTTTTTGTGGGAATAGGCCATCTTGCTCCGCTATAGTATCTTTGCCTTAGAGTATGTTTCGGGTTTAATATCCATGCTTATGAATATTAAAAGATAATATGAACGATATTATGAACGATATAAACGACCCGACTCGGTCCCGGAGTGGTGGCAGTGGCAGTGGCCCGAGCATGGGCCCAGTGGAATCGGCCGCGGGCCCAGTGGACGACATCGTCGGGAGCTCACAGCGTACAGGTTGGTGACCTGTTTTTATGAGCTCCCGCAACAGCTTCGTCCGCTGGTCTGGAGGGTGGCAGCTTTGACCATCCCGGGCCGCGGAGTTGAACCGGCCTGTTCGCGGAGCTCGGTTGAACCGCGGGACTGACTTACTTACCATCACCCGATGGGGTCACAACATCTGAAGCCTGGATTGCCTCGGCGCAGAGGGACACAAAGAGGGAAAAGACAGAGACTTTAAGACTTTGCCTTCCATCACAGTGAGGAGGTGTTTGGTGAACTCAATGTGGTGGATGTTAAATTTGTGTTTATTGTGTGTTCTGTCATTTTTTTAAAATTATATGTATGACTGCAGGGGAACAAAATTTTGTTCAGACTGAAAGGTCTGAATGACAAATAAAGAATCTAATCTATTTCAATTTAAGAAAACAATAGACAGTAGGTACAGGAGTCGACCATTCGAGCCAGCACCACCATTCAATGTGATCATGGCTGAATAATCTGTTATTAAACTTCATAGAGAAGTCTCCGCAGAGACTGTCAAAAATTGCCATTGCCGACTATATTTCAAGTCGTCATAGCGGGGTATTGGGAAAAGTTTTCAATAAGCAATAATCGCGCCTCGGGTAAACCTCATCGGCTACGATACTGCCACTGCGCAAAGCTAACGAATTTTAGCAGAGAGACTTGGTCTAGCAGACGTACACACATCTCAGCGAATAGATTACTTCTTACGGTACAGTAGTGTAACATAGTCTATAATGAAGTTTATCAATATATTTCACACTACTACTTAGAAATCTGTATTCTAAACCTTTAAACTCACAAATAAATATATAAAGGAGGATTATGGGATCTACATATGCTAATCGTGTACGTTGCGGAATCGAACATGACGCAACCCCCCCCCCCCCCCCTTCCTTCCCCAACATCAGCCTCACGGACCTTAGAGTAACCCTAGTTCCTAAACCCCATTTCCATCACTGCATCTTACCCAATGCTGAGCTATGTCCCTCTCCCATCTCTTACCATCTTTCAACCCTTAATACAATGAGACTGAAGAAGGGTCCCGACCAAAAACGTCCTGTGTCCATAATGCTGACTGATTCTCCAAAAGAACCATTAACCTTCGAGTTCATCCAGCACTTTATGTATGGCTCAAGAGCACCGACATCTGCACTTCCTTGTGTGTGCACTTGGAGTTTAGAGTGGGAAAGTTGCTGAAAACGAACTCGGCATGGTTAGAGGAAGCAGCAATGCTACATAATGTATAGTAGGAGGAAAAAGTAGGCGGGGAATAGAGAAGGGATGTGTGAGAAGCAACTGTAGATGCTGGTTTACACCGAAGCACAAAATGTTTCGGGTTTAATATCCATGCTTCTGAATATTAAAGGATAACATGAACCATGTATTTCAATTTAAGAAAAGATAATAGACAATAGGTGCAGGAGTTGGCCATTCGGCCCAAAGATCTTATAGATTCGAGGGTAATTTAAGGCCCCATTTCCGTAACCGGCTTCCGTCTCCGCACCAAAGATCCCATAGGATGATAGTGCGGAGACGGAAGCCGGTTCCGGAAACATCCTCGTAAAAATAAAAGTTATTTGGTAAAAATCTTCTCATTTTCAGAATTTCAACTTAATAACACAAACTGTTCCCCCGCAACATTGATTACACTGCGAGCGGGTCCGGTTACGGAAATGGATGAAATAAAGGCCCACACTCCGTTGCGTAATACAATGTCGGCCCATTGCGTTTAGCAGGAGTGGTCTATCTAGCTTCGCCTATAGGTTCTTTGATTCGGCCCTAAAAGCCGGTCAATGTGATCATGGCTGAATAATCTATTATTAAACTTCATAGAGAAGTCTCCGCAGAGACTGTCAAAAATTGCCATTGCCGACTATATTTCAAGTCGTCATAGCGGGGTATTGGGAAAAGTTTTCAATAAGCAATAATCGCGCCTCGGGTAAACCTCATCGGCTACGATACTGCCACTGCGCAAAGCTAACGAATCTTAGCAGAGAGCCCTGGTCTAGCAGACGTACACACATCTCAGTCACAGCGAATAGATTACTCCTTACGGTATAGTAGTGTAACGTAGTCTATAATAGAGTTTATCAATATATTTCACACTACTACTTAGAAATCTGTATTTTAAACCGTTAAACTCACAAATAAATATAAAGAGGAGCATTATGGGATCTACGTATGCTAATCGTGTACGTTGCGTTGAGGAATCGAAGATGACGTAGTACGCAGGGCTTGTGCGTTTGAATCAAAGGGTTTGAAGTAAAGTTACGGGAGGAGCTCCTCTAGTATCTTTGGTTAGAAGTTAGTTTAAAGTTCAATGACGGACCTATCACAGCGGGACATATTTACCCCCACCCTCCCCCCTAAAAAAAGTTAATAACAAGCAGTGCATGCTGGGAGTGTGGGGCAAGAGCACGCGCAGATTGGGAGTGTTGGGCATTGTCTGCGGTGCATGCTGGGAGTACGGGGCATGGGGCCACGGTGCTCGCTGGAGTGTGCTGCGCAGACTGGGTTTGCGGGTCACGGGGCGCGGTGTTTGATGGGAATGCGGGGCATGGGGCCGCGATGCGTGATGGGAGTGCGGGGCAAGGGTTCATGCGCAGTATGTGTGAGTGCCGGACAGGGGCATGCGCAGTTTGAGTGTGTGTGAGTAAATGTCGGGCAGGGGCATGCGCAGTGTGAGTGAGTGAGTGAGTGCCGGGCAGGGGCATGCGCTGTGGGGGTTGGCTGACCGCGTCATCGCTGCTACGTGGAGAGAGAGAGCTGCCGGAGACGGATCCGGAGACGGAGCTTCGCCATCAACGGTCTCACCGGGCGTGGAGCATATCTGCTGGCTGGCTGGCGGACGGAGGAGGCGGCGGCGGCGGCTGTCGGTGGATCCGCCGCGGGGCCTCTGCTTTGGTCTCCGTGCCGGATCCGCCCCACGCCATGAGCTGGTTCAACACGTCGCATCTGTCGAGCTTCGCCAAGCAGGCGCTGTCGCAAGCGCAGAAGTCCATCGACAGGGTGCTGGACATCCAGGAGGATGAGGGCGGGCCCTGGGTGGCCGGCGGCGGCGGTGGTGGTGGTGTCGGCGCGGCCGGGTACCAGCAAGGTACGGAGCTCCCCCCCCCCCTCCCTCAGCCGGGCCCAGAGTCTCTCCCTTCAACCAAGTCTGTCAGCTGAGTTACTCCAGCTTTTTGTGTCTGCCAGCAAGTCGGGTTGATCCCTTCCACCTACAGCTCGTCTGCCTGCAGCTCAAGGATCTGTGTACAATTCTGGCTGTCACTTTCGTTCGTGAAGGCTTTGGAGCGGATGCATTAAAACGTGAAGGTTTTGGGGAGAATACAGAAGAGGTGTGAAGTTTTTCAAAAGGATACAAACTATCTGTGAAGGCTTTGGACAGAGTATAGGACAGGTGTGAAGGGTTTGGAGATGTAGGAAAAATGTTGAGGCTTTGGAGAGGACACACAGTGAGGATGCGAAGGCTTTGGAGAGGATACAGTAAGGACGTCAAGGCTTTGGAGTGAATATGAGAGGTGTGGAGGCTTTGAAGAGGGTACAGTACAGTCGTGAAGGCTTTGGGAGGATACAGGAGAGATATGGAGGCCTTGGAGAGGATGCAGGAGACATTTATCAGAATGACACAAGAGACTGCAGATGCTGGATCAAAAAGCAAACTACTGGAGTAACTCGGCGAGTCAGGCAAATTGACAGCGTTTTGGGTTGGGAACCTGCTTCAGATTCAGGATGTGTGAGATGTTTCCCGGGGGTAGATGGGAAGGGACTGGATACGGGCAGACATGATGAGGTGTGAGGAGATGTGTTTGGAGGGTTAGGTGGAAACATTGGCCTATTAGGGCATTCCTGCTTGTGGATTTCGGTTAGGAGATGGCAGTGTGGGGTAGGGAGCTCTATCAGGTTGGCAGCTGTGGATGGGAGATTGCCAGAAGTAATGAGATCAGTAGTTTGGGAAATGTCACTGATGTTCGTTAGTAGGGTCATTGTCAAGGAGTAGGTATGAGGAGGATCCAAGACCAAATGCCCGAAGAAAGGTTTTGATCCGAAACATCATCTGTTCATTTCTCCCCACAATTGTTGTCTGGCCCGCTGAGTTCTTCCAGTAGTTTGCTTTAAAAAAAAATCAGAATGATTCCTGAGATGTGCCTTGTGGACACTGGATAGGCCAGGGTTGTCCCCATTAATAGACAAGGTCCATGAGAGGTACTTTTAGTTGCGAAGCAATTAGATGGAGTAAATTGAGAGAAATACTTCCCTGTTGCAGAGGAACTTGTGGTTGCAGAATTACAGCATTCTGAGCAGGAAGAAAAATGTATTTATTTACATTGTTAGTCAGTGTCTACAGTGTAGTTCTGGAGGCGGCAGTGCAGGCATATTCAACTGCATTATTCTTAAGGGAGTTGAACGAGTCTGATAAGAGTGAATTTTCAGGCGTGTTTTGACAGGCAAACAAAGGATTATTCTGTGATCCTGTAATATTTATCCCTGGCTTCTTTCTTCCATCTCTCAAAACCTTCATGATATTCAGTGGGTCAATCATTTGCTGCAAATCACGCATGCTCAAATATTTTCAACGCTTTTTTAGGTTGAGTACTTTTTGGAGCTGCTTAAAATTAAATTTCATTAGCCTGCCAAAATACCTACAAATTGGTTTCAACAAATTTAAGACTGAAGAATGGTCCCGCCCTGAAATGTCACCTATCCACGTTCTCCAAAGATTCTGCCTGACCTGCTGAGTTACTCCTTCACTTGGTGTCTTTTTCTGTAAACCAGCAACTGCAGTTCATTGTTTAACTCAAACTCTGTTTGTTTCCCTATATTTATCTTCAAAATTGTTGCTGTGTCATGCTTTAAAAAAAAATCTGTGTTTAATATTTACTAATGACATACAAGATCATTTTATTAATGGAGTCAATGCCAGCTCTCTGAGCAAATCTATTATGGCAGTTCTCCTACTTATTTCCCAGTAACCAATTCTGGGAAATAAGCGTTTTGGGTTGGGACCCTGCTTCAGATTCAAGATATGAATCTCATGCTCAACAACTTCTCAGATTCCTACACTAGGGATAATTTACAGTAAGCAACCAGCACATCTTTGGGCTGTTAGAACAAACTACAGCACCCGGGGATAATTCCTGTGGTCACAGCAAGAATCTGCAGACTACACACAGCATTCGAGATCAGGATTGAATCTTGGTTGCGGGAGAATTTTCTACTGTGCCATGTTCTAACATTTGCAGAACTACAGGATTGTTCACCTTTTATGAATTGCTTACAAGTCATCAAGTGACACCAATGCCTTACCCAGTATTAGCTTCAACATGCCTGTAATTCAAGAGAATCAAGTCAAGAATGTTTTATTGTCATTGCATTTGCCAAAATGGAACAATGAAATTTTAGCTTGAGCAGTATAACAGATATGTACAGTATTAAAAAAGAACTGCGAATGCTGGTTTATACCAAAGATAGACGCAAAATGCTGGAGTAACTTAGTGGGTCAGACAGCATCTCTGGAGAAAATGGATAGGTAATGTTTTGGGTCGGGAAAACGTTACCTCCTTTTTACCCAGAGATGCTGCCTGACCTGCTGAGTTACTCCAACATTTTGTATGTATCTTTGATGTAAACACCATAATAAACAACAAAAAATATTCTACCCATCTACATGCTTTTACACCCTTAAACAACTAATCATTTTGCCTGTGCTGAGAGCATTCAATCATTTTGGTTAAGCCGCTACATTTTTTCCACATCTGTAATGCGCTCAGTTTACCATGAATGTCCTACAGTTCTCGTTTTGACATTTCCTGTCTGTGACTTGTAATCGACATCTGAAACTCTGATTATTTCTGCCACCAGATGGCATCTGCTGACAACCAAACTGAAAATTAAAAAAAAACTGCAGATGCTGGAAATTTGAAAAATAAACAGAAAATGCTGGAAGGACTCAGCAGGTCAGGCAGCACCTGTAGAAGGTGAAGCGGTTCGAGTCTCCGACCCTGCATCTGAACTGGGAAAGAGAAAACCGTGTAATGTATGTTGTTTATCTTGCGTGTAGGTTTAGGTTTATTGTTGTCATATGTACCAAAATAGGTTAGTCTTCTGTGGCGGAGAACAAAGGGTATATCTTTGATAGATATGACAATGCTTAATGTGGCAATTATTTTGCAAATTATTTATTTGACTGGGCATTGTGTTGCAACATAAAACAAGACCAGGCTGTTTGGCCCATCATGCCTGTGCCGATCATGATGCCAAGACCATCTCTGTCTACCTGCACATAATTCATATCCCTGCACTCCCTGCATATTCACATGCCAAAAGCCTCACAAATGCCACTATCATATTTGCCTTGGCTACCAGCCTGCTGGGATAGTGGGCACAGAGGGTGTTTCTCTGGTGAGGGAGCTGACGAACACCAAGAGGCGTCCATCCAGTGTATTACTAATGCTCTTATGGAAATGTTGATTGTCCGGATTACATCCTGCATATTTACATGTTGAAATGCAAGTAAACTATACCAAAAAAAGGCAGGTATAAACTTACGGATTCCCTATATGGTTAAGAAAGAACTGCAGATGCTGGAAAAATCAGAGGTAGACAAAAATGCTGGAGAAACTCAGCGGGCGAGGCAGCATCAATGGAGCGCAGGAATAGGTGGCGTTTCGGGTCGAGACCCTTCTTCTGAATGTTTTTTGATTATTTTAAATCTGTATGAAAAAAACCATAGATAATGCTACCATCGTCCACTGAAAGCAAATCAGTAGAAATAAATGCCTGCAAGCATGCTGAATGTTCTTTTTGTGTTTCCTTAAGCATTGCCAATATATATGGTCCCCAGTGAGAGCAAACTTTAAATCCTGAAAAGAAACTCTTTGTGCTCATCCACAAAACCTCATTTGTAGCACAGGGGTAAATGAAGTAGTTCCATCATGGTTGTATAATATTAAGGCTAATTCTTATTCTGGATGCCTGCCCTTCTGTGTTCAGATACGTCAAGTGACCAGCAGTTTTATTAAACGGAGATGGCTTCTGCTTCCACCCATCCAGATCAATTGGCTGAAAGTAATCCTCATCTCCTGCTGCTCTAACATGCTCCTTGTTAAACCCTTCTAACAAATGAAGCAAATCCTGCAAATCCACACTATTGAGACAATTTATTATTTGATACATCTGGATTAAATCCAGTTATGAAAAGGTTTCCTGTACGCTCTCCAGTAGCTTCAACCTCTTCTGTAATGTGGTGGTTGCAATTATATGTAGAACTGAAGCACAATGACGCAGCTGGCAGAGCTGCTGCCGCACAGAACCAGAGACCCAGCAACGATCCAGAATTCAGATACTGTCTGGGTGATGTTTGCATGTTTTCCCTGTGACTGCGTGAGTTTCCTCCCACACCCCAAAAACGTGTAGGTTGGTAGATCAATTGACTTTGTAAATTACCCTGGGTATGTAGGATACGAAACTGGGATAACATAAAGCTAGTATGAATGGGTGATCGATGGTCGGCATGGGCTTGGTGGGCAGAAGGGCCTGTTTCCACGCTGTATCTCTTAATTCTTTAAATTGAGGTCTAATTAATCTTTTGTATATTTCTGAGATGACCTCCAGGCTTTTCTGTACCTTGGCACAATAACAATGTTTCCTGTTGCTTTAACCAACTTGTTCTGCCTTTTGGTTATTCTAGTGACCATCTGTTTATAATTCTTGGTATCCCCCTGTTCACTGTGTATCCCCAACCTCATCCCTGTCTTGTCTGCATCTCCACTCACCATCAAATGCACGCTCAACATGTTTCAGGAATTAATTCTATTGGTGCCATTGACACCTGGCAGAAATCTGAGCTTTCTTTAACACTTGACCAATTTTTGCATCATATGCAAATGTCTCCTTCTGCATGTAAATCTAAATCCATAATTTATTTCACACAAATAAACATATTGAGCATTCTCCTTTCTTCCTGCCATCCAGCTACTTTTGGCATGAACTTGCCATTTTCCTTTGGAACATGTTCAGTTTTCTGACCACTCTTCCATATTTATGTTGGCAATGCTGAATACAGCGAGCAGATGACATTGCAGAAGGAAAATGCAATTTAGGTTTCTTAATAGTAGTAAATAATACTCTCAGTCAAAATGAATATGATTGTGGAAGCCATTCTAATAACACAAATTATGGCAACACAGTAGAGAGCACTGCTAACTTACAGAATATAAGCAATTTATCTTTTTAGCACATCGTCATGCAGCATAGAAACAGGCCCTTCAGCCCAAATTGTCCACGCTGACCAAGATGCCCCATCGACACAAGTCCATCTGGTTGCGTTTGCCCCTCTAAACCTGCCCTATCCATGTATCCGTTGAAATGTCTTTTAAATGTTACCTGCCTCAACTTCCCATTCTGGCAGCTTGTTCCATATTGCCACCCATTCTGTGTGAACATGGAACGGTACAGCACAAGAACCGACCCCTCAGCCCACGACTGTGCCGAACATGATGCTCACTCAATGATGCAGCACCAGAATCCCCCCCCCCCCCGGTCAAATATAGTTAATCATGTTTATCCAGTGCTCAAGGCAATGTTGTCTAAGTTTAATGCCTGGTAGCTATTGCAGTTTATCTCCTCCGGGATAACAGTATTTCATTAGTAATGCAGTTCTGCAAGTTTGTGATGATCAAAGGCTAACCCTGGGGGAAGTATTAACCCTCAAATATCACTTGAACAAATACACTCTTTGAAGTGTGTTGGAAGGAACTGCAGATGTTGGTTTACAGCGAAGATAGACACAAAATGCTAGAGTAACTCAGCAGGACAGTCTGGTGAAGGTCACCCATTCCTTTTCCAGAGATGCAGCCTGTCTTACTGAGTTAATCCAGCATCCGTACACCTTTTGAAGCACTGGATGGACACAAGTGTCAAATGAAATTGCTCCACATAGCACAGCAAGACAAAAAAATTGGCAACAGGAAAACAATGGTAATATTATTTATGTACCATATTTGAGAAACATTTTAGCTGTGGTTTCAATTGCAGCAAATGATTCTTGCACAGATACAGTGCCCTCCATAATGTTTGGGGCAAAGACCCATTTATTTATTTGCCTCTGTATGCCACAATTTGAGATTTGTAATAGAAAAAAAATCGCATGTAGTTAAAGTACACATTGTCAGATTTTAATAAAGGGTATTTTTATACATTTTGGTTTCACCATGTAGAAATAACAGCAGTATTTATACATTGTCGTCGTCCCCCCCCAACGACAGAGGCAATTAGAAGGGAACAAGAGTTATTGATAAAAAATTCCTAATGATAGATGGGAAAAAAAAATTATTAACATTTTACATAGATTATATTATTCTAAAACTAGACTGAATAAAAATATTCTCAAATGTTTCCCCCATCTGCGACAAATGTCTAACTCAAAATGCCACTATAGCACATTCCTTTGTCTCTTGTATAAAACTGTATAAATTTTGGAATGAAATTTTTGGAATTTTTAAAAAACTATTTAACACAAAATTGAACCCCAATACAGAACTGATTATCTTTGGGTCAATGGAAGAGGGAAGTAAACTAACTATATTCCAAGAAGCTTTTCTTAATTACGGTCTAATAACAGCAAAAAAACTTATACTCAAATTTTGGAAAAACGCAACCACACCAACATTCAAAATGTGGATTTCAAATATGTCTGAAACGCTTCATCTTGAAGAAATGAGCTTTCTCCTACTAGGCAAAGTAGACCAATTCTCAAAGACTTGGTCTCCTTTTATCAACTTTTTACAAGCATATGGTGCAACATAACATAACCTTAGAAATTAAATGGTTTAGAACCAGGTGACGGATGGGCAAAAATACGAAATAGGTAGATCTATCCTAATCTCTCTTTTCTTTACTTTCTCCTTCTATTTCAATCTTTTCAGCTTCTCTTCCTTGTCCTTTATTTCTTTTGCTATCTGTTTCTACTCGCTTGTCTATCTATTCCGACACTCTTTATTTCTTTTTTCTCCCACTGTTCTTTTATTATTAAATCAAAAATACGAAGATGTACAAGAATGGAAATATGTATGTATGTATTAGGTACTCAAGTACCACACTATTGTACTTACTTTCTAACAAAAAAAAACAAAAAAAACAAAAAAAAACTTTCCTTTGTCTGAAAACGTATTTCATGTATTAATCGCCAGATTTATCAGATTGCTCCACTTCCCAGCTTCATTGTCATCGTTAAGCTCTTGTTTTGAAGGCTGATTTTTAAACCATTATGCTGTTGTGCATTAGCATTTTCACTTCTAACCGATGTCTTGCTGCTGCTTTGTTTCCATCTGTTGCTTTTTAAAAGAAAACCCTTTTCATCTTGCCATTGCCTTTTTTTAATGGTAACATTCTCTTTCTCTTACAGAGATGTTTGTTACTTTCCAAGAAGGGTGCTATTACAATTGCTGCAAAGGGAAGAAATGTATAATCAATCACGTTATATAATTTTTACACTGCAAGTTGGAGGAACAGCACCTCATATTCCACTTGGGGAGTCTGCATCCTCTGGGCTTAAACATTGAATTTTCTCAATTCTGTTAACCCTTGCTGTCTCCTCCCCTTCCCACCTCTCCCTCAGCTCTCGGGCCCTGGCATTCCTTCTCTCTCTATCTCTCCCCCACCCAAGTCACACTTGCTTCTCATTTTCACACTACAAACAGCTTACAATGGCCTGTTTCCTTTATCATCGATTTTTTTTGCATATCTTTCATTCATTGTTCTTTACCTCTCCACATCACCGTCTATATCTCTCGTTTCCCTGATCCCTAACCAGTCTGAAGAAGGGTCTCGACCCGAAACGTCGCCTATCTCCTTCGCTCCTTAGATGCTGCTGCACCTGCTGAGTTTCTCCAGCCTTTTGTGTACCCACGTTATTTAATTTATTTGCACTTTTAGTAATTCCTTAGACTGCAATAGAGATGAGATTGTATTTCTCAAAATATGTTGAAATGGGTTTTCTGATTTTGCATCCTTTTATTTAAATTACAGCTGCGTTGTCAGGTAAAAGCTCTTTGATCAACGAAGGATGGGTTTCTACACAATGGGGATCGTCTTCAGAAGATAGCCCTGAACTGCACTCTGGGGCTTCACCAAAAGCTATTACCACACCAGTTACACGCACTGTGGTAGACGAATCTGAGACCTTCTTCAATGCCTTTCTCAATTCATCAGATGCTCAAATTATGGAGCTAATTCCAGTTGTCTCTACGCCCCCGAGCAAATCTCAACTGCCCAATGAAGTAGAAGCAACGTTGACTGTTCATTTCACTGAATCCGTTGAGCTAAATGTGCCAGAAATGGCAAATTCCGGTGAGGACTGTACAGATTTAGTACACATTGATTTGGAGGTGACAGATCAGCTAAATGATCACCAGATGCTTTGTGCAAAGTCTAAAAGTGCAACATCTTCTGAGACTGAGGGGCTGCAGAGTAACGATCAAGTACAATTAATTGTGACGGAAAATGAATGTGTGTCGGGGACTGCAGAAGTAACCAGGCCAAACACACTGGTTGCTTCTAGTATTGAAAGGGTGCGTAAGACCTCAGAAAAAACTCCAAGTCCGCCTAACAGCCCATCGAAATTGGACACTGCTTCAGCGAAGGATTCGCTCTTGGAAGCAAAAGAGCAAAAATCTGAGGACCGGCAAAGTAATACTCCCTCCCCTCCCATTAGTACATTTTCATCAGGAACATCTACTACCAGTGACATTGAGGTACTGGACCACGAGAGTGTCATCAGTGAGAGCTCAGCTAGTTCGAGGCAGGAAGCTGTAGATTCAAAGGCTAACCTGCATTTGATGCAGACATCCTTTCAGCTGTTGTCAACGTCAGCCTGCACCGAGTACCATCCTCTGGACGAATATCAGAAGCTCACTGAGAGCAGCGGTTCTTCGGATGCTTTTGAGAGAATTGACACGTACAGCGTGCAGTCATTATCCAGCCGGAGTGTGAGTGAAATTAACTCAGATGATGAAACGTCGGGTCGAGGCTGCAACGTTGCCTCGGGATCTCTTACTCAGTCCGTCTGCGATGGATTGCCAACCGTGGAGCCAGTGGAGAATGGGGACGAGGGCACAAACGATGCTCAGAAGGAGAACATGCTGGATGAAAGTGAAATGGAGGAGAGCGGTCGGAGTGCAACACCAGTGAACAGTGAGCAGCCGGAGATCTGGCCTGTACTTGGTCTCACAATAATTGAGAACCAAGGTGCGGAATGTACAGTAATTAATAGGCTTCCCGAAGGAGCTGCTGGAGATGAATGTCAGCCCAGTGGTGAGCTTGATTTGCAACAGGTAAACTTCCATAATTTTTCATCTTTAATATTAAAAAAGATTTCTGTGCCGGATTGCCTCTATAATTAGTGTGTGGAGCTTCCCTTCAAGATTAGTTTTTGCTTTCCTTCTGTAACTTGCAATATTCCCACAGGAGGATTCTGCATGAGAGCAGATGCAATTTAAAGATGGTGGCCTGGCATTCGCTCAATGCTACACTGGAGTGTCACTTTAGAAATGCAATATAAAATCTTCGGAACGGGATCAACCAATATCCTTTTAAACTCAAGCAAGTTCACTATCAATTGAGGTGCAGCTGGCACTTAAAGCATCAATTCCATCCCCTGTTCCATTAGTTGTCCTATTGCATTTAGCCCACATGATATTTAGTTTTGCTTAGAGATATAGCATGGAAACAGGCCCTTCAGCCCATCGAGTTCGCACCAACCAGCGATCGCCACACACTTACACTATCCTACACACACTAGGGACAATTTACAATTAAACCAAGCCAATTAACCTAGAAACCTGTACGTCATGGGAGGACGTGTGGAAGGAAACTAGAGCACCCGGAGAAAACCCACACAGCCACAGGGAGAACGTACAAACTCCATACAGACAGCATACATACATAGTCAGGATCGAACCCGGGTCTCTGGCTCTGTAAGGGAGCAACTGTGCCACTGTGCTTCTCTGGTTGAAATAAATAATAACATTGCAGAATGGTGTTTGAATCATGACTCTCTTTGCTCCGATTGATTTCCAGGCCTTGACAATAACGTGTTGTTTCACAATTCCATCCTGCCCCCCCCCCCCCCCCCCGTTTACTCTTGTTTGTTTTTTATCGCTAAAGTTGATTTCAACCTTTTGAGTATTATTCATATTTATCTTTTAATGGTCTTCAGATAATTGATGATTTGGCAGACAAGTTGGAAAAGAGAGAAACACAATTGTTGTCTGTGAGCAAAGATAAGGCAGCATTGGAGGAGGCAATTGATAACCTGAAAGAGTAAGTAAGGTTTATTAAAGTGTGCTTGCTTTAGGTGTATACAATAATAGGCTGCTGGAAAGGGTTACAACTTAAAAAAAAACATTTATTTATATACCTTAGAAAATACAAGTGGAATGAACCAGTATTATTTGGCTTAATTGATTTATCTAATATTTTGAAATCTATTTCAAAGAGAACAAGATATTTTTCTTTGCACTGTATTCGTTTTAAAATATGCCAGAGTATATCTTCTATTTTAAATAAAATAATCCAATTTTTGATTTACCGAATGTGTTTATGGTGGGATAATTGTATTTGTTTTAAAAATTAGAATTGTTACTGCTATTAAAATATTTTATTCAGGCTATAATTCATCATCTCACTTTATTGCAGTAACTGCAGGTAATCTATACTTTTTTATTCGTATCTTTCAGTCAAAATTGAGGACTGGTGAAGTAAAATCTAGTTCTGCTTGTGGTTATTTCTTATTTTTCAACTATTTGGGATGATAAAAGATTTGAATGAGCATATTAGCACTGATAAGATAGTGACAGGAAGGAATAAGGAACCAAATTATACAGTCTTATCAGTTTTAGTTTTACATTCTGATTAAAGGTTGCCTCTGGTCTTTCCATTTGCATGCAAGGTACATTCCTGTAACGGCTGCCTTTCAATTTTGTTTGGAAAGTAAGGTTGACATTTTTGGCTAAAAATTGTTCATTTTTTACCATTTGTGTTCCAAAACTCAATAGAAAAATACCAATTTGGTTTCCAGTTTATGTGGTAATTGATATGTTAATAATTTTGAATGATTTCAGCAAATGTTTGTAAAAGCACTAAAGTTCTTTATTTTCTACACGTGAAGTGAGATGATCAGACAAAAGGAAGAAAGCAGCAGCCTCTCGTCTATCAAGGATGAGTTTACTCAACGCATTGCAGAATCTGAAAAGAAAGCCCAGCTTGCTTGTAAAGAAAGAGATGATGTAAAAAAAGTAAGCATAGCTGTTGCTGTTGTTTGAATTTTCTTGTGATAAAATCTAAACGTTTCAATTGGGGAGGGGGGGGGAACAGTGTTGGGGAGGAGATTTTGTAATGCAGAGAAAATGTTGTTATCTGGAACTTGACTATCTGACATGCTCCAGACAGAGGGATCTCAAAGGGAAGAGCCGGGCTGAAGGAGAACAGCTAGGCCAATGCCCAAAGATTGCTGAGGGAACATTGGATGGAAACAAGTATAGGTTTAAAGAGGGGCTGAGTGGTCACCAAGACAGCGTTGAGAACCTGGACTGTTCAAGCACCTAGGATTATATTGGGACAGTACTGAGGGAGCACCTAAGTCATGAGGGCCAGAATCCTTGAGGGCTGCCCAGGTTGATATCTGGATGAGTCTCGTGGAATGGCCAGGCTCACGGCTGAATTACACTGACATTGAGACAGTATGGAGGAAGTATTTGGGACAGTGATGGGGAAGCATTTGACTGATATCGGGACATGACTAATGGAGCATCTAGACTAAAGTTGGGACAGTGAGGGTGAACCTGACTGATATCAGGGCATAAATAAGGAAGCACCATTAATGACATTGGGATAGTACCTGGCGTGCACCTAGGCTGACATTTGGGTAATTGCAGTATTTCATTTACACCATTAATGCCACATGCCAAATTACTGGGCTTTTACTTAAAAGGACACAAAATACCTGTGTATCAGGCAGCATCTCTGGAGAACATGGGTTGGTGATGTTTTAGGTTGAGATCCTTCGTCAGACAGGTCCCTCTCAGTTTTTCCTCCTGTAATTCCTGCTGCTCTCTGGCTCCATGGCCATGTTTTAACTGGGAAATTCTTTGGTTTTATCTAACTTTCCCATTTTTAGATTTTGTAATTTATTGCAAGTGTGGACTTGCCGGAGTGGCTTTGAGCATGAACAAAGTTACTGAAGAAATAAGGGAATGTATATGGAGTGGAATAAATTATAATATTTGAAAATGTTAATGTTTATACATGGAAATTTATAGAGATATTTCCAACATTACACTTACTATTTTTCCCCCATGTGATTTGTGAGCTATTAGGAATTAAAGACACTGAAAGCGGAACTGTCCACCAGATTTACTCCCAATGAAACGGCAGATCTGGTACGAGAGAAGGAAGAGCAGATCAGAGGACTGCTGGAGGAGGGTAGGAAAAAAGAATAAGATAGTAACCATAATCACGTTAAATATTTGTACCATTCAATAGTACAATCAATGAGAATTTGGGTGTTCCCAAATACTCACATTCTACACTTCAGAGAGAGATCTATGCAAAACTCCATTAAAAACCAAATTTAATACTTGTACAAATAAAATAACATATCAATGTCTAACCCACTTTTAATAGTGCGTTGTTTCTTTGCTTACAGACTGGAGGTCAGATAAAAGAACAAAATCGTTGAGTGGACACATGTATTTTGAGTATATTTATATACGTATATTTATACACTCAAAATACATCAGCCCATATATATTTATGCAATAATGTAAAAATATTCTGCTTTTGTTCAGGACCAGTCCTTTTGGTACAGGGAACTGAATAATCAGACCTCATTTTAAGCTTGCTTTTGGTAGAAAAGTATTTAAACGTTTAACTCTAGTCATCTTTTGGTTGCTGGAAACAAAGTTTGCAAACAATTGACACTTCACTTTCAATACATTGGTTTCAGGAGAGAAGCTCTCGAAACAACACTTGCACAATTCAAATACAATAAAGAAACTAAGGACGAAAGAGAAAGAACATGAGGCACTCATTACAAAACAGAACAAGAAGGCCAAAGAACAAGAGGAAGAAATTAAGGATCTGCAGCAGGTCAGTGAATTAAATTTATTGTGTTCAAGGAAATTAGTTCAAATATTACTTGGGTGTGCAATGTGATTAAATCAGAAATACCACATGTTTTGTTCAGGAGTGTGGGAGCTCAAATAATTCTAAAAACAATATTTTGGTCAGGGCCAGGAACCCTAATTTTCTTTCAAGGTTTATTCGGTTTGTCTGCTGTGATTTAAGGCATTGCAGGAAAATGTGAGCAATTTTAGTCTGACTTTAAAAATTCTAAAATTAGGATATTTGAATGTAATAATAATTATCTATGTGTAGGCTAAAACAGAAATTCACCTCAGGTTTTGTGATTTTCTTTTATGAAGGTGCTCGATGGCAAAGAAGAAGTGGAAAAACAGCATCGAGAGAATATTAAAAAGCTGCACGCTGTCGTGGAGAGGCAAGAAAAAGAGATTAGCAAGTCACAAGTAAACTTGGATGAGCTTCATGAAAACAATCGTAGTCTTCAGTCTGCACTTGATGGCTCATACAAGTAAGAGTACATGATTTCTATTTCATGTCCAAAGTCATAGAGTCCAATGGTGCAGAAAGAGGGCCTTCTGCCCAACATGTCCATGCTGACCAAGTCATCCTTCAAAGCTAGCTCCATTTGTTTGTGTTTGACCCATATCCCTCCAAACCTTTCATATCCATGTACCTGTCCAAATGACTTAAGTGTTATGTATCTGCTTGAAGGGCTGAAAGGAAAGCATTAAACTTTATTTTAAAAGTTCTGTGAATGGACTGGCTGAGGTAAAGTGAATAGTTACTTATTCCTCCATTTGTGGAAGCTGTTTCCCCTTGACATTTTGCTTCTAGACCTCTCAAGTTGCTGCATTTCTCATCTAAATGAAGTAGAAATCTACCTACCAGGTCCTTCCTGCGCTCTCAAGATGTGCAGTTGTTTATAAACACTTCCTCCTCTCTTTCAAGCGGATAGGTTACGTTTACTAGACTATTATTAGCAAGTTTATTCGTTAATTCTGCAGTCCACTGCTTCTAGATGGGAACTATGTTTGCATGGTGGAATTGATTGGCGGATTTGAGTTGAGGGTGGCACGGTGGCGTAGTGGTAGAGCTACTGCTCTACAGTGCCAGAGACCCTGGTTCGATCCCGACTACGGGTGCTTATCTTTGCGGAGTTTGTACGTTCTCCCCATGACCCGCGTGGGTTTTCTCCGAGATTTTCAGTTTCCTCCCGCACTCCATGAAACGTACAGGTTTGTAGGTTAATTATATTGGTATAAATGTAAATTGTCCCAGGTGTGTCTAGGATAGTGTTAATGTGCAGGGGTCGGTGGGGACTTGGTGGGCTGAAGGGCATGTATCTCTCAACTAAACTAAAAAGGCGTGTGGCGGTGCCCTGTTGGCATCTTGTAGAAGATGCATGCAGCCCCGCGGCAGCCAGCAAATCCATCACCCTCCATTCCATCAGACACCCAAATGCCTGGTTGCTTGAATGGGCTGTCCATAAGCCAGGTAATGGGATACTTGGCTGCTTCTTGTAAGTTGTCTCCTAACCTTGACTTTATAATATTTTCAGAGAGCTTGCTGAACTACATAAGGCAAATGCAGCTAAAGACAGTGAAGCCCAGGAGGCAGCTTTGAGTCGTGAGATTAAAGCCAAGGAAGCATTGTCAGTGGCACTGGAGCGAGCCCAGGAAGAGGCCAGGCAGCAGCAAGAGGCACTTGCTGATCAAGTTAGTATAATTTTTGATTAGTGCGGGTGTCAAAGGTTATGGGGAGGAGGGAGAGATCGATCAGCCATGATTGAATGGTGGAGTAGACTTGATGGGCCGAATGGGCTAATTCTACTATCACTTGTGATCTTATGATCTATATTTGATTGTGGAATTGTATTCGGATTATTAAATACATTCTCATTCTCTTTTAGACAGAATCAATAACGGTGACTGTGAAACTTCCACTTTATTGTAAAAAAACCTTTTGGTTCATATCTTACAAGAGAAGGCACCACACATTCTTGCCTAAGATAGACACAAAATGCTGGGGTAACTCACTGGGGCAAGCAGCATCTCGAGATAAAGGATAGGTGACGTTTTGGGTTGAGACCCTTCTTCAGACAGATAATCATCTTCAGTCGGTCAGTAGAAGGGCCCCAACCTGAAATGTCACATATCATTTTTCTCCAGAGATGCTGCCTGACTCGCTGAGTTGCTCCAACACTTTGTGTCCATCATAAATGAGTACAATTGTTACAGTATTTAGTCAAACGTTTCAAAGGTCTTTTATTATCGCATGTACCAATTAAGGTACTGTAATATGCGAATTACTTTACAGCCATACTAAAAAACAGCAACAAGACACACACCTATATAAAAGTTAACATGAACATCCACCACAGCGATTCCTCACTGTGATGGAAGGCAATAAAGTCCAATCTTCTTCCTTTTTATTCTCCCGCGGTCGGGGCAGTCGTACCATCCGTCACAGCGATTGAAGCTCCTGTGTCGAGTGCAGTCGAAGCTTCTACTGCTTGGAGCTCCTGAAGTCTGTCTCTAACCAGAGACAGCGAGCTCCACTATGTTAAGGTCCACAGGCTCCTGCGGTAGGAGCTCCGAGGTCGATCCCTGACAAAGGGATTGCGAGCTCCGCGCAAGAGCGGAATTCGCTATCAAAACATGGGGGGGACGGGGGACACAATTTTTTGGTGGCCACGCGCCCATGTGCACACTCGCCCACACATGCGCGAGGCTTTGGAGGCTCAATCCAGCGCTAAATGCAGCTCAACTCTGCCTGTCTCACCGGGTTAACTACAGTCCTGTCTGGACAGACGGGATACCAGCGCTGCTTCTCCACGCTGGCCATATTTCCCGCAAGCCCAGGCAGGTTCACTTAGCGGGACAGGCATAGTGAGCTGGGTTTAGCGCTGGCTGTGGGCCCGGGGCGCCGCGCCCGTCTGACTGCCGACCTCTCTGGCCACCCGTGGTGGGGGGGGTGGGAGGGGCGCTCTGGTGGGGACGGGACAGCGCCGGAGACCCGATCGGGATGGATCCTGGCTGTGGATGAGGCGCAGGTCTGTGACATGTCTCCCTCCTCCAATCATCGCACTCTATCCTCAGCCCCACCCCCTCACTTCTCCTTCCTCCAATCACCGCACTCTATCCTCAGCCCCACCCCCTCACTTCTCCCTCCTCCAATCACCGCACTCTATCCTCAGTCCCACACCCCCCCCACCCCACTCACGTCTCCCTTCAATCATCACGCGGAATCATGTCCCGCCCCCATTACCTGCTGACCGATGTCTTTCTCGTCCAATCGGCGCCCTCGATCAGCAGTCCCACAAAGCGGAGATTTAAAAATCCGGATTACAAAAACTTGGGGTGGGGGGTGGGAAAAATCACAAACACTTGTCCCCCACCTCTCAAAACATGGAGGGGACACTGGCTCCCCCGGGTTTTTGGCCCCTGGATCCGCGATGGCAAGTCCCGCAGCCTCCCGCGGTTTGAGCTCCCGAAGTTGGTCTCCAGCAAAGGCCGCCAACTCCTCTATGTTAAGCCACCGTGTGGATAGAGATACGATACGATAATCGCATCTC
Source organism: Raja brachyura (assembly GCA_963514005.1). The sequence goes on from OY740796.1 coordinate 44,737,958, forward strand.
TGTCGAGGTAAGAGATTAGAAAAAAGTTTCCCCAACCCCCCCATCCCCCATATAAAACAAGCTAAAGGACACTTAAAAACACACATTTAACACACACTATTAAAACAACAAAGAAGGAAGGGGCCGGCAGACTTGGCAAGGCAGCCATTGCTGGCGCCACCCGGTGGAGTCATCATGCATTAAACATAATTAAATGGACATCCTGAAAATCTGTTCTTGGTAAAATTCCTCAGATGCACATGATGTCATCAATTAAACAATGTTTATAAACATGTTTCATGTATGTTTATTAACAATGTTTATATGTTCCCCTTTAATCCAATTATTTTTGTCGTTAGAAGATATTGCAGCGATCATGCATGAGAGGCTGTAAGGTGATATTGGCCTGGTGGTCCTGAATGCAGACACGTGCTTTTTGACTGGAAGACACAGGGCGACTGATGTCTTATTTTAGTAACCCTTTGCCTCAATTAAAATTAAGTGCGGAGCTTGGCCATGCATCCAATTAGAGTGTCCTCGATCTAAAATATGGGGTGAAGAGAACCAGTTTTCAGAATCCAATGCTTTTATTTTTTAGATTGTGTTAATAATGGTAGTGGGTACTGACTGCAAAGATTTTTGTCGTTCAATCTGACAAAGTTTTTAATCTTGGTACAAGCAAATCAGCGACCAATATTTCCAGCCGTTTGGAAGTAAAGTTAGAGAAAGTTGTTACTGGACCAACCTTGCGCACTTGCTGGGAGCAGGGCGGTCAGGGTTGCTGCCTTATAGTGCTTGCAGCGCCGGAGACCCGGGTTCGATCCCCACTACGGGTGTTGCCTGTACGGAGTTTGTGCGTTCTCCCCGCGACCGCGTGGGTTTTCTCCGAGATCTTCAGTTTCCTCCCACACTCCAAAGACGTACAGGTATGTAGGTTAATTGGCTTGGTGTACGTGTAAATTGTCCCTAGTGTGTGTAGTGTTATGCGGGGATCACTGGTCGGTGTGCACTCGGTGGGCCGTAGGGCCTGTATTTCCAACTAAAGAAGCAAACTTACAAACTGATGGAGTTTATAAGTGTTGAGGCTGTTCCGCTGATGTTAACTGAATGGGAAGAGTTAACCAAGAAAAGCAGCTTTATTATAGTTTTTTAATGTTGAATTAATTGTGTGTGATTCATTGTTTTCTAAGATATTTAAACTTGTATATTCATTGTCATGGACAAATAATACTGTTCTCAGTTATAAATTGTATATTTTACTTTAGAGTCAAATTATTAACGTATAAAAGTGAAACATATACTGAGGTAATGTCTTTGGTTAACATATTGCATGGTGAATGAATCTGGTTACTTTTGACCCGTCCACAGGTGGCAGATCTCAGGATGGGTCTCCAACGGGCCGAACAACAGCAAGCCAGGAAAGAGGACTACTTGCGTCAAGAAATTGGTGAATTACAGCAGGTATACATTATCATTGTACATCTGTGAATTTGGGGGTGGGTGATTTAAAAGGAGAAAATTGGGAAGAAAAGCAAGCTCGGTATATTTTTACTTTTTCAAAATCAGAATTAAATATAGTTTCTTGCTCCCGATTGTTTTACTTCAGTCTCTGCATTATGGACCTTTCAGTACAGTTTGATTTATTTATAAATGTGAATGTGTATAATTCCACATAGTTTTTGCTCAGTTTAGTTTGATTTTGTCTCGAGATACAGCGTGGAAACAGGCCCTTCGGCCCACCGAGTCTGCACTAGGGACAATTTTACATTTATACCAAGCCAATTTATCTACAAACCTGAACGTCTTTGGCGTGTGGGAGGAAACCAAAGATCTCGGAGAAAACCCACGCATGTCACGGGGAGAATGTGTACAGACAAGCACCCTTGGTCAGGATCGAACCTCTGGTGCTGCAAGGCAGTAGTTTTACCACTATGCAACTGTGCTGCCCTGAAAGTTGTCGAAGTAAGACTAAAATGCCTCTTAACCTGAATATTTTGATGTATGAATTTTTCAGAGACTTCAGGAAGCAGACAATCGCAACCAGGAGCTAAGCCAAAGTGTTACATCTGCAAGCCGACCACTTCTACGACAGATTGAAAACCTACAGGCCACGCTTGTGGCACAGTCCACATCCTGGGAAAAACTGGAAAAGAACTTATCTAATCGCTTAGGTAACAATGAATATGTTTAAAGATCAGGGAACTGGAATTGTGACTCAAAATATGTGAATATTGATCAAATTTGCCAGTTAGTTGAGCGTTACCAGCTATTACCTCTTTTGAAAGCGTCACTTTGAAAGTGTTTTGCAGATGCATTATTTTAGAATTGCAAATATTGTTTGAAATAATTTTTTATTCTTGGCATACATAGTAACCTATTGTTGAATTCAGCTGCTGTCTGTTCACTAGCAGTGTTATGCTTTTTTTAAAATACAGACTAAGTAAATTTCACGCGTGATGTTGATTCAGTGATCATGGTTTAGGTAAAATAGGTTTAGGTTTATTGTTGTCACATGTAGTAAGGTACAGTTAAAAGCTTTGCTTTGCGTGCTATCCAAACAGATCAGATATCCCATGAAGAAACAAGGAACTGCAGATGCTGGTTTACAAAAAAACCCACTATGTCTGAAGAAGGGACCCTACCCGAAACATCATCTATCCATGTTCTCGATGCTGCCTGACTCGCTGAGTTACTCCAGTGCTTTGTGTCTTTTTCAGATATACCATATACAGATATCAGTTCAAACTCAAGTGCAAAAGACAGAACAAAGGGGAAGATACAGAGGTCAGAATATAGTTCTCGGCAGTGTTATGCATCAGTTCTTTAGACAGAGTCCAATATCCTCAATGGGGTAGTGATGAATTGAACACAACCTTAGCTTATGGAATATCTGTTCAGATACCTGATAACAGAGGGGAAGAAGCAATTCCTGAGTCTGCTGTCAGACAGGAGCTTGGAGAAATATTTCAAAGGTTATAATGAAGTAACTAGAAGTAGTTTATATTTATGCTTTGTAGTTATGCAAATTGAAAATTGCTGTTCATCAATTGTTAGCCACAGTGAAAATTTAATGGTTCAGTATTTCTGACAATTGAACACTCTTGAGATGTTTGGGCACCAAAAAATATTTGTTCTTCTTCATAGCTGATGGTCAAGCTCAGCTTGCAGCTGCTCTGGAAAAAGAACGGTCAGCCACAGAAGAACTGCTTACCCTTCGAATGCAAGTCTCTTCATTGGATTCACAACACGGCTTATTGCGTCAAGAGAAGTGCAGATTGTTAGCTCAACTGGAGTCGGAACGAGCCAGGCTTGAGAAGACTGAAGATGAAAGTAATAGGTAAGTAAGCTGTTAATCTCATGGATGATAAGATGGTATAAATAGAGAATTTTGGATGTTAAAAGTGGCCATTTGTCACCCATGCCCTGTGCCATCACATCGAACTTTTATACATTTTCAATAATTTCCTTGGCAGTTACAACAATTTTGATAATTTTCCGTGCCCTTTTACTCTTTGTCTCTCGCATGGAATTTTTGACATCACTCTCCAAATTACCACAAATCTGAATTTTGTTGAAGGTTCTTTTGTTGCTTTCCAGTGGTTGGGACTTTCTCCATTGAGAAACTAAATTATACATGCATAAATTCTCACTTTGCATTTACACAGTCGTAGCTGAATAGCATTAGGGCCAAATAAAACTACCTTCAAACACCTTGAGCTACAGATTAAAATTTAAAGCATTTCTACCCTGGTCAGTATTGATATAATTTTTTGAAAAATGCTGTTCATAAACATATTTATTTTCCTGAACGGTCTTTTCCTGAACGGTCCAGATGGAAATTGATTTGGACACAAAGGACTAGAGTAACTCAGCAGGTCAGGCAGCATCTCTGGAGAAGATGGATATGTGCCATTTCAGTACAGGGCCATTCTTCAGACTGATTCAGTTCTAACCCAAAATCCATTTTAAAAATAGTTGTATTATTTTGTAAACCAGCATCTCCAGTTCCTTGTTTCTACAGTCTGACTGTCCCCGACTGCATTTTATCTCTTTGCTTTGTTGTTACCTTCTCCTAGATTACAATGATCTATTCTACACTTTCCTTGAGCTTCACTCTCTTTGATGTTTCCTTCTCACACCTTACACTTTCTTATCTCTGTATCTCCCCCTCCCCTAACTCTTGGTCTGAAGAAGGGTCTCGAGCTGAAACATCAGCCATTCCTTCTCTCCAGAGATGCTGCCTGTCCTGCTGAGTTACTCCAGCATTTTGCATCTAGCTTCTACTTGAGAAGGTTACACAAAAAGCTGGAGAAACTCAGCGGGTGCAGCAGCATCTAAGGAGCGAAGGAGATCGGCGACGTTTCGGGTCGAGACCCTTCTTCAGACTGGGGAAGTTTGTTTTGAAGTATGTTTGTTTTAACTGGAATGGTGCCATCTGTTGGATCTATGAAGTAAATAATATTTTGTCATGCTTGCTTCGATGGACAGAATGTGTACTGAGGTACAGTGAATGCTACCTAATCAAATCGAATAATACCCCACGTACTTGCAATCAAGACAAATTCAACAATAGGTGAAAAGGAAACATAGAGACTGCAGAATACAGTTCTGAGCATTGTAATGACTGGTTCTAAAGACAAAGTCCAATGTCCGCAAAGGAATAGAGGTGAATCAAACAATATCCTACCTTAGTCAAGGACAGTTCAGAAACCCTATAACAGAGTGGAAAAAGCTGTTCCTGGGTGTGGTGGTGAGCACTTTTAAGCTTCTGTGCCGTCTGCCTGACGAGAGCAGGGTGAAGGAATGGCCAGGGTGGAAGATGTCTTTGATTATGTTGGCTGCTTTTCTGAGGCATTGTGAGAAGCGTAGATGGAGTCAATGGTGGGGTGTCTGGTCACCCCACAACCACCACCACCACCACCAAGCAACCTCCTGGGCTGTACTTGTAGCTCTACAAAACCCAGTTGTCCTGTAGTCGTTACCTAAGGAAATGTGGCCACTAGTAGTAACGAGACAGCTCGCTGCAGCCAAAGGCATTTGAACTGCCTTTAAATGTTCAATGTGATGTACAGAATTTTAAAAAAATATGAAAGATGCTAATATTTATAGAAAAAAAGACTTGACCGACAAAAGTTAATTGAAACATTAACAAAATGAATATAAAGCAAATCACCTGGTTTTTCAATTACATATGTAGCTCATGTGACATGTGGCTGTATGACGATGAGAACCTCCTAATCACCGGAAAATTTGTGCTGCAAACCCCTCGCAATGCAATTATGTTTTCCATAGGCAAAGGCAATTACAAATATGGATATAGAAATTTGTAATGTTAAAAAGTTGACACAATTTCAATAGGACTTGCAGATGTGTAATTAAACTTACAATGGACATCAATAAAAATGTTTTTTTAAATAATGTTGCCTAGATGCAAGTCTGGATTTAATGATTAAACTATTTTACTTAATGTTAGCATACGTGCAGAAAAGCAATTGGGTTATTAGAAAATAAGCACTTGTTATTTTCAGGCATCATGTGGCATTTGACAATCTGAAGACTGAATACATGAAGGCTCTTGAAGAAGCAAAGAAAGAAAAGGTAACAAAATGTAAAATTAAATTAACTCGATCAGTCAACTGAATCGGTGTCTCTCAATCCTTTTCATGATATTTCCTCCCATATTAGAATGCCTTGACTAATCAGTTGGAAATGGAAAAGTTAAAAGTTGAACAGGAAAGACAAAAAGCAATCCTTGCACAAGATACACTGAAAGAGAAGGTATTTAGCTTTTGCTTTAAATTGTAAATATGAAAACCTAGTATATCTAATTGATTTTTGGATCCTTTTTATTTACTTGTAGTTGCCATTATGAATAGGAAATAATTGTTTATGAACTACGTTGCTTTCCATGTTTTATAATTTCTTTGAAATTTTTCTTTCTTCCAAAGGAGAGGAGGCTGCTTACTAATCAGCTACCAGAGGCTTTGACAAGCACTCCAACGCTCTCTCGATCCAGTTCCATCAGCGGCACTGACATGTCAATTTTACAAACCTCCAATCATTTCCAGGTAGGAATGTCTAAGAGGGAAGTCAGGTGAAATAATTGATTGGAATGTGTTCAGGGGCTCAAAAAGATGTTCTCTGTCAAAATATCCAAGTACGGTCAGGGCAAGTAAGTGGTGTGTACAAGTGTGGGAGGTCGGGAAGGATGACAAAATAGCTCTGCACAGAGGAACGGTGTAGTCTTATTCACCGCTTTGAGGGGTGAAGCATCAAACTCTACATAACTAGATGATAAACATGGGAAGGCAGACAGGTACTGATTTTCACTTACAACTCAGTTTTGGAAAGTGACAGCAAGTCTTGTGACTGCCTGATCTTTTCCTTAGAGCGATTCACTGCTTTGCGATTTGCAACTGAGTGACACAAAGTTCCATGTTGGGAGAGAGGTCACACCCTCTTTTGTACCTACTTCCTTCCCCCAGGAGGAGGTGCTCACAGGGGAGAAGGGTGGAAATTTGAAGCCAACATGCCATACCTCTTATGAGATGTTACCAGCTTTAAGCATCATATTGAGCCGCGCAGATGGTGTAGAGAGAGCTACAGGTTAATTTCTCTTGGTTCAACAGGCTGTGTAGGTTTATTATTGTCGCATGTACCATAGCACAGTGAAAAGCTTTGTTCTGCATGCTACCCAAACAGATCAGATATACCATGCATAAATGCAATCCATTCAAATGCAGGTACAATTGATAGAGCCAACGGGATGATACAGAGAGCAGACTTTCAGGTAGAAACGTTTATTAGTTTAGAGATGCAACTTGAGAACAGGCCCTTGGGCCAACTGAGTTCGTGCCAACCAACAATCACCTGTACACTAGTTCCATATTATCCCCATTTCATATAATTTATTACACTATAAGACAAGATCCTAAACTAAGTAAATTATAAGTGTGTTGGAGTATTATTAAGAGTAATATCCAGTTGTCTGAAAAGTTTGCCAGTCCCGTGGATGTGGGTTTATCCGAGGTTTGTAACAAGTGTAGATTGTTAGGGAAATATTATCTTGATGTATGCACAGCAGAACTTAGAGGAGCTGAGCTGGCAATATTATTACAGCAGCATCAACATGATTCATTAATTTGCTTAATTAAAACATTAATTGTAAGCATTCATGCTTTTTATCCATCAATCATTTACCCCGAAGATGAACACAAAACGCCGGAGTAACTCGCGCAGCATCTCTGGAGAGAATGGAATGGGTGACGTTTTGTGTCGAGACCCTTCTTCAGACTGGGAGTCAGGGGAAAGGGAAACTAGAAATATGGATGGGGAGGTGTGAAAACGGCAGATCAAAGCAGACGATGAGCAAGGAAAACATAGAATGATTCATTGTTGGCTATGGGGAAGGTGACAATGAGGCAAAAAAACATAAAATTAATCCGGAGGACAGTGAAACTAGAACCAGGGTGGGGGAGGGACGGAATGAGAGGGAAAGCAAGGGTTACTTGAAGTTGGAGAGATCAATATTCATACAGCTGTGTTGTAAGCTGTCCAACCGAAATACGAGGGGCTGTTTTCTTATTTCCAGCATTGGTGTACTGCTATTCTGATGGGGTTGTGCGTTAAAGTGGGGGGAAAACTGACTTTTATTTTACTTATTATAAATCAGCTTATTGGCTGTTGTTTCTGTAAGGTTTCTGATATTGAAAAGGAAGCTTATGATAAATGCTACGTTTTGAGATTCCTGACGATGCTGTTTTTGAGGCAACATAACATCTTTGTACCGTTGAAAACAATTTCTCAAGCCCTATTGTACACCGCTGTAAACCTGACTTTGCAGATCATTGATGGGATTCGGGGAATAAAATTTAACAGCAAAGGCGCCTGGAAATAATTCATCAAATCCACATGGACTCATTGGCACCTTGTGTGCCTAATACAAATAATTTCATATTTAAGCATGCCTCCGGGAAATATTTCCGTGTACTTCAGTCGATGGGCTTTATTTTAACTCTTTCCCCATCCCCAGTGGCACTCTATATCCAGTCTGGCATAAACTAAAGATGTGGTGTTAAAATAGAGATAATCCGTACAGACTCTTTTTACGCACACAACAGGCAGCAAAGGTGTGCAGATAAACGCCTATGGTGGCTGCAGGGTCTAACCTGAAGCTTGAGTTGGAGTGCTGGTTTCTGTGCTAGGCAAAATTTAAGTGGCTGGGCCAGATGGATAGTTCCCTCTCCTCACTGACTTGCACAAATTGCATAACATTGAGGTAGTGCAGCATAGGTTCACAAAGTTAATTCCCGGTATGGAGGGACTGTCATATGTTGATAGAATGGAGCGGCTGGACTTGAATATTCTGGAATTTAGAAGGATGAGAGGGGATCTTATTGAAGCATGTAAGATTATTAAGGGTTTGGACAAGCTTGAAGCAGGAAACGTGTTCCCGATGTTGGGGGAGTCCAGAACCAGGGGCCATAGTTTAAGAGTAAAGGGTAAGCCATTTAGAACGGAGATGAGGAAACACTTTTTCTCACAGAGAGTGGCGAGCCTGTGGAATTATCTGCCTCAGAGGGCGGTGGAGGCCAGTTCTCTGGATGCTTTCATGATCACATTGAATGGCGGTGCTGGCTCGAAGGGCCAAATGGCCTACTTCTGCACCTATTGTCTATTGTCTATTACCGAAGCATCCTACCAACAACTACAGAGCAGCCCTGAGCTACTATCTACCTCCTTGAAGAGCCTTGGACTACCTTAGATCAGACTTTATTGGACTTTTATCATGCACTAAATGTTATTCCCTTTATCCTGTGTCTATACATGGTGGATGGCTTGATTGTAATCATGTATTATCTTTCCGCTGAATGGTTAATATGCAACAATAGCTTTTTCTCTGCACCTCGGTGCACATGACAATAAACTAAACTCAAACTCAAATCTACATTGAATTAAATGGGACTAGTGCAGATGGAGCATCTTGGTTTGCATGGGCAGGTTGCGCCAAAGGGCCAGTTTCCATGCTGTGTGGCTCTATGACTATGACCCTACAAGTTCAGTAATTATGTGCATTTTTTCAGGATGATTTATTTGAACATTCACTTGCACCTCTAACCACATCGTCCAGTAATAACAACTTGTACGACGTCCTCCGAATGGGGGGAGAATCAAGCATCTTTGAAAATTTGCAGGCTCAATTAAAGCAACGAGAGGGGGAAATTGCACAGCTGCAGGTTGGTATCAATAAATGATTTAATGTGATGTGTGAAGACATCTATAATATACAACATCTCAATTTGTAATATTGATTGTATTTGATGCATTAGTAGATTTGGTGTTTAATTTGAGGTGGGGGGTCCCTCAGCTACAGCCACAGCCGCCAGTTGTTTTGAAGTGCACTGTACCTCTGGCACAAATCATTTATGCCTCAAGTCTGGTCTGACAGTCTGGTCAGAATGCTGTGCTGAGATGTAGTCAGCATTGAGACTTTTTGTGAACGCTGTTTCTTGGTTTCCACAACATTGTTTACAAAGCATGTACTTATCAATATTTTTGTGCGATTTTACTAGTGTAGGCACAATATGTGCTTTTCAATTTTTTTTGCAAACAGCCCTCTTTTTTCCCCCTCATTAATTGATCCTGATTAATAATGTATATAAGGATAGAATTTGACATCACTGTTTATTTTGGGGATCTGGGAATTGTTGACAAGGCTTGCATTTATTGTCCATCACTGATTACTCAACAGATTTGTCGTCTTCGGGGGTCCCTAGAGATTGACAATAACTAACTCCAATCTGGTTTTGTAGAGACAATGAACATAAACTCATACAAATTACATATCAAAGCATCATGTATTAAAAAAAAACATGAGTCTCAGAATTTCTGAGACTCATTGATTGTAGAAAGAATGTACATAGAAAGCTGTAATATTTTTTTTTATTTGAAGTAAATAGTTTACAATATATAGCTTACTTTATAAACTAACACCTTAATTCAGTATTACTACAAATAGCATATCAATACATAATATCTTCTATTTTTATGGAAATAAAGAAAAAGATATATAAAAGAATAAAGAAAAAAGGAAAAATAAAAGGGAATAAAAAATTTTTTTTTTCGCACATATATCAATTAAAAATTAAAAAGATAATTTGAAAAACAATAATATTACATATATATATATATATATATATAAACAAAAACTAAAGACATTGTACGAGATACTATTTCATTCAGAAATATCTCTAATAAATACACAATATTATCAATTATAGGTAAGTTATTCGCATCGGATCCATAGGGTGCCCGTCGAAGCCGTGATTCCAAGAATAGCTACTTCTCTAAATACTGTATATATGGAGACCATATCAATTCAAAAGAATTATACTTGTCCAAAAGGACAAATCTAATTCTTTCCAAATTCAACGTCTCCAACATCTCTGCTTTCCACATTTTAATTGTTGGGGATAATGTTCCCTTCCAAAATTTAAGTATCATTTTTTTCCCAATTATTAAACAATAATCAAAAAAATTTCTTTGATTAATTGTGAGTACCAAATTTGGCTCCGGGATTCCAAATATTATTAATTTTGGGTCTGGGTCAAGTTTAACCTTAAGGACTTCCGAAATAACTTTAAAAATTTCAATCCAATAAAAATTCAACCGTGGACATGTTACAAAACTATGTATTAAATTTGCTTCAAAATTCTTACATTTATCACAAATAGAGGAAAGGTTAGGAAAAATACTTTTTAATTTGGTTTTCGAGTAGTGTAATCTATATATAACTTTAAATTGTATCAATGTATGTCTGGCATTCAAAGAACACCAATGTATTCTTTGTAAGCTTTCTTCCCAAGTTTCTTTCGTTATAGGTAATCCAATTTCATTTTCCCATGCTTGACGATATGTTTCAGTTGTTGTACATAGAAAGCTAAATAAATAGTTTTTGAACATGTTTTTTTTATCCAGGAGTTAACTGATATATCGAGCTTCTTGCAATAATATCTGAAACCATGGGTTTTCATTTAGTTTGACTTCACTTAATTTTAATAAAAATTATATGCTTCCTTTACCATGTTAAAAATGTAATCAGACTTTTTTTTAAAGTTACCTTGGGTTTTAAGTTGCAGTGCCTGTTTAACAATTATTATTTATTGTCCCTTTTAGTTTAGTTTTTTGGTTCGAGATTCAACGCAGAAGCAGGCCCTTTGGCTCACCAAGTCAAGGCCGACAAGCAATTCCTGCACACTAACAGTTTCCAACACTAGGGACAATTTACAATTTTACCAAAGCCAATTAACCTGTGAAGCTGAACGTCTTTGGAACGTGGGAGGAAACTGGAGCACCGGGAGAAAGCCCACACAAGTCAAGGGGAAAACGTACAAACTCCAGACAGTACCCGTGATCAGGATTGAACACGGGTCTCTGATGGTGGCAAAAATAGGAAAGCAGACTATTATCTAAATGGTGGCCGATTAGGAAAAGGGGAGATGCAGCGCGACCTGTGTGTCATGGTACACCAGTCATTGAAAGTAGGCATGCAGGTGCAGCAGGTAGTGAAGAAAGCGAAGAAATGGTATATTAGCTTTCATAGCAAAAGGATTTGAGTATAGGAGCAGGGAGGTTCTACTTCAGTTGTATAGGGTCTTGGTGAGACCACACCTGGAGTATTGTGTCTCCACACCTGGTCTCCAAATCTGAGGAAGGACATTATTGCCATAGAGGGAGTGCAGAGAAGGTTCACCAGACTGATTCCTGGGATGTCAGGACTGTCTTATGAAGAAAGACTGGATAGACTCGGTTTATACTCTCTAGAATTTAGGAGATTGAGAGGGGATCTTATAGAAACTTACACAATTCTTAAGGGGTTGGACAGGCTAGATGCAGGAAGATTGTTCCCGATGTTGGGGAGGTCCAGGACAAGGGGGAAATCCTTTAGGACCGAGATGAGAAGGACTTTTTTCATACAGAGAGTGGTGGGTCTCTGGAACTCACCACTCAGAGGGTAGTTGAGGCCAGTTCATTGGCTATATTTAAGAGGGAGTTAGATGTGGCCCTTGTGGCTAAGGGGATCAGAGGGTATGGAGAGAAGGCAGGTACAGGATACTGAGTTGGATGATCAGCCATGATCATATTGAATGGCGGTGCAGCTCGAAGAGCCGAATGGCCTACTCCTGAACCTAATTTCTATGTTTCTATGATGCTGTAAGGCATCAACTCCACCGCTGCCCAACTGTGCCTTCAAACGATTGCGGAATAGGCCCCATTTTTCGATTATCAATGTAGACTGATGGTTTTCTTTGAAGTTTGAGCAATGTTGCTTGCATCTTCTAGTTTTGTGCATTGCCAAATTAATGATTAAATTAATCCCTTTGATCTTTTTCCTCCACAATTAAAATGTTACAGATGAACTAAATCAAGCTTTATTCTTTACAGATTGAGATTTCTAATCTTGAAAGAAGCCGAGCCATCATGGCTGAGGAACTTGTCAAATTAACCACGCAGAATGAAGAACTGCAAGAGAAAGTGGATGAAATCCCCAAATTGCGTGCACAGCTTTGGGTACGTTCTATCTATTTGCAGTTTCAGGTGCAAACTATTAACAGCAGTAGCTGTAGCATTTTGCAGGAGCTGCCTAATTCAGTCGTTCATGTCTACTGTTAAAATTATCAATTCTTCAGACTTGGGTAGGTAGCGTGTGGAAAGGAACTGCAGATGCTAGTTTAAACCAAAGATACACACAAAATGCTGGAGGAACTCAGCGGGACAGGCACTACCTCTGGGGAGAAGGAAATGGGTGATGTTTCGGAAGAAGGGTCTGGACCCGGAATGTCATCTCTTGAGATACTGCCTTGTCCTGCTGAGTTACTCTAGCATTTTTTGTCTAACTTGGGTAAGTAGGTAGATTGCAATTAGTCACTGTCTTTGAATTGGGAAAATAAACACTGCAATGCATTTCCATTCTCAATCAGTAAATAGGAACATTGACAGAATACATGTGTGGATGGTGCATGAGTAGAGGTTGAGTTTTTGTTGATGTACAATCTTGCTGCCAAAGCCTGCACATTAATATTAACTACCTGTGAGAGCAATTGAAGGACACTTTACACCCTGGAATGAAACCCATCAAAGAGCCACTTAGACTGAAGCAAAGAGGAAAATAGGCCTGAAGTAATACATTATTGACAACAGATGAAACAATAATTTGTTGTCATATAGCACAGAAACTGGCCCTTCGGCACAACTGGTCCATGTCGACCAATATGCCCATCTATGCTGGTTCCATTTGACCTATATCCCTCAACCTTTCCTGTCCATGTATCTGTCCAAATGTCTTAAATTTAATTGTACCTGCTTTTAATCACTTACTCTAGTGGCTTGTACCATATATGTACCATATATGTACCATATATGTACCATTCAATGTATAATAAAGTTGCTCCACAGGTTGTTATTAAATCTTTCCCTTCTCAACTTAAATTTATGCCCTCTAGTTCTTGATTCCCCAACCCTGGGGAAACATACTGTGCATTCACCCTGCCCATGCCCCCCCGCATGATGTTATACACTTCTATAAGATCACCATTCTGTCCGACTCTGTCTGGCTCCATGGAATAAAGTTCCCACCTGTTCAACCTCTTCCTATAGCTCAGTCTCGAGAGGAGTAAATCAGACCTACCAACTCGAGAGTGGGGCTTCTGTGACATTTGTATTTTCTTCATACTGTCTACCTAAAGTATTTGACTATTTTTCTTGCTAGTCTTTAATGTATATATAAACTTGCATTATTTATCCAGTGTTTACAGCATTGTTAAAGAACTTTGTCATTTCAGTTACAATTTTTAAGCTAAGATATTTTGAAAGAACCAAAAGTTGCTAATTTCAGCATGTCTTTATTTTTGTACTGTAATTATGCTTGTTTCCAATAAACCTATATAATTTATCTTTTAGGACATTGACCAACGATACAACACCATCTTGCAGATGTATGGTGAGAAAGCTGAGGAAGCTGAGGAACTGCGACTGGACTTGGAAGATGTGAAAAACATGTACAAGACCCAGATTGATGAATTATTAAAGCAGAGGCTGACCTGATTTGCTTCATCTTTTAGTTGACTTTCTTCCCCCCCAAAGTTTCCCTTAATGTGAAATGCAATACTGCTGACAGTTATCTGGCATCGAGTGTGAATGTACGATTGTAAATATATTATATTCTTTAGTGTGTTTTATTAATCATCTGTTGCCTTGGAGGAAAACTACACAATACTTTTTGGTGTTGAAAAAATTACTAATGTAACATGTACATATGTGAAATACAATATTCAAGTGCAATACTATGAGTAAACGCGAGTTGATCCTTTGGGTGAAGATCTGACAAATGTCATTTTCTGTGCAGAATTGTATTTCCAAGTACAAGGTGAACCAATTTTGTTATCAAACTTAGTTGACCAGCTCGATGCTGTTATGTTGCACAAAGCTTTAATCTGTTAAAGATGGAAAGTGTTTTAGTAAATCAAATACTCAAACACTCCATGACATTCAGATAAATGTACTATTAAATGATTTGAAAATAAATCCAATTTGTTGAATACTATTCAATGTTCTAATTGTTATTAAACTATACAAATATTTCAAAATTACTTGCTCTAGGAATATAAACAGAGGACTTAATTCCAATACAAGATGTCTTGCTATTGATAATTGGCTAAAAGAACCTGTATATTGGTCTAATTTTGCTAATAGTTGCACTAATTTAGTACTTAATTTAAAATCTACTAATATGGATTATTCTGTATAGCATATGCACTTAGTTATATTAATAGATCATCTTTGGTGCTATATTCTGTGCATTGAAAGTAAATTAAAATGCTTTATTTAAACTAATTTTCTAAATCTTGAATTCATAATCTGCGCTATTATACCTTTGACATGTAAATTTAAAATGTAAATAATTTACTTTGTGTAACAGTAGGACTTGGGTAATAAAGTCTCTGATCTGATCTGCTGCTGTTCATTATGATATGTATAAACTTTGTAATTTTATTCAGATATAGTAACTGAAAAATGACCAACAATATTTCTTTAGGCTGGAACCTAAAGCGGATTGTTTTCTTCTTTTAAATATAGTTTATAAACTGGTAGTGAATTATTCTTTCCATACGAGCACCAAGCATTTTTCTCAACCAATGATCAGTCAGTCGGTTGCTGGTTTCAGTGAACTGTTCGAAGTAATCTTGAAGCCGTGAGAAAATATGGCGCAGGAGTTACTGGTCCCTTTTGTTTTCACATAAATCATCTTGCCTTAATACTGATTAAACACCAAAACTGAGAACAAGGAAAGAAATAATAATCAAAACTATTCAGTATCTAAGCAGAGCAGATGTTGGCACATCATTATTGATTAGCAAAGTTGATTATCTCTGGAAAAACATGAATTTTAGTGATTAAAGTGACACTATCTAGGCACCTCAGGTTTTATGCTTGAAAAGCAGCTCGTCAATTAAGCGTGTAAATGAAATATGCCAGGCGCCACATGCGAGTACACTGCTATATGATGTCAGGTGTAAATTTGAGTGCGTTATTCTAAAAATAGAGGAGTGCATAAATTAAACATTGGTAGTAATTGGACAAGCGCATTATTCTAAAAATGCGTAATTCAAACATGCGTAAAACATGAAGTGCCTGTATTTCTAAATAACATGTATTCGATGTGCAAACGTTGGAAGAATATTTATTTATGGCAAAGCTCAATGTATATGAATTGTGATCTTATGTTTATATTTTAATATAATATTTTGCTTCCAAGTTCAACTCGTGTATATTTATCAAATAATTATTTTGCATTGTTCAATTACGAATGGCAGTGTTTGGCGATTCGGTATCTCGTGACTAAGACAATTAGCAGATTTGCTTTACATTTCTGAACATGGCAACAATTTCTGAAAAATTAGAAAGAATTGATCAAATTTTATTTGATTTATTCATTGGATATTGTTAACAAATATTTGGATTGTTTATCTTCTCACTCACTATGTTCAACATTGAAACATATATTTTAGAAGGTACAGCATGCATATCTTAAGAGTTATTGGTAACTGAAGCATTAAAAAAGGCAGTGATCCGGAAACAGGGTATTTTGTCTGCAGATCTTAGCGTTTGGTGATTTCCTACTGTGCTGTTATGTGCCTTTTTATTTAATATTTATTGTTAGTCAGTAAATTGCTTTTCTCTAAGCACATCATTCTGCTGTGATTTCTAACTTCAATTTCTTTGAAGGCTTTGAATAAATCATTTTTTTCTAACAATGGTCATTTTTTTGGATATGTTCCTCATCATTTGGTAAAGTTTGAAAATAATAGGTTTTGGAAATAATGCTCTATTAACCTTTTCATGAAGATGTTCTCAAGCTTCTGCTGTCAAGAAGTCTTGGATGATAACAGCCAGCTGGCCAATGCTAGACTGTATGACAACCTGAATTGGCTTTCAGGATACAAGGAATACTAAAGTCAATTGTATACACAGTTGCAAGTTGTGGTGTTGTGGATTTGATATGGATAACCAAAATTTTGGTCTGATGCTTGAGCAACTTTGACTTATTTTGGTGATATGAAATACGATTAATCAGGCCATGTTACAAGAACTCACCGTAAATGAAGAAAAGTGCTTTTTTTTTAATTAAACCAGTTTTTAAACTAAAATAAAACTAAACCACAGTTCTTCAATTTTAGTGGTTTCATGGTTGGTTTTGTTTCAAATCCTTTGAAATCTCTAAATGAAATCACAGTGGGTAACTGGACATTAATGAACTAACCTTGGGTGACATCTGTTGGAATATAGGATTTTTGGGGGGGTGATTTTCCAAAGATTTGACACTTAATTATTTTTGACGGAATTTCAAAAAACAAAATGTAACTTAACAGTCAGTTACAATGCACTTGTAAGATGACACAATTGTTTCAGTACATGTAGAAGCAAGGAACTGCAGATGCTACTTTACCACGGAATGATACAAAATGCTGGAGTAACGCAGTGGTCATGTAGCATCCCTGGAGAACATGGATAGTGATGTTTTGGGTCTAGACACTTCTTCAGACATGGTCAGTACATGGTCACCAGATTGGCTGGATGCTGCCAATTTGTCGATCTTCCTCACAACTCTTCCATGGACTAAACAGAATATCAATGTGAAGCAAGATTTGGTTCATCTCAGACTCTTCCTCGCCATTGTGTGTACTTCGGCTCAACTGCTTTCCTTGATCGGGTCCATGTCACATCTGAGATCATTGTTTATTACAACAATCTGGAAACAGCTTGCCTTTGCTTGCATACATTGTCAGTGTTTCCTGCATAAACTAACTGTTAATCTGCATGCTTTAACAGCTGCTGTATTTCAAATCTGACCTGCTGGTAAATTTTCTGAGCATCCAAATTTATTAATATGAATATAATTTATTCAGAACGTCTCAATACTCATCTGATGCATCATTGGTCGAATCCTTTAACATTTGTTATTTAGGTAACAGATTCCCAATTTGGGCTGAACTTGCTATTTCATTTACTCTGTGTAACTTGTTTCCATTTAGATTCTTGTGAACTTGGTGTTCATCCCTGGTATCCATGTATAATTATGGAGGAGTAAGGAACCTCTGTGTTGGGTCATTCTGCCTTGTACGAATGAATAGCAGTTATTTGTTTACCAGGATGTGATATTATTTAATACATTGTTACATTACTAAAATATATGCCTAAAAACTGATGGCTACTCTAACCTATCATTCCTTTTCCTTATTAATCACTGTGGACTAATTCACTGTAAATAGATTTTGTTCATTGGCTAGTTACTGTGCTGGGAATTATTCTGCATATTTCAAGGATTGTGAGATTCTCGTTTTTTGGTAAGACATTTTACCCTAAAAAAATATTATGTCTGACTGACCTATGGAATAAAAATTCAACAGCTTCCTATAAGACCTTTGCATCAGCATTGAAAAATCATACGCAATATTAAATAATGGGAACAAAAATAATCCTCCATTTCCTGTTTTTACTAAGCGCAAGGGTTATGTTAAGGCACCAAAATATTTTTGCTTGGGTATAAAATGTTCTGCAACTTTGCTGCATGTATTTATAAATGGCTGAGTGGGTAAGCTTTGTTTTTATGTTGGCTCTTGTATCTGGATGAAGCAATGAATGAAACCACAGGAAATACCCTAATGACTTTAACAATCTGCATGGTTTATGCGGACTTCTGTTGCTTTTCACATTTAGCAAAGTTTGAGTGATGGATTTAACTTCCATAGTGAAGTTGAATCATTCTTTTGCTTTCTGTTACAGGGCAGTATATACGCTTAATCAGGAATAATTTGTGCAAAATCAAAGTCGAAGAACTGTAATTTCAACAAGAACTCTTGGCAGAGTGTGGATTTGTGAAGATAAATGATGCAAGGGGCCTTGTCATGGCTCATCCCAGGCAGACAAGCTCTCAGATTTACGGGCTGCTCCCAGTGACACATTCAGAGATGAAAGATGAACTTTGGTCTATCCGAAATCAACTTGTTGGGTGACCCAGCAGAGCCAGATGTCCTCCAGGCAATGTTGTCGACCTGCCCACTCCAGACTGCAGGCGTACGTGCTAAGAGCCCCATTGAAGCTCGGTGCAGCCAACGCTGAAACTCTATCTGGGATGACCAGCATCCTTCTGATGTTGAACATTGAATCCAGTGGTGACACACCTCAAACAATGGAAGGATATCACCCCAGGGGGCCACATGAATGCCAAGGATATTTTGTCTTAAAATGGGTGTTAACACTACTGTGTATCTCACTATTTAACATATGGACAATGAGGATGTGTGGACAGATTTTGCACATTTTTTAAAATTTTGAATTAAAGCTTATTTTGGGAAACAAAAATGCAGTCCACAGAACAATATAGCAGAGGGACAGGGCCATAGGCACATGATGTAAACCCCCCGCTAATTTCAGCTGCCTCCACTTTCTATTTTTGACGCCATATACCTTACAGGCAACCAATTGCACACGGAACGCGGTCAATGTTGCAATGCAAGAGAAATGAAGAAAATGCACATAAATGGTGATGTCTCTCCCACCCCCCCCCCCCACCTTTGCGACCGTAAATTAGTGAAGGTCGAGAGAGCGAGTCAATAGTGTTTTATTGTCACAGATCCCAGATAGCACAATGCAATTCTTATTTGCAGCAGCACAACAGAATATGCATAATCAGTCAGAAACAAAAGTACAGGTCAATGAAAGGTATTTGGTCTGAAATGTTCGTTCTCTCTCTAGATGGTCAGGCAATCCTGGCCAAATATCCTATAGCAATCCTATTTATGACCTGGCCGTTGCATGTCTTTGCATCAGTCTCGATTTGAAGCCTTCTTTCCCCCCAGAGCTGTGGAAAGGGGGACTTCCCGTCGCTTTGTTGATGCTGGGGGGAAAGTTTGTGATGTTGCACTGGGCGATGGCGCCGCGCTTGTCTTGCTTCGTTGCTGAACGCCGGCCCAGGTATGGAACCCCGCCGATGGATACATTGTGGCTGCAAAAGTTTCACCGTTCCAAAAGCTGCCGGCTGCCTGTCTCACGCAAGGGTTGGCGTGTGGGGAGCGTCCAGGAAAACAAAGCAACTTAAACCGGTTTTACGTGCAGGAAAAGAACTGGATTCCCCCTCTCCAATGATGCTGCCTGTCCCGCTGAATTTCTCCAGCATTCTGTGTGGGAAGAAACTGCTGGTTTACACCGAAGATAGCATTTCGGTGTCAATCTTCGGTGTAAACTAGCATCTATCTGCACCCTTTCCTTCTCTCCAGAGATGCTGCCTGTCCCGCTGGGGTACTCCAGCATTTTGTGTCTATCTTCGGTGCAATTGAACACTCGTTGAAAGCAAATCCTCCTCCATTCAGGCTCGGTAGAGAAGGGTCAGGCTAAAACAGGTTATAATCGCTAAAAATGCAACCAATTTGTGTTGCATTTATTACTTACCAGTTTGCTGTTTGCAATGTGCTTGGTGCTCCTGTGTAAACAGTGGATAATTCGAATACTCACATGTTGAGAAGATTTTTTTTTTAGAATTTGTAACAATCAAGTTGGGTTACATCCACCCAAAGAGACTGAAGTCTTTACTTGTATCTAGTGGTTGGCTGAACTTTACAGGACGGAAAAGCATCAAGACAAGATGGCCTGTCTGAGAGAGCTGATCCGTAGCAAGTTTAGGGTGATGGAATGGGAGATTTGAAAAATGTTGCTTTTTCTAATCAAAACACAAAATTCTGGAGGAACTCAGCAGGTCAGGCAGCGTCTGTGGAGGGGATTGATAGGGGATCATTGGGGTTGGGTCCCTTCTTCAGACTGATTACCTACCTACGTAGCTAAAACTAAATGGCAGATTAAACATCAGACAAGTGTATTAGGGCGACATGCTGGCAGAGCAGTAGAGTTGCTGCATTTACAGTGCCGGAGATCCAGGGTCAATCCTGACAATGCCAGTTATCTGTACAGAGTATGTACGTTCTCCCTGTGACTGCGTGGGTTTTCTCTGGGAGCTCTGGCTTCCTCCAATACTCCAATGACATACAGATTTTGTAGGTTAACCGGCTTCGGTTAGATTGTAAATTGTCCCTAGAGTGTAGGGTAGTGTTAGTGTACAGGGATCGCTTTTAGGCACGGACTCGGTAGGGCCAAAGGGCCAGTTTCTGCGTTGCATCTCAAAAGACTAACGTGCTCTTTCTTCCAGTCCAGGAAACATTTGTGCGGCACAATGGTGCAGCTGGTGTAACTGCTGCCTCACAGTGCCAAAAACCAGCATTCGATCCTGATCTCGGAATGCTGTCTGTGTGGAGTTTGCATGTTCTCCCTGCGACGGGTTGGGCTTCCTCTGGGTGTTGCGGTTTTCTTCCACATCACAAATACATGTGGGTTTGTAGGTTAATTGGCCTCTGTAAAATTGCCACGAGTGTGTAGGGAACGGATGTGAAAGTGAGATAACAGAACCAGTGTGAACGAGTGATCGATGGTCGGCGTGGGCTGAAGAACATGTGTCCATACTGTATCTCAACTAAACTAATCAGAAACAAATGTACTGTTGAATGAAATGTCTTCAATCTGAAATGTTCTCTCTTTCTCTAAAGATGGTGTCTGACATGGTGAATATTTCTAACACTTTTGTTTTTAATTCAAATTTCCAAAATCTGCGATTTTTAAAATAAATTTTAAATACTAACTTTAAAGCTTGTTTCTAACTCGATTACACATATCTTCTATTTCATGCATCTTAACCCTAGTCAAATCCGAATATAAAATACTGATCGGTGGTGACCAGTCAAGGTGTAGAAACAAGGAACTGCAGATGCTGGTTAATATACATAACGACACAAAGTGCTGGAGTAACACAGCAGGTCAGGCAGAATCCCTGGAGAACAGGGATAGGTGATGGTTTGCATCTGAAGAAGGGTCCCGACCCAAAATGTCACCCATCCATGTTCTCTAGAGATTCTACCTGACCTGCTGAGTTACTCCAGCACTTTGTGTGCTTTTATACAATTGATACAATTGATAGGGGATCAGTCAATCAGTTGACTTTTATTCTTAGATAGACACAAGTGCTGGAGTAACTCAGTGGGTCTGCCACCATCTTTGGAGAGAAAGGATGGGCGACGTTTCGGGTCAGGACCTTTCTTCAGTGATACGTTCCAATCAGAAATGCCACCCATCCTTTTTCTTCAGAGATGCTTCCCGACCCACTGAGTTACGCCAGCACTTTGTGTCTATCTTCGGAATAAACCAGCATCTGCAGTTCCTTCCTACACATGATGTTTGTCCTATCCTGGTATAGAAAAACTGAAACAAGTAGTTCCAAATTTTCTTTTGAACTTTAAAAACCAAACTGGGCAAAAACTTCGATGCTCGTTCCTGATTTATGTCGATTAAGAATTATTTTATTTGTGCTTGGTGATGTCATACACCAAGCTGGTTCATGTAATTATATTTTTGAAATGCATGTGTTGGATTTTTTTTTGTTTTCTGTTTATGACGATGTGTGATTTGTGTAAAATTTTGGGGAGGGGACAGGGCAGTGTGAAAACTTTCAATTTGCAAGTTTGTGTAAAATCTAAAATTAATGTTCCTGTTTATAACTACATGCAATAACTTGTGACGTTATTTTGTGTTCTCGTTTTGGTGTGTGGTAACCTGCTGTAGTAAAAGATTAATGATCAAGCTGGAAAGACTGCAGAGAAGATTTACAACGATGTGCCAGGACTTGAGGGCCTGAGCTATGGGGAGAAGTTGGGCAAGCTAGGACTTTACTCCTTGGAGTGCAGGAGGATGAGGGGTGATCTTATAGAGGTGTATAAGATCATGAAATAGATAGAGTAAATGCACAGAGTCTTTTACCCAGAGTAAGGGAATCAAGAAGCAGAGGACATAGGTTTAAGGTGAGAGGGGAAACATTTAATAGGAACCAGAGGGGCAACTTTTACAATGAGAGGGTGGTGGGTATATGGAACGAACTGGCAGAGGAGGTAGTTGAGGCAGGTACTATAACAACATTTAAAAGACATTTGGACAGGTACATGAATAAAACATTTTTAAAGGAATATTGGCTAAACATGGGCCGGTGGGACTAGTGTAGCTGAGACATCTTGGACAGTATGGGCAAGCTGGGCCAAAGGGCCTGTTTCCGTGCTGTATGACTATAATTCTAATCAAATTGCTGCAGATTTATTGAGGTCGTGTTCAGGTCATCAGCGAGAGATTCTCTGTGTCCAGAATCAGAGGGTTCCGACTGCAAAAGAAAACCTTGCTGAGGAAGGATGGAATCAATGCAACAAAGCTGATCGTTTGTTGACTGTGAAACAGTGATGTGTTTGTACGACAATGTGCTAAAGCCCCTTTCCCACTTTCCCGAGTTACTCACGAATTGTCCCGAGATTTTCCCTTGATTCAAACTCGGAGAATGTCCGTAGCGAGGCCGTAGGAGTCCGTAGCGGCTCGTTATGCCAGCCGTAGGTACTCGGGGAATCAGGTAAGTCGGGACGTTTTTTCCAGCATGACAAAAAAGTCCACGAGTAAAAGGATAGTCGGGAGGAGGAGTTTGTAGATCACAAAAATCTCAATTTTTTTTAAGGTCCTTTCAACTGGGCAGAGGACTCGGGAAAGTGGGACAGGCCCTTTAAATTCAGTTTGGCCTAGTTTCTATCCAGGGAATTTGACCATGATCATTACAGAATTCAATTTCCAGATAAAATTTGGCAGCACGCTGGAAGTACTAAAGCCAATCTGAATTAATACTGCTATAATTTAATGGTTCAATATAAACCATTTTATTTTAAAGCATTTTATTTTACCACAAAAACTATTCTGTAAGGTATGGAGCACCGTCATATAAAAGTCTCTTCTTCTTCTTTCGTGTGGCGTGCACAGCCTAAAGTTGTAGGACAACTTGTTCTATTTGATCTTCCGTTTGTGCACAACGAGTTGATTGCATTAGTCGAAACAGGGCAGACCACGTGAAGGTTGCAATCTTCCACCCCCATATAAAAGTGAATATGATGTTCTATTGGATTTAACAATATAATAATATGATTATTTTGCATAAAATATTGTATTGTTAGGTATATAATAAAAAATGATGGATGTACCAATTTTAGTCAAATAATGAAATGAAATATCGAATACTTTATCCTGTTGAAAAGGGAAAGTAAGACTGACAAACGTAAATGGATGGGAGACCATGAAGTCATTGAAAATGAATTTGGATTCTCACATAGGTAAGTGGAGAAAATATTATGTCGTGAAAGTTGAATTCAGGGTGGTCAACTTCATCTGTTAAGAGTTTTAAGTTTAGTTTTTTTTTAGTATAGTTTAGAAATACAGCGTGAAAACTGGCCCTTCACCTCACCGATTCCCCAGCGACCTCCGCACATTAACACTACCCTAAACACACCAGGGACAATTTACATTGAAACCAAGCCAATTGGCCTACAAACATGTACGTCTTTGGAGTGTGGGAGGAAACCCAAGATTTCGGAGAAAACCCACGCAGTCACGGGGAGAACGTACAAACTCCGTACAGACAAGCACTCGTCGCCAGGGTCGAACCCGGGTCTCTGGCGCTGTAAAGCTGCAACACTACACGCTGCGCCGCCCTAAGTGGGAGAAGAATATGACACAGCTGCAGGCACAGGAGACAAGGTTGCTTTGTGGTCTTCAGCTTGCAAAGTCCCTCGTTTCCATTCAGAATTATCTGGCCTCTGGCTCAAGATCTGATCATTTATGGTCATCTTACTGTGTCTCCCCATGTGTTCGCCTTGATACTCGTACCCACGCTGGTAATGTGTGCAGCAGTGGTCACATTTGGAGCCTTGCTTTGTAGTAATTGATTAATACATCCGGGACAGATGTGCAGTCACTTGCTTTGTTCCAGGATTTGCATCCCATGTAGGTCATGGAGATATTAAGTCGATTATTACCTCGAGATGGTTAAGCACAGGTTCGAGTGAGGCAGATGTCTGTTAATCTCTTTTCATTATTTCTATGCCTCATTTTAAAGATCAGATTAAATTACAATCTGTGGCAGCGATTCCATTTACTACGAGAGAAAAAACCGTATCAGTGAACCATATTTTCGTGTCAGGATTTGCATTGAAGTTTTGGAGCACTTTTTCACGAATAAAATCTGTGGCATCAAAGTTGTTTTCCTTGTTTTAGTTTTAGGGATACACATTAACTCTATCCGACACACACTGTGGACCTGGATCTCTGGCGCTGTAAGGCAGCAGCTCTGCTGCCCTTCCCTTGTCTTGTTCAAGAAACTTGTTTATATCAATGTTTAGGTCATTCTCTGTTGTAAAGCAACTCGTGAAAATCTATTAGAAGTTTATATTTTTCTCTCGTAGGTCTACCATCACAATATTAATGCTACTTCAGTTTGTAACGGAGCCCACTGGAGGCTTTGGACTGGAAGACCAAAGCGTCGTGGATAGTGCCAACGAAACGCCTTTGTACAGTAACATCCGACTGCCCGATGAACATATTCCGTACTTTCTACACAATAATATGCATATAGCTGTTACTTGTGAGAAAGATTCCCTCTGCCCATTTAAGGTAGGTTTAAGCTTTGCTCATTTTGATTTGCAGATAGCCAGTGCAATGTTTTTCAAACTTTTATAAGTTCTCCTCGAGCATCCAATATATTAATTGCATTAGAGGGCAGAGGTTTCAGGTGAAGTGGGAAAGATTTTGTAGGAAATGAGGGGTTCCATGCAAAGGGTGTATGGAACGAGCTGTCAGAGGGGGTAGTTGAGGCAGGGACTATCGCAACATTTTAAGAAGCAATTAGACAAGTACATGTATAGGACGGGTTTAGAGGGATATGGGCCAAACGCAAGGAAGTTGGACTAGTGTAGGTGGGTCAGTGTGGGCAAGTTGAGGGGTGAAGGGCCTGTTTCCACGTTGTAAGACTCTATGAGTAAGGAGCTATGGAATATGGGTTCATGGTCATAATCCTTTTGCCATTGTCTGTCATGTTTGTTTTTTTAAGCCATTAAAAAAAAAAAAAATAAATTACTTTACATTAACTCACGACAAACAGTGAAACATGCACAAAGATACCGGCATATGTCATGTCATTTGAAAGCATTACGAAAGCACTGTGCATACTACAGGTACAGATGTCTGGTTTTGTACTTGTTTAGTCTTTTTATAATTTAGTTTATTGTCACATGTATGGAGATACAGCCAAAAGCATACTTTTCCATGCTATCCAGCGAAAGCTGGAAAGACTATACATGATTACAATCATGCGGTCCACAGTGTATAGATACAGGATACAGGGAATAATTAATAGTGCAAGATAAAGTCCGATTAAAGTTAGTCTGAGGGTCTCCAATGAGGTAGATAGCTCAGGAATGCTCTCCAGTTGTTGATACGATGGTTCATTTGCCTGATAACAGCTGGGAAGAAACTGCCCCTGAATCTGGAGGTGTGTATTTTCACACTTCTATACCTCTTGTGTGATGGGAGAGGGGAGAAGAAGGAGTGACCGGGGTGAGACTGGTGCATCGTTATGCTGGTGGCCTTGCCGAGGCAGTTGAAGTGTAAATGGAGTTAATGGATGGGAGGTTGATTTGTGTGATGGTCTGGGCTGCGTCCATAATTCTCTGCAATTTCTTGCGGTCATAGTTGGGGCTATGTGCAAATCAAGTAAAAATGTTAGTATTTTCACTGTGATGTGGTTTTCCAGCATTTACGTCAAGATAAGATTCCTGATTTTAATGATATAAGGATATTTGTTTTAGTTTAGTTGAGAGATACAACACCGCAACAGGCCCTTCGGCCCACCGAGTCCGCGCCGACCAGCGATCCTTGCATACTGACACTATCCTACATACTAGGGACAATTTACAATTTTACCAAATCCAATTAACCTACAAACCTTGCATGTCTTTGTGGAGTGTGGGAGGAAACTGGAGATCCCGGAGAAAACCCACTCTGGTCGCAGGGAGAGCGTACAGAACGTCTCTGGCATTCGCCACCATGCCACCCTTGTTTAGGTTTCATGACTGTTATTTAAACCTAGACGTGCTTACCGAGATTAGCTCCAACTGGGTATAAAGGAGGGAAATACACCAACAGACATCTCTTCCAAAGCTGATACAGTCTGAAGTAATAACATTAAATTGTTCTGTGACACTCTTGTCTTAAATTATAAAGGGTAGTAGTTACTAAAAGGAGCTATATTCTGGAAAGCGTATACATTAAACTGAAATGAATGACTTGATGGGCCGTATGGCCTAATTCTGCGTCTATATCTTATGGTCGTAACCAAGCTTCATTGGTACCCATCCAAAGTCTAAACATTGGTTCTCTCCACCACTGGTACAGGATGTACCATCCACAAACTACACTGCATTTGCTCAATTAATGTTTAATGTATTATTTTGAAAAGTACAAAAATCCGATAACTGGGTTGATGAATCATGAAGAATCTTTGAATTTACAAGTGGATTTGGAAAGCCAGTTTGCAGACGGATGGCCAATGCCTTAAATTTGAAGAATGGTCCTTTGAGCCACTGATTCCCGTGACATTTATTGCCCTGATTGCTGTGATGCAATTCCTTCAGGAGATGAATTCTGTCATTGATGCCATTCAATGTATTTAACGTGCTGTGGCAAAGTTTAGCTAAATTTATCCGTGATCCTGAAGGCAATTGAATAAAGCTCAAAATGGATTGGCTGACAGATAATTCCTGTCATTCCAATCAATCTTAGCTGCTAGCCTTGCAGCACTTTTAATGGAAGATATGGAAGAAGATGGAGCTATCACTTAAAACAAAAAATGGTTTTCTCCTCAAAGGTCCTTGGGTTGACAATGTCTTATGGAACCACTAATGAGAAATAGGATTGAGAATCATCGTCCCAATTAACTTTTTCTCTTGAAGTCCACGGAGTACGATTTCAAATCAATCTAATAAACATAGAAGCAATCCATTTGAGGGAAATTAATTTTGGGCAATAAACATATTTGTCACCGAAGATGGACACAAAATGCTGGAGTCATTCAGTGAGTCAGGCAGCATTACTGGAGAAAAGGAGGCTTATGTAAAATTGTCAATGGTCCCTATTGTGTAGTGCAGTGCCAGTGAATGGGATGATCGTTTGTCAGCATGGACTTGGTGGGCTGTTTCCGTGCTGTATCTCTAAAGTCCAAACTAAGAATAAAGATGGACATTTTAAAAAGAATAAGAGCATGTTTAAAATCGTTTCCAGTACAGTTTACCAGATTTAACCATTTTGTTCCTCTGTTGACACGAAACATAGCTGTCATTTT
The DNA here is from genome assembly GCA_963514005.1 of Raja brachyura. Next base: position 44,765,790 of record OY740796.1, read on the forward strand.
TCTTTAACTGTATAAAGAACAAGCGGTCAGTAATTGGGGTGAAAGGTTAAATAAGACGTGAAGCTAATTCTGCTTTTGCTGCAGAAGTACTTGAGAGAGCTGGAATCCTGCTGGGGCTATGAAAAGAATTGCAAGCCTGAATACAGATTCAGCTACCCAGTGTGTACTGAAGCCACATCAGGATGGTAAGACCCTCATCAAAGGTAATAAAGAGGACGGTATATGAATTCGGAGTTATATCACATTTGAGTGTAGAATTTGATGTGCCTCGTATTTGTTGACTGAAGGGCCTGTCCCACTTGTCGATTTTTTTCGGCGACTGCCGGCATCATTGACTGGCGTTATCAGGTCACCGAAAAATTTGCGGCATGATGACGTTTGCCGCGCGTTTTGTTTTTCAAGTGTCGCAACATTTTTTTTCCGCTGCTGGATTTTGAAACGCTCAAAATCTTTTGGCGACATATGGCGACATTTGGCGATATAACGCCGGCAGTCCCCGAAAAAATCGACAAGTGGGACAGACCCTTTACGGTGCAACTGACACATTTATAACCATATAACAATTACAGCATGGAAACAGGCCCTCTCGGCCCTTCCAGTCCGTGCCGAACATTTATTTTCCCCTAGTCCCATCTACCTGCACTCAGACCATACCCCTCCATTCCCTTCCCGTCCATTTACTTATCCACTTTACTTTTAAATGTTAAAATTGATCCTGCCTCCACCACTTCTGCTGGAAGCTCATTCCACACATCCACCACTCTCCGAGTAAAGAAGTTCCCCCTCGTGTTACCCCTAAACTTCTGTCCCTTAATTCTCATGTCAGGCCCTCTTGTTTGAATCTTCCCTACCCTCAATGGGAAAAGCTTATCCACGTCAACTCTGTCTATCCCTTTCGTCATTTTAAAGACCTCAATCAAGTCCCCCCTTAACCTTCTGCGCTCCAAAGAATAAAGACCTAACTTGTTCAACCTTTCTCTGTAACTTGGTTGCTGGAACCCAGACAACATTCTATTAAATCTCCTCTGTAGTCTCTCTATTTTGTTGACATCCTTCCTATAATTAGGCGACCAAAATTGTACACCATACTCCAGAATTGGTCTCACCAATGCTTTGTACAATTTTAACATTACTTCCCTACTCCTATATTCAATGCTCTGATTTATAAAGGCCAGCACACCAAAAGCTTTCTTTACCACCCTATCTACATGCGATTTCACCTTCAGGGAACTATGCACAGTTATTCCTAGATCCCTCTGTTCCACAATATTCCTCAATTCCCTACCATTTACCATGTACAGCCTATTTTGATTTGTCCTGCCAAGATTTATAATGAGTTACATTTCAAACTTGATTATCCCTTGAGGCTTAGTTCAGTGTAGAAATGCAGTGCGGAAACAGGCCCTTCGGCCCACCGAGTCCGCGCCGACCAGCGATCCCTGCACACTAGCACTATTCTACATACACTAGGGACAATTTACAATGATACCAAGCCTATTAACGTACAAACCTGCACGTCTTTGGAGTGTGGGAGAAAACCGGAGATCCCGGAGAAAACCCACATCGGTCACGGGGAGAATGTACAAACTCCACACAGACAGCACCCGTAGTCAGGATTGAACCCGGTTCTCTGGCGCTGTCAGGCAGCAACTCTACCGCTGCACCACCGTCTGGTTTGAGGTATCAGGAATAATCATCGAAAACAAGGTTTAGCAAGAGCAGGGGCTTAATTTTAAGGCTCTACTAAAACTTGGTCTTTTACAGTAATCATTTGTTGTGTTTGTATTTAAAAGATTGTCCACAATTTTTAGAAATCTTAATAGAGAATGCTAGCAAATGATGTACCGAAAGTTTGAAAGTTATTGAATAAGACATTTAAATAAATCACATATCCAACCTATAAACTGCAGCTTTAAAAACAAATGTTGTCTGTTGTAACCCCTTAAATGGAACTTCACATTATTCCTTTGTGATAAATGATTTGTGCAATGTAATTAAGCGTTGTAATTACTTTGAATGCAATTAATTTGTGATTGGTTTCTTGCGAGATTTGTTGCTTTCAGTGTAAGTGCTTGCCATGATACATCATAAAGGTGAATTACCACAGCACTACAGCGCCGCAGCTACTAGAGCTGCTGCCTCACAACTCAAGTGATCTGCATTCAACCCTAACCTGCCGTGGTTCGTCTTAAAAAGGAATACTTGGAACTTTGTCAGCGCCCTTTGTGTGGCGGCTCTTTGCATACCTTGTGCTGTCAGTGTGGAGTTTGCATGTTCTCCCTTTGAGCCCATGTGTTTCCTCTAGGTACTCCAGCTTCCCCCCAGATCCCAAAGACACGCATATTGGGGGTTAATCAGCCACTGCAAATTGCCCCAGTGTGTAGGTGAATGATAGAATCAGCGAGGAGTTGATGGAATAGGTTACGCCAACAAATGGGCTAGCTTTGTGTACCTGCATAGCCTCGAAGGGCTGAAATGGCCTCCAATATCAACAGGAAATATAGTAGTCGATGTAATTTCTCTATTAGATCAGCTATCAGCTTCAGTTGAAGTACATGACAAAGCCCAAATTTTTAAGTATCCTTTTAAGTATCATTTGATTAGTACGGGTGCCAGGGGTTAGGGTGGAAAAGGCAGGAGAACGGGCTTACGAGGGAGAGATAGATCAGCCGTGATTGAATGGCGGAGTAGACTTGATGGGCCGAATGGCCTAATTCTACTCCTATTACATGACCATATGACCATAAGTAGGGGCCGCACGGTGACACACAGGTGGAGTTGCTGCCTTGTAACGCCAGAGACCCGGGTTTGATCCTGACTACGGGTGCTTGTCTGTACAGTGTTTGTACGTTCTGTTCGTGTCTGCTTGGGTTTTCTCCGGGTGCTCCAGTTTCCTCCCACAATCCAAAGATGCACAGGTTTGTAGGTTAATTGGCTTTAGTAAAAATTGTAAATTGTCCTTAGTGCATAGGATAGTGTTAGTGTCGGGGATCGCTGGTCGGCACAGACTCGGTGGGCCGAAGGGCCTGTTTCTGCACTGTATCTAAACTAAATTAAACTAAACTGTGGTAGGAAACCGGAGCACCCAGAGAAAACCCACACAGTCACAGGAAGAATATAGAACTACATACAGATAGCAGGGGGGGTTACACAAAAAGCTGGAGAAACTCAGCGGGTGCAGCAGCATCTAAGGAGCGAAGGAGATAGGCGACGTTTCGGGTCGAGACCCTTCTTCAGACTACAGATAGCACCCGTAGTCAGGATCGAACCCGGGCCTCTGGCGCTGTAAGGCAGCTACTCTACCGCTGCGCCAATCAAATTTGATGTGGACCTTTCAAACATCATTCATTCCCTTGTTTGGCTGAGGTTGTTCTTTTTTGTCTTGGCTGTTTTTCATTCTTAGTCCCTATTTGTGTCACTTTATTAACAGGTTTAATTAGCTTAATCTAATTCCTTTTCATTAAGCACTAACCATTTCATCATGTTCAACGTTAATGGTAAGCCATTTATCCTGTCATGTTCTTTTCTGTATCCAGCAACTGTTGATGTACAGAGTGCAGCACAGTCTTGTATGACTACTTTTTGTTTTATAACTCCCTCAGTACACTGTGTTCTTGCAGCCATTAAAACGTTCATGATTATTTGCTCTCATCACTCAACTTAAGATTCTCTGCTTTCAAATATTTTCTTTCAGGAGAAATGCAGCCCTTCAGAATCCAGGGCAAGCTGTACACCACCTGGGGCGGCACAGCGGCGCAGCAGGTAGAGCTGCTGCCTCACACCGCCAGAGACCTGGGTTTTTGATCCTGACCTCGGCTGCTGTCCGTGTGGAGTTTGCACGTTCTCCCAGTGACCGCGAGGGTTCCTCTGGATGCTCCGGTTTCCTCCCACATCTGAAAGATGTATGGGTTTGTAGGTTTTATATAAACTGCCCCCTAGTGTGCAGGGAGAGGACATAAAACTGGCTTAACATAGAACGAGTGTGAACGGGTGATTGATGGTCAGCATGGACTCGGTGGGCTGAAGGGCCTGGTTCCATTCTGTATCTCTGAACTCTAAACTCTGATCCACCTTTACAGTTTGGCAAGGCTACATTTGGAGCATTGCATTCACTTATGGTCACTCTTCTATAGCAAGGGTGTAATGACACCGGAAAGAATGCAGAGAAGATTTACGAAGATGCTGCCAGGACCTGAGGGCTATCTGGAGAGATTGGGCGAGCTGACAGTTACAAAGCACACCGGCACCCCCTTTTGTCCCTCCACCACCCCCCCCCCCCCCCCCCAAAAACAGTCCCACCCACGCTGGGTTCTCCATTGTTCTTCCCCTCCCCCCTTCATGGCGGTTCCTCCACGTTCTCATCGACTGTCGACCATGGGTCGACCGGCGAGGCATTGCCGCCGCGAGGCTTCACTGTCGCCGAGATGCCATCATCGCGAGGCGTCACCGCTGCCTCCGCTAATCTCTATCAACAAAAGATTTTATGACTTGGAAATTAGAGTACTGGCTAAGTCTCTAGACTTTAGAGATACAACGCGGAAATAGGCCCTTCGGCCCACTGAGTCCGCGCCGACCAGTGATCGCCCCGTACACTAGCACTATACCTGCACGCTAGGGACAATTTACAATTTTTACCAAAGCCAATTAACCTCCAAACCTGTACGTCTTTGGAGTGTGGGAGGAAACTGGAGAAAATCCACCCTGTCACGTTGAGAACGTGCAAACTCCATACAGACAGCACTCGTAGTCAGGATCAAACTCGGGTCTCTGGCGCTGTAAGGCAGCAATTCTACTGCGGCACCACAGTGCTGCCCTTAAGTCATACACCTGCACTTTCCATTTAGTTTCCGTTGTCTAATAAACCAAGTCACGAGTCATAGGAGCAGAATTAGGCCAACCGGCCCATCAAATCTACTCTAAAGATCTTACTCGGAGAGTAGTTAATCTGTGGAACTCATCGCCACAGAGGGCTGTGGATGCCAAGTCAGTGGATATTTTGACGATATTTTGACGATATTTTGATAGACAAATTCTTGATTTGAACCGGTGTCAAGGGTTATGGGGAGAAGGCAGGAAAATGGGATTAGGAGGCAGTGATCAGCCATGATTGAATGGAGACTCGATTGGCCTAAAGGCCTAATTCTACTCCTATAATTTATGAACTTGTAAAGATAATTACATTATATTTGACTCAAACACCGAGTGCTGGAGTAACTCAGCGGGTCAGACAGCATCTGTGGAGGAAATGGATAGGTGATGTTTTGAGCCGGGACCCAAACTAGACTGGTTGATTTGCTTGCTTCCTGGTTACTTCTATGGTGCATATTCTCCTTAATCTATTGCATCCGTGATATTTGAATCAATACTTTAATAAATTTTGTAAGGAACTTAAACACGATACAAAAAGTGGTATTTCACACTGTTATGCCATATGGTTATCTGTTTGGAATACTTTCTCATGGACTGAGATCAAATTTAATTTTGGTTACAGTAATATGAGTTTTCAAAACAATGCACTGTGCTAATGAAAATTACTAAAAGGCCTGGATAGAGTGGAAGGGGGGAGGATGTTTCTACTGATACGAGAGCCTAGAACCAGAGGGCACAGCCTCAGAATAAAGGGTTGGACCTTTGGAAAGGAGATGAGAAGGAATTTTGAGGAATGAGGGTGTCGGGGATTATGGGGAGGAGGCAGGAGAATGGGGTTGAGAGGGAAAGATAGATCAGCCGTGATTGATGGGCCGAATGGCCTAATCCTGCTCCTATCACATGAATATCTTTAATCAGAGAGTGGTAAATCTGTGGAATTTTATTGCCGCAGACAGCTGTGGAGGCCAAGTTATTTGGGTATTTTTAAAACTGAGATTATCAGACACCTGATTAGTAAGGGTGCCAAAGGTTGTAGGGAGAAGGGTTTGAGAGGGAATGGGTTTGAGAGGGAAAGATAGATCAGCCAGATTTAATGGCGGAGTAGACTGGATGGGCCGAAAGGCTTAATTCTGCTCCTACTACTTATGAAGTTGACATATTAGGCAACAGAAACTCTAAGTGGAAAGTGCAGACATGAGTACGTCGGTATTTGATGTGGGTCTCCAACCTACATAAATCCCAGTTTTAACATCATTGTTATTCAGCCACAAATGATTTTGGCTGCGGTTTTGAGCAATTTGTAACATGACCAATAAATGAAAGAATGTGATACTAACGAGCGAGGGTTTCATTTTCTGTCTTGTGACAGGGCCAATACCATAGAAGGAGCAGAGGAGATTTTCTGGAAGCAGGCCGATTTTGGTTATGTTAAAGAAATGCTTCTTGAGATGAAAACACTGTGCGAACCAGTCTCAGCAGTAAGATTTTCTAAACCACTATTTGATTTATGCTGAATTAAGCTTTCTCTTTTATATTGGCACAGAATTTGTCCAACATGACCCTTCAGTTAGTCCCATTTACCTGCACTTGAACCTCTCCTATCCATGTACTTATTGCCGAGAACTCAGTGGTTCAATGGTGCTTTATTTTCATGTGTGTATTGCACAGAGAAGCGCGGCACGGTGGCGCACTTATAGCGCCTGAGACCTGGGTTCGATCCTGGCTACCGGTGCTGTCGTGTGTGTGTGCCCATGTGTGCATGGACACTGTCAGTATCACTCTCGCAACAATGGGCGGTAGAGTTGATGCCTTACAGCGCTTACAGTGCCAGAGACCCAGGTTCGATCCTGGTTACAGGTGCTTGTCTGTACGGAGTTTGCATGTTCTCCCTGTGACCTGCGTGGGCTCTCTCTGAGATCTTCGGTTTCCTCCCACACTCCAAAGACATACAGGTTTTTAGGTTAATTGGATTGATATAAATGTAAATTGTCCTTAGTGTGTGTAGGATAGTGTTAATGTGCGGGGATCGCTGGTCTGCGTGGACCTGGTGGGCTGAAGGGCCTGTTTCTGTGATGTATCTATAAACTAAAACAACATGAAACTATCTTCTGCATTCTGTATCTTCCTCTTTGTACTATTGTCCTTGAGATTGAACTAATTGTATCTATCTATGGTATATGCAGTCTGTTTGGATAGTATGCAAAACAAATATTTTGACTGTACCTTGGTGCAGGTCACAATAATAAACCTAAACCTGTTTAAATATCTTTAAAATATCATTAATGGGACAATCGAGAGAGTTTTATTGTCGTACGCACCGAAACGGAACAATGAAATTCTTGCTTGCAGCAGCAGCAAATTAGATTTGTGAACATAGTACTCAATAGATAATATAATAAACAAGCAAAGAAAAAATATAATGTAAAAACAAAACAAAGCCCAAAGTCCCTCGTACAACCCAGGCAGTTTGTAGTTCTGGGTTTAGCTGGAGTGTTCAATAGCCTGATGGTTGTTGGGAACAAGCTGCTCCTGAACCTGGCCGTAATAATTTTCAGCTCCTGTACTTTCTAGCTGAAGGCAGGAGTTAAGTGAGAGCGTGGCCATGGTGGTGTGGGTCTGTTGACGATGCTTTCTGCCTTTTTGAGGTAGTGCTTCCTGTAGATCCCTTTAATGGTGGTGGGGGGGGGGAGGGGGGGGGGGCGGTACCATGATCGACTAGGCAGTGTCCACCGTTTTGTGTAATCTTGGTTCCTGGGTGTTCAAGTTGCCAAACCAGGCCGTGATGCAACCAGTCAATCTGCTCTCCACTGTATTCCAGTAGAAGTTCAACACAGTAATTTTCAACCTTAAGGGCCTGTCCCACCAACATGCAACTCCAAGCGATGAGCGCGACCTAACGTGGTCGCTTCAGCCGTCCGGCGTCGCCCGCCGGTCCCACTTCCATCGCTGGAGCCCTGCGGAGTTGTGCGGAGTTCGTCCCGACATCGCGCGGGGCTCCGAAAAACTGTTCAAAAATTCCGCGCGGCAACGGCTTGTCCGCTCGCAGTCGCCTCGACGCATTACACACCGCCTCGACGTCGTGCCTCTGTGAACCTCTATGTGTGTGGCTCCATGGCCCTCTGTGCATGCGCCTCTGTGCCCCTCTCTGTGTGCCCCTCTCTGTCCTGGTGAACTTACCTTAAGACTTCGCTCCAAGTTCGCCTCACTTTGCGCCGCGTTGCGCCACTCACCCGACCTCCGCGCGGCCCTCGCTGCCGGTTTGGTCGTGCTTGCCGCATGCAGGTGCATGCTGGTGGGAACGGCCCTGTACAGGGATCACCTGACCTCCGCGCGGCCCCCGCTTCTAGTTTGATCGCGCTCATCGCATGGAGTTGGATGCTGGTAGGACAGGCCCTTTATTCTTCTGCACTACTTCCAACTTAATGTCCAAATGTTATTTTGCTTTCAGTATAAATGCTTATATTAGTGCCGTTTTTTTTGCTGTATTTTTTTCAGGGTGATTCATCGCTGGCCTGCACGAAATACACTCGTTATTGTAGAGCCACTAATCTCTACATTGATTTGAGAAACCCAAGAAGGGACACAGACAGGTCTCTGCCTTTATCTGTCTTGTTTGCAATAACAGCAGAACATACTTCACTCTGTTGTGTAACAAGTAGCAACTGTAAATTGGCCCTAGCGTGTGTATGATAGTGCTAGTGTACGCGGGTCGGCATGGACTCGGTGGGCCGAAAGGCCTGTTTCCGCACTGTATCTCTAAACTTTAAAACTATAAACTACAATCCTAAATGCACAGTGAATGTCTCTTTGTCTAATGTCGTGTGCTCAATTGATAACATAAGAGGAGGGAGTCTAACTCTGTTCCCCGGCTCCCAACAGATACAAGGAGGATTTTCTTGAAGAGGGTGAAATTGGAGGCCATTGTAAGTTGAACAAGGAGGCACTGGTGGCTGAGGGAGAACATAAGAGTCCTCTACAGTCCTGGTACGTACTTGTACGCTTTGTGGCATTGTGATTCATTGGGATACATATTGAGGGAGAATTATCATTCCTGTTCCAAGATGTTAGGGGAAAGCTGCATCTTGTGGCTTCAAATCCCTTTTCCCAAGGAGGATTTAAGGTTGGGAGATACCCATCCATCTTCTGCACGTGGCTGCTCATCACAGAAATAAGGGCAGCATTTTAATTTAGCATTTTAACTTATCTTAAAAACATGAACTTGCAAGGCTGATAGTCCATGCAGCTGTCTAGAGAATATTGTAACTCGTGCTTTAATAATTTCCCTTGCTGGTTGTTTTATTTATTTTAGTAGCTGTGGGTAGATTTACAAATGTAACCAATTGCACTCTATTTACGTTGGTATTTCTAAGCCTAAATGTAAACCGTCGTCTCAACTACTTTAAATTCCCATGTGTTCTGATATGTATTTTCCCTTTCCTCTCTCACTCCCTCCCTCTTCCTCCTTCCCCTCTCCCCCCCCTTCCCCTCTCCCCCCTTCCCCTCTCCCCCCTTCCCCTCTCCCCCCTTCCCCTCTCCCCCCTTCCCCTCTCCCCCCTTCCCCCCTTCCCCCTTCCCCCCTTCCCCTCTCCCCCCTTCCCCTCTCCCCCCTTCCCCTCTCCCCCCTTCCCCTCTCCCCCCTTCCCCTCTCCCCCCTTCCCCTCTCCCCCCTTCCCCTCTCCCCCCTTCCCCTCTCCCCCCTTCCCCTCTCCCCCCCTTCCCCTCTCCCCCCCTTCCCCTCTCCCCCCCTTCCCCTCTCCCCCCCTTCCCCTCTCCCCCCCTTCCCCTCTCCCCCCCTTCCCCTCTCCCCCCCTTCCCCTCTCCCCCCCTTCCCCTCTCCCCCCCTTCCCCTCTCCCCCCCTTCCCCTCTCCCCCCCTTCCCCTCTCCCCCCCTTCCCCTCTCCCCCCCTTCCCCTCTCCCCCCCTTCCCCTCTCCCCCCCTTCCCCTCTCCCCCCCTTCCCCTCTCCCCCCCTTCCCCTCTCCCCCCCTTCCCCTCTCCCCCCCTTCCCCTCTCCCCCCCTTCCCCTCTCCCCCCCTTCCCCTCTCCCCCCCTTCCCCTCTCCCCCCCTTCCCCTCTCCCCCCCTTCCCCTCTCCCCCCCTTCCCCTCTCCCCCCCTTCCCCTCTCCCCCCCTTCCCCTCTCCCCCCCTTCCCCTCTCCCCCCCTTCCCCTCTCCCCCCCTTCCCCTCTCCCCCCCTTCCCCTCTCCCCCCCTTCCCCTCTCCCCCCTTCCCCTCTCCCCCCTTCCCCTCTCCCCCCCTTCCCCTCTCCCCCCCTTCCCCTCTCCCCCCCTTCCCCTCTCCCCCCTTCCCCTCCCCCCCCTTCTCCTCTCCCCCTTCCCCTCTCCCCCCTTCTCCTCTCCCCCCCTTCCCCTCTCCCCCCCTTCCCCTCTCCCCCCCTTCCCCTCTCCCCCCCTTCCCCTCTCCCCCCCTTCCCCTCTCCCCCCCTTCCCCTCTCCCCCCCTTCCCCTCTCCCCCCTTCCCCTCTCCCCCCCTTCTCCTCTCCCCCCTTCTCCTCTCCCCCCCTTCCCCTCTCCCCCCTTCCCCTCTCCCCCCTTCCCCTCTCCCCCCCTTCCCCCCTTCCCCTCTCCCCCCTTCCCCCCTTCCCCTCTCCCCCCTTCCCCTCTCCCCCCTTCCCCTCTCCCCCCAAACTTTGACGCGAGTCACTATTCCTCATATGCATCCATTGTTTTGTGCTATCATAAATTGTTTTGTGCAGGTTTGCAGAGTTACAAACGTATTCCCAACTAAACTTTCAACCGACGGAAGGTGGAGATTGTGACCTTGTGATTGAAAAGCCAACCTACTTCATGAAGCTGGACGCAGGTCAAGTTACATTTCCTACTAAATAGATGGCTTCACTTGCATAATGTTTCGCCTTTATGCAGTCAGTTCCACCTCTACCTGTTAAATTACGTAAATGAAAACTTTGGCTCGTTCAGAACTTGAAAACTGTTCTTTACTTTCAGGCGTCAATATGTATCATCATTTCTGTGATTTTGTTAATCTCTATATTTCTCAACACATCAACAATTCTTTTAACGCCGATGTGAATATTGTGATGTGGGACACTGTGAGTATTTTGTTTATTTATTTTCAGTTGTCGCCCTCAAATTTAACACCTATTTTGTTGCCATTCTATTCCTTCTCTGCAAACTCGATAATGGGGAAAAACCAAAGACGAACACTCTTACATAAGAATTTGTTCTTCTTCAATCTAAATTAACATCCTAATAAACGTACGTTTATTTGCCTACTTACGTTTATTGGCCCCGCTGTATTCTGCTGTGTTACGATATTTGTTTTAGATGGAACTGCCTCTCTAGGTTAGACGGTCAGATCCTTTTCCCCAGGGTAGAAATGTCCAATACAAAAGGGCATAGCTATAAGGTGAGAGGGGGAAAGTTTAGTGGCGATGTGCGGGGCCTGGCTTAAAAAGTTTTTTTTAAGCCAGAGAATGGTGGGGACCTGGATCGCATTGCCTGGGGCGACAATAGATAACAGGTGCAGCAGTAGGCCATTTGGCCCTTCGAGCCAGCACCGCCATTCAATATGATCATGGCTGATCATTCCCAGTCAGTATCCCGTTCGTGCCTTCTCCCCATATCCCTTGACTCCACTATCTTTAAGAGCTCTATCTAACTCTCTCTTGAAAGCATTCAGAGATCCGGCCTCCACCGCCCTCTGAGGCAGAGAATTCCACAGACTCACAACTCTCTGTGTGAAGATCACAAACCTTATCCTGAGGTATAACTTTGTCACTTTTCTCCCACGTCGTGTAGTGGACTCCTCGAAGTCGAGCTAAATCCAAATAGCAGCGGTCATCGTCACAATTGTACCCGAAGAGCAGACTAGTGTTATGCATGAAACCTTATCAAATCGGAGGAAGCAGCCTATTGCAATGAGCATCCAGAGAACCGGCCTCCACCGCCTCTGAGGCAGAGAATTCCACAGACTTACAACTCTGTGTGAAAAAGTATTTCCTCATCTCCGTTCTAAATGGCTTACCCCTTACTGCTAAACTGTGGCCCCTGGTTCTGGACTCCCCCAACATCGGCAACATCTTTTCTGCCCCTAGCGAGTCCAAACCCTTAATAATCTTATTTATTTCAATAAGATCCCCTCTCATCCTTCTAAATTCCAGAGTATTCAGGCCCAGCAGTTCCTGTTCATGTTCTTCGAGCAGAATTAGGCCATTCGGCCCATCAAGTCTACTCCACCATTCAATCATGGTTGATCTATCTTTACCTCTAAAACATATTTTCATGCCTTATCCCCATAGCCCCTGACACCTTTACTAATCAAGAATCTGTCAATCTCCAGCTTAAAAAATGCCCATTGACTTGGCCTCCACAGCCGTCTATGGCAATGAATTCCACAGATTCACCACCCTCTCCTCATCTCCTCATGGTGGTGTATGCAGATATGATAGTGGCATTTAAGAGGCTTTTAGATATGGATCATGTAGATATGGATCGTGTACAGGCAGATGAGATCAGTTTAACTTGGCATCATTCAGGTCGGGACCGTTCGTCAATGTCTGAAGAAAGGTCTTGACCCGAAAAATCACCTATCATTATTCTCCAGAGATGCTGCCTGACTTGCTGAGTTATGCCAGCACTTTGTCCCTGTCTTTGGAATAAACCAGCATCTGCAGTTCTTTGTTTCGGCACTATAACTTGTCATCATGTTTGCAACATACATTGTGGGCAGAAGGGTCCGTTCTTGTGCTGTTCAGTTCTACATGCTATGCATTACAGTCGGGCATTACTGTTAATGCTGTGTTCCGAGTCAATATTCCTTCCAAAAATGGTTAAAATTGTTAAATTTGGCGTCGCAACCTGTCAACTGCAGTGAAGGCTTTTTGGCAATTGATGGAAGCAACCTGACATTTTAATAATTCTGTTCAAAATTCCACAGATACTTTACTTCGTAAAGTTTGAGATGATAAAATGAAGAATGGCTCTGCTGGCACCAACCGATACACGTTTATCAATCGCTGACAGGACCATTTCCAATGCTCTCCTGTCTGTCCTTCACTGCCTTGTCTCGGTGCATACAGAATTACCTCCCATATCCTTGCCAAGTTCAATCACACGCATCTGTCATCATCACACTGTACATGAGCTGTGGAAATCTCACATTTGAAAAATTGTCATCTTATTTCACATCCTTCAATACTTCACTAGCATCTCCCTTTCCCTTCAGTTCTGTGACAATTGATAAAAACTAGTTGTGCCTTCCCCGCTCCCCCTTAGTTCGATCCAAGACTTTTCACAATCCAGTGGGCGAATCACAACTAAATATTAGGTCCAGTGATGGGCCAGGATAAGTGGAAGAGTGTTTGTTCAGAGTGAGTTCATCGTTTGTAGTTTCCTTTATTTAGTAGATACTGGTAGCATAGGTGGTGGGAGCAGGTAGTGAGGGGGATTGTTCTGGGATGCCAGATCCAACTGTTGAGCCTTCCCGAGGTGCCATTGGCTTAACTCAATGAAACACCAATGAAGGGAGGTTCTTAAGCCCCCTTAGGTCATGGCTGACCATAGGTGTCTCCAGGGTGCTATTCCCTATATGGAGGACACCTGTGCGTGACTTTGTTTAACGTGGGGAGACTGGTGCACAGACAGTCACCACATGATCCTTGACTGATCTGGGTCAGGATCCAGTGGCATGGAGTCCAAGACGACCGCAGACCCTTTTCTGCTGCAGCCTTCCCAGCCGTTGTGACGCTCCACTAAGGTCAGCAATCGTCCTCTGCCTGTTCCACCATTGAGGTCTTGGTTGGATTGCTCTTTGTCAGAGACCTCCCCCTCGACCTTACCGCCATGGGTGGCCCTACCAGGAGCATAGCTCCAGACGACATCGCTCTCAGGATCTCAGTTCCACACAAGCTTCTCCACCACGACAAGATGACAATCCATGGATAAGTAGGGAGGGAGGTGCCCACTTGAAAACCCCAATGATACAATGATATACTTGCATCTACGCAACCTGTTTTTTGTAATGAGTGTGTTAACATGTAGGTAGGATATGGAGTTAGTTATTGTCCTTAGCATAAGTTGATATATTCAGTTTAGATAGTACTTTGGCTTGGTTTTCTTGGTTGAGGGCTTATCCTGGTGTTATAACACAAGTACTTTGTTTTTTAATTGTAATTTTGTTCAAAAGTTGGTGTTTTTGTTTCCACTGAGTTAGACCCGAGTGAAGATCTAAAGTATGCATAGAACAGCCAGAACAGTGTAGCACAGGAACTGACTCTTCGGCCTACTGAGTACGTGCCAAACATGATACCACATTAAACTAATCTCTGCTACCTGCATGTAATCCATATCCATCCATTCCCTGCACATTCGCATGCCTGTCTAAAAATATCTTAAATAACACCATCATATCTGCTACCACCATCACCCTGGCAGTGGGATCTCTGTGTAAACAAAAACCTGCCCCAAACTTTAAAGTCAGAGAGTCTATACTTAGTGGAATTCATTGCCATGGACGGCTGTGGAGGCCAATTTATTTGTGTATTTTTAAGTGGACATTGGAAGGTTCTTGATTGGTAAGTGTGTCAAAGATTATGGGGAGACTGCAGGAGAATGGGTTTGAGAGGGAAAGATAGATCAGCCATGGTGGAACGATGAAGTGGACTCTTTGGGCCGAGGAGCCAAATTCTGAAAGGTGAGGGCCAGAAAACTCTATCCTTGTTCTGTCCGGGGAGAAAGAGCAGAACTACAGCACTACGTTCCCCTGCCCCCAGTTAGATTTAACTGTTATAAAAAGTAACTGCAGATGCTGGTCTACACCAAAGATAGACACAAAGTGCTGGAGTAACTCAGTTGGTCAGGCAGCAGCTCTGGAGAAAATGAGTAGGTGATGTCTGTCTGAAGAGGGGTCCTGACCTGAAACGTTACATATTCCTTTTGTCCAGAGATGCTGCCTGACCCACTGAGTCACTTCAGCATTTTGTGTCCCTCTTAGATATAGCTGTTAATTTTGTTCTTAGTCATTTTTATTTTCTTAGTAAGTCTCGGGTGATTCTGAACGTTTGAAAACATCAGTGACAGGCACATACATTTAATAACAGGGACAATCTTGGACCAGGTGTCTTTGGATTTTACTTTAGACTTTAGAGATATAGTGCAGAAACAGGCCCTAGGGCCCACCGAGTCCGCGCTGACCAGCGATCACCCTGTACACTAAAGGGCCTGTCCCACTGTGCAAGCTAATACAAGAGTTCTCCCGAGTTTATTAAAAAAAAAATCAAACTCGTGGTAAGCACGTAGAATGTACGTTGTGGGTACGTCGGAGCTCGGGACGTCTCTTAGCTAGTAACGCTAACGGCAGGTACTCGGGAAACGCGGCACGCTCGTGAAGACTTTTCAACATGTTGAAAAATGTCCACGAGAGCCCCCGAGTACCTACGAGCGGCCATTACCGTAATTCTCCGAGTTCGAATAAGGGGAAACTAGGGAGAACTCCTGAATTAGCTTGTACAGTGGGACAGCCCCATAACACTATTCTACAAACTAGGGTCAATTTACAATCTTTACCTAAGCCAGTTAACCTACAAACCTGTACATCTTTGGAGTGTGTGCTGAAACTGGAACCCCTGCAGAAAACCCATATGGTCACGGGGAGAACGTACAAACTCCGCACAGACAGAACCCGTGGTCAGGATCGAACCCTAGGCTCTGGGGCTGCAAGGCAGCAACTCTACCTCTGCGTCACCGTGCCACCCCTCTGCCTTGCAAATAATCTAGAGACAGATGGTCAGCAACCTCTGCCTAATGGAAGACTTGCCTCTGCAAATAGCTTGTTCTAAGCTCCCCCCAGTCTAGTTTCAATTAATAAAATACGGAATCAAACACTTGCACAACTAAACTTTATTTTGGGTAACACAACAACAGTTTCCCTCTACTATACCTAACCACCGAGGGCGGGTTCGATCCTTGTATCTGCTTGGCCAAGCCCTTCTAGCCTCGTACAAACAGAGACACTCCAAAAGGTCACTCAGTCCCAAGCGTTCTTCCAGAAGATCAACATTGGACCTCGTGGGAGCTACTTTTTATAGGTCCCCGAACCTTGAGGGGCCGAACAACATGGAGGTGGTCTCTATATAGTCCAATAACAAACATTGATTAACACAGTACATGATAGACAGTTCCCTAACCCAATAACACAGTAACTAATACAATGCATCTGACGAAGTTTCCAGATGGAAGTTAACAGAGATGAATTATGCAACATGTGCCTGGGGATTCAGACAACCCAGACAAAGCTCACCATCTTAACCAATCAGCAACTGTCCAAATAGAGCTTTGCAACATTATTTACACTATGTATATCTGGTTTGCAGTGACCCAATCAGTTCTATGCAATTTACACCTAATTGTAAGAAGCTGCAGTTGACCCCATTCTTTCCCTACTGCTCTCATCTAGGCCACAGTCAAACTGGCACCATTCAGCAGCTTGTCCCAGTTCTGCAAAAGGCACATTTAAATTGACCAAAATGGCGTAGCAGCACAGAAGCCTCTACTCAATTTTAATGTCCTGGCTGCTCCAATTTGGCCAGGATTAACACCTTCACTCATTTCTGAGTGACGCCAGTTATGTTATTCCAAACCACCACAAAAATTCACTATTGCCTGGTTATTCATTGAGGATATAAATTGATGACTTTGTTCCATCATCAATTCAGAGTGTAGATGATACATATTAAAATGCTGCTGCCCTGGAAAGTGGCTATTATTCACAACCTAGTCTGTGATACAACATTGTGCAGGAAGGAACTGCAGATGCTGGTTTAAACTGAAGATAGATGCCAAAAGCTAGAGTAACTCAGACTGAAGAAAGGTCTCAACCAGAAACGTCACCTATTCCTTCTCTCCAGAGATGCTGTCTGACCCGCTGAGTTACTCCAGCTTTTGGTGTCTACCCTGTGACACAACATTTCTGCACTGTGTGAAATGTATGGTGTAGTATACAATGCAGAATTCTACTCTTGTGCAGTGTGCTTATCTGTTCTCTGCCATCTGCTCCCAATGAGTACAGTACTTCAGAATAAATTGAGCAGTGGCTTTATTTATTTCATCTCATGAGTAACCTGAATGTTTCATTAAAATGATAATTTTAAGACTTGTCTGATTCTTCAGTCCATATTCTTTGTAAATTGTTGTGGAAAACCATATACTCAAAAGAAGAAAAAATTTACATTTATTACTGCTGTTAATTTTATTTTGCCTGCTACCACTGTGCCTGTTTTGTTTCTCTCCGGCAATTTGCTTTTCACTTTGTTTGAATGCAGTCTTTCAGATTATTTTAAAATCAGTTATTTACAGTCTAATATTTTGAGCCGTGTGAGAGCACCACTTAGAAAATTGATAGTTGTTTCTGAATCGTAAGTGCTGATATAAGTAGGAGTTGATTCCTTTTTCCACCCAGACAGTGATATGCTTTAACTCTAGTATTAGTTGCAACCAGCTGCAGAAAACAGCGTGACCATTATTGGACTACACAGGTTATGGAGTATCATTTCTTAAGTTGTGAAAACCGCTGAATATTAATTCAAAGAAGATTTCTAATCTTTGCCTTGAAGATTGGCGTCTGCTTTCCGTACTTGGAAATAAATTGAACAGTAATTTCATTCCTTTGATATAATGCAACTTGATTACAGCACTAAAATATGTTCAAGCTAAGCTCTCTCTGCAAATTGACTTAGGCGTCCATGTATTTCAAAACTTCTTGACTAATTCCTCTTTGCTTACTTTTATATGTACACTTCTGTAGACCCTTCATTGGTTTTCTGGGCTGACTATTCTCCCCTGTTTTGGAAGCTGTAGTTTATGCCTTGGAAATAAATAAATTACAAATAAGCGTATCAACATTGCATGCAGAATTTGTAAAGACACGAGTGCAGAATGCTGAGTCTTATATGGACAATGTCTTATGGCGGCTGAGAGATTTGTATTAATGTTTGATGTATAGAGTCATACAGTGTGGAAGCGGTCCTTTGGCCCAACTCGTCTACTCCGACCAACATGTCCCATCTACACCAGTCCCACTAGACTGCATTTGGCCCATATCGCTCTAAACCTGTCCTTTCCATGTACCTCTCTAGTTGCCTCTTAAACGTTGCGATAGTCCCTGCTTCGTCTATGGGAATGTGATTTTTTTAATACATGTTGATATTTTTTATTCATACTAATCCAGCTAATCTCTTTTGTTTTATAGAGTTCCTATGGTTATGGTGATTTATTCAGTGACACCTGGAAAGCATTTTCTGATTACAATATCATACATTTGAAAACATTTGACCATAAAAGGGTATGGAAGTATTTAAATATTTGTAGTATGTTCATTTTAAAATGTAATCTGTTTACACATCAACCTTGGTACGTTTCTATGTGAATATCCAGGTATGTTTCAAGGAAGCAGTCTTTTCCTTACTTCCACGGATGCGCTACGGACTATTTTACAACACACCTTTGGTAAGTTTGCTTCATGCTTCACTACCTCTGCAATGAATGTAATTTGTTATTTCAGGTGAGAGTAGCGAGATTTAATAGGAACCTGAGGGGGGAAGTTTTTCACCGGGGAGTGGTGGGTATATGAAAGAGGCTGGCAGTTGAGACAGATATTACAACAGCATTTAAAAGATTTGTGGACAGGTACACGGATGGGAAAGGTTTAGAGAGTTATGGGCCAAACGTGGGCAAATGGGACTCACTTAGATGGGGTATTCCATAGAGGGGGTACAGAGAAGGTTCACCTGGGATGTCAGGACTTTCATATGAGGAAAGACTGGATAGACACGGCTTGTACTCGCTAGAATTTAGAAGATTGAGGGGGGATCTTATAGAAACGTACAAAATTCTTAAGGGGTTGGACAGGCTAGATGCAGGAAGATTGTTCCCGATGTTGGGGAGGTCCAGAACAAGGGGTCACAGTTTAAGGATAAGGGGGAATTCCTTTAGGACCGCAATGAGAAAAACATTTTTCACACAGAGAGTGGTGAGTCTCTGGAATTCTCTGCCATAGAAGGTAGTTGAGACCAGTTCATTGGCTATATTTAAGAGGGAGTTAGATGTGGCCCTTGTGGCTAAGGGGATCAGGGGGTATGGAGATAAGGCAGGTACGGGATACTGAGTTGGATGATCAGCCATGATCATATTGAATGGTGGTGCAGGCTCGAAGGGCCGAATGGCCTACTCCTGCATCTATTTTCTATGTTTCCATGTTTTCTATGTATCTGGTCAGCATGGATGAGTTGGGCCTAAGGGCTTGTTTCTGTTCTGAATGACTCAATGACCTTTCATTCTGAATGCAACATATGCACAAAGATCGGTTTATTAATTTTTCTGTTCAAAGTGCTTCCAACATATAAAATACAAACTTACATGAATTCTGCGGTGGCATGGAACACTAGACCTTTCAACAAGATTGTGGATTGATTGTAACTAAATTCCTGAAACAGATAGCCCAGAATCCTTGTTACTTACTTGTTCACAAACTGTGCACTCTATAACTCAATGTGTACTCTGAAGAACAGTCGCAAAAATCCCATGGCTGGTTTTGCAATAATGGAATTAATAATCTGTTTTCGGATGGAATTAAATAAATTTAACATGCAAAGGAAGGTTCTCAAGCTGTTAGATTTTCACAAATTAAACCTTCTTGTTTCTGACAAGTCTGAGCAAATAACCTACCAAAAATATTTCTCTTATGTTTTTATTTGTTATCTTAGTCTCTTGTTCATTGCAAATGCGAAGGGACAAAAAACTTCACTAGACAGTTTCAATAACCAAGAAAGAATGAAGTGTTTTATGAGAACCACTTTTTTGTACTTGTAGTACTTACTGTATACTACTTATCGTAAAATTATAAATAAACATGTAAAATTATAATTAATCACAGTACTGTAGTAAATATATAGTAAAATTTAACAATAATTTCACAAAAGATTAAACATGAGCCCTTTAATAGGATCAAACTTTTAACCTCACTGGGTCATGAAATTTGATGAGTAAACGTAAAAATGTCTTTGCCATTTATCCATTTATGTTAGTCCATGAGATGATTAGTTACATATAATGTTAATTCTTTGCTTTTAATTTACAGGTGCCTGACTGCTTTAGCACAGGGATGTTCAGAGCATTCTCACAACATGTCCTCTTTAGGTTAAATATTACAAAAGATGTTCCGCTGGTAAGTACCAAATGTAAAAGCGAAGTACTGTAATAAAGGAGTAAGCTCGAATTTAATTATTCAAATAATGTGCTCTGCTGACGACCTAGGATAACTGCATCAAAAATTAGTCACTTCGGATGTTGTTTAGTTTAAAGATACAGCGCAGAAACAGGCCCGTCGACACAATGAGTCCGTGCCGACCAGCGATCCCCGCACACTAATGTACTCCTGCACACACTAGGGACAATTTTACAACTCTACCAAGCTAATTAACCTACAGACCTGTTCATCTTTGGAGTGAGAGAGGAAACCAGAGTGGAAAGCCCACGTATAGAGAACGTACAAACTCCGGATCAATCCTGGGTCTCTGGCGCTGTGAGGCAGCAACTCTACCGCTGCGCCACCGTGCCGCCCTTGGTACTTGGTACAAGTTCTTGAGTAGTTGGGAATGACAAGACTTATGTGTCTTTATAAATTATACCGGCAAAACTGCCTTTTGATGAGCGTTTGCCGACACTGGGCCTGTACTTGCAGGAGTTCGGAAGGATGATGGGCGAGACCTCATTGAAACTTACCAAATAGTGAAAGACCTTGATTATGTGGATGTGATGAATATGTTTCTGCTAGTGGCAGAGTCTAGGACCAGAGGCCAGAGCCTCAGAATAAAAGGGTGTACCTTTAGAAAGGAGTTGAGGAATTTCTTTAGTCAGAGGGTGGTGAATCTGTGGGAATTCATTGCCACAGAGGGCTGTGGAGGCCGTCGATGGATATTTTTAAGGTGGAGACTGATAGGTTTCTGATTAGTGAGGGTGTCAAGAATTGTGGGGAGATGGCAGGAGAATAGTAAGATTGAACGAGAACTTACCAGTTCGAAGGTTGATCATTATTTCATGAGGAGTCGAAGTGAGGGATTTCGTGAAGAGCCCGCCGGCGCGCATGCTCGACATACTTCAAAGTAGCGGCGTGGAATCACAGAAACCAATCAAGAAATGACTTCACATAGTAAGAATGAAACGACTAAGATTACCAGCTGAAGGTGATTGAGGGTTGGGCGAGGAGGGCACGAAATCCCTCACTTCGACTCCTCATGAAATAATGATCAACCTTCGAACCGGTACGTTTTCGTTCAATCTTACTATTTCATTTCGGAGTCACGTGAGTGACTTCGTGAAGACTTCAAAGCTTCTGTGATGACACGCCCTGGACCACGTCCATGCTGTCACACCACTACCAGGGATGGATGGGAGGAATAACTTGCTGACTAGTCCATACTGCAAAACAAAGCATATTTATTAACAAACAAATCAAAACCCCTCATTCGGGGACATCTCCACGTTCTTGCCCCGCATCTAGCACGGCTTCTGCGAACTGTAGAGGCGCAGCAACGGGCCGGTTGTAGAACCGCTGGAACACCGTCTCATTAGCCCATCCTGCTGTGGCAAGAATATGGTCCATGGGCACCTCCATGACCCTCGCCGCCGACGTCGATGCAGCCCTGGTGGAATGAGATTTGAACACATTAGTGTCGATACCTGACTTACCCAAGACGACTCGAAGCCACCTGGATATCGTCTGTGTTGTCACTCGATGGTGAGGTCTCTTATGAGTGACAAGCAGGTATCTCTCCATTCCTCTGATGCTTGCCGTCACCTTGACGTAGTAACGGATATGGGAGGCTAAGCATAGCCTAGCATCGGCGGGGTATGCCGGGAACTTCAGCTGCAGCCCTGTGCACCCAGGTCTGTGTTGCTTCAGTAGCTCGTCAACAAAGAAAACTACTTCTGTGGGGGTAGACATCATTCTGTCGACACGTAGTTTGTGGAGTGTCTGTACCCTCTGTGCTGAAGTCAGCGCTAGTAACATCACCAGCTTCATGGTGAGTTTGTCCAGCTGGAGCCCTTCCATGGGGGACCACGTCCTGAGCAGAGTTAAAACGTCCCTGACATCCCAGGTGATATTGTAACGTGGTGTAGGCGGATTCGTATTGAAAATACCCCGCATGAGCCTGGACACTAGCCTGTTGGATCCCACCTCAATGTTGAGGTAGAATGATAGAGCGCTCCTGGCGCTGTTGATGGCACTGTAGCTTAAGTGTTCATCATGGTGCAACCCCGCGAGGAATTCCAGGACGTCGGTTACAGTCACGGCATCGTACGTGATGCGAGAGCGGCTGCAGAAGGCTTCCCACTTCCTGATGTGAGAGCGGTATCTTCGCCTTGTAGACTCTCGCCACAACGCCGCAATGTATCCATGGTCCGGGTAGAAAGGCCGTATTGTTGTAAAGGCCGATTCAGAATCTGCAAGCCAACAAATTTAAATAGCCATGGCAGGGATGTGGCTCCCCTGAAACAGGGTGAGTAACTAATTCTGGGCTACCCTGCAAACGGACCCAAGGTTCACTGAGCGTGTCAAAGACCATCGGATACCATGGCTGTGTAGGCCAGTCGGGTATGATAAGGATGCCCTTGGCACCGTCCATCTGAATTTTGCGTAATACCCGACTGATGAGGCAAAACGGGGGGAATGCATAGAAAAAGCAATTCCCCCAGTCTAGCGAGAATGCATCTAACGCTATAGCCCCAGGATCTGGTTCCCACGCGACGTAGGTTGGTACCTGATGGTTCAACCGGGACGCAAAAAGGTCAATGTCCGGTTTCCCAAATTTGGCTGTGATTTTTGCAAAAATTTCAGGATGTAACATCCATTCAATATTATCATTGAACTTGCGTGACCTGGCGTCCGCCACAATATTAAGCTCACCTGGCAAATAGGTAGCTGAAATCCAAATGTCTCTCTTGACACACCAGAGCCAAATTGAATTAGCCAATTTATCACATGAAACTGACCTGGTACCGCCCATGTGGTTTAAATATGCCACCGCTGTGGTATTGTCTATTTGGAGCCGGACATGTGCTCCAATGATCTTGGAACAATATGCACGAAGTCCGTGAAACGCTGCAAGCAGCTCCAAATAGTTGATCCCTTGTGATACCAACATCGTATTCTCAAGGGTATCCCATCGGCCCCCACAACTAGAGAATTGATTCGTAGCTCCCCAGCCATCAGAGCTCGCATCAGTTTGTAAGTATATCATCGGTTTCGCCTCAATAATAGTTTTGAACGATTTACTAATGTGGCAAACCCACCATCGTAATTCATCCAATGCTGCAGGCGGCAGCCGCATTGATCGATCATAATGACCAGCATGCCGTCGCAACGCAGCGATCTTGGCTCTCTGCAAGTTTTGATAATGCAGAGGTCCATACCGGGCTGCCGGAAACAAAGCCACAATCTTGCCAATGACAGTAGCTGTGTGACGAATCGATGGTATACGAGTATTAATCAAGTCTGTACACACCTGTGTTACCTCCTCAATTTTGTTAATTGGTATGGTGACTCTCATGCTAATGGAATTCACCTGGAACCCCAGATAATTAATTACCTGGGTGGGGCAGAACTTAGATTTTTCTGGATGAACAATGAACCCAAGCTGTTGGAACAAATTGACCGCAGCTGCAACCCCTTGTTGTGCTAATACCAAGGTGTGGCCGACAATTAAAATATCATCTAAATAGGCCATAACAATATGATGTCTTTGTCTTAAATAAGCCATAATTGGCTTCACCAATTTAGTAAATAAGCGAGGGGCTGTGGTGAGCCCATTAGGCAACGCCCTATATTGCCACAGCTGATCCATCCAGATAAATTTTAAGAACCTTCTGTAATATTTTTTCATAGGTACGGTATAGTACGCATCCTGTAAATCAATGCATGCCATAAAGCACCCTTGTGAAATCAATGATTTGGCCGTTTCAAACGTGTCCATTTTAAAATGAGTATATGTTACAAAGTTATTCAGAGTGGTTAGATCAATAATGACTCTACAGCATCCATCCTTCTTAGGTCTAGTAAAAATATTGGAAACAAATTCAACGGGCTCATGAACCGTTCTCTCTATGACCCCTTTCTGTTCCAACCTTAAAATTTCCTTATAGCCTACTGACTGTTCCGCAGCCGTTAGTTTGAAAGTACGACCCGGTCTATGCTGAGGTGGAGGGATGTCCCCATTAATAAACTCAATACTATGGCCCTGAATATTCCGTAACACATACTCATCGCTGGTAATGTCACCCCATGCACCCGCAAACAACCGCAAACGCCCACCAACATGTGGAGTTAAACAAAGAGAAAAAAGAGAACCAGATCGCCTCACCTCTGTGGTTACCGGCGGTCCCTGACACGAGTGGGTGGTCGTGGAGGTGCTGGGTTGGTTTGAGGTCATGGCGTCCTCATTTTCCACCTCGGCTTCTGCCGAGCCTGTCCTAAAAAAGACCCCTGGGGTTGGGGTGGCTGATAACGGTTTGGAGCTGGAGGGTAATTCCTGGTGGAAGTGCTGACAGACCCTCGTGAACGGCCAAGTGGGGCTTTCGAGCTTGATGGCGTGGGGGCACTGTGAGAGCGCATGAGCCCCACGGTCTTGGCTTGTTCATCCAGCTCTCTGACCCTTTTGGAGAGGTCTTCGCCAAAGAGCTGACGGGGCGGCGGCGGTGGTTTGCACAACCCTGCAAACTTAGGGTTGAGCGCTGGGCGGATGCTGTTTTTGCGAAAGCCGTTTATTTCGTTTTGAGTAGCGCACAGAAGCGCCAGAGCATCCTCCTGGTCCAAATTAAGCTCCTCTCCGTCGACCGACCGCACAAAGGCAGTAATCCCGGCCATGAGGAGTTTCAGGATCCGCTGAATTTTCAGCTCCTGCTGACGGATAGCCGCACTGATGTTGCCCCATATTGGCGTATTGACCACAGGCACGTTGAGGGAATTGCAGTTTGATGGAGCCTTGTGACGGCTCATGGCTTGTAGTGGGACTTCCTCCTGAAGCTGGTGATTATTTAGGAAGTCCACTGTGGCTGCCAACTTCGTATTGATGGGAAGCCCCAACGAATGAGGGGCTGCAAATTTGGTAGCCACATCGAGGAGGTCCTCCGCCGGTAATTCAGGCGGGGGTGGGATGGGGTCAACCACGGCCTCCTCGTCCTGCTGCTCCAGGCTGGTGTACGAAGCTGGTGATGAAGCCCTGTGCCTGTCGCTGCTGGATGCCTGTTGTTGTTGACCTTGTAGGAGAAGCTCCAGCAGCCGCTCCATCCGGTCAATACGCCCTTCACCCTGAACACTCAGGTGGTCGGAGTCCTCCGGCTCTGAAAATTGGCCGGGGCTCCTGTCATCGGCCCGCACCTCGTCGAGGCCCTGCCGGTGCCGGTAGTTGTCGTCGACAGCCGCCGAGGCGAAACTGCGCGATTCCTGCACGGGCGTCTTCAACCGCCTCCGTTTAGCGGGAGCGGAAGCCGTTGCCTCTATGGACAGATGCGGCATGGTGTCGGCACCAGCCGAAGCCTGGATACCTTGGGCCCGTGCAGGCTTGCCAGCTGCCCACATCGTGGACCTTGCCGACGCATGGTCTCGCCCACCCATCCATGGGGGGCTCGGCGACCGTGACGGGACCCCCAACTGACTCGTCCCGGCGTCGAAAGTTGGGGGGCGACGGCTGGACCTCACAGCTGCCCCGGGTCCCATCCTGGAACCTGACCGCTCCTTGGCGGCAGGCAGAGCCTTAGCCCCGACAGGGTTAGGCTGCTGGGCTCCTGCCCTTCCCCTTCTCAGAGGGCTGAGTGAAACGGGCCGTGCAGCCGCACGGACCCTTCTGCTCGAAGCCGTCAGCAAGCCTGCTGTCGACCTGGCTGCCATGGCAGGGTCGTCCTGCTCTGGCGGCACACCACACTCCTCCTCGTCGGACTCCTCCGAGCTGTGGTGTGCGGGCGGGTCCGGACCTGAAAATACAGAGCTCACCGACATCTCCGCCTTCGTTCCGGTCTGCGTTGCAGGTACCCCCGACAACTCTCGCTCCGGAACTGCTGGCCGGCGACTTCTCCTCGAACTCCGGCCTCTTAGACTCCCATCCATGTTCTTGCTGTGAAGCAAACACAAGAACCACCAACTTAAGGTAGCATACTTACCTGCGTGGTTCCCTTATGAAGGGCTGGCGAGGAGCACGCTCCTCCGTCAGCCGTCGCAGCAACACGATACGACGATATGTCGAGCATGCGCGCCGGCGGGCTCTTCACGAAGTCACTCACGTGACTCCGAAATGAAATAGGATTTAGAGGGAATGATAGATCAGCCATGATTGAGTGGACTTGATGTGCTGAATGGCCTAATTCTGCTCCTGTAACTTATGAACATCTCGTTAGATTGGCGTCAGAACCAGTTGTTCTTCTTTATTATTATATGTACAGGCGTACAGTTTTTTTTTGCCATACCTAAGCACAATCCCCGATAGTACAAAGAGCATAGAAATATTCCATTGAGACTGCATGTAAGCGTTGCCAGGTTTTGGCGCCATTTCCAAAGCCCAGGCCAGTCCACGTTGTCGGCCTCCTGGAGCGGTGCCCGATCCAGGCAAGCCCCAGGCTGCTGCAGGGCCTCCAGCCGTTGCCCCAATCCAGGTCGTCCAGTGAACTGTCGTCCCTCTCCTTGTCCACCCCGGCTACCTTCAGCCTTGGTGCCCCGGGGACACCTCCCGCTGCAGACCTTGAGGGCATGGAAGGTTAGACCCCCAGTTCACTCTCTTACCGACCCTTGCTCTTCTCTCCTCCGGCTCCCTCTGTCCTCCACTCCAGTTCTTCAGTCCTCAAGGGACGAGCAGGGGCTGGGCCCGGCAGTTTTCCTCCAGCATTTGTGACTATCTTTAACGTTACATTGACCGGTGGTAGAGCTGCTGCTTTACAGTGCCAGGGACCCGGGTTCGATCCCAACTACAGGTGCAGTCTGTAAGGAGTTTATACGTTCTACCCGTGACCCGTGTAGGTTTTCTCCGATATCTTTAGTTTCCTCCCACACTCCAAAGACGCAGACGCACAGGTTTGTAAATTGTGTCGGAAACATACAAACCTGAGATGCTGGTTTAAACCGAAGATAGACACAAAATGCTGGAGTATCTCAGTGTGACAGGCAGCATCTTGCGAGAGAAGGAATGGGTGACGTTTCGGGTCCAGACCCTTCTTCAGTCTGAAGAAGGGTCTCGACCCAAAACATCACCTTTTCCTTCTACCCAGAGATGCTGCCTGTCCCGCTGAGTTGTTCCAGCATTTTGGGTCTATCTCAGGTTTGGCGGTTAAATAGCTTGGTAGAAATGTAAAAATCATCCCTAATGTGTGTGGGATAACATTAGTGTGCGTAAATCACTGGTCGGTGTGGATTTGGTGGGCTGAAGGGCCTGTTTCCACATTGTATCTTGAAAGTAAACAAAACTGCTTCTATTCAGTCCCTGACAGGCAGGCCATGAATAACTTCTTTACATGTTAGTGTTGCTTCACCAAATTCTGCTGTTGCCTCTGAGTGAGAGTGTTACAGTTTGTGAGTTTTATTTTGTCTGTGGTTTGGGCTGATATGTTGGTGTTCTTCTATCTTGTAGCTGAGTATTAGATTATTAGAGATGCAGCTGGTTTAATGAGGCGTTTCATCATAATAACATTGCTGGCATGTTAATTCATTTTATGAAGTTGGACTTCCATTATGCTGCAAAGATATAACGGCATTTACTGTGTAAATTCAACCACAGTTAGGTCCACTTAATCACTGAACTACACTTCTGCACAATGTTAATTTTTCACACTTAAAGTTAAGATTTAATGCCAATGTTCAGCAGTGCTTTGCAGGTTTTAGCCAAAGACGAAATAGATAAAACCAAACCATTACAAAAATGAAATAAGAGAATGGTGATATGAGAGTTGATGGCTTGTGGAATAGAGATGTGTTATCAGGTCGGGTTAAGTTGCGGGTTGGTATAATAGTTGTACTTCCCGATTAACTTGTGCTCCATACACTGACCACCATTTTGTTATAAAAGAGATCCCCTTCTGCAATAACTTTTAGTTTAGATTAGAGATGCAACACGGAAACAGGCCCTTCAGCCCACTAAGTGATCACCCAGTCCATTAACACTATCCTACACACTATGGATAATTTACAATTTTACAAGTGCCAATTACACTACAAACCTGCAGGTATTTAGAGTGTGGGAGGAAACCAAAGATCTCGGAGAAAACCCCACGCAAGTCACGGGGAGAACGTACAAACTCCATACAGACAGCACCCATAGTCGGGATCGAACCCGGGTCTCTGGTGCTGTGAGGCAGCAACTCTACCGCTGCGCCACCGTGCCGCCCTTTAGATTGGTTCAGTAGTTTGCAGGTTTTGACAGTGAATCCTTTCATACCTAATTCCGACCTGTCCGGGTCTTAGGGAATTGTTGGAAATGGGTGGTGAGATCTGATGCCAAATCCTGAGAGTTAAATGTTACACATTTCCATAGAAATCTGATGTCTGAGAAGGATCCCGATCCAGAACATCACCTATCTATTCCCACCTCAGATGCTGCCTGGCCCGCTGAGTTACCTCCAGAAATTTGTGTTGTGCACAAAATTCCGGCATCTTCAGTTCCTTGTGCATCCAGAATTCCAAAGCAGTTTTTTAACGCTTGGCGAAACATTTGGGGGGGGGGGGGGAACCTGAGGGAGAAATTAATGAGCTAAATGTAAATCTGCAATTGGTCTGTGATGCCAGAAGAAAAGAATGGAAGGGAGAAGAACTCATTTGGAACCGCTGAGTTGCTCCTGCCTTTTGTGTCTGTCTTAAGTTTAAACCAGCATCTGCAGTTCCTCCCAATCCATTTGGAACATGGGATATATTTGACATTTTGCCCATGGATAATTTTGAGTCCTAAATGATAACGCAACAAATATTCAATATTTTGAGATCCTAATGTACACTTACAATTTCGATATTTGGAATTCTTAATGAATCTACTCTCTTTCATCAAGACGGGAAGAATTCGCGTAACGTTCCTGGTAAGGAGCACGCAGTATCGTAGAATTTTAAACCAGCAGGAGGTGAGTAATTAATGAAAGGATTTTTATTGTCTAAGGTGCTTGCCAGTGGTTATTTTTTTTTGGTTTAGAGATACAGTGCCGAAACAAGCCCTTCGGCCCATCCCGTCTGTGCCAACCAGCCGTCCCCAGCACACTAACACTATCCTACACACACTAGGGACAATTTACAATTTTACCAAGTAATTAGCCTACAAACCTGTACGTCTTTGGAGTGTGGGAGGAAACCAGTGCTCCCGGAGACAACCCACGCAGGCCATGGGGAGAACGTACAAACTCCGAACTGACAGCACCCGTGATCAGGATCGAACCTGGGTGTCTGATGTTGTGAGGCAGCAACTCTGCTGCTGCACCCCAATGTGTCTTCAAATTTTATATGGCAGTAATCTCAAAGTGTGCTACCATTTTAGTGTCTTTGGTAAGCTATCCATTATAAAAATGTGCCTTAAGGTTTCTTTTGTAAACTGTGGAAGCTGTTGGCTGCTCAGACAAAAAAACAGCTTTTTTTCCACGAGCAGTAGCTCTACTCAATAACCAAAAATCTGTAGCCTCCTTTTGCTCTGGTATTTTATTTAATTCACATGTTTAATCGATAATGTTTTATTATTAATGTTTAATGTTTTATGTGTCATTCCTAACTGTCACTGTATGTCATGTTGTCACTTGCGGGTGGAGCACCAAGGCAAATTCCTTGTATGTGAATACATTGGCCAATAACTTATTCATTCACTCATAAATGCACCATTTGCTTCAGTGCAGAACTGCACAAAGTAGCTTTGATTAATGGGGCCATTTAGCAAACTTCACTGAAGTGCAAATGTCTTTAAGTGCAAATGAAACACTAGTTTCCAGGAGAGGGGGTCTAGGGTCAAAAGCCACAGCCTCAGAATAAAAGGACATACTTTTAGAAAGGAGGTGGGGAGGATTTATTTAGTCAGGGGGTGGTGAATCAGTGGAATTCATCACCACAGATAACCGTGGAGGCCAAGTCAATGGATATCTTTAAGGTGGAGATTGATATATTCTTGATTAATAAGGGTGTCGGGGTTATGGGGAGAAGGCAGGAGAATGGGATTGAGAGATAAAGACAGATCAGCTGTAATTGAATGGCGTGGTGGACCCGATGGGCCGAATGAACCAAATTCTGTTCCCATAACTAATGAATTTATGAACCTCTCCGAAGAGGAAAGCGGCAAATTTTCTATTTTCAATGCACAACAGTTGCTTTGCTAAATTTGATATAACGATGTAACTGCCAGTCGATAGAGGTGCAAGATGCCTCTCCCACATCCCCCTCATATTCATTTAAAATAAATATGTATAAATGTGAGGCAGTAACATTTTCAAGCAACACATTAAGAACTCCTTCATGAAGGAGGCAGGTAGGACTAGAGTAGGTGGGGCAGGTAATGGTCAGTGTGGGCAAGTTGGGCCAAAGGGCCTGTTTCCACGCTGAATTGCGCAATGACTGTCCAAAAGCTGGAAGGGGTGCAGAGAAGATTTACGGGGATATTGCCAGCACTCTCAAAAATAGCGGAGTCAGGGTATATGAGGAGAAGGCAGGAACAAGGTACTGATTGGGGATGATCAGCCATGATCACATTGAATGGCGGTGCTGGTTCGAAGGGCCAGATGGCACTTATTGTCTATTGGCTCGAGGGCCTGAGCTATAGGGAGAAGTTGAGCAGGCAAGGACTTCAGGAGGATGAGGCGTGATCTTATAGAGGTGTACAAGATCACGAGGGGAATAGACAGAGTATATGCACAGTCTTTCACACAGAGTAAGGGGGATCAAGAACCAGAGGACATAGGTTTAAGGTGAAGAGGGAAAGATTTAATAGGAATCTGAGCGACAACTTTTTTACACAAAGGGTGCTGGGAATATGGAACAAGCTGCTGGAGGAGGTTGTTGAGGCAGGTACATGGATAGGAAAGATTTTGAGGGATAAGGGCCAAATGCAGGCAGATGGGACTAGTGTAGAAGGAGCATGTTGGTCGTATAGAAAAATAGAAACATTGAATAATAGGTGCAGGAGTAGGCCATTCAGCCCTTCGAGCCAGCACCGCCATTCAATATGATCATGGCCGATCATCCAAAATCAATACCCTCTTCCTGCTTTCTCCCCATATCGCTTGGTTCCGTTAGCCTTAGAGATAAATCTAACTCTCTCTTGAAAACATCCAGTGAATTGGCCTCCACTGCCTTCTTGTGCAGAGTATTCCACAGATTCACAACTCTCTGGGTGAATAGGTTTTCCCTCATCTCAGTCCTAAATGGCCTGTCGCTTATTCTTAAACTGTGACCCCTGGCTCTGGACTCTCCCAACATGGGGAACATTTTTCCTGCATCTAGCTTGTCCAAACCTTTAAGAATTTTAAATGTTTCTTTAAGATATCCTCTCATCCTTCTAAATTACAGTGAATATAAGCCCAGTTAACAAATTATTTCATCATATGTCAGTCCTGCCATCCTGGGAATTAACCTGGTTGCATTCCCTCAATAGCAATAATAAGTTGAGCCGAAGAGCCTGTGTTTCCACACTGTATGACTCGATGACACTCCAAAAGCCATCAATTTATTTCATTATCTCCCCTCCACCCCCTGCAATTTCTCTCTCCTGATCTTATAACTTGTCTTTCAAACCTGCTATCAATGTCTTGTATCTCTGCAACATGACAGGCTTGTCGACATATTTTTAAAATAATACACATATGCCTTTGAGATGCTTCTTTTCGGGATGAGAAGTCTCCACATCAAACTTTCCTTCAATGTGCTCTGACAAATGCAACAGAACCTTGAAAATAGAAAGACTTGCTGAAAGTCACGTCAGATTCTGGAAATCTTGTCAAATGATGGAAAACATGTCAAACGGATACAGAAAATGCTGGAAATACTCAGCAGGTCAGCCCGCATCTGAGGGAAGAGAAACAGAGGCAATGTTCAACAGAAGGGTCTGATGGTGCATCTCCTCCCTGAAACGTTGACTCTGTTCCTCTTTCTATAGATAGACACAAAATACTGGAGTAATTCAACGGGATGGGCAGCATCTCTGGAGAGAAGGAATGGGTGACGTTTTAGGTCGAGACCTTACTTCATTCTACATGCCTCTTCCCACAGATGCGGCCTGACAGGACAGGTTGGGGGAGTGGGCAGATGAAGTGTAATGCGGATAAATGTGAGGTTATCCACTTTGGTATCAAAACCAGGAAGGCAGATCACTATCTAAATGGCATCAAGTTGGGAAAAGGGGAAGTACAACGGGATCTGGGGGTCCTTGTTCATCAGCCTATGAAAGTAAGTATGCAGGTACAACAGGCAGTGAAGAAAGCGAATGGCATGTTGGCCTTTATAACAAGAGGAATCAAATATAGGAGCAAAGAGGTCCTTCTGCATTTGTACAGAGCCCCACTGAGACCACACATGGAGTATTGTGTGCAGTTTTGGTCCCCTAATTTGTGGAAGGACATTCTTGCTATTGAGGGAGTGCAGCGTAGGTTTACAAGGTTAATTCCCGGGATGGCGGGACTGTCATATGCTGAGAGAATGGAGCAGCTGGGCTTGTACACTCTGGAGTTTAGAAGGATGAGAGGCGATCTCACTGAAACATATAAGATTGTTAAGGGTTTGGACACGCTGGAGGCAGGAAACATGTTCCCGATGTTAAGGGAGTCCAGAACCTGTGGCCACAGTTTAAGAATAAGGAGTAAGCCCTTTGGAACAGAAAAGAGGAAACACGTTTTCTCACAGAGAGTTGTGAGTCTGTGGAATTCTCTGCCTCAGAGGGCGGTGGAGGCGGGTTCTCTGGATGCTTTCAAGAGAGAGCTAGATATGGCTCTTAAAAATAGTGGAGTCAGGGGATATGGGGAGAAGGCAGGAACGGGGTACTGATTGGGAATGATCAGCCATGATCACATTGAATGGCGGTGCTGGCTGGAAGGGCTGAATGGCCTACTCCTGCACCTATTGTCTATTGTCTATTGACCTGCTGAATATTTCCAGCTTTTCCTGTGTACGCCAGCGGACTTGCCTTTGTTTCCCCTGTGGTGGCAGCTTAGGCAAGGTGTCTAACACTCAAGCTCATCTCGTTGAACATTAAGGGCAAATTAATAGTAATTGGTGCTTTATTGGTCACAGTTGCAACAGCACAGTGTGAGTCTATTTGCATGTATTACACACGCAAGCGCCACCATGCTTTGATGCCGTTATTCAAAGTTTAAATTATACACACAGTAATTGAAATACCTAATTGATTGGAGAGTAAGATAGAAAAAGCTGGAGTTGCACAGCGGGTCATACAGCATCTCTGGAGAAAGGAATTGGATCGAGGCCCTTCTTCAGACTTCAGAGGTGTATAAAATCATGAGATGAATAGACCGTGTAGATGCACAGAGTCTCTTGCCCAGAGTAGGTGAATCATGGAACAGAGGACATACAGTAGGTTTAAGGTGAAGGGGAAAAGATTTAATAGGAATCTGAGGGGTAACTTTTTCACACAAAGGGTGGTTGGTGTATGGAACAAGCAGCCAGAGGTGGTAGTTGAGGCTGGGTCCATTCCAACGTTTAAAGAACAGTTAGACAGGTACATGGATAGGACAAGTTTGGAGGGATATGGACCAAACGCAGGCAGGTGGAACTAGTGTAGCTGGGACATGTTGGCCGGTGTGGGCCAGTTTAACCAAAGGGCCTGTTTCCACACTGTATCACTCTATGAATCTATGACTAAACTTTGTTCAAATTGCTGGTCTGTTGTGTCGAGGGAGATTGCATTCACACAACTCGCAGTTGGCTAAGAGTGTCGGAGATGAGAGCGGGATGGGGGGAAGTGGATGGATGGGTGGGGTATTCATGCAGCATCAGCAGAAGAGGGTTGTAGTGATGTGGGGTGTACCAGTAAGACCCGGAGTCGGGAAAAAGGGGGACACAGTTCATATCTTTTTGGGTCAGTACCTTGAAAGGGTGCGTTATGTGTGTGCTTTATTGCCTTTTTAAAAGATTGAATTATGAACAAAATCATTGTTTATCATTTCATACTGTAATTATGTATTTTTAAGCGCTTAGGTTATTTTTGACATAGATCTGTGTTGGAGAGTTCTTGAATTGTGTTAATTCCTCAATAAAATTAACATTTAAAATACAGCAAATATATTTTACTTTTGTCCTCAGCTTGTGAAAGCTTTGAAGACGGTTTCTGTATTTGATGTCAGAGTGGTGGATTACAAGTAAGTATTTAACCTCGTACGATAGGGATGCGATTTCAGGAGCCTGATGGTTGTTGGGAAGAAACTGTTCCTGAACCTGGAAGTCACGGTTTGAAGACTCCTACACATTCTTCCCGATGGCAGGGGTGCATTGGGAGCGTGGCCAGGGTGATCTTCTTCTTGCGTTTGAGGCAGGAGAAGTCCGTAGCAGGGTGGTGCCATCCGGTTCGACATCCGTAGCTGCCCGCCCTAAAAAGGGCGCATGCTCCAAGTTGCGACGCTGCTGCTGCCTCTGTTTGGTGTCGTTCACCTGACTGAGGTCAGTTGTCAGGTCTCACCATGGGGAGGTCGACAACATGAGCCCCGCCAGGGTGGTGTGGGTCTTCAATAATGCTGGCTGCCTTTTTGATGCAGCACCTCCTTCAGATACTTGGGTTCACTTTGGGGGAAAGCCACTCTTTTAACAGAAGGAAACAAAATGCAGGAATAAAGCACCTCAGATGTTGGAGTTCAATCACAAAAGGACACAAGAAAGGTTTCATACACAAAAAGAGTAAATCAGAAAGTCAGGCAGCATCTCTGGAGAACATGGATAGGTGACGTTTCAGGCCTTCAGACTGATTGTGAGTGGGGGCGGGGAGGAGAAAGCTGGAAGAAATGAGGCAGGATAAAGCGTTGTTACACTGGTGCTCTTTTAGTTTAGTTTGGTTTGGAGATACAGAGCGGTAACAGCCACTTCGGCCCACCGAGTCCGCACCGACCTGCACATTAACACAAGCCTACACACACTAGGGACAATTTCCACTTTTCTACAAACCCAAGCCAATTAACCTACAAACCTGTGCTTCTTTGGAGTGTAAAATCTTTCTTTGGAATTTACAATTGTTACATTTTTCCATCCTCACCTTAAACCTTAGTCCTCTGGTTCTTGATTTCTATACTCTGGTTAAAATACTTTTATTGCATTTACTGTATCTATTCCTCTCACGAGTAATAGGGCGACACAGGTGAAGGGGATACGTTGACAGGCAGCATCTAAGGAGCGAAGGAGATAGGTGACGTTTAGGGTCGAGACCCTTCTTCAGACCTTTAACACCTTGATTTCTATACTCTGGATAAAGGACTGTACATTTGCCATATCTATTCCTCGCATTATTACTACTGCTAATTTTAGGTCATAAGTGATAGAATTAGGGCCATTCGGCCCATCAAGTCTACTCCGCCATTCATTCATGGCTGATCTATCTCTCCCTCCAAACCTGCCTTCTTCCCATACACCCATACTAGTCAAGAATCTATCTATCTCTGCCTTACAAATATCCAAATATCCTTCTGTGGCAAAGCGTTCCACAGATTCACCGGCCTTTGACTAAAGAAATTCCTCCTCATCTCCTTCCTAAAGGAACGCTCTTTAATATTGAGTCTGTGTCTTCTGGTTCTAGACTCTCCCACTAGTGTAAACATCCCCTCCACATCCACTCTATCACTATTTGGTAAGTTTCGATAAGGTCCCCCCCCCCCCCCCCGCCATCCTAAACTCCAGCGAGTACTGCTCCAGTGACGTCAAACATTCATCATATGTTAACCCACTCAGTCCGGGATCATTTTTGTAAACCTCCTCTAGACCCTCTCCAGAGCCAGCACATCCTTCCTCGGATATCGTGAGGAAGGGTCTGGTCATTTTAGATGTGGTCATTTTAGTTTAGAGATATAGCGTTTGACCCACCGAGTCCATCCTGACCCGCGATCCCTGTACATCACCACTATCCTACACACTAGAGACAATTTACAATTTTTACCAAAGTCAATTAACCTACAGACCTGCACGTCTTTGGAGTGTGGTAGGAAACCCACGCAGTCACATGGAGAAGGTACAAGCTCCATATAGGCAGCACCCGTAGTCAGGATCGAACCCGGGACTCTGGTGGTGTGTGGCAGCTAATCTACTGCTGCGCCATCCTGACGCCCCTAAACTGCTAATGTGCACCAACTCAGGGGCGTAACCTCAAAAGTATGTTTGCGATGCGGCAGAAAAAAAGTTAGATGTTGCAGAGTTAGTGAGTGGAGGGGGAATGTTCGGAAGTCATTCCCACAAGCTCATTGACCGTGTTTTGACGAAAGGACCATAATTGGGTAGAACGATCACAGGAACCTTATGCAGCACAATTTATGGGGTTGCTGCACTGCAAAATTGTGCAGTGGTTTTATGCTTGGCTGCTTTGTGCAATATTAATAGTGCTTGGAATACAAGCAGAAAGGAAAGCTCCAGTATTACTCCCACACATCGCTGTTATGCTGCTGAGAAAACCTGCATCAAAAATTTAGGGAGTCATAATAGTTGGCATCAAATCCTGAAGATAATAACGGGTTGTTTATTGTCTGTAATCTCCTCCAGTCTTGCAATCTTCCAGGATCTCTGCACTCTTATGGCCTGGTTTTTGCATCCTGCATTTAATTGCCTCAATCTGCCTTGGAAATTCTCTTCCTTATTAAAGAACCTTCTGGGGATTTATCCACCAGCATAAGTCAAAGGACAAACAATGCACAATGCCAGACTATGTTTGACCAACAATGTTCTGAATATTTTCAGCCACTGTAATTGAGACTGAAGTTCTGAACCTATAAACCTCTTTGTAGCACTGTTGAGTCTTCAATTCCAACTGAGCCTAGCTTACTTAAAAGTTGTGTCCTTTGAGCTGATCTTACTCGCAACTTTCACCGATCTCAAGGAAAACATAAAGGAGAGTAAATTGGAGGGCCAGGCAGTGTCCATGGAGGGAAATGAACAGATGACGTTTTGGTTCGCGACCCTTCTTCAGACTGATCTCAGTCTCTTTCCTCATCGTGCAGCCGAGCAAGCCAACATTATTTTACATTCAGACACAAAATGCTGGAGTAACTCGGAAGGCCAGGCAGCATCTCTGGAGAAAAAGAATTGGCAACGTTTTGGGTCAAGATCCTCCTTCAGACTCCGAGACCCTTATTCAGAATCTGAAGAAGATTCTCGACATGAAACATCACCTGTTCCTTTTCTCCAGAGATGTTGCCTGATCCGCTGAGTTACTCCAGCATTTTGTGTCTTTCTTCGGTGTAAGCCAGCATCTGCAGTTCCTTCCTATACATTATTTTACATTTTATCTTAATATGCCATTTGTAACGGGCGCAATTCTGTTTGATTTTCTTCATGACACGAATTTAACTCAATGAACAGGATCACATTCACTTCTGCACAGAGGCTGGTAGTTAAATGGAACAAGGAAATGGCCTGAGGAAGTGGTTGAGACAGATACAACAACATTTAAAAGAGATTTGGACAGGTACATGGATAGGATGGATTTGGAGGGAGAGCGGCCAAATGCAGGCAAATGAGACCAGTTTATATGGGCAATGGACATAGTCAATGCTTGGCAAGGACAATTTTGGCTGAAGGGCCAATTTGCATGCTATTTGACTGGAGGCAGAGGAGATGAGAATGCTTTTCCATTTTTCTTTCAAAAAAATCATCTTTGGTCAATTAAAATAAAAGCAGGAAATTGATGGGGTGATAAATTGTTTGAAGTGTACTTTCTCATTACGACATCAAATAGCATTGAATTTTATTTCATTGTATTTTGCACTTTCTGATTGTTATTCTGGCAAAAAAAAAAGTCCTGCAGTGTTATTCATAGAGGCATCATGATTAGCTTTTCAATACGAATCTCTTAAATAAAGCTTCATTGTTTACTTCAGCCTAACTACACTTTGCAAGTGCAATTTCACACAAATATAGCATTTTATTTATCATTCCATTCTCCGTAATCTTCCCAGCAAGCATGCAACGTGGAGTGTCTGGATGTATATTGGAATTATTGGACATAAAACTGAACTAACTCCTTATATTCCACACTAAACCAAAATTAAATCAGAACAATAAATGGTCTTGGAGCCCTATAGCATGCCATTATAGAAAGATTTGCGCTAACTCAAATCCATAACTTGCTATATTTGTGTGAAAATAGCTCTGTGAAATTCTTTACTGTGCCTGGCAACTGGGAATATTTGCTGACATCAAACGATGTTACCAGTTAGTTAATGATTTAAGCACTCCCATTAGGTTCTGTTTAAGAAAGAACTGCAGATGCAGGAGAAATCGAAGGTAGACACAAATGCTGGAGAAACTCGGTGGGTGAGGCAGCATCTATGGAGCGAAGGAATGGGTGACGTTTCGGATCGAGACTGTATTACCTTGAGTCAATATAACTTCTAAACCTACTTCTTCAATTAGCTCAATGCATTTAAAGGTTGGTAAAAAAAATAGCGTAGGAAGGAACTGCAGATGCTGGTTTAAACCCAAGATAGACACAAAATGCCAGAGTAACTCGGCGGGACAGGCAGCATCTCTGGAGAGAAGGAATGGGTGACGTTTCAGGTCGAGACCCTCCTTCAGACTAGTCTGACTAATCCTAGTCTGAACATCGGGTCTCGACCCGAAACGTCACCCATTCCTTCTCTCTGGTAATAAATTAGTTTTTGATGTGAAAGACTCATGTGAGGCCAGGATTGATTAAATTAGATTATGTATTGTAGTCTTCACTCTCTTATCTTTTTATGTCCTCAGAGACATTGGATTTTTAGAGCAGCTGAAAATAACACACAATTCGGATATTTTTATCTCCATTCATGGAGCTGGACTGACTCACCTGTTCTTCCTTCCAGATTGGGCTGTCATTTTTGAATTGTACGTATTTTTTTTTTAACATTATCGCAAATCCCTTTGTAGTTGGTGGAATTTCATATGTGCATTTGCCTTTTAGTTCAGTGGCAACAGTCCCTTTAGCTCACCGAGTCCATGCCGACTAACGATCACCCTTACACTAGTTGTATGTTTTCCCAGTTTCGCATCCTACACACTTAGGGCAATTTTCGGAGCCCTAATTAACCAACAAACCTGCACTTCTTTGGAATGTGAGAGGAAACCGGAGCATCCGGAGAAGACCCACGCCATCACAGTGAGAACGTGCATGCTTCGTACGGACAGTACCCGTAGTCAGGATTGAACCCATATCTCTAGTGCTGTAAGGCAGCAAGTCATTCTTTCCCTCATACGCTTTTGTGATCCTCATAATCCACATGTTTCATTTAAAACCGTTAATATTCACATCTTTCAGACTTCTGAAACTAGCTGATCTTAATGTTCTCTTATATCATATGCCTGCCGATGAGAAAGGATTATAGAATCAATCTTCTGAATCCTCACAAAGTCACAATCTGTTGGTCCTAATTCCTTGTGACAAGCTGATGCACACACCCATCTAGCAGTAAATGGCACTTAGAAAGAGTTAGCTCATTGCAACAGGCTGCTTCCTCCGATTTGATACGGTTTCTTGCATAACACAAGTCTGCTCTTCAGGTACAATTGTGACGATGACCGCTGCTATTTGGATTTAGCTCGACTTCGAGGAGTCCACTACACGACGTGGGAGAAAAGTGACAAAGTTATACCTCAGGATAAGGTTTGTGATCTTCACACAGAGAGTTGTGAGTCTGTGGAATTCTCTGCCTCAGAGGACGGTGGAGGCCGGTTCTCAGGGTACTTTCAAGAGAGAGCTAGATAGGGTTTAAAGAGGAGGTGATATGGGGTGAAGGCAGGAACGGGGTACTGATAGTGAATGATCAGCCATGATCACATTGAATGGCGGTGCTGGCTCGAAGGACCGAATGTCCTACTCCTGCACCTATTGTCCATTGACACTTATTTCCTGCAGCTGGGTCTTCAACCCAAATGATGACTTAAACAACTTGTTTAACCATTAACTTGATTTATTCTGTGGTGCTTCAAGAATTGAATGAAGGAATAAAAGAAAAGAATCTTAACCAAACTCATCAGTAATTGGTAATAAATCAGGAAAAGATGTTCGTAAAGTAGATTTATTTTTGTCATTGCCATAACAAACTGGTGACAATTTACATTGCCTTTCATTTTAAATGTGGCAATATTTTTCTTTATTGTGGATGGATTATTTATCTTCTTCATAGAGAGATGCATGGTCTTTGTAGCAATACCTTTGCTCTGTTGATTGAATCTAACTTACTCAAAAGGAAGAGATGTGGAAACAATGAACTGCGGATGCTGGTTTACTAAGGAAGACACAAGGAGCTGCAGTAACTCAGAAGGTCAGGCAGCATCCCTGGGAGAACATGAATAGGTGACTTTTCGGGTCCGGACCTGTTGTCTGTCTGAAGAAGGGTCGCAACCTGATATGTCACCTATCCATGTCTCCGTGGTTGCTGCCTGACCCTCTGAGTTACTCCAGCATTTTGTGTCTTTCCTTACTCAGATAGGAGTATGTACTAGCAATCATCCTCATCTGTCTGCAGCCCATTATGGCTTCAATGATACACAGCCTCCTCAAACGCTTTAGTGATTCTAATTTCCATTGAAGGCAGTTTGCTGTGCCCTCAATTGTTTTTCATTTCCACCAAGTATTGATTTTTCACATTGATGATCTGCAGTAGGGAGAGAAGGGTAAGGTTTACAAATTTGTCATTGAGACGAAAATAGGTGCAAGGGAAGTTGTTTTGAGGAAGCTGTGCTTATAAGCTTTTCCCATAGAGGGTAGGGAAGATTCAAACAAGAGGGCATGACATGAGAATTAAGGGACAGAAGTTTAGGGGTAACATGAGGGGAAACTTCTTTACTCAGAGAGTGGTGGCTGTGTGGAATGAGCTTCCAGCAGAAGTGGTGGAGGCAGGATCGATTTTAACATTTAAAAGTAAAGTGGATAGATATATGGACGGGAAGGGAATGGAGGGGTATGGTCTGAGTGCAGGTAGATGGGACTAGGGGAAAATAAATGTTCGGCACGGACTGGAAGGGCCGAGAGGGCCTGTTTCCGTGCTGTAATTGTTATATGGTGTTATATAAGGTTATGTAATAGGAGCAGAATTAAGCCATTCAGCCCATCGAATCTATCCCTGATGGCTGATCTATCTCTATCCTAACCCCATTCTCCTGCCTTCTCCCCATTACCCCTGACACCCCTGGTAATTTCTAGGGTTAAAAAAATGGAAGAGTTTTTCTCATTGTATTTATACATTATCTTTTTCCTTCACACAGGGACATCATCCAACTCTTGGGGACCATCCTAAGTTTACCAACTACTCTTTTGACGTGACTGAATTTATGCGCCTGGTCTTGTCTGCTGCACAGATAGTAACACAGCATCCGAAATGGCATTTCACGCAATATCATACTGATCTATGACAACACCTGGAGGTTGAATTGTGTTGTTGAACTTTAAAAAGGATTTGCTCACTTCTTAGACACTCTTGTGAAGACATTGGAACCTCTTACTGTTAGACGTACTGTAGCCACTGCATCATCACAAATCCGTTCCTTGGTGTGTAGGTGCGTTTATGAACGGAGTCGAATATTTAAAAGTAGGCAAGTTCTGTAAATATCAAATACCGTTTAGATATTAGAATTGTGTGCAACAATGGTTTATATTTATGTATCCCTTTCCCCTTTTATATACCAATACATCCAAAGGAACTGTTTTTCTCTGAATGTTCTTCTGTTCACGTTGAGTAAACCAAATAGTTGTCAGAAGTCATACTTCATTGTGGTTTTGAAGGGGCAGTGGTCTTAACTGGAGAAAGGGATTTGGAGATTTCAAGGAGGGAATTGCAAAGAATGAGAGCAAAATTACTGAACACATGGCTGTATGATTGGGGTGGATGGAGGTGCAAAGGGAGGATTTTTTCTGGTAAAAAATATCATAGCGTCATAGTCGTGTGGTGTGGAAACAGCCCTTCAGCCTAACTTGGCCACACTGACCAACATGTCCCAGCTACACTAGACCCACCCTCCTGCATTTGGCCCATATCCCTCGAAACCTGTCCGATCCTTGTAACTGTCCAAATGTTTCTTAAACATTGCAATCGCACCTGCCTCAACTACCTCGTCCGGCACACCCACCACCCTTTGTGAGCGAAAGTTAACCCCTCAGGTTCCTATTAAATCTTGCCTATTAAATCAGAGCACCTTAAACCTATGTCCTCTGATTCACGGTTCCCTTCCTCCGGGCAAGAGACTCTGCATCGACCCGATCTATGATTTTGTACACCTCCATAAGATCATCCCTTATCCTCCAGCACTCCACGGTATAGAGTCTTAGTCTGCTCAACCTCTCCTTATAGCTCAGGGCCTCGAGTCCTGGCAACATCCTCGTAAATCTTCTCTGCAACCTTTCCAGCTTGACACAAGTTGTGTGTGAGATGAACGAGCTTTTCTGGAGCAAATTAAAGGGCTAAACTGAGATAAGATTAATTAA
Organism: Raja brachyura; assembly: GCA_963514005.1. Next base: position 44,808,287 of record OY740796.1, read on the forward strand.
AATGAAAGGATTTATAGGATAATTGTTTGAGAAGTTGAAATACGATGGATTCAGAAAGAGTGGTGCAGAATAGTTAATGGGTGACATTTTGGGAGCAGGGAGAATGGTGATGAGAAATTTGAAGTCCCTCAGTCTGAAAATGACCGAGTGTGAGGGAACGAACTACAGATGCTGATTTACACCGAAGCTAGACACAAAATGCTGGAGTAACTCAGGGTCGGGCAGCATCTCTGGAGAAATGGAATAGGTGACATTTTGGGTCGAGACCTTTCTTCGGACCGAAAGAGACTGAGAACTGGATTGGAATTTAAGCAGTGTAAGACCTTGGGCAGAAGATTAATGATGTGTGGCACAGAGACATAGCAGGAAATGCAAATCCACCTCCAGGAACTCGGGTTCAATCCCGATCTCCGCAATTGAATGAAGTTTGAACTTTTTCCAAGCGACTGTTGGCATTTCCCTTGACTGCTGTGGTTTCGTTCCACACCTCAAAGTCATGCTCTGTGTTGGATTAATTGTTCATGATGGATGGATGGGTGGGTAGAACAAGAACCATAATGTAATTGATGAATGTATGAGAGGGGAAAAAAATTAGGGAAGTAAGTACTGATTTTAATGCCATAAGAGCTCTAGGGTGGCATGGTGGCGCATCGCCAGAGTTGCTGCCGGATTCGATCCCGACTATGATTGCTGTCTATACGGAGTTTGTACGTTTTCCCTGTGACCTGCGTGGTTTTTCTCCGGGTGCTCCGGTTTCCTCCCACACTGTAAAGACGTGCGGGTTTGTAAATTAATTGGCTTTGGTAAGATTGTAAATTATCCCTAATGTGTAGGATAGTGCTAATGTGCTGGGTGATAGGGTGCTGGTCGGTGCAGACCCGATGAGCCGAAGGACCTGTTTCCGCGTCGTATCTCTAAAGTCCCAAGTGATGTCTGACATCGAAAAGTCTCCACCGGAAACATCACTTGTCCATGTTCTCCGGAGATGCTGCCTGACCCTCTGGGTCACTCCAGCACTTTGTGTCTTTCCCCCTGGTGAATGTCTGAAATAAGGATCTCAACAAATATCACTGCAGCGTGGGACTTAAGAGGAACAAATCATCTACCAACAGAGACACAAGGAACTGCAGATGCTGGTTTACAAAAAAAAGACACAAAGTCCCTTCAGTCTGAAGAAGGGTCTCGACCCAAAACCTCACCCATCGATGTTCTCCTGAGTTGCTGCCTGATCCCATGAGTTACTCCAGCGCTGTGTGTGTGTGTGTGTGTGTGTACTTGTGGCTTTATGTCAGTATGTGCCCGAGCATCAGTGCGTGTGCGTGTGTACTCTGCTATGTATGTGTGCTGGTATGTTTCTGTGTGTGTATACTGGTATCTGTATGCCAGTGTGTACATGTGTGTGAGAGAGAGAGATGCTGCCTGATCTGCTGAGTTACTCCAGCACTGTGTGTGTGTACATGTGGCTTTATGTCAGTATGTGCATGAGCATCGGTGTGTGTACTCTGCTATGTGTGTGTGTGTGCTGGTATGTTTCTGTGTGTGTATACTGGTATCTGTATGCCAGTGTGTACATGTGTGTGTGTGTGAGAGAGAGAGAGATGCTGCCTGATCTGCTGAGTTACTCCAGCATTCTGTGGGCCTGTGTGTGTGTGTGTGTGTGTGTGTGTGTTTCCCTACATAGGATTCATATCGATGGCCAACGATGCTAGGAAGTTGAAAATTATTTTTCTGAAGGAAGGAACTGCAGATGCTGGTTTAAACCTAAGAGAGACACCGAATGCTGGAGTAACTCAGCGGGACAGGCAGCATCTCTGGAGAGAAGGAATGGGTAACGTTTTGGGTCAGACCAGGGTCTGATGAAGGGTCTCGACCTGAAACGTCACCCATTCCTTCGCTCCAGAGATGCTGCCTGTCCCGCTGAGTTTACTCCAGCATTTTGTGTCTATCCTTTATTATTTATCTGAAGTCGGATAACACTGAAGCCGGTAGATGGCGCTGGGAGACTGGTCTATGGTTGCAATCCGCTCCTGTGTGAATCTAGAGAGGGGCTGGGGTTAAGCATATTGATCACAGTTCGGCTGCAGAGCCGAAGAATATTGCCGATTAAAAAAAAAGTATTGGTTGCAAATAGATTTAGCTGGCTTTCAGTATACTGGGGCTAAAGAACACACGTTTTGTAATTACGTAAAACAGATGATTTTCCGTGAATCTCCAAATCGAGAGACTTCGATTCCTCATCAAACAGCTTAGTTGAGATTGGATCCCGGGTTAGGTTCTGCCCTAGTATCTTTGATTCTGCCCACGGTGACTATTTTGAACTAAGATGCAACTTTAACACAAGATAGATACAAAGTGCTGGAGTTACTCTGTGGGTCAGGCAACATCTCTGGAGAGAAGGAATGGGTGACTGGCTTTTCTGGTCGAGAAGAATATCACCCATTCCTTCTCTCCAGAGATGTTGCCTGTCCCGCTCAGTGACTCCAGCTTCTCGTGTCTATCTTCGGTCGAAGCCAGCATCTGCAGTTCCTTCCTGCACGAGGTTCTGGACACGGCTCAGTCTTATCTCCCAGCTGTAATTTCAGCATTGATCCCCCGGGATAGAAATCCGAACAATGCCTTGATGGATGGTTCCAGGTGCCACCCCTTCCCTTTAAGCAAGACACTGAGTTCGCTATTAGAACTCAGATGAGTCACGGATCAACCACCATGCGGGCCCGCCTGCCGTTTTGTCCTTTGTTCTCAACGTTATATTCTTTCACGAGGCCTGTGCCTGCAATTAAACAGATAAGAGACCACACAAAGAAGATTATCATTGCCGCTTCGGCGAAGAAGACACGTGTTTCTGTGTTGCCAAATGGTCGCAACTCTTTGCAAGTGCCATCTCCGGATCACCAAATTGCTGCTGAAGGGTCTCGACCCGAAACGGCACCTATCCCTTCCTCCAGACATGCTGCCTGACCCGCCGAGTTTCTCCAGCATTTTTGTCTACCGCCGAATTACTTCAGCATCTTTCGTCAGAGGGTGGTGAATCTTTTGGAATCTGTGGGGGCCAAGTCAATGGATATTTTTAAGGCAGAGATAGATAGATTGTTAATTTGCACGGGAGTCAGGGGTTATTGGGGAATGGGGTTAGGAGGGAGAGATAGATCAGCCATGATTGAATGGCGGAGTGGACTTGATGGGCCGAATGGGCTCATTCCGCTCCTATCAGGTGAGTTGATGAGCATTTTGGGGTGGGAGATTGCAACCTTCACGTGGTCCACCCTGTTTCGACGAATGCAATGAACCTGGCGGGCACAATCAAATAAGATCAAATGGAACAAGTTGTCCTACAACTTTAGACTGCGCACGCCATGCACAAGATGAAAAGATGAACATTTTGTGTCTATCTTGGGTGTAAACCAGCATCTGCAGTTTCTTCCTACACGTAGCTGCCCCACCACCACCACAAATTTTTGTCAATATTTTCAATTTTGGTCGGCGCAAAATTAGATGCTCTGAAAGAACTTTCAGGAGTAAACAAAGGAGATGAGGTCACTTATCTGACACCCTTGTGTCTTCATTCACCTCCAGCCTTTTCACTTACTCCACCCACTTGTCAATCAAACCCCCCACACCTCTCACCTGTGTCCCACCTATCACGTGTGTAGGAAGGAACTGCAGATGCCGTTTTAAAACAAGGATAGACACGAAAAGCTGGAGTGACTCAGTGGGTCAGGCAGCATCTCTGGAGAAAAGGAATAGGTGGTGTTTTGGGTCAAGGCCCCCCCCCCCCCAGTCTGAAGAAGGGACTCGACCCGAAACGTCATCTATTCCTTTTCTCCAGAGATGCTGTCCGACCCGCTGATTCACTCCAGCTTTTTGTATCTATTTTACGCCTATGGCTAATTGTCCGGCACCTACCTCTCTTCCAGCCTTCTCCCCCCCCCCCCCCCCCCCAATACAATCTGGCTCAATAAAGGTCTTGACCTGAAACATCATCTATCCATGTTCTCCAGAGATGCTGCCGGTCATCTGGACATTGCTGCACCCTCTGTGGAAGATTCTACCGGAGACCGACACCTTTGACCACAAGTCCATCAGGCCTGTGGTCAGCATGGAACATCATGCGGGGACTGCAGTACAAAGGCCAGAGACTAAAAGTAAAAATATTTAAGATGTATTAGATATATATAAGTGATGTTCTACAACATCTGGTAAGGCCGGTAGCACCAATGGTGGATTGAGAGGAATAGATTGGGTAGATGCACGGAGCCTCTTACCCAGAGTAGGTGAATCGAGGACCAGAGGAAATAGGTTTAAGGTGAAGGGGAAAAGATTTAATAGAAATCTGAGGGGTGACTTTTTTTACACAAAGGGTAGTGGTACATGGAACCAGCTTTCAGGGGAGGCAGTTGAGGCTGGGACTTTCCTAACGTTTAAGAAACAGTTAGACAGGTACATAGATAGGGTGCGGTTGGAGGGATATGGGCCAAACGCAGGCAGGTGGGACAAGTGTAGCTGGGTCATGTTGGCAGGATGTGAGCAGGTTGGGCCGAAGGGCCTGTTGCCACGCTGTAAGACTCTATGACTCTGAGTGGAATGGCCCAGGGCCACCCTTTCCAATATTAACATGGACTTTGTGCGGGGATTAACTGTCCAATCTGCCAGGAGTGGAAATAATATCCATTTGCAAACGCCGTCTCCACATCGTCAACAGGAAACGCTCAGCCAAGAAACACATTCGTCCATTAACCCGCTCTGCAAATAGGTTTTCCAGGAAGCTCTTTGGGTTTTTGGAGCTGAGATTTATGATGATTACCTGCAGACGATAGCCGTTGGAAACAGTGGAGACAGCGTGGTAAATATTTAATCAGCTGGTGAAACACCGGCCAGTTACAGGCGGTGGTGGAGGGGGATATTGGGTTCACTGCGGGGCGAGATCAACTATTGGAGGAACCCGTTTGACAAATTGAACAATCCTTGGCTGCAAACAACAACAACAACAAAAACGCTCAGAGACATCACCGCAAATGTGAGAACTTCATTCGTGTGATACAAGTCAACCGATACCGCCCGTATGGTTGCACCGCTTGATCTTGAACTAGTGTGTGGGAAGGAACTGCAGATGCTGGTTTACACCGAAGATAAACACACTCAACGCTGGAGCAACTCAGCGGCTCACTGGAGAGAATGAATGGGTGGGACACAAAAGGCTGGAGAAACTCAGCGGGTGCAGCAGCATCTAAGGAGCGAAGGAGATGGGTGACGTTTCGGGTTGAGACCCTTCTTCAGGTCCCGGCCCGGTCGATATTCATCAGTTCTATATCTCTTTGTATTACCGTCTATATCTCTTGTCTCCCTCTCCTGTGACTCTCGGTCTGAAGAAGGGTCTAGACCCGAAACGTCCCCTATTCCCTTTGCGCCAGAGACGCTGCCTGGCCTACTGAGTTACTCCAGTGTTTTTGTGTCTGTCATATTGAACTAAGTACAGTTTGTAAAAAAATGACATCTCTTACACTATTTGCCCAGAAGGGGGGGTCCAATATTTTGAATTAATATCGTTCATCTCACGCTGTGTCTTATTCCTATCTACCATGGGGGAATTTTTACACCCCTTTACTGCATCTTGTTACGTAGAAATAAAGAGCTGCAGATGCTGGTTAACACACAGAAGGACACAACGTGCTGGAGTGACTGCGGGCCAGGCAGCATCTCTGGATAACATGGAGAGGTGACCTTCCGGCTTGGGACCCTTCGGACTGATGAGTGGAGTGAAGTTTGGGGGGGGGGGGGGGGGGTGGAGGGGCTAGAAAAGGGAAGAGGCAGAGGAAAGGGGAGATGTTTACAACGTTTAACGCGAAACGCATTCTGATGACATAGACTAAATGACCCATTTATCAAAGGGCGAAGAATCACGTTTGCGCTCTGTGCTTTGAACTCTATACCGTCGATGAGTCTTCAATACCATTCCGTCTATTATCAATAATATATCGATCCTGATCACTACTATTACCGTTAGAAGTCAATCGCTGATACTATACCGCCGATCAATCACTAAAGCTATATTGAAGCTAGAGACAAAATGCTGGAGTAACTCAGCGGGTCAGGCAGCAAATCTCTGGAGAGAAGGAATGGGTGACGTTTCGGGTCGAGAACCTGAACACCAGCCATTCTTCATTCTTTGTGGATTATTATTATATTAGCAGTTATTCATTCTGTTTGGTGAGCTAACTCGACGCTATTCTTTAACTGGTGTAGGAAGGAACTGCAGATGCTGGTTTACACAGACGCAAAATGCTGGAGTCAGCGGGTGAGGGAGCATCTTGCCTGATTTGACAATGCCAACTTCATCATTCTAAATCACAAAAAAACCGCTTTATTTGCCCCAGCATCTTCACGAAGTTAACAAAAACTATGGGAAAAGCAAATTCCTACTTTGATTATTAATTCAGGTTTCACGTCGAACAGTCCGGGGAACAAGCCAAGATTGGTTCTTGGGGAAAACTTGGTGATAATTTCTGAAAAGATGCGGAAAGGGCTAATTCCAGCTAACCGACCCACAGAGTTGGTGATGCGCGGGCATAACACACTCACAATCACTTTCGTGTGCCTCCTTGAAGGATTGAAATCCTAGTCGAAATTTAGGAATGACACGAAGATACGTAGACACAAAAAGCTGGAGTAACTCAGCGGGACAGGCAGCATCTCTGGAGAGTAGGAATGGGTGACGTTTCGGGTCGAGACCCTTCTTCAGACTAAAAGAATGACATTTTTCGTTGTAGGAAGGGAGGTGGTTATAGTGGGATCTCGCGGTCCGCTATCATCACCCAAGACGTATTCCCAGTGCTCATAGAAACATAGAAACATAGAAAATAGGTGCAGGAGTAGGCCATTCGGCCCTTCGAGCCGGCAACGCCATTTAATATGATCATGGCTGATCATCCAACTCAGCATCCTGTACCTGCCTTCTCTCCATACCCCCTGATCCCTTTAGCCACAAGGGCCACATCTAACTCCCTCTTAAATATAGCCAATGAGCTGGCCTCAACTACTCACGTTTCAGTCGCTGCTGAGATTGTCCCGACGTTCTGCCTATGTTTAAACCCCATGCATTTACACCTCGCAGTTCTGGTTAATATTCGCCGGTAGATGTCACCGGCAGACAGGAGGTGAAGAAGACACAACGTGCTGGAGCAACTCTAGTCGGGACCCTTTCTGGCGATCATTTATCCACGTTCTCCAGAGATGCTGCCTGACCCACTGAGTTACTCCAACACTCTGTGTGTGTTTTGGAAAACAGCATGAGGAATTCCTTGTTTATTTTACCTTAGACCTAGAACGCGGAAATAGGCCCTTCGGCCCACTGAATCCGCACCGACCCGCGACAGTTTACTATCTTTCTGATAGATACGTTTTTGGAGTGTGGTGGGGAAGCCGGAGCACCCGGGGAAAACCCACGCGGTCACATGGAGAACGTACAAACTCCGTACAAGACACGCCACCCGTTGTCAGGATCGAACCCGGGTCACTGGCACTGGAAGGCAGCAACTCTACCGCTGCCCCCAGCGTGCCTCAGAAAGTTCCCCTTAAGATCATTAGATCGTAAATGGTAGGAGCAGAATTAGGCCATTCGGCCCATCAAGTCTACTCCGCCATTTACTCATGGCCGATCTACCTCTCACTCCTAACCGCATTCTCCTGCCTTCTCCTCATAACACATAACACTGACACCCAATCCAGAATCTATCTATCTCCTGCCTTAAATATATCCATTGAATTGGCCTCCACGGCCTTCTGTGGCAATGAATGCCACAGATTCACCATCCTCTGACTAAAGAAATTAATCCTTATCCTTCTCCTCCTCATCCCCTTCCTAAAATAGTTCCTTACTTCTGATGATCCGGCCTCTGGTCCTAGCCTCTCCCACTCGTGGCAACATCCCATCCACATCCACTCTATCCAAGCCCGCGGTGCGATCCGGGCGCAGTTATGCGAGGGTTCCCTGCAATTCTAAACACTTGTGATTACTAAGATCTTTCCCCTGGACTTGCAAATTGGAGGTAGATTCCGTGTTCAATGCGCCGTGGTACTTGTATTAGCGGGGGGGGGGGGGGGGGGGGGGTGCGTGTGTGTGTGCGTGTGTGTGTAACTGGAGTGTGCGGGTCATGCAACATCTCGCGAGTCAGTATCAGTCCCGCAACAATGGACAGTGGAGTTTCTGCCTTCACAGCGCTTACAGCGCCAGAGACCCGGGTTCGATCCTGACTACGGGTGTTGTCTGTACGGAGTTTGTACGTTCTCCCTGTGACCGCGTGGGTTTTATCCGAGATCTTCAGTTACCTCCCACACTCCAAAGAGGTGCAGGTGTGTGGGTTAATTGGCTTGGCATTACTGTGAAGTTGTGCCTTGTTTGTGTAGGATAGTGTTATCGATGCGGACTCGGTGGGCCGAAGGGCCTGATCGCGCGCTGCATTCCTAAAACGAAAACAATGATATCACAACTCAAGGAATCCTCGAGGGAGAAACCTTTGAAGATGAAGGCTGAATTAAAATGCCTGTGTAATTGCATCCTCGGCGTCGCCTCTGATGGTCGGAGACGTTAATACAGCTTTGCGGAGAGAGACTCCAGTGAGCTGAATCTCTGCTAATCTTCTAGTGTGTCTGCAATGAAAGCGGGGGTGCGGAAGGGAAGGGGACGGACGGACCCTGGTTTGTTTCTGCCAGGGCAATTCAACAAAGTTAAAACTGGAGGACACTGTAACCGAAGAAAGACACAGAAAGACGGAGTAACTCGGCGGGTCAGACAGCATCTCTGGAGAAAAGGAATAGGTGATATTTCGGGTTGAGACCCTTCTTCAGACCCTGTAAACCGCTTCTAGTGATATCTGTGCTCGATGCGAAGGGGTTTACTGAGGAATAGGAGGGTTTTCCACAGGGCGGCAGTGTGAGCGTGTGAGATAAACACAAAATGCTGGAATAACTTATCGCGTCAGGCAGCATCTCTGAAGAAAAGGAATGGGTGACATTTCGGGTCGAGACCATTCCGGCTTTTATCCAGAGATGCTGCCTGACCCGCTGGGTTTCTCCAGCATTTGTGTCTATCTTCGGTTTAAACCAGCATCTGCAGTTCCTTCCTACATAGAGTGTGTGTTGTGTGTGAATGTGTGTGTGTTCTGTTGTGTGCCTGTGTGTGTGAGAGAATGCTTGTGTGTGTGGCTTTGTGTGTGTGTGTGTGTTGTGTTATGTGTGTGTGAGTGTGTGTGAATGTGTTGTGTTATGTTATGTGTGTGGGTGTGTGTGTGTGTGCGCGCGTGTGTTGTGTGTGTGAGTGTGTGTGAGAGAGTGTGAGTGTGTGTTGTATGTGAGAGAGTGCTTGTGTGTGTGGGTTTGTGTGTGTGTGTTGTGTTATGTGTGAGTGCGTGAGTGTGAGTGTGTTGTGTTATGCGTGTGGGTGTGTGTGAGTGTGTGTACGCTGTGTTATGTGTGTGAGTGTGAGTGTGAGTGAGTGAGTGTGTGTGTGTGAGTGTGTGTGTGAGTGTGTGTGTGTGAGTGTGAGTGTGTGTGTCTGTGTCTGTGAGTGTGAGAGAGTGTGTGTGAATGTGTGTGTGTGAATGTGTGTGAGAGAATGTGTGAGTGTGTGTGTGAGAGAGTGTGTGTGTGTGAGTGTGAGAGAGTGTGTGTGAGTGTGAGAGAATGTGTGAGTGTGTGTGAGAGTGTGTGTGTGTGTGTGTGAGTGTGAGCGTGTGTGTGAATGTGTGTGAGTGTGTGTGTGAGTGTGAAGGGTTTGGCGGGCGGGAGGCGTGTCTACAAACTGGCGTCACCCCGGGCAGTATTGGGAGCAGGTTTCTCTCTCTCTCTCTCTCTCTCTCAGTCTCTCTCTCTCTCTCTCTCTCTCTCTCGCTTCCTCTTCGTGTGTGGAGACAGAAGGACATCCCTGCCGCCCGCTGCGTTTGAAAGCCCCGCTCTCACCCTCTGACAGCGGCCGGCACTGAGCACAGAGCACGGAGTCAGGGTCCAACTTGCATCAAGGCGGAGTTGGAGCTCCGAGACGCTCGCAGTCTTTGCAAAGAAGCAAGGCGGCGATTGCTGCAACTTTTCGCGGTGCCGACCGACTCCGGCCAAGGCGCGGCTCGGCGCGGTGGACAAATGCTACATCTCGCTGCTCTGTGAGGGAGGAGACCCGCTCCAGTCGTTATCTCCGGGGAGCGGTGGTGGAGAGGAGAGGTCTGCCTTGGTCAGAAGACAGACACCAAATGCTGGAGTAACTCAGCGGGCCAGGCAGCATCTCTGGAGAGAAGGAATAGGCGGCGTTTCGGGCGGAGACCCTTCTTCAGACCCTGGTGTGATAGAGGGCAGAGGGGGAGACGAGCGGTCTGTTGACTTTGCAGTTCAATTGAAGACATCACCTCCTCTTCATCTGGTTTACTGTCATCTGGTCGTCGCCCCCCCCCCCACTCCCCTCTCCCTCCCCCATCTCGATGCCCGATCTGACGGACCCAGCGCGGCCGGCGAGGCTGGGTTAGCAGCGAACGCCTCCCTCTCCCCACCGCCAGAAGCCGCCGTGTGGTTTTTAACCCGATGGGATGTGTTTGAGCGATTGTCCAGTTTGGGACGACAGCGGTGCACAGGCAGCAGGTACCAGCCTCCAGTTCACCAAGGTGAGGAGATACGATCACAACTTTCCCACTTGATCGCTCCAAGCTCTCTGCTGGTTGGGGGCTGAGGGAGGGGGTCGAATCCCCGGGCTCCGGCCGGGCTAGGGAACAAAGTTGCGGCAGCGCGCAGAGGCGGTCTGTGTGTGTGTGTGTGTGTGTGTGTGTGTGTGTGTGTGTGTGTGGATCATGGTGTGAATAACGGTGAATGGCGGAGAGAGGGGACTCCAGCAGACACCTCGCTCCAGGCAGCCCCATCTTAAGAGCAAGTTTCCACATTTGCCAATTGTTGCTACCCGGGTTGGGCTCTTCACAGCCTTCATGTTGGGAGCCACGGAATTGGCGGAGTGTTCTCCAGTCGGCGCTGACAGAGTGTGTGTGTGTGTGAGTGAGTGTGTGAGAGTGTGAGTGTGTGTGAGTGTGTGAGTGTGAGTGTGTGTGTGTGTGTGTGTGTGTGTGTGAGTGTGAGTGAGTGTGCTTGTATGTGTGTGCATGAGTGTGTGTGTGTATGTATGTGTGTGCATGAGTGTGTGTGAGTTTGAATGTGAGAGTGTGTGGGAGTGTGTGTTTGTACGTGAGAGTGCGTGAGTATGTGTGAGTGGTTGTGTGTGTGAGTGAGTGTGTGTGTGTTGGTATGTTTCTCTGTTTACACCTCCCCCCCTCTTTCTCTCTCGCTCTCTCTCTCTCTCTGTCTGTCTCTCTCGCTCTATCTCTCTCTCTCTCTCTCTACATATATATATATAGAGAGAGAGGGTGAAGGTGTAAACAGAGAAACATATATATATATATATAATGTGGATGTGTGCGTAAGTAGGTTTCTGTGTGTATACCTTTGTGTGTATACTGGTGCCTCTACGACAGTGTGCACCTGAATCTCAGTGTGTGTATGCATGTTTCTGTGGGTATACACCTGTGTGAGTGTGTGTACTTGTGCCTGTATGTCAGTATGTGCATGTATATCGGCGTGTGTGAGTGTGTGTGTATGTTGTGTACAGTTTGCGAGTACATGTGTGTGTATGTTGTTGTGTGTATGCGCCTGTGTGTGTGTGTGTGTGTGTGTGCATGTGTATCGGCGTGTGTCTGCGTACTCCACCATGTGTGTGTGTGTTGGTATGTTTGTGTACGTGTGTACTGAAGTCTGTGTGTCAGCGTGTGCATGAGTATCGGTGTGTGTGTGTGTGCGCGCCAGTTTGTGAGTGCACTATTATACATCAAATCCATCAATACTGCCCGGACCCATGTTTTTTTCTCCGCCTATTTACTCGGCATCATCGCTTCTACGGATTATTTTATTTTTAGGCTGGGGTGGGGCAGTTTATTTTCGGGATATTCTGCCGAGATTCACGGAGTAACTGCAGATCCGGCCGTTTTCTCGTGTAATTGTGGCGACAAGCGATACACTGTGTGTAAAAAAAACAGAAACCCAGAATGTTTCCAGTTTCACGGATCTCGGGATAAACAGATCACCTACCGACAGATCAGCGGACGGCGACCCGCCTCTGACCCACACAAGCTTCCCGGCTTTGTGTCGGGATCACAAGGTCTTACGGAAGTGGAATGGTAGGGAAGATAGACGCAAAAAGCTGGAGCAACTCAGCGGGACAAGCAGCATCTATAGAGAGAAGGAATGGGCGACGCTTCAGAAGGGTCTCAATCCGAAAAGTCCCCCATTCCTTCTCTCCAGAGACGCTGCCTGTCAAAGTGTCAACAGACACCAGGTGCAGGAGTAGGCCTTTCGGCCCTTCGAGCCAGCACCGCCATTCAATGTGATCATGGCTGATCATCCCCAATCAGTACCCCGTTCCTGCCTTCTCCCCATATCCCCTGACTCCGCTATCTTTAAGAGCCCTATCTAGCTCTCTCTTGAAAGCATCCAGAGAACCTGCCTCCACCGCCCTCTGAGGCAGAGAATTCCACAGACTCACCACTCTCTGCGAGAAAAAGTGTTTCCTCGTCTCCGTTCTAAATGGCTTTCTCCTTATTCTAAAACTGTGGCCCCTGGTTCTGTCCCGCTGAGTTGCTCCAGCATTTTGTGTTCAAACCAGCATCTGCAGCTCTTCCCTGCGCTGGGGGAGTCGGGGTGCAGTTGGGCCGGGTGGTTAGCTGGGTTTGGGATCGTTGTGACGGGAACACCCTGATCTCAGTGTGTGGGTGGGTGCTTGTGGTCTTTAACCCACCGTGACAGGGCGGGCTGACTTGCCTTAAACCTCACGAACACTCCCAGCACAGTGATTAATCCCCACCATCAAGGCGCGCTTCCTTGCGAATTCTATCAACCCGCCTGTATCGCCTTCTCGGATCAACCCCCACCTCCCCCAAACCACCCCCCAGCCGCCCCCTTGTTTGTTGCATGGGATGGCGCTCCGCTAAAGGCTACCCCCAACCCCCCCCCCCCCCGTGTCTCTCTCTAGCCTCTCGTTCCTTGTAATGCCAGCGTCTCCTGAACGCTCTCTTCTTCAGTATTTGACCCCCCCCCCCTTTTGACAAATGCCTCTATATTCCTGACTCCAGTCTCCCGGCTTCGTATTTAGGATGCTGCTTAATACCCGGGGCATTTCACACGCTGGAGAGAGAGAGAGAGATAGAGAGAGCGTTGCTTCTCGCTCCTTCTTATTTCCAACAGTGTTTTCCCTTCTTGAGATTCACCACCGCTCTCTCATCCCCACACGCGTGTTGGTTTAACACCGTGTAGCTTGTCTCTCTCTCTCTCTCTCTCTCCCCCCCCCCCCCCCCCCCCCCCCACCCACCTCTCCCCCCGACACGGGGATTTCGCCTTCCATGTGACTCGATCAGACACGAAAGCTCCCCAAATCGTTGTCACCTTCCCCTAGCTAGCAATAATCAATTCTACATGTTTCCTTGATTCGCGTCCCCTTTGATGACTCTTTTTCACACCTTACCCTTCCTTATCTCTGTCTCTCTCTCCCCCGTCTCTCAGTCTGAAGAAGGGTCTCGACCCGAAACGTCACGCGTTCCATCCATCCAGAGACGCTGCCTGTCCCGCTGAGTTACTCCAGTATTTTGGGTCATTCTTCGGTGTAAACCAGCATCTATCTATCTGCAGTTCTAAACCAAAACCCAGTGCTGGTGTAGATGTTTTTCGCTGTTGTTGGGAGTCGGGTGAATGAGTTGGCAACACCGGATTAAGTGCCTGATTCTCGGCTGTTACACCGGAACGAGTCGGGGTTCTGTTCATCCAGCCTCGGAACTGGAGTTGGGAGTAAACTCCCTTTAAGCCGCTTTCGCCAAAACCATATGTAGCCACAAAAAAGTTGGGACAGGCAACATCTCCGGAGAGAAGGAATGGGTGACGTTTCGGGTTGAAACCCTTCTTCAGACTCAAAGCTAAACGGGTCCTGTCGATGATAGACACAAAAAGCTGGAGTAACTCAGCGGGTCAGGCAGCTTCTCTGGAGAGAAGGAATGGGTTGCGTTTCGGGTCGAGACTCTCCCGAACTTTGACAAATCAACATGTTGGCACCAACAACCTGTCAAAAAAAAAAGTATCTCACAGATCTTTCCAATGTTCACTGAGGATATGGGGAGAAGGCAGGAACTGATTGGGGATGACCAGCCATGATCACGTTGAATGGCGGTGCTGGCTCGAAGGGCCAAATGACCTACTCCTGCACCCGTTGTCTATTGTTCAGAGACCTTGCCCATCCGTGTGTACCGCCGTGGTTATAAGTGGGATGGGTGTGGGTCCGCAGCTATGGGCAGTGCGATAGAATAGATGTCTGTCACAGAGACAGATGAAGAACAATTGCCAACTGCGTTTGTGAATTGCCAACTCGTACCTGCCGCCTCTAAGATTCAGAAAACTCATCGACACACACGCACACATGTACATCACATGCCTGCCTTGCTATCACGCACACACACTCGACATGTCACAGCAGGCATACGGTACCACTAGAAGGTCAAACATGACTTTAATGGAAACACACAGTGGAGGAACTGAGCGGGTCAGGTAGCATCACTGGAGGACATGGATGGGTGGCGTTTCTGGTCTGAGGCCGATTGTAGGAATGGGAGGGGGGGGGGGGGGATGGAAGAGAGGAGGGTGCAGTACAATGCAGGGTGGGTCAGTGGTGAACACGGGCGAGGGGAGGTTGATAGCCAGATGGTTGGTCGAGGGCCAGAGATGAACACAGACAAGGTGCGAGACAAGAGGATTGGAGAGTTGCGAATTGTGGCGCTGGAGGATTGACGTGGGGGTGCGATTTGTTTAGGAAGGAATACAGGTGGGGAGGGGAAGTCAGACAGGACACAGGGCAGGGGGGAGGAGTAAGGGAGGGTGGGGTGTTTTGTAGTTATTACTGATAGATAATTCAACGTTCATATCCTTGGGTTGTAAGCTACCCAAGCGATAGGATAACATGGGAAGGGAAGAACTACAGATGCTGATGTTGGGGGAGTCCAGAACAAGGGGTCACAGTCTAAGGATAAGGGGGGATTCCTTTTGGACCGAGATGAGGAAAACATTCTTTACACAGAGAGTGGTGAGTCTCTGCCACAGAGGGTAGTTGAGGCCAGTTCATTGGCTATATTTAAGAGGGCGTTAGATGTGGCACTTGTGGCTAAAGGGATCAGGGGGTATGGAGAGAAGGCTGGTACGGGATACTGAGTTGGATGATCAGCCATGATCACATTGAATGGCGGTGCAGGCTCGAAGGGCCGAATGGCCTACTCCTGCACCTATTTTTCTATGTTTTTTTTCTATGTTACAGATGCTGGTTTATACCGAAGATAGAGCCCCAATAAAGATTCATTTTCACCACAGATGCTGCCAGACCCTCTGAGTTACTCCAGCATTTGTGTCTATCTTCGATAGGATTATGCTGCCTATCTCACATTTAGTTCCTGGTTAACAAAACATCATCTATCCGTGTCCTCCAGGGATGTTGCCAGACCCACTGAGTTACTCCAGCGCTTTGTGTGCGCATGGACTGTGATTTGATTGTGATCGTGATTTGAAGGGCCCAATTCTGCTCCTCTCACTTATGAAGATGAAGGCCACGGACATGACTACACGAACTCCCCTCGCGTGTTTGAAACCTTGCCTGAGTTATAATTCCAACAGTTACTCAGTAATCACGACCCAAAGGCCATGCAATCTCGCTGACCAGTAATACTGATGTTTCTTAGAAAAGGCACAGACAAGTAAATCCATCAAGTTAAAAACTGCTCGGTCTTAATCAGGGTCAGCTTCAAACCTCCTTGTATGAACATCGGCACGTAGGCCAATCGCGTTGTGGGCCGGGAGGGAGAGGGGGGAAGAGGGAGAGAGGGGGGAAGAGGGAGAGGGGGAGGGAGAGGGAGAGGGAGATGGGGGGGAGAGGGAGATGGGGGGGAGAGGGGGAGGGAGAGGGAGAGGGAGAGGGGAGGGAGAGGGAGAGGGAGAGGGGAGGAGAGGGAGAGGGGGGAGAGGGAGAGGGGGAGGGAGAGGGAGAGGGGGGGGAGGGAGAGGGGGGAGAGGGAGGGAGAGGGAGGGGGGGAGACGGAGAGGAGGGGAGGAGGGAGAGGGAGGGGGAGGGGGAGGGGGAGAGGGAGAGGGAAGGAAGGAAGGAAGGAAGGAAGGATGTGGGAGAGAGAGGGAACCTTGGGAGGGATGGAGGGAACGGAGGGAGGGAGTGGGTTTTGTGGAGAGAGCGGTGAGCGAGGGAGAGAGAGGGAGATAAGGAAGGGAGGGATGGATGGAGGTAGAGAGGGAGGGAGAGAGGCAGATAGGGATGGGAGGAGGGAAGAAGGAATGAAAAAGGGATGAAGAAGGAAGGGATGGAGGGAGGGAGAGGGAGGGATGGAGGGCGAGAGTTCACTTGCTGAACTCCGAGAGTGGTTAATGACTGTCCGTGATATCAAAGGCAATGGACGTGCCGTTTGAAGGAAGGGACCGGACGTGTGTAATTACAGACCCAGAGAAACTTGCCATAAAGAAATTGTTCTCCTGCTAATTGCAATATCTTACCCTTCACTGTAAATCAACTTCTACACACCGACACACGCACCGCCTTTGATAATTCAAAACTGCCACTAAGATTGGAAGCCCGTCACCCATCAATGACCATCAACATTTAACAACTGATCCACTTTCTGTCTCCAAATCCCACCGCACAGGATTTACAGAAGACTTTGTCTTCAAAAGAAGTCATTAGTTCAGTAAGATTAAAAAAAAAATCTAAACGCAAGCAGAATCGACAGCAGTAGTAGTTTCAGACCTCTTTTCGGTGTAAGATTTTGAATCAACGCAGTTTAGTGATCTGCTCTGTCCCCACCCCACCCGCCCCCCTTTCCCATACACCTGTCGGGGGGTTCAGTACATTGAAGAGATTGTGGGAAGGGAGAAGCGAGTGTTACATCACTTCTGAATTCTCTGGGCGGGGGTGGAACCCTCTCCAAGACAGACGTGAAGCTCACCGTTTGACCTGTTTTTACAAAGTGTTAAATGGCCAGCTCGACATAGATTACAAGACCTCCACCAACCCCAAACCAAGTAGGAACAGAGAGGGCATTCGATCCAATTTGTGATTGCAGCTACCAAGACAGATGTGTACAGCAAATCCTTCTTCCCGGTACAATTAAAGCATGGAATAATCTCCACCCTACTATAGTTACCCAACAAGACGCAACTAAATTTAAGGTAGCTCTTTCTTCCCAAGAACCCTTCCTGGCTTAAGTCCTCCCTCCACCACCTCCAATTTAAATTCCATTTGGAATATTTTGGAGGACCAAGAAACCAAGAACCAAGAAGAAAACTGACTGTTTCAAGGATTTGGGAATCAGTTTTAAAATGCCACCCACTTGGAGGAAACGGGCTAAAATATTTAAAATTCGTCCAACTTACTCGCTGCTTTCATTTCTCTTTATAGACAAACCAATTAAACATAACGATTTACACAGAAACAAGGAACTGCAGATGCTGGTTAGTACACAAAAGGACACAAAGTGCTGGAGTAACTCGGCCGCTCGGGCAGCATCTCTGGAGAACATGGACAGTTGATGTTTCAGTCAGCTATACACGTTCTCCAGAGATGCTGCCTGACCCATTGAGTTACTCCAGCACTTTGTGTTCTATGCAAAATTCCAGCATCTGCAGTTCCTTGTGTCTAAGTTATATTTTCTATCTAGTGTGTCTACATATTGTTATATGATTTTATAAAATATGTATTATATATAGATACAAACTTTTATCTATCTATCTATCTATCTATCTATCTATCTATCTATCTATCTATCTATCTATCTATCTATCTATCTATCTATCTATCTATCTATCTATCTATCTATCTATCTATCTATCTATCAATCAATTCTGTCTATTCTGTCTATTTATCTATTCTGTCTATTTATCTATCTATCTATCTAAGTAGAAAACATTTGTACTAATGTAGGGTGAAATGTTAAATTTGAATATTTACTTAGTGCAAAATATCAGCGTGAGAACTAATATTAGGCACTTAGTTTGTTTATTTTTAATGTTTTTTTTGTAATTGCATATCTCGGCTAGTGACATGGTTATGGTGTCATTGTTATGTCGTTGTGGAGAGCAGAGCTGGGAGTGGACCACCAGAGGGAGATAATGCTACACCACACACAATGTGACTTCACTGTGACTTCAGTATAGGCAGTGGATGAGCGGGCATCTCATTGAAACTGAAAACAGACACAAAAAGGGGGGTTACACAAAAAGCTGGAGAAACTCAGCGGGTGCAGCAGCATCTAAGGAGCGAAGGAGATAGGCGACGTTTCGGGTCGAGTTCCTTCTTCAGACTGGTCAGGGATCAGGGAAACGAGAGATATAAACAGTGATGTGGAGAGATAAAGAACAATGAATGAAAGATATGCAAAAAAGTATTGATGATAAAGGAAGCAGGCCATTGTAAGCTGTTTGTGGTGTGAAAATGAGAAGCTAGTGCGACTGGGGTGGGGGGGGGGGGGGGGGGGAGATGGAGAAGGAATGTCAGGGCCCGAGGGCTGAGGGAGAGGTGGGGAGGAGGCAGTCTGGGTTAACAGAGTTGAGAAAATTCAATGTTTAAGCCCAGAGGATGCAGACTCCCCAAGCGGAATATGAGGTGCTAAAGAAGGAACTGCAGATGATGGAGAATCGAGGGTTACACAAAAAGCTGGAGAAACTCAGCGGGTGCAGCAGCATCTAAGGAGCGAAGGAGATAGGCGACGTTTCGGGTCGAGACCCTTCTTCAGAATATGAGGTGCTGTTCCTCCAACTTGCGGTGTTGCTCACTCTGGCCGTGGAGGAGGCCCAGGACCGAGAGGTCGGATACGGAGTGGGAGGGGGAGTTGAAGTGCTGAGCCACCGGGAGGTCGGGTTGGTTATTGTGGACCGAGCGGAGGTGTTCGGCGAAACGATTGCCCAGCCTCCGCTTGGTCTCACCGATGTAGATCAGCTGGCATCTGGAGCAATGGATGCAGTAGATGAGGTTGGAGGAGGTGCAGGTGAACCTCTGTTGGACTTGGAATGACTGCTTGGGTCCCTGAAAGGAGTGGATGGGGGAGGTGAAGGGACAAGTGTAGCATCTCTTGCGATTGCAAGGGAAAGTGCCCGGGGAAGGGGTGGAGCGGGAGGGAAGGGAAGAATTGACAAGAGAGTTGCGGAGGGAGCGGTCCTTGCGGAAGGCAGACAGGGGGGGAGATGGGAAGATGTGGCGAGTGGAGGGGTCACGTTGGAGGTGGCGAAACTGGCGGAGGACTATCTGTTGTATGCGCTGGCTGGTGGGGTGAAAGGTGAGGACCTGGGGGACTCGGCCCTTGTTGTGAGTGGGGGAATGGGGAGAGAGGGCAGTGTTGCGGGGTATGGAGGAGACCCTGGTGCAAGCCTCATCTATCCACTCCTTCCCCGGGCACTTTCCCTTGCAACCGCAAGAGATGCTACACTTGTCCCTTCACCTCCCCCATCCACTCCTTTCAGGGACCCAAGCAGTCATTCCAAGTCCGACAGAGGTTCACCTGCACCTCCTCCAACCTCATCTACTGCATCCGTTGCTCCAGATGCCAGCTGATCTACATCGGTGAGACCAAGCGGAGGCTGGGCGATCGTTTCGCCAAACACCTCCGCTCGGTCCGCAATAACCAACCCGACCTCCCGGTGGCTCAGCACTGCAACTCCCCCTCCCACTCCGTATCCGACCTCTCGGTCCTGGGCCTCCTCCACGGCCAGAGTGAGCAACACCGCAAGTTGGAGGAACAGCACCTCATATTCCGCTTGGGGAGTCTACATCCTCTGGGCTTAAACATTGAATTTTCTCAATTCTGTTAACCCAGACTGCCTCCCCCCCCACCTCTCCCTCAGCCCTCGGGCCCTGATATTCCTTCTCCATCTCCCCCCCCCCCCCCCCCCCCAGTCGCACTAGCTTCTCATTTTCACACCACAAACAGCTTACAATGGCCTGCTTCCTTTACCACCAATACTTTTTTGCATATCTTTCATTCATTGTTCTTTATCTCTCCACATCACTGTTTATATCTCTCGTTTCCCTGATCCCTGACCAGTCTGAAGAAGGGTCTCGACCCGAAACGTCGCCTATCTCCTTCGCTCCTTAGATGCTGCTGCACCCGCTGAGTTTCTCCAGCTTTTTGTGTAACCCTCGATTCTCCAGCATCTGCAGTTCCTTCTTTAATACAGACACAAAAAGCTGGAGTAACTCAGCGGGACAGGCAGCATCTCTGGAGAGAAGGGATTGGGTCATGTTTCGGGTTGACTCCCTTCTTAAAGGCCTAGATAGAGTGGATGTGGAAAGGATGTTTGGAGAGTCAAGGAGCGGAGGGCATAACCCCCCCGAATAAAAGGACGTGCTTCAAAATGGAGACGAGGAGAAATTGTGTAGGAAGGAACTGCAGGTGCTGGTTTAAACCAGAGAGACACAAAAAGCTGGAGTAACTCAGCGGGTCAGACAGCACCTCTGGAGAAAAGGGATGGGTGACGTTTCAGGTCAAGACCCTTCTTCAGGGCCAGATAGGCTGCATCCCAGAGTACTTAAGGAAGTAGCCCCAGAAATAGTGGATGCATTAGTGATAATTTTTCAAAACTCTTTCGATTCTGGAGTAGTTCCTGAGGATTGGAGGGTAGCTAATGTAACCCCACTTTTTAAAAAGGGAGGGAGGGAGAAAACGGGGAATTACAGACCAGTTAGTCTAACATCGGTAGTGGGGAAACTGCTAGAGTCAGTTATTAAAGATGGGATAGCAGCACATTTGGAAAGTGGTGAAATCATTGGACAAAGTCAGCATGGATTTATGAAAGGTAAATCATGTCTGACGAATCTTATAGAATTTTTCGAGGATGTAACTAGTAGAGTGGATAAGGGAGAACCTGTGGATGTGTTGCATCTGGACTTTCAGAAGGCTTTCGACAAGGGCCCACATAAGAGATTAGCATTCAAATTTAAAGCACACGGTATTGGGGGTTCAGTGTTGATGTGGATAGAGAACTGGCTGGCAGACAGGAAGCAAGGAGTAGGAGTAAACGGGTCATTTTCAGAATGGCAGGCAGTGACATGTGGGGTACCGCAAGGCTCAGTGCTGGTACCACAGCTATTTACAATATACATTAATGAACTGGATGAGGGAATTGAATGCAGCATCTCCAGGTTTGCGGATGACATGAAGCTGGGGGGCAGTGTTAGCTCTGAGGAGGATGCTAGGAGGCGGCAAGGTGACTTGGATAGGTTGGGTGAGTGGGCAAATGCATGGCAGATGCAGATGCAGTATAATGTGGATAAATGTGAGGCTTTCCACTTTAGTGGCAAAAACAGGAGGGTAGACTATTATCTGAACGGTGGTCGATTAGGAAAGGTGGAGATATAACGAGACCTGGGTGTCATGGTCCACCAGTCATTGAAAGTAGGCATGCAGGTGCAGCAGGCTGTGAAGAAAGCAAATGGTATGTTGGCATTCATAGCAAAGGGATTTGAGTACAAGAGCAGGGAGGTTCTACTGCAGTTGTACAGGGTTTTGGTGAGGCCACAACTGGAGTATTACGTACAGTTTTGGTCTCCTAATCTGAGGAAAGACATTCTTGCCAAAGAGGGAGTACAGAGAAGGTTCACCAGACTGATTCCTGGGATGGCAGGACTTCCATATGAAGAAAGACTGGATAGACTCGGCTTGTACTCGCTGGAATTTAGGTGATTGAGGGGGGATCTTATAGAGACTTACAAAATTCTTAAGGGGTTGGACAAGCTAGATGCAGGAAGATTGTTCCCGATGTTGGGGAACTCCAGAACAAGGGGTCACAGTATAAGGATAAGGGGGAAGTCTTTTAGGACCGAGATGAGAAGATCATTTTTCACACAGAGAGCGGTGAGTCTGTGGAATTCTCTGCCACAGAAGGTAGTTGAGGCCAGTTCATTGGCTATATTTAAGAGGGAGTTAGATGTGGCCCTTGTGGCTAAAGGGATCAGAGGGTATGGAGAGAAGGCAGGTACAGGATACTGAGTTGGATGATCAGCCATGGTCATATTGAATGGCGGTGCAGGCTCGAAGGGCCGACTGGCCTACTCATGCACATATTTTCTATGATTTAATGATTTTATGATTCAGACTCTGATTACATTTCTTTAGTCAGAGGTTGGTGAATCTGTGGAATTAATTCCTCTGTATGATTGTATGATTGATTTCTATAAATTTATTAGACTTGCTCAAATTTATAAATTTCCGTAGCTACAGCGCCAGAGACCCGGGTTCGATCCTGACTACGGGTGTTGCCTGCGTGGAGTTTGTACGTTTCCCCGTGAGCTGCGTGGGTTTACGTTGAGATCTTCGGTTTCCTCCCTAGTGTGTGTAGGATAGTGTTCATGTGCGGGGATCGCTGGTCGGTGTAGACTCGATGGGCCAAAAGGCCTGTTTCCACGTTGAAGCTCTGAACTAAACTAAACTGAACTAAGCTCAAAAAGTATTTTCACTGTACCTCGATACACATGACAATAAACTAAACTAACTAACAGTTAGATCAACACAATCTAAGGAAAAAAAGTTTTCAGCCTTTCCACAGTTTCCCCTGGTTTTATTAAAATCCAATAATATTATCACAGATAGACTTTTAAAGCAGGAAATAAATTCTTGTCAATGATTCAAGAACTAATTATTTAAAAGATCCTACATTTCTTGAGAGGCTTGTTCTTAAGTCAGGTCAAGAGAGTTTATTGTCATGTGTCCCAGATAGGACAATGACATTCTTGCTTGCTGCAGCACAACAGGATATTGTAGTCATAAATACAGATCAGATCAGTGTGTCCATATACCATAATATATATATATATATGCACACATAAATAAACAGATAAAGTGCAATAGGCTGTTATGGTTCGGAGTTTGTTTGAAGTTGTGTTTAATAGTCTGATGGGAGTGGGGAAGAAGCTGTTCCTGAACCTGGATATTGCAGATTTCAGGCTCCTGTACCTTCTACCTGATGGCAGCGGAGAGATGAGTGTGTGGCCAGGATAGTGTGGGTCCTTGATGATGCTGCCAGCCTTTTTGAGGCAGCGACTGCGATAGATCCCCTCGATGGTACAGAGGTCAGATCCGATGATGGACTGGGCAGTGGTTACAACTTTTTGCGGCCTTTTCCGCTCCTGGTTGCCGAACCAAGCCACGATGCAACCGGTCAGCATGCAAGTAAATAATCTCTATACTTATTGTGGGATCCATTACCTCCAATCTGTTACCTGCAAAGCTATCAAAAGGATTAGGGAACCATGTAATTTGATTTACGTCGACCTAGATCTTGGATAGAGATAGGTCCATTGATTTATTGTGGAACTGTGATCTTGGAGGAGCTAACAGAGACAAGGACCAAAGTCCATCGCATAGTTAGTAAACATATTTAATGAGAAGAAAATTATAGAGATGTGTAAAATCATGAGAGGAACAGATCGGGTAGATGCACAGTCTTTTGCCCAGAATAGGGGAATCGAGGAGCAGAGGATACAGGTTTAAGGTGAAGGGGAAAAGATTTAATAAGAATCTGAGGGGTATCTTTTTCACACAAGGGTGGTAGGTGTATGGAACAAGCAGCCAGAGGAGGTCGTTGAGGCAGGAACTATCCGAACATTTAAGAAACAGTTAGATAGGTACATGGATAGGACAGGTTTGGAAGGATATGGGCCAGACACGGGCAGGTGGGACAAGTGTAGCTGGGACATGTTGGCCAGTGTGGGCAAGTTGGGCCGAAGGGCCAGTCTCCATGCTCTATAACTCTATAAAATTGCACCCTGAAATGATTGGTCTCATCAATAGTGATTCACAAATCTAATAGCTCTTCAAACATAGAAAGATGACGTTCCTTAATGTTTCCTTCGATTCTACATCCTAAGAAGCAAAATTGCTCAAAGGCGATTTATGCATTGAACCATGTTGAAACTGATTTATAGTTCAGGACTAGCTTGTAAATTGAGTCAATAAAATTAATACAAGTTAGTAAGACAGTTAACTGCAATAAGATTATTGCATATTTTCTCAGTGAATGATTTTATGGTAAGACTATTAAGGAGTCTTATCTCAGATTATCACAGGAAGGATTTGCTTGTTTTGATGGCTGGAATGATAGGGAGTTAAATATACATCCTGAGAATGATGAAGTTAGTTTTATCACGATAATTGTAAAATCAGTTATGGACTAAAGTCTAGAAATTGCTGATTATTCACAATGCAATCAGATATCCAGATGGAATTCCAAATGTTTAACTAATTTTCCATGATTCCAGTATAAATTGAAATTACTGGAATAAAATGATCAATGATTTCTCCAATTTCAGATAGTCCTTGCTTTCTCCCTCCTTTTAACCATTGGCCTTGACAATGCTAAGCTCGAGGATAGACACAAAGTGCTGGAGTAGCTCAGCGGGCCAGGCAGCATCTCTGGAGCAAAGGAATAGATGATGCTTCAGGTCGAGGGCCTTGAAGGGTTTGAAGAAGAGTCTTGACCCAAAACGTCAACTATTCCTTTTCTCTAGAGATGCTGCCTGATCCGTTGATCAGCATTTTGTGTCTATTTTTGGTGTAAACCAGCATCTGCAGTTCCTTCCTACACAATTTTAATGCCTGCCAGGCTGAACCCCAATATTACATCCTCCATAAATGGGAACACACCCCAAAATCTGCTGCCCACAGGCCAACTCACACTGAGTTCAATTCTCATTCACCATTTACTTGCTAACCAACCTACAGTACTATAGGTTCTTGTTCTGACAATACATCACATCGAGAAGCTTGTGCTTTTTTTCAAATGGTCTCACCATCTATATTTTTATAGTCTTCTTTAATTTGTAACCCATCAATATTTTCCGACGATAAAAGGCTACGTAAATGGAAATTGTTGGTGAAGTAATGGCATGTCTTATCAGGAATCAATAATTGACAAGTGTAGAACATTATCAAATCCAGTAACCTGGAAATTAATGTTAAATGTAAGATTGATTGGTTACATTGATTACTTAGAGCAATGTTCATAGGGACATGAAGGAATTCCTCTTTGATCTGACGTTCAGCATTTTTAGATGACTCATGCCTCATGCTGAAGCATACAGCAAAGTTTATAGATAATTATGGCACGGTGGCACAGCGGTAGAGTTGCCGCCTTACAGCACCAGAGATTCAGATTCGATCCTGATCAGGGGTGTTTTTCCATACGGAGTTTGTACGTTCTCCCCGTGGCCTGCGTGGGTTTCCTCCAGGATCTCTGGTTTCCTCCCACACTCCAAAGACGTACAGTTTTGCCGGTTAATTGGCTTTGGTAAAAATAGTAAATTGTCCCTAGTGTGTTAAGGATAGTGTGAGTGTATAGGGGATCGCAGGTCGGCACGGACTTAGTGGGTCGAAGGGCCTGTTTCTCTGCTGTATCTCTAAATTAAACTAAACTAAATTTGATTGTGTTTTAATTTTTGATATTATTGTATCCCACAGTGTTAATATTTTACTGTTGGTCTCTCTGTCTCAGAGAATAAGTGAAATAGGCAGGAATGGTGTGTGTTGCTACTTTCTTGCAATTTCTATCCTTGCAGAGATGGCAGAGTGTGAAGTTGGCCTGTTTCCCACGCTGCGTGATTCTAAAGGGCCTGTCCCACTTGGCGATTTTTTACGCGACTGTCATAGTTGTAGCAGTTCGCCGAAAAACCGGTGGCAACCTACGTCATCCTGGCGACAACCTACGACAGCACCTACGTCAAGCTACGCCGATTGGCATCAAACCCACTGTTGCTAAAAAATTTCAACATGTTGAAAATGTAGCGGCAACCAGAAAAACGCTATGACTTTTTGCGTGACTGTGGAGACTACTCCCGGCGACCACCGGCGAACATGTGGCGACAAACTAGTCGCCTATAGTTGCCTAAAATATCTTTTTAAAAAAAAAAAATATTTCAAAATAGACTTTATTCAAGTAATAAATATTTACAATACATCAACCGTGCGAAAAGTCCATCCGACATTTTCGGAGGCTATACAAATTGCTCCATACAGTCTATATACTTTTTTTCAAATTTCGCGAATCGATCCCCCACCCGTGCCACTCATGTGGCCCCCCGGCATGGGATACCTTCCCTTATTTTGAGGGGCGTCTCCACCATACCGTGCCCCCCATGTCCAGCAGCGGAAGGACCTTAGACTGTGGCCCTCCCCCACCGAGCCTTGGCGTTGGCTGCACCGAGTTTCAGTGCGTCCCTCAGCACGTACTCCTGCAGTCTGCAGTGGGCCAGTGGGCAACATTCCCCGATGGACATCTCGCTCTACTGGGTGGTGAACAACGCTCGGGCAGATCATTGAGCGTCTTTCACTGAGTTGATGACCCTCTAGCAGCACTCGATATCAGTCTCTGAATGTGTCCCTGGGAACAGTCCATAAATCACAGAGTCCTCTGTGACGGTGCTGTTCGGGATAAAGCGTACCAGGGACCCTTGCATTTTTCTCCAGACTCTTTGAGCAAATCCACACTCTGGAAAGAGGTGGGCAACCGTCTCCTCTCCATAGCAGCCGTCCCGAGGGCAGCGTGCGCTGGTAGTGAGGTTTCGACGGTGCAGGAAGGATCTGACTGGGAGGGCTCCCCTCACCGCCAGCCAAGCCAGGTCTTGGTGCTTGTTGGTGAGTTCAAGCGATGAGGCATTTTGCCAGACAAGCTGGGCAGTCTGTTCAGGGAACCACGCCACCGGGTCCATCGAGTCCTTTCCCTGCAGTGCCTGCAGGACATTCTGTGCTGACCACTGCCCAATGGACATGTGGTCAAAGGTGTTGGTCCGGAAGAACCTTTC
The DNA here is from genome assembly GCA_963514005.1 of Raja brachyura. The sequence goes on from OY740796.1 coordinate 44,835,177, forward strand.
CACAGACGACAGATGGGGCGGCAGTGTCCAGCTGACTGGCACCTTGCGTGGCATCTGCGCCAGGCCCATCCTTCGCAACACTGGGGACAGGTAGAACCTCAGCAGGTAGTGACACTTGGTGCCCACGTGCCTTGGCTCTACACTCCGCCTGATGCAGCCACACACGAAGGTGGCCATCAGGATGAGAGCGACATTGGGCACGCTTTTACCCCCCTTGTCTGCTGGCTTGTACATTGTGGCCTGTCGCACCCGGTCCATACTTGACCCCCAGATGAACTGGAAGACAGCCCGGGTGATCCCTGTGGCGTAGGAAGGAGGGACAGGCCACACTTGTGCCAAGTACAGCAGGCCCGAGAGCACCTCACACCTGATGACCAAATTATTTCCCATTATGGAGAGGGAGTGTTGCCTCCACAGCTCCAGCTTCCTCCCCACCCTGGCTATCCGCTCCAGCCAATTCTTGTTACATGCCTCAGCCCCCCCGAACCAGAACCCCAGCACCTTCAAGAAGCCAGGCTTGATGGTGAAGGGGACGGAAGATCTGTCGGGCCAGTTGCCAAAGAGCATGGCCTCGCTCTTCCTGCGGTTCACCCTGGCTCCCGTGGCCGACTCAAACTGGTCGCAGATCTAAAATATCGCTGAAGGGGTAAGGCCCTTTAGACTCTACCTCCCATTGTTCCCCAGGTCTAATCATTTTCAGCGTGTAAGATTAGGTACTGTACCACAGTTGGCTCAGGGTGGTGTAAAAAATCACATGCTTAAAAGAGCAGCAAATAACGATGAGCAGCTGTGATATCCACCAGCCAGCAATTAGTAAACATTATCTAAAAGCCATCAATCATGTAACTCAAAAACTACCAGCCAAAAAAATGAGCCAACAGCAATGACTAATCAAAAAAGTCATGTGCAACTCGTCCTTCAAAAGCTGTTCACCAAGTCTATTTATTTACCATTTTCACCATGTTTGTTCTGAGTAATTTTGTTTAGTTTCAAGATACAGGTAATACAGGGAATACAAATTAAAATGTCTTGATAAACCACTTTTATAAGTGTCCTACTATCAATTTACCAAATTATTGGAAAGAGGATTTTCATTATTTCTACAATGCAAAATAGCTTGAAAGTCAAAATCTTTCGAAATAAAATTAGTTGAAATCTTACAAGGGTGGTAAACTCTTCCAGAGCACTAAACACATTAGTCGAGGATAAGAATCTGTAATTAGTTAGTGTCGAATTACGTTTTAGGTTTTTCCATTTGTAATCCACTTAAAGTGATTATACGCAGTATGTTTGTAATCGGAGCAACTGTATCCCATGCAGATAAATGATAAACCTGAGAAGGATTCTGCCATCGTTCAGGTTTGTAAAAGGATCCACCTAATAGCTCTTGAAATCAATCCTACATGTGAAACTTTGATGAAAGTGTGATATTGCCAAGCACTGCATCAGAAGCAGCAAGCAATGCATTTTACCTGGCTTAACACAATACAACACAATATATGATGACAGAGACGTCTGCATATGTGGCATTTAGAGATGTTTTGGAGAGCAGAATACCATTACTAATCAGAAACACCAATGATTCTTTCTGAGGAGGTTGCTCGCACTATTGTTCTCTAAATTAATTCAAATTTCTAAAGTTATTTCAAAAAGATGTTCCCCTCTCACCCCCTCTCACCCCCTCTCTCCCCCTCTCCCCCTCTCCCCCTCTCCACCTCTCACCCTCTCACCCTCTCACCCTCTCACCCCCTCACTCCCTCTCCCTCTCCCCCTCACCCCCTCTCCCCCTCCCCCCTCCCCCTCACCCCCTCACCCCCTCTCCCCCTCTCCCCCTCTCCATCTCACCCCCTCTCCCCCTCTCCCCCTCTCACCCTCACCCTGTCTCCTCCTCTCACCCTCACCCCGTCTCCTCCTCTCTCCCTCTCCCCCTCTCTCCCTCTCCCCCTCTCCCTCTCACCCCCTCACCCCCTCTCCCTCTCACCCCCTCACCCCCTCACCCCCTCTCCCTCTTACCCCCTCTCCCCCCTCTCCCCCTTCTCCTCCTCCCCCCCTCTCCCCCTCTCCCCCTCACCCCCTCTCCCTCTTACCCCCTCTCCCCCCTCTCCCCATCTCTTTTCATAATTGTAACCTTTCATTTGATATGGCAAATGGCAGGAGAAATGATAGCAGCGCAGTAGCACATTTGTAGAGCTGCTGCCTCACAGCGCAGTCACTCAGTTTCAATCCTAGTTCCACGTGCAGTCACGTGGTGTTGGCACCTTCTCCCTGTGACCACATAGGTTTACTGCTGGTGCTCTGGTTTCCACCAACAACCCAAAGATGTACAGGTTAGTAGGCAATCTGTACACAAATGGCATTGGAGTGTAAGAGAGTGGAGTGGATGTGAAGGTGAAGTTGCCTGGAACTAGTGCGAATGTGTGATCGATGGTCGGCGGGTGAAAGGGCCTGTTTCCATGCTGTATCTCTGAGGTCGAGTCATAGAGTGATACCGTGTGGAAACAGGCCCTTCGGCCCAACTTGCCCACACCGGCCAACATGTCCCCATCCACACTAGTCGCACCTTCCTGCATTTGATGCATATCCCTCCAAACCTGTCCTATCCATGTACCTGTCTATAAACATAGTAAACTAAACTAAATATAAATTTGCTGCTGTGAATGATGACACACTGACTTTGTCAAACCGTTACAAAAGTTAACAAAAACTGTATTAAAAAGCTTTAAAAATGGGACATATCGAAAATAAAGGGGTCAAGGAAAGAGCGTTCATGTCGTGGCCCTGTTTCCACCAATCGTTCCGCCACCAGGCACAAGAACCACAAGAACACTGCCAGACCACTTGCAATGTATCCCTACATATGTCACATTCAAAAGAAACACAAAATTGTGGCTAATTCAACAACAATCATATTTAGGTTTTACACTGTGCTCTCTCTGTACGTCTTTTTCTCTTTTCCATTTTTTTAATCTCATTTCCATTTCCATTTTCCTATTTTTAATAATGTTAATCTGTATTATCATTTTTAACCAAAAGTCCTACTAGGGACAAGTGTTGCGAATTAGCTTTGGCTAAAACACTCTGATGCATACGTCAGATGACTGTTTCAAGTCTATCTATGTTTTTGTATCTGTCCCTATTTAAATAAACCTTAATCAATCAATCAAGCCCCAAGACAGACGCCATTGTATGCAGACGCCGAGAAGTGTGTTCAGCTCTGCCTGAACAACTTCTAATCTTGTGTGTGGACTCGAAAAGAAGATCGAAAATAAAGCATTGTGTGATGAATGGATGTAGCTGTTGAGACCATGGCATTCCAAGACAGATTCTGCATTCTCTTGCATGCACCAGGAAGCAAAACTCACAAGCGAGTACTTGAGTTTAGTTGTTAAAGAAGGAACTGCAGATGCTGGAGAATCGAGGGTTACACAAAAAGCTGGAGAAACTCAGCGGGTGCAGCAGCATCTAAGGAGCGAAGGAGATAGGCGACGTTTCGGGTCGAGACCCTTCTTCAGACTGGATCTTCGTAGGGAGGAGGAGAACTTCTTCAAAGTAGGCATACCTTGAGGAGATATCGCAGTGGAGTAGACAAAGTGTTAAAGAAGGAACTGCAGATGCTGGAGAATCGAGGGTTACACAAAAAGCTGGAGAAACTCAGCGGGTGCAGCAGCATCTAAGGAGCGAAGGAGATAGGCGACGTTTCGGGTCGAGACCCTTCTTCAGACTGCAGTCTGAAGAAGGGTCTCGACCCGAAACGTCGCCTATCTCCTTCGCTCCTTAGATGCTGCTGCACCCACTGAGTTTCTCCAGCTTTTTGTGTAACACTTGAGTTTAGTTTATGAGTTGTGTTTAGTTTATTGTCACGTGTACTGAGGTACAGTGAAAAACATTTGTTGCGGGAAGACAATGCATGATTACAATCAAGCCGTCCACAGTGTACAGTTACATGATGGTGGGAATAACGCGAATAATGCTTAGTGTAAGATAAAGTCCAGTAAAGTCTGATCAAAGATAGTCTGAGGGTCTCCAATGAGGTAGATGGGAGGTCAGGACCACTCTCCAGTTGGTGATAGGATGGTTTAGTTGCCTGATAACAGCTGGGAAGAAACTGTCCCTGAATATGAAGGTCGCTTGCCTGATGGGAGAGGGGAGAAGAGGGAGAGGCCAGGGTGTGACTCGTCCTTGAATCTTCAGCTTGAGGTAGTGGGGTATTTAGTGCGAAGTGTCTAATTTTCCTGTTCATCTTGTTTTGGGTGAAATGCCAGAATCAGGTGTAGAGATGCATTTTATTTAGTGTAACTCACACTCTTCTTGGAACCTGGAGCCCTTGTATCATCTCTTTGTTACCTGTGTTTAAATTAACGTTTGGAATCAGTTAAATATCTAAGCGAAAATCGAGCCATCTTTCTCGAACACCTATAAACTATCCTTTCCATGTACCTGTCCAGATGTATCTTAAATGCTGTGATAGTACCTGTGCTATCTCTGTCTACTTGTTGTCTGTCACAATTGCCTTCAGTATAACAACGTCAGACATTAATTCAAAAATAAGATTTGAATTACATAGGGATTTCAAGAACAAGTGATCTGATGTTAAAGTCATTCTGTACTTCCTTCCTAAAGTTTCTCTGTACTCTGTTACAGTTTGAACGCAGATATTTTTACACAAGGGAGCTGCAGAGAAGGCAAATTGATTTTGTCATACTGTTACAAAAATCCGACATTGAATTTAACATTGGGACATAAAAACATAGAACGTAAAGTGTTAGCTGGCATCCACAATACAACCACGGTGCAAAATAATTCCCGGGAACCATCTTATATATTAATGATTATAATTTTGTTTAAAAAAGGCACAAGGTGGAGGAGTAACTCGGCAGGTCAGGCAGAATCTATGGGGAACATGGATAGGTGACATTTTGGGTCGAGACCCTTCCAGCCTGAAGAAGGGTCCTGACCCGAAATGTCACCCATCCACGTTCTCCAGAAATGCTGCCTGACCCGCTGAGTTACTCCAGCACTTTAGCGTCCTTTTTTGTAAACCAGCATCTGCAGTTCCTTTAATCAATGTATTCCGTTTCTTTGCTGTGAAGTCTGTCTTTAAAAAAAATTACAAATATTTAACTGCACACTGGAAGTTATGGTATTGACTGCTTGTGAATTGTGAATATCTGAAGTCCAGCAAGCTCATTAATTCAAATTATTAACTTAATGGCATTGCAATACTAAGTATTGACTTGGAAAGAATAAACAACTCAAATTTTAAGCATCTAATAAATTATTTAGCCCAGCTAAGACAAATAAAAAATTAAATGATTGGAGAGGAATTGCTTTAGGAATTTCTCTTGAGGGGCTTAACTGTGAAACTGTGTATGGAGATGCACTTTCATGGCCAGTATCACATGCAGAGGGAGAACATTATGGAGATGGCTGACTTGTTAATGGAGCTTTTAAGATTAGAGTGTCAACAGTGACAGGAAATATAATTAAAAACTTTCCGCAGTTGCTTCTGAGCATCTTTGGTCTCAGCTCAGCACCTCACCAACAGCAGGGCCAGTTTATGTGCTGTATCTCTAAACTGAACGAAACGAAACTACACTAAACGTAACTTTAGTTTTGTTTACTTCATCCTGAGATGCAGTGTAAAGTTTTTGATGCGTGCTAACCAGTCGGCGGAAGACAATGCATGATCACAACTGAGCCATCCACAGCGTACAGATACATGATAAAGGGAATAACGTGAATAGCGTTTAGCGCAAGATAATTTCCAGTAAAGCCTGATCAAAGATAGTCCGAGGGTCTCTAATGAAGTAGGTAGTAGCTCAGGACTGCTCTCTAGTTGCTGCTAGGATGGTTCTGTCGCCTGATAACCATCCGACGTTGTTATACTGTTGTCACGCGGATATCTGATAATGGACCCAATGTTGATTGAGATTTTGGTTAAGGGAAACATTTGCTCAGACATTAATTTATTGTTGCTGTAATCAGGAACAGGAAAACTGTTTGTATTGGCAGAACTCCAAGCCTCATTGGAACAGGCTCACTAATGGATTAACAAGTGAAAGCATATCATTAAAATGAAATTAATCTTACTGTGCATTCAGTCTGCCATTTACATTATGATCTCAGAATCTCCCATCATTTTATTATTTACCATCAATAAGGTTTTCATGTATTATAGTTTCTCCTTTGTCATTGGCTCTTTTCTTTATATTGCACATAATCTTATCCCCTGGGATAACTTTTCTTCCCAATCAATGTATTGGGCAAAATTACATCAGGTGAGGGTTTAATGAGAATCCTGTACCCATTTGAAGATGGATTCTTTTATCCATGAGCAAATGAGTTGATCGATGGAAAGATACAGCATGAATGAATGAATAAGTTTAATGGCCAAGTATTCACATACAAGGAATTTGCCTTGGTGCTCCGCCCGCAAGTGACAACATGACATACAGTGACAGTTAGGAATGACACATAAAACTTAAACATTAATAATGAACCATTATCGATTAGGAAACAGGCCCTTCAGCCCACCAGGTCCGTGCCGACCAATGATTGCGCTTCACACTAGTTGTATGCTATCCCACTTTCACAACGGTTCCCTACACACCGGGGGCAATGTTACCGAGGCCAATTAATCTACAAACCCGCAATTCTTCGGGAAAAGGGAGGAAACCGGAACAGTCGCAGGAAACCGACGCGGTCACAGGGAGAATGTTCAAACTCCACACAGAAAGCACCCGAGGTCAGAATCAAACCCAGGTCTCTGGTGCTGCGAGGCAGCAGCTCTACCAACTGTGTTACTGTGCCACTCTATTCTCTCTGGTATTCAAACTAATAAGCTGGAAAGAGTAGAGAATCATGATGAGGATGTTGCCAGGACTCGAGGGCCTGAGATATATGGAAAGGTTGGGCAGGCTAGGACTTGTTATGTTATGAAGGTGTATAATTTAATGGGAATCAAAATCAGGGGACATAGGTTTAATGTAAGATGGGAATAATTTAAGTTCAGTTTATTTTCAGTTTAGTTTATCATCATGTGTACCGAGGTACAGTGAAAAGCTTTTGTCGCGTGCTAACCAGTCAGCAGAAAGACAATACATTATTGCAATCGATCCATTTACAGTGTATACTGTAGATCCATGATAAGGAAATAACGTTTAGTGCAAGGTAAAGCCAGTAAAGTCTGATCAAGAAAAGTCAAGAGGTAGATAGTAGTTCAGCGCTGCTCTCTAGTTGTGGTAGGATGATTCAGTTGCCTGATAACAGCCGGGAAGGTACTGTCTCTGAATCTGGTGGTGTGTGTTTTCACACTTCGATACCATTTGCCTGATGTGAGGGTTTTTTTTATTCAGAGGGTGGTGGGTCTGTAGGATGAGCTGCCCAATAACAGCATTTAAAATGCATCTGGACGAGTACGTGGATAGGAAATGTTTGGAGGGATGAAGGCCAAATATGGGCAAATGGGTCGAGCTCAGATGGGGCAAGTTGGTTGGCATGGATTAGTTGGGCCGAAGGCCCCGTTATTATGTTGTATGATTCTATGACCATTTACTGCTCAGTCTGAATTATTTAGCCATTATTTCATCGCTTTTTACAGGATCACAGTGTGCAAATCAGAACCCCCTTTCCTATTCTACAAAAAGTATTACATTGTTTGTAAAAGGTTTCACATGTCCCATAACTGTGAAATATAGATCAATCAATCATCAATCAATTTTATTTGTATAGCACATTTAAAAACAACTCACATTGACCAAAGCGCTGTACATCAGTGCCGGTATAATATGCTACAGACAGTGGTACACAGACCTAACAATACATACATAAACTGTTTACAGCGGCCCCTCAGAGGGACGCAAAAACACAAGGGAGTAGAAATATGTTTTGAGCCTCGACTTAAAGGAGTCGACGGAGGGGGCACTTCTGATGAGGAGAGGGATGCTGTTCCACAGTCTAGGTGCTGCAACCGCAAATGCGCGGTCACCCCTGAGCTTAAACCTAGACCGCGCGATAGTCAGTAGCCCCAAGTCGGCCGACCTGAGGGACATGGAGGTAGAATGGTGGGTTTGAAGATTTTTGATATGGGGGGAGAGCTTGAAGTTGATTCTGTACCATACTGGGAGCCAGTGGAGAAAGGCCAGAGTCGGGGTGATGTGGTCCCTTTTACGGCTACCCGTCAGAAGTCTCGCTGCGGCGTTTTGAACCAATTGCAGGCAGGACTGGGATGATTGGCTGATGCCAGTGTATAGGGAGTTGCAGTAGTCTAGGCGGGAGGAGGTGAATGCGGTGATGATTTTTTTCAAGGAGGTCAAATTGGAGGAATGGTTTGATTTTAGCTATGGTACGAAGCTGGAAGAAACTAGCTTTTACCACAGAGTTGACTTGCTTGTCAAACTTTAATCCGGTGTCAAATATCACGCCAAGGTTTTTGACGTGCGGTTTGACTAAGGAGGTTAGGCTGCCAGGGCTGCCTGTTATCGTTTTGAAGGAGTCGGAGGGGCCGAGTAGGATGACCTCAGACTTGTTCTCGTTTAGTTGGAGGAAGTTCTGGGCCATCCAACATTTTACGTCCTCCATGAGGCTGATTAAATTTGACCGGTTGTTGGTTCAGGGGGAGATAGAGCTGTGTGTCATCTGCATAACAGTGGAAAGAAATGCCGTGCCTTTGAATGACTTGGCTGAGGGGGAGCATGTACAGAGAGAATAGAATGGGGCCTAGGATGGAGCCTTGTGGCACCCCACAGAAAAGGCTAGCTGGGGAAGAGAAAGAATTGCCTATGTTGGTGGAGAAACTGCTATTTTTGAGGTAGGAAACGAACCAGCTCAGGGCAGTGCCATCACCACCAATCCCATACCGGAGACGGTCAATTAGGATGGTGTGCTCCACTGTATCAAACGCTGCGTTGAGGTCGAGAAGGAGCAGGATTGCACAGTCGCCGGAGTCGATGGTGAGAAGCAGGCTGTTGTGTACCTTCAGCAAGGCAGACTATGTGCTGTGGTGAGCCCTGAAATGATTGGAAACTTTACCGTTACAAACCTCTTTTTCCCACCTGTGTGTACGTAGCACTTCAATGAACATTAGAGGAATAGACCAGAGGACTTACGTTTAAGGTGAAGGGGAAAATATCTAATAGGAATCTGAGAGGTAACTTTTTCACACAAAGGGTGGTGCGTGTAGGGAACGAGCTGACAGAGGAGGTAGTTGAGGCTGGGACTATCCCAACATTTAAGAAACTGTTAGACAGGTACATGGGTAGTTCAGGTTTGGAGGGAGATGGACCAAACGTAGGCAGCTGAGACTAGTCTAGCTGGGACGTTGGCTGGTGTGGGTATGTTGGGCCGAAGGGCCTGTTTACACGCTGTATCACTCTGTGACTCTAGGACTCTAACACACATACAAGATTCATAAGCCGACCTGGACAATCACCATTAAGCACCACAACACCCTCTGCCAGGCCTCTGACCAGACTGAACCTCAACAACGTCCATCGTCCCCACAGTTTCCATCTTGTCTGGCTCAGTGTCTGCGTGTGGAGTTCCTCAGGGAAACAGATTGACTGGAATTGGAGGAAATGAGGGTGAGAGACATTATGCAAAGCATAGATCTTTTTAAAAAAATAATATTTTTATTAGAAGTAAACATTTCACAATGATAAAACAAATTTACAAATACCAACTTAACTCAGTAATTGTACAAATATCACATTGATTATTATTATCTTATGTTTTTTAGAAATAGAGAGAAAAAGAAAAAAGAATAGGTTTTAAATCAACAAAGGTTGTGATTAAATAATAATTTTGATTATATAAAAAAGAAAAGAGAAAGAAAAAAAAGAAAAAAAAGAAAAAAACACTAATGAATATATATCTATTTAATATATATATTTCTTTTTTAAAACAATAAAAGGTATTATATATATATTTAAAAGAGAAACAACAAAATATATTGTAAATAAAACTATTACAAATGATAATATCATTGTATTGTAGAGACATGTATACAAATCCCAGTTTGAAAATGAGTTATTTTCATCAAATCCTGTCGAGTACCCATTGAGTTGTGATGCCAAGAACAGCTATCCCTTCAAATACTGTATATATGGAGACCATATTTGTTCAAAGATTTCACATTTGTCCATTAGGACAAATCTGATTCTTTCCAAATACAATGTCTCCGACATCTCTGCTGTCCACATTTTAATTGTGGGGGATAATGTTCCCTTCCAAAATTTCAATATTATTTTTTCCCTATTATCAAACAGTAATCAAAGAAATTTCTTTGATTTACTGTTAATACCAATTTTGAGTCCGGAATTCCTAATATTATTAACTTTGGATCTGGATCCAGTTTAACTCTAAGAACTTCAGAAATAACTCTAAAGATTTCTGTCCAATAATAACTAAGTTTTGAACACGTTACAAAACTATGTGTTAAATTAGCTTCTAAATTCTGACACTTATCACAAATAGGAGAAACGTTAGGAAAAATTCTATTTAATTTGGTTTTCGAATAATGTAATCTATATAATACTTTAAATTGTATCAATGTATGCCTAGCATTTAACGAACAATGATGTATACGTTGTAAACTTTCTTCCCAAGTTTCTATCGTTATAGATAAACCTATTTCATTTTCCCATGCTTGTCGATATATTTCTGTTGTTGGATTCTCCCTATCCAAAATAATATTATATATATAAGCTATTAATTTTTCTGTGTTTGGGTGTTTATTAAACAATTCATCTAATAATCCTGGTTCTTTATTTTCATAATCTTGTGTGTTTGACTTAATATAATCTCTAATTTGTAAATACCTAAACAAATTATGTGATGGCAATCCATAAATATCTTGTAACTCCTGAAATGAAATAAATTTTCCCTTTCTGTAAAGGTGTTCTATCCTTTTAATTGCTAAATCATCCCAATGTCTAAACCCCCTATCTAATATAGAGGGTTTAAATAAAGGATTATTCATAATTGGTAGGTTAAGTGACAAATTATCTAAATGTAAAGTCTTAACTATTTGTTTCCAAATACGTCTATTGCTATGAATTATAGGGTTGTCCCTATAAAAAATTTTTTGTACTTCTCTTGGCGCAAAAAGAATTGAACCTACATTAAAAGGTAAACAATCTTCCTTTTCCATCTTTAACCACATTGGTTCATGATCCAAATTTACCCACTAAAAATTCATATTCTTAATCTGAACTGCCCAGAAATAATATAAAAAATTTGGAAGTGCTAATCCTCCATTTATTTTGGATTTACATAAATGTTTTTAACTTATTCTATGATTTTTGTAGTCTCAGATAAAACTATTAACAATGTTATCAGTTTAAAAAAAAAAAGTTTTTGGGAGATAAAAGGGAATAGCTTGAAACAAATATAACAGTTGTGGTAAAAAAATCATTTTTATAGCATTTATTCTACCAATCATAGATATAGGAAGTGTTTTCCAATATAAAATATTTTTTCTAAGTTTATCTAATAATTGAGGATAATTGGATTTAATTAATGAGTTATAGGAATTAGATACATTAATACCTAAATATTTAAATTTGTCCGTAACTATTTTTAGTGGGTATTGTTGTAATATATTTGATCTTATTCCAGTTATAGGCATAATATCACTTTTATTCCAATTAATTCTATATCCAGAAAATGTACTAAATTTAGTTATAACATTAAATAGCTTGGGAATACTAATCTCCGGTTTTGTAATATAAATTAAGACATCATCTGCATATAGAGATATTTTATTAATTGTAGTATCAGTATTATATCCATATATTTCTGGTTTAGATCTAATCCTTTCAGCTAAAGGCTCTATCACCAGAGCAAATAACAAAGGCGATAGCGGACATCCTTGTCTACAACCCCTATAAAGCTTAAATTTAGCTGATAATATTTGGTTAGTTAATATTCTTGCAGTAGGATTCGAATATAGAATTCTTACCCATTTACAAAATCTATCCCCCAATTGGAATTTCTCCATTATTTTAAATAAATATGGCCATTCAACCTGATCGAATGCTTTTTCTGCATCTAAGGATATAACAGCTAATTCTGTATCACATACTCTTTTTGAGTATATAATATTGAATAATCGTCTCAAATTATGGGATGAATAACGTTCTGGAATAAAACCTGTTTGATCATGATGTATTATTTTAGTGATCACCAAACTTAATCTCCGAGATAAAACTTTAGCTAATATTTTTTGATCTGTGTTTAAAAGAGCAATTGCTCTGTATGATCCTGGGTCTTCCAAATCCTTGTCAACCTTAGGAATAAGTGTAATTGTAGATTCATTTAAAGATTCCGGCAATTTTCCTTGTTCATATGTATATTTATACACTGTATGTAATCTTAGGGAGATCAGATCTTGAAATTTCTTATAAAATTCTGCACTCAGGCCATCAGGGCCCGCAGCTTTTCCATTATTTAACGATCCGATTGATTCTTCAATATCTTTTATTGATATATCAGCGTTTAACAAGTCTCTACCTCCCTGATCTAAGCTGTTAATATTACATTTTTGTAGGAATGTATCCATAGATCTAATCGAGAATCTATCTACAGTACCTCTGCCTTAAAAATGTCAATATAACTCAAATTTTGGAAAAACTCAACCACGCCAACATTCAAAATGTGGATGCCAAACATGTCTGAAACGCTACATCTTGAAGAAATGAGATTTCTCCTTCTAGGCAAAGTAGACCAATTCTTAAAGACTTGGTCTCCTTTTATCAACTTTTTACAAGCACATGGTGCAACCTAACATAACCTTAGAAATTAAATGGTTTAGAACCTGGTGACGGATGGGCAAAAATACGAAATAGGTAGATCTATCCTAATCTCTCTTTTCTTTACTTTCTCCTTCTATTTCAATCTTTTCAGCTTCTCTTCCTTGTCCTTTATTTCTTTTGCTATCTGTTTCAACTCGCTTGTCTATCTATTCCGACACTCTTTATTTATTTTTTCTCCCACTGTTCTTTTATTATTAAATCAAAAGTACGAAGTTGTACAAGAATGGAAATATGTATGTATGTATTAGGTACTCAAGTACCACACTATTGTACTTACTTTCTAACAAAAAAAAAATGTCAGTGGATAGATTCTTGACTTGTACGGGTGTCAGAGATGATGGGGAGAAGGCAGGAGAATGGGGTTAAGAAGGAAAGATAGATCAACCATGATTGAATGGAGAGTACACTTGATGGGCCGAATGGCCTAATTCTGCTCCAATCACTTATGAATCCATGAACTTATAGGGAAAACCTCACAAAGTTAACTTACATGTAAATACAAGGAAATTGCTCTTTTTTTCCTTTGAATTTGATTTAGAATCCACCCTGGTTCTAATTACTATTGAATCGGACATGATTCAACAGAATCGGACATGTGGGGGCATGAGACACTGTGACATTTCTTGGTAAACGGTTGAATGGAGAAAATTGATATGAGGGTTGTGTGCAGAGAGATGAATGCTGTTTACGTTTATCAGCGATGAGGATGACTGAATATTTGGGAGTTCGGCCACAGACAGAGATTGGGGCACAGCGGTGGAGGTGCTGCCTTACAGCGCCAGAGACCCGGGTTCCATCCTATCGTGCTGTATGTACGGAGCTTGTACGTTCTCCCTGTGACCTGCGTGGGCTTTCTCCGGGTGCTCCGGTTTCCTCCCACGCTCCAAAGACGTACAGGTTTGGAGGTTAGTTGGCTCCTGTAAATTATAAATTGTCCCTTGAGCATCGGATAGTGCTAGTGCACGGGGTGATCGCTGGTCGGCGTGGATTTGGTGGGCAGAAGGGCTTGTCTCTAAAGTCTGAGGTCCAACGTCTAAAGCGGTTACTTAAACTTCTTGCTGGTTCTTAATGATATACAAACAATAGAGGCCACAAGTTAGGGCTAATGGCACACATCCATGATCAGGATGGGAGAAACATATATATTTTAGATTTACTTTAGATTTTCTAATGATCTCCTAATGGAGGTTCACACTGCCACAGCAAGAAACCCATGCTAATCTGGTAAAGATCTCATCAATCTCTCACCCTCTGGTGAAGGTCTCTGATGGTGGAAGCATGCACTGATATAATAACTTTTATCTCCAAGAACAACAGGCGGGTATGTGTCAAACGAGATGTCCTCCTTTGTACCATTAATGCCGTGAGATTAGTTGAGTTTAGTTTAGAGGTACCGTGCGAAAACTGGCCCTTCGGCCCATCGAGTCTGCACCGACCAGCGATTCCTGCACACTAACACTATCTTACACCCACTAGGGACAATTGTACACACACACCTAACCTGTACGTCTTTGGAGTGTGGGAGCAAACCAAAGGTCTTGGAGAAAACCCATGCGGTCGCAAAGTGAACGTACAAACTCTGTGCAGCCAGCACCCATAAGTCAGGATTGAACTCTGGTCTCCGGGGGGGAAGGCAGCAACTCTACCGATGTGCCACCGTGCCGCCTCTTGCATATGGACTGGTTGGGCTGCTCGGTGCATATTGTACTAACAGGGGCAATTGTGCTTGTGTACGGGGAATAGTCTTGTGATCCGTATATAAAAAATGTATTATGCAGTAGCAGGTACACGAGACAATAATGAAACCATTGAACCATCTGATCAGATGCCGAGCTGGTCTCGGATGTCTCGAGGAAAGCAAAGCTTATCTTCGTGACCTGGCAGGTTGCCCCATGATTTGTTGGTCCCTTCCAATTAGCCTAAGCATTCTTCCAAAACATCTACTTGTTTTCCAAAGCAGGGTTTGAAAAGTGGTGCTGCTACTTCAGCTGACAATGCCATTTTAGCCGACATAGTCTGTTTAACCCTTACATTAGAATAACGCAAATGAATAATGTAATGCAATTTCAATACTATTTCCGTCATGCCATTTCTGCAATATTTTTCAGTCTCCAAAGATCCTACAATGAGCAATGTTGGCAACATGTTGTCAAAAACAGGGGGTTACACAAAAAGCTGGAGAAACTCAGCGGGTGCAGCAGCATCTAAGGAGCGAAGGAGATAGGCGACGTTTCGGGTCGAGACCCTTCTTCAGACTGGTCAGGGATCAGGGAAATGAGAGATATAAACAGTGATGTGGAGAGATAAGGAACAATGAGTGAAAGATATGCAAAAAAGTATTGGTGATAAAGGAAGCAGGCCATTGTAAGCTGTTTGTGGTGTGAAAATGAGAAGCTAGTGCGACTGGGGGGGGAGGGGGGGGGGGAGATGGAGAAGGAATGTCAGGGCCAGAGGGCAGAGGGAGAGGTGGGGGGGAGGCAGTCTGGGTTAACAGAATTGAGAAAATTCAATGTTTAAGCCCAGAGGATGCAGACTCCCCAAGCGGAATATGAGATGCTGTTCCTCCAACTTGCGGTGTTGATCACTCTGGCCGTGGAGGAGGCCCAGGACCGAGAGGTCGGATACGGAGTGGGAGGGGGAGTTGAAGTGCTGAGCCACCGGGAGGTCGGGTTGGTTATTGCGGACCGAGCGGAGGTGTTCGGCGAAACGATCAAAAACAGGGCTTGTTTGAAGTCAGTTTTCCTTTCATTTGTACCACGAGACAATTATCAAAGGCATTTGATGGTAGAATTGAAGCCATTCGATGTCTGTAAAGTCCTTCATTTCCTCAAAATGAACTGAATATTCTGTGCAATAAACACAAAGTGCTGGAGTAACTCAGTGGGTCAGGCAGAATCTCTGGAGAAAATGGATAGGTGACCAGTTTTTGTTTCAGGTCGGGACCTTTCTTCAGTTTGAAGACTTCTACTGTTACTACTTCTGCACTAGTGCTACGGTATTCTACATTTGCATCCATACTCTACACACTGCTAGGCAATTTACAGAGGCCAATCAACCTGCAAACCAAACCCCTGTATGCTCACTTTGAAGAAGTTCTCCTCCTCATTCTGAAGGGAGTCCTTTGAGAATCGCAGTCAGAAGAAGGGTATCGGATAAAAAAGGCACCGATCTATGTTCTCGGGATGAGTAATTTTTGTAACTTTGTCAGCGCCTTTGTGGCGATTCTTTTGTTTATTATGTGTGCAAAAGCAAATAATTTCACTGTACCTAGGTACATGTGAAAATAAAGTATTATCCTAAAGGGGCTGTCCCACTTGGGCGACCTAATCCGCAAGTTCTGGCGAGTTTGCCCTTGACTCATACTCGCAGCATGGTCGACACGAGGTCGTAGGAGGTCTTTGTAACTCTCCTTCATGCTCGAGAGTGGTCCCCGTGAACTCGAGGCCTCAGCTAGGTCGCGACGTATTTTTCAACACGCTGAAAAATGCCCGCGAGTAAAAAAAGGTCGCCATGGAAAAAATCGATACTTTTTTTACTCGTAGGTTTTATTCATAGTAGGTCGGCATGTTAGTCGAAGGTAATCAAGGGTAGTCGTAGATAGTCTTCATCATAGTCGAAGGGAGGTCGAAGGGAGGTTGAAGGGAGGTCGAACAAGGTTGTCTTCACTCTCCACTATTCAGTGTCCAATTTTCCCGAAGTTAGTCGTAGCTGGTCGAAGCTGGTCTTCAACATAGTCGAAGGAGGTCGAAGGAGGTCTTCTACATAGTCGAAGGAGGTCTTCAACATGACATTTTTTCAAACTCTCCTGAAGTCTTCTAAACTCGCCAATTAGGTCGCCCAAGTGGGACAGCCCCTTTAGTGAAAAACTGTCTTTACTTTGTGACTTCCCTATTAATATTTTGATGATTCCAGCAAATCCTGGACATCAAGAGGAGATCTAAAATGCGTCTAATTTTCATTGACAGCTTCCAATGAAGAGAGGCTGAGCAGAGGTGCACCGGAATGTATCCCATGTACAGCGGCAGGCAATTTGGATTCATGAGCGCTATGCTGAAACTGACGTGTAACTGAATATATAATCAGCAAGGTAAAACATGTGAAGATTTTGTATTTACATATTACTTGAAATGTCATAGATTCATGGAGTCATGGAAACAGGCTCTTCGGCCCAACTTGCCCACGCCGACCAACATGTCCCATCTGCACTAGTCTCACATGCCCGCATTTGGCCCATATGCCTCTAAACCTGTCCTATCCATGTACTTGTCTAAATGTTTCTTAAACATTGCGATAGTATTGTTTTAAAAGTGTTCAATAATTGTTTAAATATTTCCCCTACTTTCAAATAAAAAGTTTGTATTGAACACGGTCTGGACATATAATAGACAAGCAAAACAGAAGATAGCCAAACAATTATATATAGATGAGAATGGTGTTTCTTTAGAGACAATAAATGCTAGCATATAAAATCAGCGGAAAGTTTCACAGTAATGTTTAGAAAAGCTAATAAAACCTCAATAAATCTCATATAACTAAGAAACATTCCTGAGTCTGAAGAAGGGTCCTGAACTGAAATGTCACCTATCCACATTCTCCAGTGATGCTGCCTGACCTGCCTCCAGCATTTTGTGTCTTTCCTGGGTAAACCAGCACCTGCAGTTCCTTGTTTCCATTAAGAGTCCAGCCTATAGATCTTATGGCATGTGGTTATTATCTACTGTCTACCTCATTGGAGGCCCTCGGACTATCTTTGATCGGAATTTATCTTGTACTAAATGTTATTCAAATTATTCCTTTTATCATGTATCTGTGCACTGTGAGTGGCTCGAGTGAAATCATGTATTGCCTTTCTGCTGACTGATTAGCATGCAACGAAAGCATTTCACTGTAGCTCAGTACACGTGACAATAAAGAAACTAAACTGAACTAGACTACAAGTCTTATGGCAATAGTACACAAGCTATGAGCCCGGGTACAGATATGTTCAGAAAATGTGTCGTTATAAAGTGGCAGAAACTGCTACAAAATGTTAGGATTATCCCACAATCCTTGAGAAAAGTTGCAGAATCTGGTTGTGAAAGCAAGTTTAGCGAAGGCGTTGGATTTACACATGAACACACTTCTCCACTCTGCACGGCCTTTGTTGTTCATTACGGCTCCAGGACTCGTCACTTGAGTTTCAGCAGCATGCCACGGTGGGGAGTAGTGAAGGGAACAAGGGATGTCAGTGCTGGGAAGAAGGTTGGTGAGATGGTTGTTTGTTTGATTGATACTTTATTGTCACGTTGGTCTTTCTTCTGCACAAGTCACAAGTCACAAGTCACCCACGGTGGCGCGACGGTAGAGTTGCTGCCTTACAGCGAATGCAGCCACGGAGACCCGGGTTCGATCCCCACTACGGGTGCTGTCTGTATGGAGGATGTACGTCCTCCCCGTGACCAGCGTGGGTTTTCTTCCGAGATCTTTGGTTTCCTCACACATTCCAAAGACGTGCAGGTTTGTAGGTTAATTGGCTTGGTAAATGTAAAAATTGTCCCTAGTGGGTGTAGGATGTGGGGGATCACTGGTCGGCGCGGACCTGGCGGGCCGAAGGGCCTGTTGCCGTGCTATATCTCCAAAAACTATAAGTAAAAAAACAATTATGCAAAGAGTTGCCACGTATAGGGCGGCGACAAAGTTAAAAAATTGTATTCAACATAGTTCCAATGGTCCCTCTTTCTTCCCCCCCCCCCATCCCCCCCCCCCCCCAACCAGTCCCCTCTTTGTTCACGGCAGCGCCCCACACTGGGTCCCTCTATTCTCAGCTGCCCCTCCATGCCCGGTCATTCTTTGCCATGATCTTCATGACCTTCAATGCTGACATTACCATCTAAAAGGGTGACAATGCAGGATAAAGGAAGGTTGTAAAAGGATTCCTGAGTAACAAAAGGTAAGTCTGAAGGTAGAAGATGAACCTTAGATGGATAGTATATTAACTTCAGAGATAGATGGATTCTTGATTAGTACGGGTGTCTGGGGTTATGGGGAGAAGGCAGGAGAATGGGTCTGCAAGGGGGTGATAGATCGGCCATGATTGCATGGCGGAGTAGACTCGATGGGCCGAATCAGAGGTTATATCCAATTTTGGGGAACGTTATATCTCTAAACTAAATTGAAACTAAGAAGGGGAATTACCCTGATTACCCACAGCATCCTGAACAGTATTCATCCCGTAACCAACATCAATAAAAAGCCAATAATGAGATCATGATTGTAAGGCTATTTGTGCAGGCTTGTAGTCTGCAAATTGACTGTTGTGTTCCCCACGTGACGACAGTGGTTTCACAACAAAAGTATTTCATTGGTACTTCCTTTTATAACTGCAAATCTATCATGCTCAGCATTGATGGTGCAGAAGATGTTGACAGTGTCACAGAGTCATAGAATCATAGAGCCATGCAGTGTGGAAACAGGCCCTTTTGCCCAGCTTGCCCGCACCGGCCAACAAATCTCAGCGACACTAGTCCCACCTGCCCACATTTGGCCCATGTCCCTCCAAACCTGTCCTATCCATGTACCTGTCTAACTGTTTGTAACAGAGTGGGATGAACCACCACCTCGGGAGTGTCTGCTCTTGATTCATCTGAGTTTAATTGCACCGCAGCGCACACATTTTCCAGAGAGACCAGAATCAACTTAGAACATTTTTGTTCCGTAATTTTTCTGAAAACCCATTACTTTGGAAGCAGATGTTAAGAATCGCTCTGCGCGCCATCAGAAATCCATTTATAAAGGTTTTCACTGTTGGGTATTTGAAGCAGGATTATAAATGAGTTCTTTCATGATGGATTTACAATTTCACCTGAAATACAGTTGTTATGTACCTTGCATGACGAACAGAGGAATTCTCGTTCTCGGCCAGCACATCCTCAGCACCTTTCACCATTAGTAAACGCATTCTTCAAATATAATTGAGCTTATCTCTGCAGCCGCGGCTATGCTTAATGACTTAATAGATCTGTAATCCTTTCTAAAACAAAGAAGGACCTATCTAATCTATCACATTTCCCCGATTCTTAGCGTACAGATGAAGGTCAACCAAGCTCCTCTGGTTGATTGTGATTGGTGTTGCAATGAGACTTATAGCCTTTGATACTCAACAAGTGCAGAATTTGCTGATTTTGGACCTTGTGGTAGCTTAGTTTAGAGACACAGTGCGGAAGCAGGCACTTCAGCCCACCGAGTCCGCGCCGACCAGCGATCCCTGCGCATTAACACCATCCAACACACACTAGGGCCAATTTACACTTATACCAAACCAATTAACCTACAAAGCTGTACCTCTTTGGAGTGTGGGAGGAAACCGAAGATTTTGGAGAAAACCCATGTAGGTCACGGGGAGAACGTACAAACTCCGTACAGGCACGCACCTGTAGTCAGGGTCGAACCCGGGCGCTGCATTCGCTGTGCGCAATGATGCAAATAGTGGGATACATTTTTCCTCCTTATGCCTTAAAGAATATTCTATATGCTTTTCACCCCTGATTTTTCATTAAAAACCTATAATATTAGAGAAAGAATCTGCCCAATGATACATGATTGAGACTAATGGGCCTGTCAAACGTAGGCGATTTTTTTAGGCGACTACAAGCGGCTAGGTTGTCATCACATGGTTGCCTTTGGCTGCCGCGGTGTTGCCTGTATGGTTGTGAGTAGTCTCCTAAAGACGCCCAAAGAGTCGTAGCGTCTCTCTGGTTGCCGCTGGATTTTCAACATGTGGCGAGCGTGGGTTTGACACCAATGAGCGTAACTTGACGTATGTGCTGTCGTAGGTTGTCACCAGGTTAACATAGTTTGTCACCAGGATGTCGTAGGTTATCGCCAGGTCACGTAGGTTGTCGCCGGTGAATTCCATTGTCGTATTCGCCAGCAGTCGCCTAACATCGCCGGTATTTCGCCAACCTGCCACGACTATGACAGTCGCCGGCAGTCGCCTAAAAATCGCCTAAGTGGGACAGGCCCTTTAATGTTCACATTGATAAATTAAATGCAGGTAACCCAGGGCCAGTCTCCATCACAGGAAACAGACTATTGACCGACATCTACTACAAACCGACTGACTCCCTAAGCTATCTTGACCAAACTTCTTCCCACCCTGCTTCTTGTAAAGACTCTATTCCCTACTCCCAATTCCTCCGTCCACGCCGCATCTGCGCCCAGGATGAGGTTTTCCGTACTTGGGCATCGCAGATGTCCTCATTCTTTAGGGAACGGGGGCTCCCCTCTTGCATTATAGATGAGGCTCTCACTAGGGTCTCCTCGATATCCCGCAGCTCCGCTCTTACTCCCCCTACCCCACCACTCATAAAACCTAACCCAGAGCCTGAAGACGGGTGCCAACCTGAAACATTGTCTGTCTCTTCCCCCTACAGATGCTGCCTGATTCACTGGGTTTTTCAGCCCTTTGTGTTTTGCTCAAGATTTCAGCATCTGCAGTATCTTGCGACCCCTTTATAGAATCAAACGGCGTGTTTCAGTTCCCACACAGACCCAACTTATATTTGTTCCCGCTTGTGTCTCTCTTAGGATGAGATTCTGCGCGAGGTCGATGCTCTTCACTCACTGGCTGTTGCTGGCCTCTGTGTTAATGCTTGGCTGCCGACCGCTGACGGCTTCAAGTCACCACAGCCGGGGCCACTCAGGTAAGGAGCTGTGCAAGATCACTCTAGTGGAGGACAGACCCGGCTTCCCCTGGTTAGGCGCAGAACGCTGGAGTAGCTCAGCGGGACAGGCAGCATCTCTGGAGAGAAGGAATGGGTGACGTTTTGGGTCGAGACCCTTCTTCAGAAATGTTACCCATTCCTTCTCTCCATGGTTGCTGCCCGTCCCGCTGAGTTACTCCAGCACTTTGTGTCTATCCTCGTTGTAAACCAGCATCTGCTGTTATTTCCTACACATAGGCGTCCTGTGGTTGCAAGTAATAAGATGTCTGAGAACACCCTTGTTAAATATCGATACTTTTTTGCATATCTTTCATTCATTGTTCTTTATCTCTCCACATCACCGTCTATATCTCTCGTTTCCCTGATCCCTAACCAGTCTGAAAAAGGGTCTCGACCCGAAACGTCGCCTATCTCCTTCGCTCCTTAGATGCTGCTGCACCCGCTGAGTTTCTCCAGCCTTTTGTGTACCCTTGTTAAATATCATGTGTATTCACTGGTAACACTAATTTTATCTTCTAAGTGAAAGCAACCAACTTATTTCCCCTGGTTATACTGACTTTTTATTTTTATACTTTTAATTTTAGCTTTAGGTTCAGTTTATTATTGTCTTTTGTACCTGATTCCAATCAGATCAGATGATGATACAGGTCCACCACTGGTTTTCCGGCCACTGTGGGTCCGGCACCCCCTTTAATCCAGACGTAATTACGAAAATGCACGTGAAATTCCCCCCCCCCCCACCGTGGCAGTCACCCCGAAAATGTGGTGCCTTGGCCGGGTGAGGCAGCTGATCTCGACCTCATCAGGACTTCCACAGCCGATCGGCGGGTTGAATTTGCCCCCTGGGGCCCGGGCACTGGAACTCCGGCCCAGCCGAAGCCGGCAGATCCGATCACATAGCCGACTTCCGAGGCCAACTTGGTGGCGTCAGCTGACCACCCCAGTGCCGTTGGACTCCTCTCAGAGACCATGGCCATTGGTCCGGCAAAACGGATAATCCAGAAAGGCTCTGGACGCAAGGGTGCCGGAAAATCGGTGTTGGACATGTACACGTAAATAGAATCACGTCAAACGTGTACAAAAGGCAGAGCAAAGGGGAAGATACAGCATACAGTTCTCAACATTGCAGCACATCAGTTCCATAAACAAAGTCTAGTGTCTGCAATGGGATAATGGTGAATCGGACTGTACCCTAGCTCTTTGTCCTGGGCCTCCTCCACCGTCAGAGTGAGCAACACCGCAAATTGGAGGAACAGCACCTCATATTCCGCTTGGGGAGTCTGTGTCCTCTTGGCATGAACTTTGATCTCTCAATTCTGTTAACCCTGTTGTCTCCTCCCATTCCTACCACTCCCTCAGCCCTCGGGCTCCTCCTCCTCCTTTTTCCTTTAATCCCCCCCCCCCCCCCCGCCTCCCCCCACCCCCCATCAGTCTGAAGAAGGGTTTCTGCCCGAAACGTTGCCTATCTCCTTCGCTCCATAGATGCTGCTGCACCCGCTGAGTTTCTCCAGCACTTTGTGTACCCTCGATTTTCCAGCAGCTGCAGTTCCTTCTTTAACACTGTACCCTAGCTTATGGATGGACCATTCTGAAGCCTGATAACATAAGGGAAGATAGACGCAAAATGCTGGAGTAACTCAGCGGGACAGGCAGCATCTCTGGATAGAAGGAATGGGTGACATTTCGGGTCGAGACCCTTCTTCAGCACCTTCTTGTGTGATGGTCTGGGCTGCGTCCAGAATACTGAGTGCATCACGTTGACCAGGATAAAAGGGGAAATTTCAGAAATGAGACAAAATGGAAGATTGGCACTGGAGGCTGTAATGACTAATTATAGATTTAATTAGGGTATTTAAAAATATAAAGCGGTTTGCTAAAGTGTCTGAAGTAAGTATATTTAGTGGGTAATTCATGGATAAACGTGGGGAGGAGTGAGGCTGGAATTTCTCTGACTTTGAAGAGGAGTTGTCAAATGCGGAGTGCATTACATCAGAGGCGGTGGCACAGTAGCGCAGCGGTAGAGTTGCTGCCTTACACCACCAGAGCCCCAGGTCCTGGGTTCGATCCCGACTACGGGTGCTGTCTGTACGGAGTTTGCCCGTTCTCACCGTGACCTGCGTGGGTTTTCTCCGAGATCTTCTGTTTCTTCCTACACTCCAAAGACGTGCAGGTTTGTGGGTTAATTGGCCTGGTATTAAATGTAAAATTGTCCCCGGTGTGCGTAGGATAGTGTTAATGTGCGGGGATCGCTGGTCGGTGTGGACTCGGTGGGCCGAAGGGCCTGTTTCCGCGCCGTATCTCTAAACTAAACTAAACTAACCACTGAGAGTGGTTGAGGCAAAGATCATTGGATATGTTAAAGAGGAAGTGAATAAATATTGATTAGGGCACAGGACTACTGAGAGAGAAGTGAGCAATAGGATTAGCTATGAATTACCCCAACAAAGAGTGAGCAGAGACATAAAAAAAAACTATTCATTAATGCTGCCAATCCTTAATTGACCTTCAAAGGTTGTTGCCGTGGCAAATTGAGTTTTTTTAAACTAAAGGGCCTGTCCTACAAGCATGCAACTCTATGCGATTAGCGCGACCTAACGTGGTCGCTTGAGCCGTCCGGCGTCGCGGGGCCGGTCCCACTTCGATCGCCGGAGTCGTGCGGAATTGTGCGGAGTTCGTCCCAACACCGCGCGGGGCTCCGAAAAACTGACTATGTCCAAACATTTCGCGCGGCAACGGCTTGTCGGCTCGCAGTCGCCTCGACGCATTACACACCGCCCCGACATCATGCCTCCGTGAACCTATCTGTAGGTGCCTCCGTGACCCTCTATGTGTGTGGCTCCGTGACCCTCTCTGTGTGTGTGCCTCTGTGCCCCTCTCTGTGTGCCCCTCTCTGTCCTGGCGAACTTACCTTAGACTTCGCTCCAAGTTCGCCTCACTTTGCGCCGCGTTGCGCCTCTCACCCGACCTCCGCGCGGCCCCTACTGCCGGTTTGGTTGCGCTTGCCGCATGCAGGCGCATGCTGGTGGGAACGGCCCTGTACAGGGGATCACCCGACCTCTGCGCGGCCCCCGCTTCTAGTTTGATCGCGTTCATCGCATAGAGTTGCACGCTGGTGGGACAGGCCCTTTAGTTTACTTTATTGTCACTTGCACCAAGCTTTTTCCGTTGCGTGCTATCCAGTCGGTGGAAAGACTGTACACGATGGCAATCCAGCCGTCCACAGTGTACAGATACAGGATAAAGAGAATAATGTTTAGTGAAAGGTAAAGTCCGATTGAAGATGCCCCAAGGGTCTCCAATGAGGTGGATGGTAGGTTGGGGCTGCTCTCTAGTTGGTGATAGGATGGTTCAGTATTATAGTGAGTACATGTTGCATGCAGCAGACTCACAGGTAGATCGATTTAGACTTCAGTGCATTAAGGTCATGCCTAGTCTGCAGAGTCTGGTCTCCAGTCCACTCAGCCCCTCTTGCCCTTGGGTCATGATCTTGCTCGGTGTGGTGCGTGTAACTCCTACGCCACGTTAAAAACGACCATGCCCGGTCAGCTGTCCTCCACAACGGGGTGTTAGGCACCCGGAATATCAGATCCCTCATGGACGATCCTCACAGTGACAAACCAGAAGACCATCCGCTGCCTTGTCCTGGGGGCCGAGGCACTTTGACAGTGACGGAGTGAGATGCATCCATCAGCATTGGCTGTTTACTTACAAGGCTGTGGTTCCACCTTCCTCAATAGGGGCGAATCACAAGAGGAATGCCATCTTCTTGGAGTCAGTATGACAATCAAAAACGAGCTGGACCAACGTCTTAGTCATTCCCTTAGTGGAGTTGGTGATCATCTCGTGATTGGCTGGTTCACTCCAATGACCATCCAAAATGCCACGACCACAACAGTCAGAAGATACGGTCTCAACTCATAACATCATTGATCCATGTTCTCCAGGGATGCTACCTGGCCCGCTGAGTTGTTCCAGAACTTTGCATCCCTTTTTGCCAAGATCATCAATGCCTATTCCCCAACCCACAAAGCTTCATATGAAGCTATGGAGTTCATCTACTCTGAACTTGAAAACCATCCTGGTCTATATCCCAAAGGAAGAGAAAATGGAGCCTCCTGGGTGACTTCAACGCCCGGTTGGAAAAGGTTGCATGTACTGGGAAGGAGTGATCAGTTATGGACCTGTCCCACTTGGGAGATTTTTTGGGCGACTACAGGCGACTGCCGCAAAATTTTCAACATGTTGAAAAATTTTCAACGACATTGGCGACATTTTTTGCTGTCGTAGATTGACGTAGGTGCTGTCATAGGTTGTCACCAGGTGTCATAGGTAAATACCATTAAAACCAGTCCTTTGCAGTCACCTAAGGGAGTCGCCAAAGTGGAACAGGCCGATAAAGGTGAAACAGAAAATATTTATTTTATCCAGGTAATTAGTTAGATTGAATGGCGGAATGGACTTGGTGGGTTGAATGACTTAATTCTGCTCCTATGTCTTAAGGTCTTTTGAGTAAAAAAAAAGTTATTTTGAATTATTTGTTCCTGTTTTGCCTCTTAAAAAGGTTGATAGTGAATAAAACATGAGGTAAAATCAAACCTATAACTTCTCAGTTAACTTGTAAGGTGAAAAGCCCCTGATTATATATATATATATATTTTTCCAGCACATTCAAAATTGTCAATGCAGAGTTGATGCTCGGCATAACTATTTAAGTTGTCTTTGTGTGAGATGTAAAAAACTAATCAGCAATTGACGTTTTCAGCACCTCTCACAAAGGTGGCCTCCAATTATCCTTGTTCATTAGGCCCGGTAATGTTCCACGCAAGAATGGAAGACCCTGCTTAAAATAAACCTCTTCGCTTCTCTCACTGTTGAGTAACTGTGCCCTTTTCAAATTCACCGTTCACATCTAAATTTAAGGCCCACTGCCAGTTTAGAAAAAGGTGTTGAGAGCGAAAGTGAATTTGTAACAAGTCGCACAAACCAGTAGAGGGCAGTGTAAGATTACAAATGCCATCGATTACCAGCATCATTTGCTATTGGAGACACTTCTGAAAAGACCAATGAGCATTCTGCTGGAGGACGTCTCAGATCGGATTCTTTTCCTCTTTATATTTATGCCTGGCCCATTTTTGACATTTCCAGATAATTGTGAGGGGAGGACCAGCATCCTAATAAGGGTCTCTGCTTGCATCTCACTGCAACTGTTTGCTGGGGCTGCGTGTCACGGTCTTTGAATTAATTCCCTTCCCTAGAGGATAACAACCAAACCGTTAGTCTGCAGGCTGTGGAAATCAAGGGAAATTTCATCCTGCGTAAAAACCTGCCAAAAACCGGCAATGGCACAGAATTTAAACATGGTAAAATGGGGTATGATTTCATCAAGGTCTCTGCTACCAGATGGCAAATTGTGAGATCTCCCACACAAAACATTGGGGGAAATTAAACATAATTGGAATTTTACGCAATTCCTGCTTTTCTCCTTCACTCTTTGCAAATTTCAGAGTGATCTCACTGCCACTGTTGTTTTTTTTCGAATTTATTTTATGTTTTTATCAATGTTAAAGCTCCCTTAATAATTACCATTTGTTAATTTGAATATGGCTGTTGTTATTCTGCTTTGTGAGATTATTGGACTGAAAAACAGGGATTGCTTTCTCAGGAGCGTCAGGGGCTGAGGGGAGACCTATTAGAAATACGCAACATTATGAGAGGCAGAGATAGGGTAGACAGTCAGAACCTTAATGCTTCCAGGGTGGAAATGCCAAAGACAAGAGGGCATCGCGTTAAGGTGAGAGGGGGAAAGTTTAAAGGAGATGTGTGGGGCAAGTTTTTTTACACGGAGGGTAGTGGGTGCCTGGAACATGCTGCCAGGGGTTTTAGTGAAGGCAGATAAGATAGTGGCATTTAAGGTGCTTTTGGATAAGCATATGGCTATACGGTAATAGAGGGATATGGATCGCATGCAGGCAGAGATTAGTTAACTTGGCATCATGTCGGGTATGGACATTTTGGGCTGACGTTCCTGTTCTTGTGCTGTACTGTTCTATGTTCTTATTTCACTGGTGCTCTTTTAGAAACAGCGTGGAAACAGGCCCTTCGGCCCACAAGTCCGCACCGACCAGCGATCCCCGCACATTAACGCTATCCTACACACATTTATACCAAGCCAATTAACCTACAAACCTGTACGTCTTTGGATTGTGGGAGGAAACCAAAGATCTCGGCGAAACCCCAAAGCGGTCACGGGTAGAACGTACAAACACCGTACACTCAGCTGCTTTAGTCGGGATCGAACCTGGGACTCCGGCGCTGTAAGGCAGCAACTCTATCGCTGCGCCACGGTGCAGCCCGTGCTGCTCTTGTGTCCTGTGCTTGAATATCATTGTCTTCATGATGAGTTTCAATCTGGGCTGTATTATTGGGGGAAGGGCGAACACAAGGTATTTTTAGGGATGAACTGGGGATTGAGAATTCCATGTTGCAACTCTAGATAGTCAGGGACCGGTACTTGCAGAGGGTAGAGCCCTCCCTCCGACAGGGATTGCTACTTGGTTCAAGCGGCAGTAGCTCATGGGGAGATAAAATGAGGAAACTGAATTAACATCAGCTCGAACACTGTCATTAATTAAGTTTGCTTCAGTGATCTTGTCACTTTGATTTTAATGTGCATTAATTCAGCGCTGTCACAATGTCAGACTTAGCAACTCTTTCAGAACAGGTATCATGATTGCGACATCAACGTTTACAAGCATCCTCAAATAATCGACAAAATGCAACAAGATTTATAAAGCTGGTCATGATTTTTTGGTTTATAATTAAATTGCCACTAGCTATTCTCCCAGGTATTGAATTTGTAATCTTACAAAGACTAGCAATTAATGTTGGGTGTCATTTTCTTTAAATAAAATGGTT
This sequence comes from Raja brachyura, assembly GCA_963514005.1. Next base: position 44,863,606 of record OY740796.1, read on the forward strand.
GCTAACCTTGAAGATCACCAAATATCAGGTTTAATGATGACAGACTAAATTGTGGCCCATTGTCTGACCACATACAGGTATCTGTTAAGAGAAGCCTCTGCATGATCGGGCAGTTATTCTATGCTGTGTGTCTGTGCGGGATGTGTAGGAAGGAACTGCAGATGCTAGTTTAAATACCAGGCAGACGGTGGTGCAGCAATAGTTGCTGCCTTACAGTGCCATTGACCCGGGTTCGATCCCGGCTACGGGGTGCTTGCCTGTACGGAGTTTCTGCCTTCTCCCCGTGACTTGCGATGGTTTTCTCCAAGATCTCCAGTTTCCTCCCACACTCCAAAGATGTACAGGTTTGTAGGTTTATTGGCTTGGTATAAATGTAAATTGTCCCTAGTGTGTGTGGGATAGTGTTAGTGTGCGGGGATCGCTGGTCGGTGCAGACTTGGTGGGCTGAAGGACCTGTTTGTGCACATCATCTCTAAACTAAACTGAAGGCAGACACAAAAAGCTGGAGTAACTCAGTGGGTCAGGCAGCATCTCTGGGCGAAAGGAACAGGTGATGTTTCAGGTCAGGACCCTCCTTCAGACACAGACCCTTTGTGTGGGATGTACAAGGCTCAGCCCAAAGTCGTCTCGTGCTTCTGTAGTCTGATGGTAGTGCGGAGCTGTGCTGGGTAAATTATTGAGAGGGAAGCATTCTCTTGACGTTTAACTGAAGTTGGTAAGGTGTGCAGGAGATCGAATGGTTACATAGGCGTCTCTTTAGGATGAGGCATTGTACCGGTCTGGAACTTCACAGCACTTAGCTTGCACTTGAACGGATTCAAGGTAGTTGTGCTTCACTTTCTGATCCAGGGTGTTTGGGAATTAGGAATATCGAACCAGTTTGCACCGCAAAACCACACAAATTCAGCAGTTCAGCTCCATCCTAATTGGACCCTCTGGAATAAACTGTAGCACCACAAACAGGGCGGCACGGTGGCGCAGCTTTGTTGCCTTAGAGTACCAGAGACCTGGGTTCGATCCTGACTACGGGTGCTGTCTGTACGGAGTTTGTACGTACTCCCTGGCTGTGACCACATGGGTCTTCTCTGGGTGCTCCAGTTTCCTCCCCCATTCCAAAGACGTACATGTTTGTAGGTTAATTGGCTTTGGTAAAATTATAAATTGCCCCTATTGTGTAGGATAGTGTTAGTGGATGGGATGATCGCTAGTCGGTGTGGACTCCGTGGGCTGAAGGTCCTGTTTCCGCTTGGTATCTACAGGGGTGAAGAGATTTAAAAAAAACTGTCTTTCATTTATTCTTACGTTAGATTTGATGAGTAAATAACTGTAAATACAGATAAGATTGATGGCTGTCTGTGAGAGAGAGGCACTAATTGAAATGTGAGATTTTAATGAAATCATAAATCACAAGGACTTCACCCTCACTATATCTATTATCAATATCATTCCACTAAATTACTGGTTGGATCCTCACTACAGGTACTGTCTGTACGGAGTTTGCACGTTCTCCCTGTGACCGCGTGGGTTTTCTCCAGGTGCTCCGGTTTCCTCCCACACTCCAAAGACGTGCGGGTTTGCAGGTTAATTGGCTTCTGTAGAAATTGTCCCCAGTGTGTAAAGTAGAACAAGTGTATATGTGATTGTTGTCAGCGCGGACTTGGTGGGCCGATGGTCCTGTTTCCACACTGTATCCCCAAACTAAAGATGTATCCCTAAACTAAACTTAACTAAACTAAACTAACTTAAACTAATATGGAGGAAGGAACTACAGATGCTGATTTAAACCAACAATAGACACAAAATGCTGGAGTAACTCAGTCGGACAGGCAGCTTCTCTGGAGAGAAGGAACGGGTGACATTTTGGGTCGAGACCCTTCTTCAGACTGATGAAAGAGGAGAGGGAGATACATAGATAAGGAAGTGTAAGGTGTGAAACCAGGACACAGGAGACAGAGATCAGGGAAAATGTAGAATAGATCATTATTAGTTGGGAAGTAATAAAAACAAAGCAAACGGAGATAGTATGAGAGAGTCAGACTGGTCGGAGAACTGGGAAGGGGGAGGGATGGGGAGAGAGGAAAAGTGAGGGTTACTTTAAGTTAGAGGAGTCAATGTTCATAACGCTGGGGTGTAAGCTGCTCTAGCGAAATATGAGGTGCTGTTCCTCCAATAACTAATCTAATTACAGAATATATCCTTGCCCTCTAGGCCAATCCACAACAGGCAGTGCTGATTCAGGGACTCAGATTGTGTGGACTTTGGATGTTCTCTCCGTGACTAAGTGCCATTCTGCCAGTTGCCTTGGCTTCCGCAGACGTGCTGGTGTGCCAACTAGCCACTGTAAACGACCCCTCAGTGTAGGTTCAGGGCATAAAAGAATCAAAAGAGAATGGATGCACATGTGAGAGAAAGAGTAAGTGGAAGTGTACAGGGAAATACGGGAAGGGGGAACGGGATTATAGGATTGCTTCCCTGAAACCAACATGAATCTGAATGGCCACTATGAGATAGTCCAGTGTAGTAAGGACCAGCAGATGCTGGTTTAAACTGAAGACAGACACACAGTGCTGGAGTAACTCAGCAGGTCAGGCAGCATCTCTGGAGGCAAAGAATAGGTAACGTTTTGGGTCGAGACCCTTCTTCAGACCCGAAACGTCACCTATTCCTTTTTTCCAGAGATACTGAGTTACTCCAGCTTTTTGTGTCCAACTATGAGATAGTTCAGCACTAGTTTGTGGACCAATATATTTGAAGAGGCTAACATTGAATGGATTTTGGTTGAGTTGTGTCTGATACTTTGGTGCACCCCAAATCATTTCTAGATCGACACGAAAAGCTGTGAGTAACTCAGCAGGTCAGACAGCATCTCTGGAGAAAAGGAATAGCTGATGTTTTTTGTTGAGACCCTTCCTTTTGTGTCTATCTTCGGTGTAAATCAGCATCTCCAGTTCCTTCCTACAAACCAAATCATTTCTCGTTCACTTTCTGCACAAGTACAGATCAGAACGTTCAAGTTTATGTTCAAGTTACATTTATTGTCACATACACCAATTGTGAGTGCAGTGAGATTTGAGTTACCATTCAGCCACACAAATAAAATAAAATGAACGCAACACCATATAGTTTAACATGAACATCCCCCACAGTGGAACCAACGTTTCCCACTGTGAGGGAAGGCAATAAAGTTCAGTCATCTTCCTCTTGTTCATCCATGCCGGGGCCTTTGAGCATTAAGAGCCGCCTATTAATGCAAGAAGCCTGGCAGATATGGCAGATACACACCTGATATGTAAGTGACACACATATATATACACACCTGATATATATATATATAAACACATGGGATTGCAATATTATAGCTGTTCCAAAAACCTGGTTGAGGGCTGGGCAGAACTGGCAGCTCAAACATCCAGAGTATGGAAGCTACAAGTGTGACGGAGTTGGAGGTAAGGGTAGAGGGTGAGTCGTGATCTTGATTAGGAAGATACAGCATGGAAACACTCCCTTCTGACCATTATAGGGACCAGAGGAACAGGGTTTTCACACAGCTATGATGGGTTTATAGACCAAGCTGTCAGAAGAAGAGCTAGAGGTGGGTACAAAAGAAGGGACTCGACCCGAAACGTCACGCATTCCTTCGCTCCAGAGATGCTGCCTGTCCCGCTGAGTTACTCCAGGTTTTTGTGTCTATCTTCGGTTTAAACCAACATCTGCAGTTCCTTCCTACACGGTACAATTACAATGTTCGGAAGATATGAAGGCGGTTACAGGGATAGGGAAGGTTTGCAGGGATATGGGCCAAATGCAGATAAAGGGGAAGAAAAGTCATGACCTGAAATGTCAACAGTCCGTGTTCTCCAGGGATGCTGCCTGACCCACTGGGTCCCAACATTTTCAGCCAGAGAGCCAGAAACAAACATTTTCATCCAGAGAGTTGTGAATCTGTGGAATTCTCTGCCACAGAAACCGGTGGAGGCCAATTCACTGGATGTATTCAATAGAGAGTTTGATATAGCTCTTAGGGTAACGGAATCAAGGGGTATGGGAAGAAAGCAGGAACGGGGTACTGATTCTGGATGATCAGCCATGATCATATTGAATGGCGGTGCTGGCCCGAAGGGCCGAATGGCCTACTCCTGCACCTATTTTCTATGTTTCTATGTTTCTAATCCAGCTCTTTGTGTCTATTTTTGTAAACCCAACATCTGCAGTCCCTTAGTTCTGCAACTTGGCTGACTTGTTGGTTGGTGCGGACAAGTTGGGCTGCAAGGTTTGTTTCCGTGTGGTATGACTCTATGATTCCATTACGTGGCTTTGGATGCATGGAGATGTTCGAAGTTGTGTGAAACGTGGACCTGATATTTGTATGTAAGAAAGAACTGCAGATGCTGGATAAAATCGAAGGTAGACACCACATGATGCAGTAACTCTGAGGGTGAGGCAGCATCTATAGAAGGAATGGGGGACCTTCCAGTCTGAAGAAGGGTCTCGACCCAAAACGTCACCCATTCCTTCTTTAGATGCTGCCTCACCCGCTGAGATAAGGGCCTGTCCCACGGCGATTTTTTTCGGTGACTGCTGGCATCATTGACTGATGTATCAGGCCACCGAAACATTCGTGGCATGTTCGTGAATTCGTGATGACGTTTGACGCGCGGTGTTTTTTCAAGTGTCCCACATTTTTTTTTATCGCCGCTGGATTTTGAAATGTGCAAAATCCTTTGGCGACACTGATATGACACCGGCAGTCGCTGAAAAAAATCGCCAAGTGGGACAGGCCCTTTACTTTGTGGCCTACCTGAGATTTGTATCACTGATAACAGCCTATTTTAATGGTGTCAATGGATTGAATTCTAATCAGGCCATAACTCTCAGAGCTGATGTTTGGAACTTGCCATTCAGTGTAATCAAATGAATGCAAAATACATAACCTAAACCTGAGGATAACAAACATCCATCAATTTTATACAAGTAGTCTTTCAGAGCTGGAGAAAAGAAGATTATAGAAATAAGAATTTATTTTAAACTTTAGAGATACAGCGCAGAAACAGGCCCTTCAGCCCACCAAGTCCGTGACAACCAATGATCACCCCTATACTAGTACTATCCTACACATTAGGAATAATATACAATTTTTACCAAGCAATTTAACCTACAAAGCTACATGTCTTCGCAGCGTGGGAGGAAACCGGAGCACCCGGAGAAAACCCACGTACTCACAGGGAGAACGTACATACTCCGTACAGACACAGCGCCTATCGTCAGGATCGAACCCAGGTCTATGGCGTTGTAAGGCAGTAACTCTGCCGCTGCACCACTGTGCCGCCCTTCTGTTTGAACCAAGTTATATTAAAAATTGGAAGAAAAACGTATGCTTTAATTTCCAGCATAAACGGCATATTTTTACCTTAATTGGTGCACTTTAATATTTCGAAATATACATCGGCATAGTTTGTATGATGCATTTGATGTGCAATTAGTTGCAGTGGTTCCAGTAGGCTAGAAACATCTTTGCGCAGAATGACATTAGTGCTGAATCACTGAGTTGCACTCCTCCACTGGCCCAGTCACACATTATCAATCTCCTCTGTAAATAGCTGAAATTCTCTTTTTTTTTCACTCCACGTTGGCAATGTGACCTTTTGCAAGCCTTTGCAATGGCTCCATTTGAGCCCTGTTAATACAGGAGAACTGGCACTGGCTGTTCATTTTACTTGAAGCGCAGTTGTCTAATGGCTATCTCTCCCAAACAAGCCTCTGCTGAAAAATGGAGCAAAAGACTCTTTCGCGGACAAAGACTTATAAATTACGTTGGTGCTTTAGTAAATTATTTAATGTTTAATTGGTGTTTTCATTTCATTGATACTGCTTCTGGTTGACGCATTAACACACTTAACTCTGTATTCTGATGATGAATGGGTTTTAAGCATATGCCCCTGAATTCACCTCCATTTATTTGTTGAGGAATGATTAGTGTGCCATTTCAAAAGCAGAGAGTAGTTGAAAATAAAGAGCTCTATGTATTTTTAAGCTGATAGCTGGAAATGTTCCTGCTTGTGAATTATGGTTTGCTTTTCTCATTTGTTGGGGTCCAGGGATAACATTGCAAGTCAAACTATCGACCGTCCAATATATCTGCTTAATTATGTCCTGTGTTCATCACAGATCTGCCTGCTGTGGGGATCTTTGTTCACAATTACTAGGTGGGGACTTCAATGTCCACCACAGTACATACTTTAATGGTACAAATGTTGACTGAATTGGGAAGACATCATTGATCTCACCCCACTGGGCCCGCGCCGACCAGCGATCCCCGTACACTCTCACTATCCTACACACTGGGAACAATTTTACATTTTACAGAAGCCAATTAACCTACAATCCTGTACACCTTTGGAAATGTAACCGGAGCACCCGGAGAAAACCCACGCGGTCACAGGGAGAACACATAAACTGCTACAGACAGCACCCGTAGTCAGGATGGAACCCGGGTCTCTGGTGCTTCAAGCCAGCAAATCTACCACTGCACCACTGTGTCACCCTAAGTAGCAAATATCCACTGTAAATATATAAGCTGCTAGGATATATATTTAAAGGATATAAAATATCTGTCAAAAATGCAGAATAGTAATTGAGTGGAAAGATTATGATAATAAATATAGTAAGGGTGAAGTTCTTGTGATTTATGATTTCATCAAAATCTCACATTTCAATTAGTGCCTCTCTCTCTCTCACCGACAGCCATCAATCTTGCCTGTATTTACTCATCAAACCCTATGTAAGAATAAATGAAGCAAAGTTTATTTTTAATCTCCTCACTTCTGTGGATACAGTTCCAAGAAATAGCAAGCATTTAAAAAAAATCTCTAGTTTAGTTTAGAGATACAGAGCGGAAACAGACGCTACGGCCCACCGAGTCCACACCGACCCGTACACCAGCACTATCCTACACACGAGAGACAATTTATCATTTTACCGAAGCCAATTACCCGATAAACCTGCACATCTTTGGAGTGTGGGAGGAAACCGGAGCACCCGGAGACAACCCACGCGGTCACAGGGTGAACATGTAAACTCCATACAGACAGCACCTGTGATCCGGATCGAACCCGGGTCTCTGGCGCTGTGAGAAAGCAACTTTACTGCTGCACCAGCAAGCATTTATTAAGTATCATGTGTAAATATCACCTTTCCAAAATTCAGGACAGTCCAAAGTACCTTATAGCACATGAAATGCCGACGCCAAATTAATATATAGATTGTATGACACCATCCACGAGAATTTAAAAAAAAGATGCAAACCAACCTAAACCGCTGGCCACTGTGATCCCCTCCCCCACCCCCCAAATTCATGTCACCTGAATTGAATTCAATGGCATGTACAGCCAGGGACTGGGATGAGTCAATCACTGTTTATCAAACTGAAGTTGATTGTAAGTATTTAAGAAAAGCCTTTAGCACTCACAGACTGGAGGAGGAGATATTCATGGACCTTTCTCCTCCCATTTACTGTTTAATTAATCACCACCATTCACTGATAACCGTGGCAGGAATGCAGAAGTATAATTTGATCGGTTGGAGTTGTTCAGTTGAATCCTTATAAAACTATACCTATAGACAGCCTAAGGGAGCTTGGGGCAGAACAGTTGCGGAGGGGTAGAGATGCTGCCTTGAAGTGCCAGAGACCTGGGTTCCATCCTGACTACGGACGCTGTCTGTACGGAGTTTGTACATTCTCCCCATGACCTGCGTGGGTTTTCTCCGGGTGCTCCGGTTACCTCCCACATTTCAAAGCCGTGCAGGTTTGTAGGTTAATTGGCTTGTTAAAAATTGTAAATTGTTCCCTTGTGTGTGTAGGATAGTGTGAGTGTGCAGGGACTGCTGGTCAGCACTGATTCGGTGGGCCGAAGGGCCTGTTTCCACGCTGTATCTCTAAACTAGACTGAACTAATGTGAATTTTGTGAATGAAATGAAAAATAGGGTAAAGAGGGTGAGATGTGTGGGACTTCCAACGTCAGGTGACTGGTTCTAGGTTAATCCTGCTACTCTATGTGCTAAATTGCTTTCCGTAACAGCTGGAGTCAGGCAGGGTAAAAGTACATCAGAAATGGACTGCGGTGTTACAGTCCTGATTCCATAAGCTTCTCTTTATTTAACCATGATTCTGTATTTATTGTGGGGCTGGTGAAAATAACCTTTATTCTAATGTTATGAAGTTACTGAGAAATGGGGAGACATATTCTGGGAACAGATGGTTACATATTTAGAAAGGAGATGAGGAGGAATTTCTTTAGTCAGAGGGTGGTGAATCTGCAGAATTCATTGCCATAGACGGGGATGGAGGCCAAGACATTGGACATTCTTAAAGTGGAAATTTATAAGTTCTTGATTAGTTTCGGCGTCAGTGGTGACAGGCAGAAGGCAGGAGAACGGGGTTGAGAGGGACAAATAGATCAGCCACGATTGAATGGAGGAGCAGACTCGATGGGCCAAATGCCTAATTCTGCTCCTATGACATCATGTTCTATGGGTTAGCATATGAGGAGCATTTGACAGCACTGGGCCCCGACTCGCTGGAGATTAGAAGGTTTGGGGGGGGGGGACCTCATTGAAACACAGAATAATGAACGGCATGGGTAGAGTGGATGTGGAAAGGATGTTTCCACTGCTGGGAGATTCCAGGACCAGAGGTCACAGCCTCAGAAATAAAGGGCGCTCTTTTAAAAAGGAGGTGAGGAGGAATTTCTTTAATCAGAGGGGTTGGGGAAACTCATTGCCACAGAGGTTCTGTGGAGGCCAAGTCAGTGGCCATTTTTAAGGCAGAGATAGACAAGTTCTTGATTAGAATGGATGTCAAGGGTTATTGGGAGAAAATGGGATTAGGTGGCAGAGATCAGCCACCTGAGATCAGAGATCAGAGATTGAATGGTGGAGTAGGGCTGAATAGCCTCGTTCTACTCCTATAGTGGGGGCGCCATCAAGTATGGCTGCCCTGCCTGCAGCTGTTCGTCCTTTCAATCTTTTTTTTACTATTAGTGTTAGTGTGTTTTTTCTTGGAGGTCCTCTAGTCTTTTTTTGTTGGGGGGGGAGGGGGAAAGTTTTTCTCCGTCCCTACCTGGTTGCAGATGCGTCTTTCTTCCGTGCCGCATCTTCGCCCCCACCGCCTACCAACGGGACTGGAGCGGCGTTTCCGCTCCAGCGCGGAGCGGGTGATGCCTTACAGAGGGCCGCCGTATGGTAAGCTCCGGAGTGCTGTGACCGCCGACTCCAACATCGCGGAGCTGTCGTTGCGGAGCGTCCAGCCGCGGGCAGCGCTGGGGTTAAACACCGCGGAGCCTAGGATCTTTCGCCGAGATCGACAGTGTCGGAGCTCCGACCAGCGCGGCCTGTGGACTACGGGAGTCGCGGTCTCTGGTAGCAAGCGGCCGTTCCAGCCATCCAAGCCGCTGAGAGAGTTCCTCCGACGCCAGAGCTCCATCATCCGGCGAGAGGGCCTGAAACATCGGGCCGCCGTAGCGGCGACTGCGGAGGCCTCAATAGGCCCGACCATGGGTGAACAAGACAAAGAGGACTGGGCTTTGGTGCCTTCCTTTACAATGGGAACCATTGTGGGGAGATGTTTCTATGTTTTATGTTAAATTCTTTAATGTTGTGTTTTATTTTTATTGGTGTGCTGCATGGCAACTCAAATTTCAGTGCACCAATTGGTGTACGTGACAATAAATGTCCTTTGTCCTTTGTAATTTGTGAACTATGTCTTATGGTCTCCGATGCCGTGTGTTCCTATCTTGTGAGGTAATCTTTTGTGTGGAATCTTGCGGATACAGTTATGACTTTCAAAGCATGGAGGGGCGGTGGCAGTTACAGACGGCATGGTCAGGCCAGCCTGACCTCTATATCACCGGTTCAGTGCTGCCAAGTTTGATTGATGTCAACAGGCCTTTAATACCAAGACAAGGTTCGATATTTTTAAGAACTTGACACTTGATACAAGGTGGCACCGGAACTATGATGACTCTTTGTGTACTACCGCAGAAGAAATCTACAGTTGTTTTTAATCCCATAGTTGCAGTCTTTTACTTATGTATGATTGTGCTTATATATTGTATTGGTTGACTGAATTGTATGCAAAACAAGGCATTTCATTGTATTTAGGTACATTTGACAATAAAGTAACTATTGAACTGTTGAACATTTGGGTAGATGTATGGATGGGAGGGTTTAGAAGGATATGGGCCAAAAGCAGGCAAATGGGACTTGCCCAGAATTGCAACTTGGTCAGCATTGACTAGGTGGGCCGAAGGGCCTGTTTCCGTGCTGTACTGTTTGATGACTTTATGCCGGACTAAATTTCCGCAGCTGTAAGATGTTGTGATAGATAAACATGCATTGCATTAGAAACAACACAATATAGCAATGCACAGGGAAACCTTGCAACATTATGCTGTGACCTTGTACTAGTGTTCGAAGAACGACTGGAGTAACTCAGCGGGAATAGGTGACATATCATGTCAAGACCCTTCTTCAGACTGAGAGTCGGGGGGGGGGGGGGGGGGGAGGGAAACTAGAGGAATGAAAAGGTTCAGAACAAAACAGGGCTGGCACTGATGACCAGGGGAAGGTGGAGCCCACAATGGTTCATTGCTGGCTGTGGAAGAGGTGATAACAGAGGAATACAGAGATGTGAGCAGTGGAACTGGCAGGGTGACTAGGGTGTGAGAGGACCTGAGAAAGAGGGAATGCAGGGGTTATTTGAAATTAGAGGAATCAATATTCATTCCGCTGGGTTGTAAGCTGCCCAAGTGAAGTACGAGGTGCTGTTCTTCCAAGTTGCGTGTAACTTACTCTGAGAGTGGGGGAGGAGGCCCAGGTTGCGACTCGTCCTTGATTATGATGCTGGCCTTGCCGAGGCAGCGTGGGGCGTCAATGGAGTCAATGGAAGGGAGGCTGGTTTGTGCGATGGTCTGGACTGCGTCCGCAATTCGCTGCAATTCCTTGCGGATCTGGTCCATTACCATTCTGGTGCCCAGCCACGGGAATTATTTGTTTAGATATAAAGTTTACGCTTGATAAAGGATTACTGATTCCCATTGTCTGTAGATATGGCCCACTGGCCGATCTCCACCAACATAAACATCAGAGAGAGGGTTTGTACTTTGTTAAATTAGAATGTGCAGCCCGTTGCCCTTAGCTATTAATATTGTTTCACTGAATATGCCAAAGCAAACTGGGAAAAAAATGAAAGGACTGCAGATACCAGATTTTCCATCATCAGCTGTCATGCTTACGATGGCCATTGAAAAGCTTATCTTTCCAAGCAAGACTTCGTACTGGTGCAGCTGACTGACTCCGAGCCAGAGTTACCTGTTCGATTTGCATATCAGTTATGGCTTAAATAATTTATGGTGTTAAACTGTGATAATGTCACTCTGATTGATGAGAAATGGAGGACATGACAAGTTGCGCAGGAAGCAAGTGGCATAATTTGCAGCAGGACCGATCTCGCAACAGCAGCAAATGGGAAGACAGACCGAATAAATATCTTGAGTTAATTGACCAGAGGATGGAGATGAATAGGTCTATCATTGTAAATACGCCGGCCTTGTATCGCAATGCATTATTGAATACACTATATTGCAACGGTCCATTTCCACCCTGACAGCACGGTGCCTTTTTTGTTGATGCTGAAGCAAAGAACTGCAGGTTCGTACAGAAAAATACACAAAGTGCTGGAGTAATGCGGCAGGTCAGGCAGCATCTCTGGACAACATGGATAGCTGCTGATGTTGCAGAAATAGATAACATTATGAGAGGCATCGATAGGGTAGGCAGTCAGAATCTTTTTCCCCCAGGGTGAAAATGTCAAAGACGAGAAAACATAGCTTTAAGGTGAGAGGGGCATAGTGTAAGGCTAATGTTTTTTTCTTTCCTCAGGGAGTAATGGGTACCTGGGACGTTCCGCCAGGGGCTGGTAGTGGAGGCATATACGATAGTGCCGTTTAAGAAGTAGATAGACAGGCACATGGACATGGGGCGGATGTGGATCATGTGCAGGCAGATGAGAGTAGTTGACATCGCGTTGAATCAAGAAACTGCAGATGCTGGTTTACAAAAAAGTAACGTACCTCATCCTCAGAAGAAGGGTCGTGATCCCAAGTCGCAGTCACTGCCTCAAAAAGGCTGGCAGTATCATCAAAGACCCACACCATACTGGCCATACACTCATCTCCCTGCAACCTTCAGGTAGAAGGTCCAGGAGCCTGAAGACTGCAACGACCAGGTTCAGGAATAGCTACTTCCCCACAGCCATCAGGCTATTAAACTTGGATCGGCCAAAACTCTGAACATTAGTTGCCCATTATCTGATATTTGCATTTTATCAGTTTATTTATTAATGTGTGTTTATATAATGGTATATGGACACACTGATCTGTTCTGTAGTCAATGCCTACTATGTTCTGTTGTGCTGAAGCAAAGCAAGAATTTCATTGTCCTATCAGGGACACATGACAATAAACTCTCTTGAATCTCTTAAATCTTAAAATGTCACCTATCCATGTGCTCCAGAAATGCTGCCTGACCTGTTGAGTTACTCCAGCACTGCGTGAACAGGACATTAGCAGCATATTAAAAACCAACAGTTTAGTTTAGTTCGAGATGCAGCGCGGCAACAGGCCCTTCGGCCCACCGAGTCCGTGCCAGCCAGCGATCCCGCAAACTAACACTATCCTACACACACATGGCACAATTTACAATGATACCTAGCCTACAAACCTGTACGTCTTTGGAGGGTGGGTGTAAACCGGAGCAGCCGGGGAAAACCAACCCCTGTCACGCGGAGAAGATACAAACTCCGTACAGACAGCACCCGTAGCCAGGATGGAACCTGGGTCTCTGGCGCTGTGAGGCAGCAGCTCTACCTCTGCACTGGTAGGTAGTGTTGTGCATAATCCAGCCCATGAAATAGATATGAATTCTTGAATTAATCCAGCAACCGGGGATGCTGCAACTATTAATGTTTCCATGGCAGCAGTGGAAGAGGGTCTGACATCGCCAAGAAATCTTTCAGGTTTTCATCCTCAATCTGAGTGACATTGGATTTAGAGATGGCACAGACCTCCTTATGGACAAAGGAGTTTCATTGCAAGCCTTCAGTTTGCAACGGACTGCCACCAAGAAAATAGGTCACTGTACATACCTATCTGCAATTATCAGCTAGGAAACACACAAAAACTAAAAAAAGAAATACAACAACCTTTGTTATAGATCAGTAGCTAAACTGGGGTTGCCTAGCAACAGGCAAGGAAGGTCACTGCTGATTGTACGTTAAGTATTTTGCCTTTTTTTCAAGTTTACCTTGAATCCTACAAAATGGGATTAAGTACAATAAATCACCCCCTTAATATTCTTTTCTGAAAGTTTTGGTATTAATTCGAGGTATTTGAAATTCAAGTCATTGTGCGAGTAACTTAAAAAATGTTACAAAGTACAAATGAATAAAGAGAAGGTACCCACATTCATTACATGAGCTCTCAGCGTTTGCGTTGAATGTGATCCTTTTGAAGAAAAGCAGATGACACTTATAGAGAGGGGTGGGGTAGGGGGATGGTATAAACCGTGAGTAGGTTAATTGGCTTGGTGTAAATGTTTTTTTTAAAATTGTCTCTACTGTGTAGGGTCGTGTTGATGTGCGCAGATTGCTGGTCGGCGCAGACTCGGTGGGCCGAAGGGCCTGTTTCTGTGCTGTATCTCTAAACCATAACTCAAACTAAAGGATAACTGAATATTAGAGTATCACAGTATAAGCAGTGGAAACAAAGAACTGCAGTTATGAGAATGAGAACGGATGTGACAGCTCGGGCCGGGCCGGAGATCCAGAGCCCCGGGGGGCAAATCCGAGCCGCCGATTGGCGTGGAAATCCCGATGAGGTTGAGATCGACTGCCTCACCCGGCCTAGGGGCCACTTTTTCGGGGTGGATTTGACTTCGGGGGGGGGGGGGGGGGGGGGAGGGGAAGACGGGGGTTTTCATCAAAAGGGACAATATACCTTCATAGTTACAAATATTGCCTCAAAGTCAAGTCAAGAGTGTTTAATTGTCATAAAACGGAACAATGAGAGTTTTACTTGCAGCAGCACGATGGATATGCAAACATAGTGAAACTCAAAATAAACAATTAAAAAAAGTTTAGTATACTCACACATATATATATATATATATATATACACACACACAACAATAAATAGACAATAACAGTGCCAAGGTAAAAATTAATGCACCCACATCTATATAATATGGAGCCTATTTGGAGCTTGTAGTGTTTCTAGTTGTCGGGATGAAACGGCTTCTGAACCTGGATGTTACAGTTTTCTGGCTCCTGTACCTTCTTCCTGATGGCAGGAGTGAAATGGCCAGGGTGGTGTGGGTCTGATGATGCTGGCTGCCTTTTTGTGCCAACCACTCTGGTAGATTAACTGATAAACTCATCAGGAAGGCTGGCTCCGTCCTGGGGGTGGAGTTGGGTTGATGGGAGGTGGGCTTGGAGGGGAGGATGCTCCTCAAACTGCGGAGCATCCTGGGCAATACAGCTCACCCCCTCCACGACATACTGGTCAACCTGAGGAGCACCTTCAGCAACAGACTGGTTCCACCAAGATACAGGAGATCCTTCTTCCCTGTGGCTATCAAACTGTACAAGTCCTCCCCCTTCTGTCGTGGGATAGACTGACTCCCCTCCTCCTCTTCCCCAATCTTTGCACATCCCCAATCCTTTCCACTCGTCACTTTAATGTCACGTTTCATGTATTTTGTGTTTTGTGACTGTTGGCAGATCAATTTCCCTCTATCGTATCGTATCGTATCGTACCATATCTTATTATGAATTCATGGAAAATGACCACTGCAATAGGTATTGCATGGGCCCATGAAAGCAGGATAAGCCAGTGTTAGGGTTAATGAGGAGCACAGCACACGATCTGAATTTCAAACTGTTAAGATGGGAATTTATCAGTCTGCGTACATTTCCAGGTGAATTGCTCTGGTCAGCAGCTCATGACTTGGCAACTGAGTGGCTCCCTGTTGAGATGAATTCACTGCTGTGCCATAAGCCTGGTGGCGTTTCACAAATCCAAAATGAAACTCAGTAGCTTTGTCCAAGTCATAATTAGATCATCAGGGGCAGCACTCTTTGAAATGATGTAAGCACCAGTCAGAGTTAAGGGAAGGCAATGGGGCTTGAGCATGATGTGGATTTGCAACAAATCATTTTTTTTTTTTTAACGCTGCCTTATTCGCATTTTGTAACGAGAGACAGCTACCAAAATTGTCAGAACACAGAGGTGTCTTTCTGCTTCCATTCTCTGATCAAATATGAATCAGAACCCAGCAGCAGACAAAAAGAAATAGTTAAGAGAAGGCGGCTTAGGCATCTTTTTTAGTTTAGTTTGGAGATGCAGCGTGGAAACACTCAGTCCACGCCGGCCAGTGATCCCCGCACACTAACGCTATCCTACACACACACACACTAGGGACAATTTACATTTGCACCCAAGTCAATTAGCCTACAAACCTGTATGTACTTGGAGTGTAGAAGGAATCCGGAGATCCCGGAGAAAACCCACGCAGGTCACGAGGTGCACGTACAAACTATTATTTGATTACCACAGCTACACGGGGCTTGTGTGCAGCAGGATGAAATACGGCCTTAATACAGTGATTAAAACAAACATTCTCACTGCTTGAGCAGGTGCTATCAGTGTGGGCACCTGTGATGTGATAATACCCAGTATTTGCTAAGTATGTCCCACCAGTGTATTAACTATGAGGCATCTGTTTGGCTTAAGGGCCTGTCCTACCAGCATGCAACTCCATGTGATGAGCATGACCTAACGTGGTCGCTTGAGCCGTCCGGCGTCGCGGGGCCGGTCCCACTTCGATCGCCGGAGCTGTGCGGAATTGTGCGGAGTTCGTCCCAACATCGCGCGGGGCTCCGAAAAAATGACCGTGTTCAAAAATTCCGCGCGGCAACGGCTTGTCGGCTCGCAGTCGCCTCGACACATTACACACCGCCTCGACATCGTGCCTCCGTGACCCTCTCTGTAGGTGCCTCCATGACTATCTCTGTGTGTGGCTCCGTGGTCCTCTGTGTGTGTGCCTCTGTGCCCCTCTCTGTGTGCCCCTCTCTGTCCTGGCGAACTTACCTTTAAGACTTCGCTCCAAGTTCGCCTCGCTTTGCGCCGCGTTGCGCCACTCACCCGACCTCCGCGAGGCCCCCGCTGCCGGTTTGGTTGCGCTCGCTGCATGCAGACGCATGCTGGTGGGAACGGCCCTGTACAGGGATCACCCGACCTCCGCGCGGCCCCCGCTTCTAGTTTGATCGCGCTCACCGCATGGAGCCAGATGCTGGTAGGACAGGCCCTTTAAAGCATGGAAATTAAATGTAAAATTCCCCCCCCCCCCAGGATACAACTCAGTGCCCAAATGATCTTTTTATACCTTTTAACCCTGGACAGCACGGTGGCGCAATGGTAGAGTTGCTGCCTTAGAGTGCCAGAGTCCCGGGTTTGATCCCGCCCACGTGTGCCGTCTGTATGGAGTTTGTACGTTCTCCCCGTGACCTGCATGAGTTTTTTACGGGAGCTCCGCTTTCCTCCCACAAAGACGTACAGGTTTGTACCTAGTGTGTATGCGTGTAGGGCAGTGTTAGCGTGCGGGGATCGCTGGTCAGCGTGGGCATGGTGGGCTGAAGGGCCTGTACCCGCGCTGTATCTATAAATTAAAGAAAACCTAAAAATAAAGAAATCCCATATTTGCAATTATTTGCATAAAGACAACATTAGCATTTCCTCCACCTTCTTTCTTTCAGACTTTCTCTCGCTCTTGTTCGAGATTCAGTCCCTTTTTAATTTCCTTTGGGATTTAACATGTAGGGTCTTGCATTCAGAATATAAATACACAGGCCGGCGTTATGTCCAAAAATTGATGGCTGTTGGTTTAAGTTTAGGTTTTAGAGATACAGCATGGAAACAGGCCCTTCGGCCCACCAAGTCCACGCCGACCAGCGATCCCCGCACATTAACACTATCCTACACACACTAGGGACAATTTATCTTTATAACCAAGCCAATTAACTTACAAACATGCACGTCTTCAGAGTGCGGGTCACAGGGAGAAGGTCGCAGGTTATAAGGCAGCAACTCCACCGCTGTCCCGCCGTGCGGCCCACTGTGTCCGATTACCTGCACTGCCGATCACAGTGATAACGCAGGCTTCCTCATACCAACTGGAAGATCGTCAACCATCCGGGCACACTGTGCTCCACAGCACCACTGCTGGCAACAGCTACGCATAAATCCAGAAGCAAATTTGAATTTGCGGAACACGCAGGCACCAACAAAGTTGCTTCCGAAAAAGCATTATGAGCAATAATGTTTTAAAAAACGTGCTAATTCTCACCCTCGTCCTTGCTGCCCTGAAGGGGGCAGAGAAATGATCTTGCCAGCCTTTGCTGCATTCCGACTCCTGATCAAAGTGGCCGGTCTTTTAAACCCATGAACTATTGACAGCGACCATTTGCAGGCCATTCAACCAATCTATCCAATCGCCTATCCACGGGTGGCCAACAGAGTCTTTAGATACAGTGCGGAATCAGGCCCTTCGGCCCACCGAGTCCTGTGAGAAATTCCTTCTCATCTCCTCCCGAAAGGAACATTCTTTAATTCTGAGGCTGACCTCTAGTCCTAGAATCTCCCACTTTACAAGAAATAGAGATACAGCGTGGAAAAGGGCCCCGTGGCCCATCGGGTCTGCACCGACCAGCGATCACCCCATACGCTAGCACTGTCCTCCACATGAGAGACAAATTACAATGTTACGGAAGCCGATTAACCTACGGATCTGTACGTCTTTGGAGTGAGGGAGGAGACCAGTGGACCCGGAGAAAACCAAGGCGTCCACGGGGAGAACGTACAAATCCCATCCAGACGGGCACATAATCCACAATCCTCCATTCTGTGCCTATCAATACCGTTTCTAAATGGCACTAGAGTATCTATCGCCACCACCACCACCACCACCGCCACCACCACCACCACCACAGGTGATGCGTTCATTTTATGTTCATTTTATGCACCATCCTAGAAATGCACATAGAATTTCCAAGCGTTACTCATTGAGTTTTATGTTAGTTTATTGTCACGTGTACCGAGGTACAACAAAAACTTTTGGTTGCGTGCTAACCAGTCAGCGGAAAGACAATACGCGATTACAATCGAGCCATCCACTGTGTGCAGATACATGATAAAGGGAATAATGTGAATACTGTTTAGTGCAAGATAAAGCCAGTAAAGTCCAATCAAAGATCATCCCAGGGTCTCGAATGAGGTAGATAGTAGCTCAGGATCGCTCTATCGTTGTTGATAGGATGGTTCAGTTGCCTGATAACAGCTGGGAAGAAACTGTCCCTGAATCTGATGGGAGAGGGGAGAAGGGCGAAGAGGGAGTGGCCGGGGCGAGATTCGTCCTTGATTATGCTGGTGGGCCTGCCAAGGCAGCGTGACGTGTGGATGGAGTCAATGGAAGGGAGGTTGGTTTGGGAGAGGGAGTGACCATTGCAAGTTATGGGTTGAGGATCTCAGCTGTGCTGCGAAGAATCAAGTGTGAAAAATCCATGGCAGATTGAGGCAATTTACCTCTCACCTGGAAATCATATGATTGCAACATCTAGCCTGCTGGTCCATGGGCTGGCAACAGCTGAACCAAGTTAATGCTGATTGCAATCTTGCTTCCAACTGCTGTAACAATTGCTGGAACTATTGCTCAGTATCGGATAGCCTTGCTGCAATTATTGTGAACCAGGAAAGGGAGCAAGTTAACAACTGAACTTGAGTACGGTGCAGTTAGAGCCGCTGTCTTATTTCCAGCAAGCCAAGTTCAGTTTCCTCTGGATGTTCTGGTTTTCTCCCATGTCCCAAACACATGTGGGTCGGGTGCTTATCTCGGTGTCTCGGTGAGTACTGGACTCTGGGGGGAAGGTGAGATGAGAGTGTGGGGAGAAGGGAAATGGATTCATGCAGGCTTGCAACAAAATGAGTGTTCTGTGTTCAGTGTGGATTCAATGTGTGAAGGTCAATGATATGGTGAAGATCAGTAAGCAAACCTCATCTTGCACTAACAGTGGCGCAGTGGTAGAGTTGCTGCCTTACTGCACCAGAGACCCGGGTTCCATCCTGAATACGGGTCGTGCCTGTCCCTTCCCCCGTTGAACATTTGGGTTTTCTCTGGGGGCTCTGGTTTTCTCCCACACCAGAGACATGTGGGTTTGTAGGTTAATTGGCTCTGGAAAGTTGTACAATAGTATACTGGGTGATCACTGTGTGGTGCGGACTCCGTACTCCGTGCGCTGAAGGGCCTGTTTCTACGCTGTATCTCTAAAGTGAACTACATCGGACACCGAGACGCTCTCAATGGACCACATCTCCATCCGTCATTGATTATTAATCCGTATCAATTGCTGCTCCTCTTTCTTTGGCCCCACCACATGGTCACCCACTTCCCATAACTATGCCACCGTCATGTACGACACAAGATGCTGGAGTAAGTCGGTGGGTCAGGCAAAGGAGATGAGTTTAACCTGGCATCATGTTCGATGTGGAAATTGTCGGCCAAAGGGCCTGTTCCTGCTCTGTAATGTTCTATGTACTGTGAAATATTGAAATAGAGAGACCATGACATTCAAAATATATCTGCCAGCTTACACACACACTGCCAGCTATTTAACAGACTTGTAATGGGAATAGCTGGATTGGTGCAATGCCCCAGAGGAGAAGGCTGTAGTTATTAATGGTGCAGCCTCACGGGTCGCACCTTCTCCCTTGACAGTCTACTCTTGTTTACAAGACATTGATGGTTTAAAAGGTCATCTGTCCTCTTCCCCCCTCCCTTCCGCATAAACATTAAGCCATGGATAATTTTCTTTCAAATATTGAAGATCTGGCACCTGGCTTTAGAAACATAGAAAACATAGAAAATAGGTGCAGGAGTAGGCCATTCGGCCCTTCGAGCCTGCACCGCCATTCAATGTGATCATGGCTGATCATCCAACTCAGTATCCCGTACCTGCCTTCTCTCCATACCCCCTGATCCCTTTAGCCACAAGTGCCACATCTAACGCCCTCTTAAATATAGCCAATGAACTGGCCTCAACTACCTTCTGTGGCAGAGAATTCCAGAGACTCACCACTCTCTGTGTAAAGAATGTTTTCCTCATTTCGGTCCTAAAGGAATTCCCCCTTATCCTTAGACTGTGACCCCTTGTTCTGGACTCCCCCAACATCGGGAACAATCTTCCAGCATCTAGCTTGTCCAACCCCTTAAGAATTTTGTAGGTTTCTATAAGATCCCCCCTCAATCTTCTAAATTCCATCGAGTACAAACCGAGTCTATCCAATCTTTCCTCATATGAAAGTCCTGACATCCCAGGAATCAGTCTGGTGAATCTTCTCTGTACCCCCTCTATGGCAAGGATGTCTTTCCTCAGATTTGGAGACCAAAACTGTACGCAGTACTCCAGGTGTGGCCTCACCAAAACCCTGTACAACTGCAGTAGAACCTCCCTGCTCCTATACTCAAATCCTTTCGCTATGAATGCTAACATACCATTTGCTTTCTTCACTGCCTGCTGCACCTGCATGCCTACTTTCAATGACTGGTGTACCATGACACCCAGGTCTCGTTGCATCTCCCCCTTACCTAATCTGCCACCATTCAGATAATAGTCTACCCTCATGTTTTTGCCACCAAAGTGGATAACCTCACATTTATCCACATTGTACTGCATCTGCCATGCATCTGCCCATTCACTCAGCCTATCCAAATCACCCTGCAGCTTCCAAGCATCCTCCTCACACCTAACTATACCCCCCAGCTTGGTATCATCTGCAAATTTGGAGATGTTGCATTGAATTCCCTCGTCCAAATCATTAATATATATTGTAAATAGCTGGGGTCCCAGCACTGAGCCTTGCGGCACCCCACTAGTCACTGCCTGCCATTCTGAAAAGGACCCGTTTACTCCTACCCTTTGCCTCCTGTCTGCTAGCCAGTTCTCTATCCACATCAATACTGAACCCCCAATACCGTGTGCTTTAAGTTTGTATGCTAATCTCTTATGCGGGACCTTGTCGAAAGCCTTCTGAAAGTCTAGATATAACACATCCACTGGTTCTCCCTTATCCACTCTACTAGTTACATCCTCGAAAAATTCTATCAGATTTGTCAGACATGATTTACCTTTCGTAAATCCATGCTGACTTTGTCCAATGATTTCACCACTTTCCAAATGCGCTGCTATCCCATCTTTAATAACTGACTCTAGCAGTTTCCCCACTACCGATGTTAGACTAACTGGTCTGTAATTCCCCGCTTTCTCTCTCCCTCCTTTTTTAAAAAGTGGGGTTACATTAGCTACCCTCCAATCCTCAGGAACTACTCCAGAATCTAAGGAATTTTGAAAAATTATCACTAATGCATCCACTATTTCTGTGGCTACCTCCTTGAGTACTCTGGGATGCAGACTATCTGGCCCTGGGGATTTATCGGCCTTCAATCCGTTCAATTTACCCAACACCACCTCCCGGCTAACCTGGATTTCACTCAGTTCCTCCATCTTATTTGACCCCCGTTCCACTGCTATTTCCGGCAGATTATTTATATCTTCCTTAGTGAAGACAGAACCAAAGTAGTTATTCAATTGGTCTGCCATGTCCTTGTTCCCCATGATCAATTCACCTGTTTCTGACTGCAAGGGACCAACATTTGTTTTAACTAGTCTCTTTCTCTTTACATATCTATAAAAACTTTTGCAGTCAGTTTTTATGTTCCCTGCCAGTTTCCTTTCATAATCTATTTTCCCTTTCCTAATTAAGCCCTTTGTCCTCCTCTGCTGGTTTCTTAATTTCTCCCAGTCCTCCGGTAGGCTGCTTTTTCTGGCATATTTGTATGCCTCATCTTTTGTTTTTATACTATCCCTGATTTCCCTTGTTATCCATGGATGCACCACCTTCCCCGATTTATTCTTTTGCCAAACTGGTATGAACAACTTTTGTACTTCATCCATGCAGTCTTTAAATACCTTCCATTGCACATCCACTGTCAACCCTTTAAGAATCACCTGCCAGTCTATCTTGGCCAATTCACATCTCATACCTTCAAAGTTACCTTTGTTCAAGTTCAGAACCCTTGTTTCTGACTTAATTTTGTCACTCTCCATCCTAATGAAGAACTCAACCATATTATGGTCACTCTTGCCCAAGGGGCCACGCACAACAAGACTGCTAACTAACCCTTCCTCATTACTCAATACCCAGTCTAGAATAGCCTGCTCTCTCGTTGGTTCCTCCACATGTTGGTTGAGAAAACTATCCCGCATACATTCCAGGAAATCCTCTTCCTCAGCACCCCTGCCAATTTGATTCACCCAATCTACATGCAGATTGAAGTCACCCATTATAACCGTGTTACCCTTGTTGCACGCATTTCTAATTTCCTGTTTGATGCCATCCCCAACTCCAATACTACTGTTAGGTGGCCTGTACACAGTTCCCACTAGCGTTTTCTGCCCCTTAGAGTTTCGCAGCTCTACCCATATCGATTCCACATCCTCCACGCTAATGTCCTTCCTTTCTATTGCATTAATCTCCTCTCTCACCAGCAACGCTACCCCACCTCCTTTTCCTTTTCGTCTATCCCTCCTGAATATTGAATATCCCTGGATGTTCAGCTCCCAGCCTTGGTCATCCTGGAGCCAAGTCTCCGTGATTCCAACTATAGCATAGTCATTAATCGCTATCTGCACCTTCAACTCATCCACCTTATTACGAATGCTCCTCGCATTGAGACACAAAGCCTTCAGGCTTGTTTTTACAACACTCTTACTCCTTATACAATTATGTTGACAAGTGGCCCCTTTCACATCGATCCCTATTACACTTGGCCATACTCTCCTATCCCTTTGTGAGCTTTCTTCCCCGTTAATTCTGGGGTCATTAACCATCGCTTTACTCTCTTTCCCTCTAACTCCGTCCTCGACTATCCCATTTGATACCCCACCCCCCTTATTCAGTTTAATAGCTTTGTCCCAGCTATTGAGCAAGGAACCTTAAAGAAGCACTTTGGGTGGCGCAGCGGTAGGGAACCTTACAGCGCCAGGGAACCGGGTTGGATCCTGATAACCGGGTTGGATCCTGATTGGGTGCTGTCTGTACGGAGTTCGTACGTTCTCCCCGTGACCTGCGTGGGTTTTCTCCGGGTGCTCCGGTTTCCTCCCACACTCCAAAGGCGTACAGGATTGTAGGGTTAATTGGCTTCTATACAATTGTAAAAATTGTCCCCCGAGTGTGGGATAGTGTTAGTGGACGGGGTGATCGTTGGTCGGCGCGGACCCGGTGGGCCGAAGACCGGGGAGTTGAGGAGGAGGGAGCCCCCTGGTGACGCAAGGAGTGGGCCAGTGGGAGAGGGACGGGGTATTGCCTCCCGTGGCTGCAAGGTCGGCTGCAGGAGGCGACACTGAGACAGTCGGGCGAGGAGAGGGGTGGGCCGAGAACTACAGAGGAGGGAGGCCCTGCTCGTCTTGATCATTGAGAAATGGTGTTGAAGACTAGATTTTCACTGAATGCATATTATACAGTTCCTCTTTGCAACCACAAAGTGTCACTGGCATGCAACATTTATAACAGTTCCCCAAACCTTTCAAGATTGGAAGGTCTGTTATATGGAAAAAGAACACTTTCAAATATGTTTTGCCAGAACCGTGCCCAAACATTTTCCAATGTCTTTGCAAATATTGCTTGGTGCCTAAATCACGGGCGTGTCGTTAGTCAAGGGCATTTAATTTTCATACGGACCAACAATGGAACAATGAAATTCTGACTGTGTCGGAAGGAAAGTGTACAGCAACTCAGTGAGTCGGGCAGCATGTCTGAAGAAAAAGAATGGATGACATTTCGATTCGGACCCCTTTTTCAGACTGGAATTCTTGCTTAATGAAATTCTTACTTGCAGCAGCATACCAGGCCTGAAAACACAATACACAGATGATGCATAGTAAACAAAAAAAACGCAATATTAGTGCAAAAAGACCCTCGAGTCTTTAGTGCAACCAAACAAACGCCATTCAGGCTCACAGTTGAGGTTGGTGTGTAGTATTGTAGGAGCCTAATGGTTCTTGGGAAGAAGCTATTCTTAAGCCTGATATTTACTATTTACATAGAAACATAAAAAAATAGGTGCAGGAGTAGGCTATTCGACCCTTCGAGCCAGCACTGCCATTCAATATGATCATGGCTGATCATCTAAAATCAATTCCCCGTTCTTGCTTATTCCCCCATATCCCCATATCCTTTAGCCCTAAGAGCAAAATCTAACTCTTGAGAAGGGTCTCGACCCGAAACGTCGCCTATCTCCTTCGCTCTTTAGATGCTGCTGCACCCGCTGAGTTTCTCTAGCTTTTTGTGTAACCCAGTGAATTAGCCTCCACTGGCTTCTGTGGCAGAGAATTCCATAGATTTCAGACTTGTGATCTTTCTTTCCGATGATAGGAGTAAAATGAGAGCGTGGGCATGGTAATGTGGGTCTTCGATGATACTGGCTGCCTTTTTGAGGCAGTGCCTCCGAAAGATTCCTTGGATGGTTCAGTTAACCATATAACAATTGCAGCACGGAAACAGGCCTTCTCGGCCCTTCCAGTCCGTGCTGACCATTTATTTTCCCCTAGTCCCATCTACCTGCACTCAGACCATACCCCTCCATTCCCTTCCCGTCCATATACCTATCCACTTTACTTTTAAATGTTAAAATCGATCCTGCCTCCACCACTTCTGCAGGAAGTTCAGTGATGTAAGATGGAAACGGGCCCTTCGGCCCACCGTTGGTGCTGACCACAGATCACCCTGTACACTAGCACTATCCTACACACTAGTGACAATTTACAATTTACAGAAGCCAATTAACCTACAAACCTGTATGCCTTTGGGATGTGGGAGAGAACTGTAGCACCTGGAGAAAACCCAGGTGGTCACAGGGAGAACGTACAAACTCTGTAGAGACAGCATCTGTAGTTGGGATCGAACCCAGCTCTCTGGCGCTGTAAGGTAGCAACTCTACTGCTGTGCTACCATGCTGCCCCAGTTCTGTATTGAACTGGATCGAACATGAGTCTCTGGTGCTATAAGGCGAGCATTTATTTCAAGAGGGCTTGTATACAAAACCAGGGATGTAATGTTGAGGCTCGATAAGGCGCTGGACAGGCTGCATTTGGAATATTGTGAGCAATTTTGGGCACCATCACTGAGGAAGGATGTGTTGGCTCTGGAGAGGGTCCAGAGGAGGTTTACAAGATCGATCCCAGAAATAAGTAGGTTAACCTATGATGAGCGTTTGTCGGCACTGGGCCTGTATTCGCTGGAGTTTAGAAGAATGTGGGAGGGACCTCATTGAAACGTACAGACTGGATAGAGTGGATGTGGAGAGGATGTTTCCATTAGTGGGAGAGTCAAGAACTAGAGGTCATAGCCTCAGAATTATAGGACGTTCTTTTAGGAAGAAGATGGGGAGAAATTTATTTACTCAGAGGGTGGTGAATCTGTGGAATTCTTTGCCACAGAGGATGTAGAGGCCAAGTCGGTGGATGTTTTAAGGCATAGATAGATAGATTCTTGATTAGTGCAGGTGTCAGAGCATATGGGGAGAAGGCAGTAGAATGGGATTAGGAGGGACAGATAGATAGGCCATGATTGAATGGCGGAGTAGACTTGATGGGTCAAATGGCCTAATTCTACTCCTATCCCTTACGACCTCTACCACTGAGCCACCGTGTCTCCCGGTGGGGAGGTTAGTAGCTCTGACGGGCATTAAAAATGATTGAAGTGCGCACAGAATGGTGTGTTTTCTTTGCTGCTTCTGCCTACCACCATCGTCCAGCTTAGCCGTGCATATATTAGGATTCAGAGGGCATGGAGATTGCATATTAATTTCATCCACAATTCCTGACCGACATGAGAACATCTCGCTATTGACTTTTCCTCCCTCCTAGTTCTCTTCAATGGGAAAGAACTCCAGCCCAATACTCCTCCTCAACAACCCCACTGAAGCTGGAAACTCTGCCAAGATAATTCAATTAATTATTAAATTGTGAAAATGTAATGATACTGATTAAGTCATTTTTCTTTGGTCAATGTCGAGAACACCTCATTTTGCTTCTACTAATTAAGAATGGATGTATGGAATTTTTTTCCCTGGGTGAATGTATTGTGAATCAATAGTTTTCAAAATCATGTTTTCAAAATATTATTTTGAGCGTTTCGCTGAAGAACAAATGTTTTTTAAACGAGTCCCTCAAAAAGAAAGCTGGTTCATATTAATGGTAATAATCTTCACTGAAGCAATGTAATGAACAGTTATTTTTTATATGAAAAATCAGACCATCGCTATTTTGCATAAAAAATCTTTTATCTTGACTGTAAATTTGTCATTGGAAGAGAGGCCAAGAATCTTAAAGCTAGGGGACACTGGAAAATGCAGATGTCGGAATATTGAGCAAAACACAAAGTGCTGGAGGAACTTGGCAAGCCAGGCAGGATCTGTGGAGGGATGGACAAATGTTGTTTCTTCGTAGACTCTCATGGCCTGACACATTGAGTTCCTCCATGCCTTTGTTTTTGTGAAGAAGGGTCCTGACCTGGAATGTTGCCTGTCCATTCTTCCCACAGAGGCTGCCGGACCCACCGGGTTCTTCCAGCTCTTCCAGTGTTTTTTATCCAGTCTCATTTTTGGAAGTCATAAGGCCCAGAATCAGAAGGCTTGAGAAAGTTTTATATGTCACAATCATTTTTATCAAGAAAAGCGAGAAGTCTGAAATAGGGCAACTTAGTATGTCGTAACATTGAAACAAACAACTGCAGATGCTTGTTAACACACAAAAGGACATAACGTGCCCGAGTAACTCAGCAGGTCAGGCAGCATCTCTGGAGAACATGAGTGGGTGACGTTTCGGATCAAGACTTTTCGACCCAAAATGTCACCTATCCATGTTCTCCAGAGATGCTGTCTGACCTGCTGAGTTGCTCTAGCACTTTGTGTCTTTTTGTTTTTAACATTGTGTGCCCATTATTTTAAGTCATTATAAGAGAATAGATATTGATTGAGCTGAAGTTCTGAGGAAAAACTGTTGATTTATTTACCTTGCCTTGAGGAAAGTAGTTTGCCACTTGCAGAAACTGAAATCCTTCAGAATTTTTACAATAAAAATGAGTGAAGAGACATTTTTCTGAATTATAGTATGACCTGGGCAAGTTTTAACACAAGCCACCTGGTATAAGTGGAATGGCTGGGTGGTTTTTAAAAAAAAAGGCGCTCAGCAAGGGCGGCACGGTGGCGTAGTGGTAGAGTTGCTGCCTCACAGCTCCAGAGACCCTGGTTCGATCCTGACTGTAGGTGCTGTCAGTATGGAGTTTGTACGTTCTTCCTGTGACCATATGGGTTTTCTCCAGGATCTCCGATTTCCACCCACGCTCCAAAGACGTACAGGTTTGTAGGTTAATTGGCTTGGTCACATTTTAAATTGTAAGATGGTGCTAGTGCATGGGGTGATCACTGGTCGGTGCAGACTTGGTGGGCCGAAAGGCCTGTATATCTTTTTTTAAAAATTATTTTCGATCACCAGTGAGTCAGAAGAAGGGTCCTGACTTGAAATATCGCCTGTCCATTCCCTCCACAGTTGCTGTCTGATTAGTTGAGTTACTCTGGCACTTTTTGTGTTTAACTCTACTCAATCTTCCCAACATTGTCTGCAATATATCAGATTTCCTGCATGTGATTTCTTTTTTTTTGTCAGCTCGGTTGATGTGAAGGCAATTGGTTTTGCTCAAGATTTCGGTGACTTCAGTTCCGTGTGTCACCGTGTTTCCAATATTCATTTCAGTCCCACTTTCACAGCGGAGATTCCAACAGCTCGGGGAAGGCTGGTATCAGGTGACCTTATAAAAGTATGAAAGTTGTGCTACATTGACCGAGCCTCACACCATTTAATTTTTAATTACACAAGTCCCGATGCTACCAGCAAATCCTATTGGTGGGAGCAAAAGGAGAGTCATAGCGTGGAAACAGGCCCTTCGGATCAACTCGCCCACACCGACCAACATGTCCCACCTACACTAGTTCCACCTGCCTGTGTTTGGCCCATACATTTCCAAACCTGTCCTATCCATGTACCTGTCTAACATTTTGTTAAACATTGCGATAGGACCTGCCTCAACTACCTCCTCCAGCAGCTCGTTGCGTTAACCTACCACTCTTTGTGTAAAACGAAAGTTACTCCGCGGGTTGCAATTAAATCTCCCCCCCCCCCCTCATGGTTCTCTGGTTCTTGATTCCCTTACTCTGGGCAAGAGATTCTGTGTGTTTACCCAGTTTATTCCTCTCATTATTTTGTACACCTCTATAAGATCACCCCTCATCTTCCTGCGCTCCAAGGAATAGTCCCAGCTTGCTTGACCTCTCCCTGTAGCTCAGGCCCTCGAGTCCAGGCACCAGCCTCGTAAACCTTTTCTGCACTTGTTCCAGCTGGAACGCTTGAAGACCGGGCGAGGAGGAATTTTTTTTTTCAGCTTTAGGAAAAATGCCTCGGAGGCCACGAGGAACCCGACAGGTTTTCCTGCGAGGAATTCTTAGCTCTGGTCCAAATATGCTGCTCAATCTTCTCATTGACCTCGACAAACATCAAGCCCAATCACTTGGATGGGAGGCAATGGCTAATGTTTAAAGTAAAGGCAGGAAATTAAAAGGGCCTCGACCCGAAACATCATCTATTCCTTTTTTCCATAGATGCAGTCAGAGCCGCTGAGTTACTCCAGCTTTCTGTGTCTATCTTTCGGCTTTAAAGCAGCATCTGCAGTTCCTTCCTACAAATTGAAATGGCCTGTTCCTTGTGCTGTGTCTAACCTGCAATGGGTTAACATCAAGAGACAGCTGGATGGCTATTGCAATAACATGTTTACTTTATTAACCTATTGACGTAAGATTCCCCCACAGTATTAATGTGAATGTGCTTCATTGACTTATTTCACTGCTCCACATATTACATGAAGTAATTAATGGTGCAAACGTCCACATTTCTTTCCAAATATTTAGCGATGTATGAGTTATGTCTAATTAAAAATTGTTGACCTGTAACTTTAGCCCAGTTTCTCCCATCATTGATGTTTGCCAAACAGGTGAGTATTTCCGACAAACTAGTGGTTATATTCATAACAGCCTCCCCTTTCTATTGATCACATCTCCAAAGTAAGGGGTGGCACGGTGGCGCAGCAGCAGAGTTGCTGCCTTACAGTGCCAGGGACCCGGGTTCAATCCTGACTACGGCTGCTGTCGGTACAGAGTTTATACGTTCTCCCTGTGACCATGCGGGTTTTCTCCGGGTGCTCCGGTTACCTCCCACACTCCAAAGACGTACATGTTTGTAGGTTAATTGGCTTTTGTAAAAATTATCCCTAGTGTGTGGGATAGAGCTAGTGTAATAGCCAATAGACAATAGACAATAGGTGCAGGAGTAGGCCAATCGGACCTTCGAGCCAGCACAGCCATTCAATGTGATCATGAGTTGATCATCCCCAATCAGTACTCCGTTCCTGCCTTCTCCCCATATCCCTTGACTCCGCTATCTTAAAGAGCCCTATCTAGCTCTCTCTTGAAAGCATTCGGAGAACCCGCCTCCACCGCCCTCTGAGGCAGAGAATTCCACAGACTCACCACTCTGAGAAAAAGTGTTTCCTCATCTCCGTTCTAAATGGCTTACTCCATATTTTTAAACTTTGGCCCTTGGTTCTGGTCTCCCCCAACATCGGGAACATGTTTCCTGCCTCTCGCATGTCCAAGCCCTTAATAATCTTATATGTTTCAATGAGATATCCTCTCATCCTTCTAAACTCTAGAGTGTACAAGCCCAGCTGCTCCATTCTCTCAGCACATGACAGTCTTGCCATCCCGGGAATTAACATTGTAAACCTACGCTGCACTCCCTCAATAGCAAGAGTGTAAGGGTGATTGCTGATCGGTGTGGACTCGGTGGGCTGAACGGCTGCACCTCTCAAGCTCGAACTAACCAAAAACTGAAAAATTAAAACTAAAACTAAAGATGTGGATATGCATCAACGTCATATTTTGTTGCCAGTAAACTCCAACAGATACAAGGCATTTCACCAGACGTTTGAGCAAGGCGACTAAATCATATTTATTCATGTTATTTAAAATCCTGATCGATTGTGATCCAATAAAACTGTTTTTTAATTGACATTGCCACTTATAGTTGTAACACAGTGATTCTTGTACAGTACAATGGTTCAACGGTACTCTTTGTCAGATGTTTGACTTTTGTTTATTGTCACATGTACCGGGGTACAGTGAAATACATTTGTTGCGTGCTAACCAGTCAGCGGAAAGACAATACATGATTACAATCAAGCCATCCACAGTGTACTTATGCACGATAATGGGAATAACATGAATAACGATTAGTGTAAGGTAAAGCCTGATTTAAAAATAGACCGAGGGTCTC
The DNA here is from genome assembly GCA_963514005.1 of Raja brachyura. The sequence continues at coordinate 44,894,211 of OY740796.1, forward strand.
CAATGAGGTAGATAGGAGCTCGGGTAAGGAGGTACAGTGAAATCCATTTTGTATACAGTTCAGTACAAGTATCACCATACATTCAGATTCAGATTCAGATTCAATTTTAATTGTCATTGTCAGTGTACAGTACAGAGACAACGAAATGCATACGCACTTAGATACACCGTAGATAAGCATCTCATGTACAGTACGAGTGTATGTCAGTAGTTCACTGAGACAGTATACCAAGTTGCCAGATTTTGGCACCATTGAAGTCCATGTTGTTCCAACGCAATCTATAGAGATCGTGCTGTATAAATGAGCAATTCTTCACTGAGAACATTCTTTTATTTGGAACCTGGCACAGCGAACTGAGAGCAATCTCTCTCAATTTGTGATTGTAATCCAGGAGTACAGTCTTGATAAGTTATAGGAGCAGAATTAGGCCGTTCAGCCCATCAAGTCTACTCCACCATTCAATCATGGCTGAGCTACCTTTCCCTCTCAACCCCATTCTCCTGCCCTCTCCTCGTGCCATTCAAGAATCCATCAATCTCCGCCTTACAAATATGTTCCAGCGCCCGCATCTCATTCTAGATGCTTATAGTTTAGTTTGATGAGACGTTTAAACCATTGATTCTTTTAATAATGGGGAAATCATTAAACACAACAAAACTATCGCCCTAAATGATCCTCAGGAAAGTTTCTCTTTTATGTTTGGGAGAGCGAATGTTTTGAGTGGGTTGGTTAAAAACAGCCCCCTCCTCCCACTTCATTCAAGTATTCTGATGCTAGTAAAATACTGAATGACCGACTACCAGCCCAGGATTAGTTCTCTACTTGTTTCCATGTAACTTGCACTTACAGAGGATTCAGGCAAATATGCCGGCAAATATTTAACTCTCCAAGCTCATCCCGCAAACTGATTTCCCAGAGAATAAATGGTATTTTTGATTTGTGTTTGCGGGGGGTAGATTTATAGTCATTTCTGGATGTGTCCTCTGCTTATATTAAGGGGTTATTTGTACTTTTAAAATGTTCTCTCGATGCAAGTCTCTGATGTATTCCTGATCTTCCAATCTACTGCATTGTGGCTTTTGTGCTTTTTTCCCCCCATCTGTGTTTTCTCTAGCATTGTCTATATTCTGCACTTTCCTTCCTTTTCCTTTTTTGCACTGCCTGTTGTACATATGCATGGCATTGTCACACTAGTGTCTGGTATAATCTGCCTGGACAGCATGCAAAACAAAGTTTTTCACTGTGACTTGGTACCAAAACTGCATGATCCAAGATGGTGCCCAACCCAGACAACTCTTGTGTGCTGGTCCCAGAAGTGGATCTGCAATCACTAATTACAATCGCTCCACTTTTTTAAACTTCTACTCCAACAGCAGCATTTCCTACTTTACCTATGCTAAACGTTATTCCCTTTATCAAGTATCTTGTCCACTGTGGACGGCTTGATTGTAATCGCATATGGACTTTCCGCTTGCTGGTTCGTTCATAAGCGATAAGAGCAGAATTGGGCCATTTGGCTACTCTGCCATTTGGTTCTCACCCAACCAGAAACTTTTCACTGTACCTCGGTGCAAGTGACAATAAACTAAACCACCTGTGACAATAATATACCAAAGATGGACACAAAATGCTGGAGTAACTACGCGGGACAGGCAGAATCCCTGGATAGAAGGAATGGGCGATACTTTGGGTCGAGACCTTTATTCGTCTGATGAAGGGTCTTGACCTGAAACATTGGCCATTCCTTCTATCCAGAGATGCTGCCTGTCCCGCTGAGTTACTTTAGCATTTTGTGTCTATCTTCAGTGTAAACCAATGTCTGCAGTTCCTTCCTACACAATAATATACCAATATCAGTATTGAAGAAAAGTTTGCAAAGAGGAGCTTGAGTTTTAACTGGGAACCTTAGCAATAGACAATAGGTGCAGGAGTAGGCCATTTGGCCCTTCGAGCCAGCACCGCCATTCACTGTGATCATGGCTGCGCATCCACATTCACTTTGCATTGCAACCTAGTTCTTCCTGTATAGCCTCAAAAAGGATGGAGACCTTAACTATACATAAAAGGGCCACAATGAGTTTGTGCCTACCTCAGTTTTTCCATTGGGGACAGGAACAGCAGGTAATAAACTTGGTAAGAAGGGGGAAAATGCAATCCTAAAAATAACCTGGCCTTTGTAACAAGGAAAATATTGAGATAAAGACCCCAAAAACTTGAAAGAAACAAGCAGGAGCATGTAGGTTGGAGAAGATGAACGATAATGAGGGTCATAATGAGATAGTTTCAGGCCAATATACGCAAAGAATGATGAACGTCGACATTTGATGAGTCACGTCAAGGTGTAGTCCAGGGTCATGGATTAAGAGTCAAGCGTGTTTTATTTAGGACAATGAAATTCTTACTTGCTGCAGCACAACAGAATATGTGAATATGTAAACGTAGTACAGAACGGGGGAAGAGGGGGAAAAAAAAGAAAAAGCTCAATAAATAACAAATACAGTGCAATATTTTATACAGGTGAGCTCAGAAATGCTATATTTGAAGATTTTCTGTCATGCAGCTGGCAAAATGTCCCTGCAGGCAGGCACCATCTTTAGAGAAAGTCCATCAGTTAAGATTGCCACAAGGAGGTGTCATTCCTATGCCATAATACATCATTCATTGTGTGATAACATTTAAGATCATCTTAATATATTGAAAGGACATTCAATATGGCTTTCGTAATGGTGTGTTTTTTTTCCTCCATGAGACCAGAAAGTACCGTGTAGAAGTTGATATTAGAATTACTGCCTGTCCAAAAATGCCTTGAATTGTGAGTCATAGAGCTTATACCACTGTAAGCTCAAAAATGGCATGAATGATGGGGTGGATGGCAATAACAGGAGTGTAGCAATTTCAGATGAAGATGGATAGACTGGTAAAGAAGGCAGGCTTTCAACGCAGAAAATGGCGAAGTGATTATTTTGAAGTGATTCATTTGATAGGAAGAAGAAACTCGATATCAACTAACAAATGGGATTAATGTAGGATGTGTGTGTGGATGGGTAATTGATGGTTATGGATTTGGTGGGCCGGAGATTCCGTTTCTCTGCTGTAATGTGTTTAATTTTAAAGTTGGTGCAGGAACAGAGTAATCAGATGGATGATGCACATGCATCTTTGAACAGAGTCTCACGGCGTGGAAACAGACCCCTCAGCCCAATTTGCCCACACCGGCCAGTATGTCCCACCTACACTCATCCCACCTGCTGCATTTGGCCCATATCCCTCCAAACCTGCCCTATCCATGTACCTATCGAAATGTTTCTTAAATGTTGCGATAGTGCCCGCCTCCACCGGCAACTCGTTCCCTGCACCCACCACCCTTTGCGTGAAAAAGTTCCTCCTCGGTTCAGATTAAATCTTTTCTCCCTTCACCTTAATTTATTCCTCCCAATGTTACAGGGCAGGTGAAGAAAGCTGTGAAGAAAATACAAGACCCTTTTTATTAATAGGGACATAGAAGATAAAAATAAAATTGGATTCAAAGCCTTTATAATTCATTGGGTAGGTTCTATGCTGGAAGGGTTCTGGGAACCATCTCCGTTTAGTTTGGAGATGCAGCATGGAAACAGGCCCTTTGGCCCACCGAGGCCATGCTGACCACAGATCACTTGTTTACACCAGTTCCATTTTATCACACTTTCCCATTCACTCCGACACACATGGAGCAATTTCCAGAGAGCCAATTGGCCTACAAACCTGCAAGTCTTTGGGATGTGGGAGGAAACCGGAGCACCCGGAGGAAAGACACACAGACACAGACACAGACACAGACACAGACACAGACACAGACACAGACACAGCCAGACATAGCCTGACGTCAGGATCGAACCCAGGTCTCTGGTGCCGTGAGTCAGCGGCTCTACCGGCTGTGCCGCTACTATGCTGCTGCTTTGCTCGCTGGTGAAGATGTCCAGGACTTATAGAGGGTGTAGGCGAGATTTACTGGGAAGGACACCAGGAATGGAGGACTCCAGTTTTGTGGAGAACTGGGTGGATTTTTATTCCTTGCATCAGGAAAAGATAAGAAAAGGTGGACAAAATGTTCACGATGCTATATTCCGATCACAGAGACCCGACTCTCCATCATTGACTCCATCTACACTTTGATGCTCTGGAAAAGAGCCAATATAATCTGATTTGTCTCGCCCCAGTCTTTCCTCCTCCTCCCTGCTCCCAGAGACCAATAGATACAGAAGCTTGAAAGCACGCACCACCAGACTCGGGAACTATCACTAGTCTTTCCATAAGCAAGGGTACTATTTGATTCCACCCCGTTGTGGCCATGTGACTTTGTCTGTGGAACTGTTCGCAACAACGCTGAGAACTATATTCCCCTTTGTTCTACTTTATTGTCCCACAACTCCCGTATGTTACAATACTTTCACTCCAAAATCGTTTTTTTCTTCTTAATAGAGAATATCTATTATCTTTCCCCCTCATCCACCCTTTGCGTTTCTCCAGCCTTATTAAGCTGCTTGCTCATCTTTCACATTCTTTGCCGTTGAAGGGTTTGAACAATGCATCAATGCCTGGAAATTCAAATGCCGCTCTCTCCTGCGCTTGTATGATTGAAAATCAATTTGAGCTCGGTGTAAATTGCATTTGCGACTATTTCTGGCATCAAGACATGCCATTTGTGAAATTCAACCAGGCACTTTCTATCATGAGTCATTCTCGCATCACTTGCGCGTCTTCTGTGCCAGAGACACAAATGACAATGCTCTCCGTGTGTCCCATCCCCCCCCCCCCCCCCCCCCCCATCTCCCCACCCCTCCCAGAATGGTCCTTGAGGGCATCTTTATAGGGTACTTTTGAGTCGGTGGTCTTCATTCCCAGCGCAAAACTGGAAGACTCCGATTTACATGATGAACTGGCCTGAATTCTCAGGCCCATCTCAGCCCTGAATGTCCTCCAGTCTGTAGCTTCCCTCCTCATGGTGGCCGCCCATTTATGCCCCTCCCTCTGTGCCCCTAAATCACATCTCCATCCATCTCCCTAGACCTTGCCAGCCTCTTCAATCTTCATCTTCCTTCATCTCCGTGTGCCATTCCCTCTGGATTCTATATTTGTATGCAACTACATAATTATGTTATTTTATAAGCACACATTGGTGATGATCGGAAGGTCATAAGGAATAGTAGAATTAGGCCATTCGGCCCCATCACGTCTAATGCGCCATTCAGTCATGGCTAATCTATCTCTCCCTCCTAACCCCATTCAGTCTCTGAAAGTAAGCATGCAGGTACAACAGGCAGTCAAGAAAGCTAATGGCCTTCATTGCGAGAGGATTTGAGTTTAGGAGCAAGGAAGTCCTACTGTAGTTGTACAGGGCCCTGGTGAGACCGTACCTGGAGTATTGTGTGCAATTTTGGTCTCCTAAAAGGATAATATTGCGATTGAGGGAGTGCAGCCTAGGTTCACCGGGTGAATTCCCGGGATGGTGGGACTGATATGATGAAAGAGTGGGTCGACTGGGCTTGTATTAACTGGAATTTATAAGGGTGAGAGGGGATCTTATAGAAACGTATAAAATCCTTAAAGGATTGGACGGTCTAGATGGAGGAAAAATGTTCCCGATATTAGGGGAGTCCAGAACCAGGGGCTACAGTTTAAGGATAAGGGGTAGGCCAGGGGTAGTTTTGGACTGAGATGAGGAAAAATGTTTTCACCCAGAGAGTTGTGAATCTGTGGAAGGCAGTGGAGGCCAATTCACTGGATGTTTTCAAGAGAGAGTTAAATTGAGCTCTTCGGGCTAGCGGAATCAAGGGATATGGGGAGAAGGCAGGAACGGGGTACTCATTGTGGATGATCAGCCATGATCACATTGAATGCTGATGCTGGCTGGAAGGGCCGAACGGCCTACACCTGCACCTATTTTTTCTATATTTTTATTCTCCTGCCTTCTCCCCATAACCTCTGACACCTGCACTAATCGGGAATCTATCTATCTCTGCCGTAACAATATCCACTGAATGTTGTCATTGCTCTGTATTAAAGCTCACTGATTGCCTCCAACACACTAACTGCCGATGAGGATATTTAAGTCACCATGACACCGATTCGGACTTTGGTCCTCTTTCCCAGCCTGGCCTTGGGAGGAGATTGCAGAAGATGTTTCAGGTTTTTAATTTTGCTTCAGTTTATGTCTAATGTCTAAAGAGTTTTTTGTTTCGTGGCATCCAGTCACCGAAAAGACGATACGTGATTGCAATCACTGATACACGACAAAGAGAATAACCCTTGGTGCAAAATAAAGCCCAATTAAAGTTAGTCCGAGGGTCTCCAATGAGGTAGATAGTAGCTCGGGACCGCTCCCTAGTTGGTGATAGGATGGTTCAATTGCCTGAAACAGCTGGGAAGAAACTGTCCCTGAATCTGGAGGCGTTCCTGATCGCTGGTCGACGCAGCCTCGTTAGGCCGAAGGGCCTGTTTCCACGCTGCGTCTCTCAACTAAATTGATCCTTATTACAATGTACTGTTCAGATTGGTATATCGTGACTAGAGGGGCTAGCCACTATACATTAGCCTGTGGGGCTAACATTTGAAGGTATACTTTTCTTCAGCCTGTGAAATCCTTCATGGAACTCCAAGTGTGGCCCACTTGGTGTCACACGTTACCGACTGGCTGTTTCAAGATGCACAGAGGAGAGGAACTGACAAAGTCTCTGCAGCAGAGACAGCGCACTTCTGTCGGCTCACAGTAACTGGATGAGATTACTGCAGCATCATGCTTTCTCACTGAAGCCATCACTTCTGATTAATGCCGTCTCACCTGCCCCAGCCACTTTCAATGTCCCTCAGAGGACTCGAAGAGAAGCGCAGCACTGAGCAGTTTTTTGTCTTGTTTTTGGTTTCCTCTCACCATCAAATCTTCCTCGTATATTCTTCCTCCCTCCCCCCCTTTTGGGAATCCCTCCCTCCCTCCCACCCTCAGAGGTTGCAGGCACAAATGCAGAAACGGCAGGCCTACAAGGTCAAGGAATGTCCCGTGATAGGAATCGGCTCCACAATGGAAGTCTATCTTGTGTATAGAACAGAGGACATACAGTAACAGGCCCTTTGACCCACAATGTCTGTGCCAAACATGATACCAAGCTAAACTAAACTCTGCCATCATGTGATCCATATCCCTCCATTACACTGCATATCTATGAGCCTTGAATGCTACTATCACCTCTGCCTCCATCATCACCTCTGACTGCGTGTGTGCGTGCATTGAGTGTGTGCGTCCACAAACTTTCCCCATAAGGAAAAATGGTTCTGATTGTCTATGCCTCTCATAATTGTATTTACTTCTATAAGGTCTCCCCTCATTTCCAATATTCCAGAGAAAACAATGGAAGACAGTCCAACCTTCTAGCTAGTAATCTCTAATCCAGGCAGCATTCTGGTAAACCCCTTCTGCACCCTCTCAGGTCTCCACATCCTTCCTGTAATGGGATGAACAGAACTACACACAATGCACCAAATGCGGCCTAATCAAAGTCAGAAAAAGGTGAAATATAACTTCCTGGCGCATATACTCAATGCCCCAACCTGTGAAAGTAAGCATACCGTACCATTCCGTATGTATGGATTCATCGGAGGTGGTCTTGGAGGGGAGGATGCTCCTCAAACTGCGGAGCATCTTGGACAATACAGCCCATCCCCTCCATGATGCACTGGTCAACCTGAGGAGGACCTTCAGCAACAGACTGGTTCCACCAAGATGCAGGGGAGTTCTCCACAGGAAATCCTTCTTCCCTGTGGCTGTCATGCAGTCCAACTCCTCCCCTTCTGTCGTGGGGAAGACTGACCCCCCCCCCCCCCCCCCCACATTCTTTGCGCATCCCCAATCCTTTCCACTCTTCACTTTAATTTCACGTTTCATGGATTTTGTGTTTTATGACTGTTGGGAGATCAATTTCCCTCATGGGATAAATAAAGTTCTATCGTATCGTATCGAGACCAAGTCTCTGGATGCTTTCAAGAGAGAGCTAGATAGAGCTCTTAAAGATAGTGGAGTCAAGGGATATGGGGAGAAGGCAGGAACGGGGCACTGATTGTGGATGATCAGCCATGATCACAGTGAATAGCAGCGCTGGCTCGAAGGGCTGAAAGGCAATTATATATTTGTTCATTTTTTTCACAGTGATAACTCGGCTGCTGTGAGATCATCATTTTTTTTAAAAGAGCACACTCCAGTGGTGATCAGTGCTTTTGTTGAACAAGTTAACCTGAGAGGCACGTTATTAGATTCCTCGCCAGGTCCATTTGGAAAGGCAGGGACTCATTAAGGATAGTTAGCAGAGTTTTGTGTGGGGAAGATCCATCTCATTACTTTGAGTATTGAAGTTTGGAGGTCATGTTGCACTTGTATAAGTCGTTGGTGAGACCGCATTTAGAATATAGTGTTCAGTTCTGGGAACCATGTTATGGGAAAGATATTGTCAAGTTTGAAAGGGTTGCCAGGTCTAGAGGGTGTGAATTGTAGGGAGAGGTTGGGTAGGCTGGGTCTCTGTTCCTTGGAGCGCTGGAGGATGAGGGGCGATCTTATAGAGGTGTACGATCTTGAGAGGAATAGATTGGCACAGAATCTCTTGCCCAGATTAGCGGAATTGAGGATCAGAGGACATAGGTTCAAGGTGAAGGGGAAAAGATTTCATAGGAATCTGAGGGGTGTTCGTAACGAGTCCGAAGGAGGCCATAGGAGTCCGTGTATAGAAACATAGAAAATAGGTGCAGGAGCAGGCCATTCGGCCCTTCGAGCCTGCACTGCCATTCAATATGATCATGGCTGATCATCCAACTCAGTATCCTGTACTCCTGTCCATATATCGTAGCGGCTCATTATGCCAGCCGTAGGTACCCGGGGCATCAGGTAAGTTGGGACGTTTTTTCCAGCCTGATGAAAAATGTCCACGAGTAATAAAATAGCCCCGAGTACCTACGCTGGCATAACGAGCTGCTACAATATATCCACGGACTCCAACGGCCTCCTACGGACTCGTTACGAACATTCTGCGAGTTTGAAAACTCGGGACAGTTCGTGAATAACTCGGGAAAGTGGGACAGGCCCTTAACTTTTTCACACAAAGGGTGGTGGGTGTATGGAACAAGCTGCCAGAGGAGGGAGTTGAGGCTGGTATTATCCCAATGTTTAAGAAACAGTTAGACAGGTTCATGGATAGAACCGGTTTGGAGGGATATGGACCAAGCACGGGCAGGTGGGACTAGTGTAGCTGGGGCATGTTGGCCGGTGTGGGCATGTTGGGCCAAAGTTCCTGTATCACTCTATGACTCCAAAGCTTTGATTGGTGTTTTTGAGGAGGTTCAGATGTGTGCAGGGAGGTAGATAATGCCTATGTGGAATTTAAGGCATTTGACATGGTCCCACATGGTAGGCTGTACCAGTAGATTAAGGCACATTGCATCAACAGCCAGTTGTCTGACTTAATCCAAAATTGGCTTGATGATGGGACATAGAGGGTAATGGTGGAAGGATGTTTTATTGACTAGCAGTGTACTACAGGGATCAGTGCTGGCACCTTGGGTGTTTGTGATGCATATTAAAGACTAGGATGTGAATGATAAAGTGGTAATTAGTAAGCTACAAACACAAACATTAGTCATGCAATGAATAATGAGGAATGTTGCCTAAGGTGTTCGATCAGGTGTCAGTGGTTATGGGTAGAAGGCAGGAGAATGGGGTTGGGGGGAGAGATAGATCAGCCATGATTAAATGGCGGAGTAGACTTGATGGGACCAAAATGGCCTACTTCTACTCCTATCACTTATGACCTTATGATCCTGAACTCAGATGCTGTCTGTGTGGAGTCTGCACACTCTCCCTGAGTGTTTCCTCCCATATCGCAGCCATGCAGGCCTGTAGATTAACTGGCCTCTGTAAATTGCCCCCCTAGTTTGTCGGGAATGGGATAACGTAGAATTAGTGTGAACGGGAGATCGATGTTCAAAGTGTACTCGGTAGGCCGAAGGCCCGTTTCCATGCTGTATCTCTAAACTAAACCTATCTATGCATGGCATGAGAGGATAAAGTCCTAACGTTGGAAAATGGGATTAGTGTAGATAAGCAAAGAGATCGGCAGAGCACCAATGGGCCTGTTGCGTGAGGTGCGGTGGGATTTGCGCAAATCCCAGCAGTTGCCTCACGTACTACCTACCTGCATGGTATATGTCCTCATGGGAAACCACTTAAATATTCCTGCTGGCCTGAGGCTCATAATTTATAACAATACAAAAATCATATAACACGCTTAGATTAGTTTACTGTGAAGATACAGCACAGAAAGGGGCACTTTGGCTCATCGAGTCCATGCCGACCAGTGATCTTGCACATGAAGATAGATACAAAAAGCTGGAGTAACTCAGCAGGTCAGACAGCACCTCTCGAGAAAAGGAATAGATGACGTTTCAGGTCGAGATCCGAAACGCCACCTATTCCTTTTCTCCAGAGATGCTGTCTTACCCGCTGGGTTACTCCAGCTTTTAGTGTCCATCTTCGGTTTAAACCAGCATCTGCGGTTCCTTCCTACACATCGTGTACACTATCTACACACTGGGGACAATTTACAATTTTACCAAAGCCAATTAACCTAAAAACCTGAAAACCTTTTTAATGCGGGAGGAAACCGGAGCACCCGGGGAACACTCACGCAGGTCACGGGAACACGCACAAACTCCGCACGGACGTTGAACGACAGTAATGGCAGTTGTCTATCTGATTAAACACTCCTCTTCTCCCTCAGCCACTTGTGAATGGGCTTTGATGGCCCAGTGCTGCAATAGCCCAGTCCCATTCACATTCTCGTGCTCCTTCGTGGGTGAAACGTGCGCTCATACCTTTGGCCGCTTGCTTTGGAACAGCTGCATATTTCGGAGAGGGACACGACTTGTACTTAGCGCTAATGCAATGATGTTGTTCAGTGCATCAATAAGTGGTGCAATCCAGTTTCTCCAGCAACTAGAGTTCATATTGATCACTGGCTACGATTCAAACAATTCACTAGAGATGTATCCATCAATATTTTGATATTGACTTCTGAACGTTTTTTACGTGCTGCTTTGCATTAGTTTCTCAATTTACCTAAAATGTAACAGATTTGCGTCGTTCCTGCTTCCCTGCCTCACAGCGCCAGAGACCCGGGCTCGATCCCGGCCACGGGTGCTGCCTGCACGGAGTTTGTACGTTCTCCCCACGTGGGTTTTCTCCGGGTGCTCCGGTTTCCTCCCACACTCCAAGGACGTGCAGGTTTGTAGGTTAATTGGCGTCGGTAAAATTGTCAATTGTCCCTCGTGGGTACAATAGTGTTAGTGTACCGGGTGATCGCTGGTCGGCGCGGGGCCGAAGGGCCTGTTTCCGTGTTGTATTTCAAGAGTAACAATGTAAATCTAGGATTGTACATCAGATTAGGGAGTGGAAATCTCGCCTGGTTTTTCAGCAAGGGCAAATGTACAGCAGTATCCCCTTTGATCAGTTCTGTTTATTCCTTTCCCTATAGTTGATTTGGTCAATAATTTAAACAACTAACAAAACAGCTCTCAGAGGTAGTAATTATCCTTGGTCTATTCCCTTCTCAATAGTCCCCTGCAGCAAGTTCCTGTCACCGGCTTGTTGTAATCTAGATGCTGTTAGTTACACAAAGCAATACGTAAAGGAGATGCAGCATTGTGGGAATGACTGTTGTCCACAGACTTATATCAGTTATGTTACAGTAGTCAATTTGTTCAATCTCTGAATCAAGGCTAAGATCCAAATGTTGTTATTTCAGTTCAGTTTAGAGATACAGCGCGGAAACAGGCCCTTCGACCCATTCCGACCAATCACCCGTACACTAGTTCTATGTTATCCCAGTTTCGAATCCTTCCCACCAAGGGACAATTTACATAAGCCAATTAACCAACAAACCCACACGTCTTTGTCACACGGGAGGGGGACTTGCAAACTCCACACAGACAGCCCCCTTAGTCAGGATTGAACCTGGGTCTCTGGCGCTGTGGGGCAGTGAAGGGCCTGTCCCACTTGGGCGTCATTTGCGTGTCATTTACGTGACATCATTTACGCTACCTGCATGACGCGCAAATGAGGCCCAAGTGGGGCAGGCTTTTAACTCTACTGCTGCGCCACCTTGCCACCCTCTCAGCTGCATCTGACTAAAATGATGAACAGCCACTGTTGATGCTAAGTGGAGGAAGGGTTCTGATCCAGAATGTCACCTATTCCTTTTCTCCAGAGATGCTGCCTGACCCGCTAAGTTACTCCAGCATTTTGTGTCAATCTTCAATATAAACCAGCATCCAGTGTAAGTCCTTCGACACTAAACAACAATCAAAACTCTTGAAAGGTGGTTACAGAATGGAGCTCTTAAACTCTCTTGAACGTCTACAGGTATACAGTGGATAGTTTGTTGACTGGTTGCATCACAGCCTCCTCTAAACCACCGGGTGGCGCCAGCAGTGGCTGCCTCGCCAACAGTCTGTCCTTTGTGTTTAAATAGTATGTGCTATATGTATGTTTTTAGTGTTCTTTAGCTTGTTTTATGTTGTGTGGGGAGTTGGGGGAAACTTTTTCTAATCTCGCACCTCAACGGAGATGCAATTTTTTTTCTCGTATCGTTTCTCCGTCCACACTGCGGCCTAACATCGAGGAGTTGGCGGCCTCTGCTGAAGCTCCAACTGTGAGTGCTTGCGGACTTTAACATCACGGAGCCTGCGGTCTCTGGTCAGAAGTCCAAGTTGCGGGAGTTTCATTTGCCCCGACGCGGGAGTTTCGATTTCCCCGACAGATGGTTCAACTGCCCTGACCGCGGGAGAATAAAGAGGAAGAAGATTGGGCTTTATTGCCTTCCATCACAGTGAGGAATGTGGGGAATCAGCTATGGTGGATGTTTATGTTAACTTTTATGTAGTTGTGTGTCTTGTTGGGTTTTTTTTGCATGGCTGTATGATAATTCGAATATCACTGTACTTTAATTGGTACACGGGATAATAAAAGGCCTTTGAAATGTTTTGTTCGACAACTCGAACACCGAGGATCAAAGAAGGTTGCAAAAAGTGGTGAACACTGCATTGTTCATCATGGATACTGACCTTCCCACCATTGAAGGAATCTACAGGAGTCATTGCCTCAAGGCAGCCAGCGTCGTCAGAGACTCACACCACCCTGGCCACACACTCATTTCACGGAAACAATATAAGAACAACTCTCTACCAGAGAATCCCTTCATGCCTATCCGGACGATATGTTTGTGCTCCACTATACTGACTGACTATACTGCTGTGTTGAGCAGAATAGTCCCCAGTAGCCTTTATCATCTTCCTGCCCACCTGATCCTAGGGCTTCTGTGCTTGTGTTATTCACCTTGGTCTCTGTGTCTTTGTTTCAGTTCATTGTCACGTGTACCGAGGTACATTGAAAAGCTTTTGTTGCATGCTGCACAGTCTGTGGAAAGACAATACATGTACATTCGACCCATACACAGTGTACAGAGACGTGATAAGGGAATAACGTTTAGTACGAGATAAAGCCAGTAAAGTGCGATCAAAGATAGCCTGAGGATCACCAATGAGGTGGATAGTAGTTCAGGACTGCTCTCCAGTTGTTGATAGGATGGTCCAGTTGCCTGATAACAGCTGGGAAGAAACTGTCACACTTCTGTACCTTTGGCCCGAGAATTGTTTTGTTTCTTGTCCTGAGGCATGGATTGTTGCCTTCTGGTTGCTGACTGAGAACATACCGGCTGGGTGAATCGTGGCCTTGTATGGCAACTCGAATGCCCAGGAACAATGCAGACCTCAGAGAATGGTAGACACTGCCTAGTCCATCACCAGGCACTGAACTCCCCACCATCGAAGGGATCTATAGGAGGCTCTATATTAAAAATGCATTGTGAAAGACCCATTCCACCCTGGCCCTGCTCTTATTTCACTATTGCCTTTGTGAAGAATGTACAGGAGTTTGAAAACTTTGACCATCAGCTTCGAAAAATCAACCCAACACTCACATCAGCCACTATCATCTTCTCAGGACCGGGCCATTGATTGCACCATGAACTACGGTTTTTGCAGTGCAATAATTAACTAATATTTTGCTATTAACTCCATGTTTTAGTTCAGAGATAAAGCGTGGAAACAGGCCCTTCGGCCCACCTAATCTCTGCCAACTAGCGATCCCTGCACATTATCCTTCAGTGTAGGGACAATTTACAATTTGGATAATTTACAATTTTACCAAAGCAATTAACTTACAAAAACCTGCACGTCTTTGGGAGGGAACTCCCAAAGACCCGGAGACCCGGGTTCAGGCTCGAACCCGGGTCTCCGGCGCTGTAAGGCAGCAACTCCACCGCTGCGCCACCGTGCCGACCCCATTGTGATTTTTGTTTTTATATATCTGTGTGTTATCACATTTAGAGTCATGAAACGGGCCCTTCGGCCCAACTTGCCCACACCGAGCCACATGTCCCCATCTACACTAGCCCAACCTGACTGCGTTTGGCCCATATCCCTTTAAACCTGTCCAATCCAGAAATGCTACCTGACCCGCTGAGTTACTCCAGCACTTTGTGTCCTTTTTTGTAAACAGCATCTGCAGTTACTTGTTTCTACTTTTGGGCTAAATCATTTTGCATCATCTTTGGGGGGGGAAAAGAAACCTAGTGTTATGCAATCTAATATTGTGCATCCATCAGTTTCTTCCTCAGTTCAGTCGGTTCATAGAGCTGCCAAGCAAATCCAATTTAGCTTGGCATTTTTCAAGCTGAGTCCACATCCTGCACTCATTTAGTCTGTGGCAACCATGGGCCATCAGCTAATCTGCAGCGCAGTTCCTGATTTTAAGGACGGAAAAAGTCATTTTATTTCTTGCCCAATCTTTATTTATCACCTAAAGCACATGGAATAAAATTGGAATAAAATCATTACTTTCCTTTATTAAATTTTGTTGATGAAGTAATAATTTTCTATGTTAAATTTTTACCTCCATTTCTACTTTTGGCTATTGAATTCTTAATATGATAAGAACTGATTATTTTTCATTTAATTTGGCAAATAATCCATTGCAAACTATTGGAATGAATGTTCTTGTTGAAAAATGTAACTATGTCCTCTGTTAGACCACCCTACATAGTAGCAGTACACTTTCTAATATAACTTTAGTTTAGAGAAACAGCGTGGAAACAGGCCCTCCCTGTGCTTTCGCACTATCCTACACATACTAGGGACATTTTACAATTTTTACCGAAGCCAATTAACCTACAAACCTGTACGTCATTGGAGTGTGGGAGGAAACCGGAGCACCCGGAGAAAACCCACGCAGGTCACGGGGAGAACCTACAAACTTTGTGCAGACAGCACCCGTAATCAGGATCAAACCCGGAGTCTGGCGCTGTAAGGCAGCAACCCTACTTATACTCTATCTAACTCTAGATGATGTTGGAGATAGTTTCACTGTCCTCCTGATTAATTTTACTGTTTGTACACCTCGTCGTCACCTTCCCCTCTCCCACTGATGAACCATTGCACATTTCCTTGAGCAATGTCTGCTTTGATCTGTCCTTTTCACTCCTTACATTCTCTTTGTACCCTTCCATATCTCTAGTTTCCTTCTCCCCGACCCTGTCTGAAGAAGAGTCTCGACCCGAAATGTCACCTATTCCTTCTCTCCAGAGATGCTGCTTGTCCCGCTGAGTTATTCCAGCATTTTGTGTCTATCAATACCCGTCCTTTGCGCCTCTTTGAAGCTACATTTTTGCCTAAGCCTCATGCAGGGTCTCGCAATGTTGACACAAAAGTTCTCTGGATACTTTCAAGGGAAAGCTAGATAGGGCTCTAAAGATAGCGGAGTCAGAGGATATGGGGAGAAGGCAGGAATGGGGTACTGATTGGGGATGATCAGCCATGATCACATTGAATGGTGGTGCTGGCTTGAAGGGCCGAATGGCCTATAACTGCACCTATTGTCTATTGTTTCGTTCCTTTCCTCCACGGATGCTGCTCGATCCCACTGAGTTTGTCCAGCAGTTTGTGCTTTAGATTCCAGCATCTACAGTCTCTCATGCCCTCATTCTGTGTCCTCACTGACTAAAATTGCAAACATAACACCAGGGTCTTCACAGAACCGGGTGGCACAGTGACGCAGCAATAGAGCTTTTGCCTTACCGCGCCTGAGAGAGCTGGGTTCGATCCTGACTAGGGCTTCTTGTCTGTACGGAGTTTGTACGTTCTCCCCGTGACCTGTGTGGATTTTCTCTGAGGTCTTCAGTTTCCTCCCACACTCCAAAGACATGCAAGTTTGTAGGTTAATTGGCTTGGTTAAAATGTAAAATTGTCTCTGGTGTGTGTAGGATAGTGTTAATGTGTGGGGATAACTGGTTGGTGCGGACTCGGTGGACCGAAGGGCCTGTTTCGACGCTATATCTCTGAACTAAACTAAACTCATTACAGTTAAAGTTGACATTTCTTGCCACCATAAAAATAGCAGCTTGTAACATCCTATGATCTTATTTCCCCTCTAATGGTGTGGGACCTTTGATAGCTGAACATATGAAGCGTTCTCCTTGTTAAAGAATTCAAAAGTCACTTGCAGAAATTTCCATTCTCATCTCCATGCCCAGATTCTAACCTCAATTTTCTCGTTGCCATCAGGAATTTAATTGGATTGGGGCTGAAAGGTGAGCGATTCTAAATATATTGGCGAAATGGCAGAACTATAGTTAGACTGGAGGTTGGTGAACCTGCCCTTTCATCCTTCACTTTTCCAGAATCATATGGGTGCCTCATTAATCCTTAGAATTTTTTTTAATAGCGTACATATGATCCCACTGTAATTTTTATAACCTCCTGCACGGATTGTTTGATTTGGATGCTCAGTTCAGTGAAACTTTGGTGAATTGCAGAAGCCGCACGAAAAGATGAGCAACAAGATGGTGTTTGAATGGAGTGGATCAGCAGCCAAGTTTAGTTTGGACGTAACAGGCCCTTCGGCCCACTGAGTCGATGCTGGCCATTGATCGCCCATTCACAATGGTTTTCTGTTATCCCACTTTTGCATCCACTCCCTACACACGAGGATCAGTTTGCAGAGGGCCATTTAACCTCCAAACCCGCACGCCTTGGTGATGTGGGAGGAGCCAGAAGCACCGGGAGGAAACACATGCAGTCACAGGGGGAACGTGCAAACAGCACACAGACAGGGTTGGTCAGGATCGAACCTGGGCCACTGTGCCACCCATAGGTTATTTTACTTTAGGTTTCTGAGGTGGAGTTTGGAAACAGGATCTTTGACCCACTGAGTCCGCACCGACCAGTAATCACCCCGTACACTAGCGCTAACTTACACGGAACAATTTACAATTTTACTGAAGCCAATTAACTTTAAAACCTGTTCGTCTTTGGAGTGAGGAAGGAAACCGGAGCGCCCGGAGAAAACCCACGTGATCACAGGGAGAACGTGCATACTCCATACACACAGCTCCCCATAGTCGGGATCAAACCCAGGTCTCTGGAGCTGTAAGGCAGTAGCTCTACCGCTGCGCCTCCGAGCCGACCTTGCTCTGTGTTGAGCACAGCCAGCCTGAGCTCCTAACACTGCTGTGAGTTGAATTATTGTCTTGTTACTTGGTTTGCCATCATGTTGCACAGGCCTGGAGCTGGCATCTTACACCCAGGTGTCAGGTTGATGCTACACCGGGATGGCAGAGTGGTAATGACTGTCCCATTGCCAGTCTAATAGGTAGAGGATCCCATTGATAGACGCAAAGTGCTGGAGTAATTCAGCAGGTCAGGCAGCATCTCTGGAGAAAAAGGATGGGTGACATTGTTGGTCAGGATCATTCTTCAGACCAGGCCCGACCCGAAACGTCACCCATTCTTACTCTCCAGAGATGCTGCCTGATCCGTGGAGTTAACCAGCACTTTGTGTCTATCTTCGGTATAATCCAGCATCTGCAGTTCCTTTTCCACACGGAGGATGCATTGCACGTGTAAGGAAGAATCCAGCAGGCTTGGACAATGTTCCTTAGGTTAAAGCACCAAAGGATCTTCAGGCTGAAGAAGGGCCTCGACCTGAAACATCACCCATTCCTTCTCTCCAGAATGCTGCCTGTCCCGCTGAGTTACTCCAGCGTTTTGTGTCTATCAAAGGATCACTACTTGGTTGTTAACAGTTCTTTAATTCTTGCCCTTTGACTCTTACAAAATAAGGGAGAATTAATAAACCAAAAATAAATTTCAGTTTATACAAGTTTCTGGTTTAAAAAAAAAACGTTTTCTTTGGTGAGCAAAATAGATAGATAATTGATGTGAGCAGAATAGATCAGGGTTATTCCTACACTCTTAAACTGATGCAGTTTTAAAAAAGAGTCCAGGCCATGCTCAGAATTGGTAAACTAGTGCCATATTACACTTCCCCTCCAGAAAAGAGTTCAATGTTTGGGTCTCTGACAAGGATATTGCAAGGTGATTCTTTGGGTGTTGCTTCTTGGCAGTTGAAACATCATCTATCATCTTTTCTTGTTTGTGGTCTACCTTCTGTGATGTTACCAGCACACCTTGGCTTTCTTAGCCTGTTTACCATTAAAAGCAGACACAAGTCTATAAATCTCAAATTGTGTAAAAAAAAACCTGTGCTCTTTTTATTGCACTGAAACCCGACGTCGTGATCAGATGAGTTCTCGTGTGGAATAATCTGTGATTGCTCACAGATCTGAGCAGTTCTACTGGGCGGCACGGTGGCTTAGCGGTAGAGCTGCTGCTTTACAGCACCAGAGGCCCGGGTTCGATCCTGACCACGGCTTCCGTCTGTGGAGTTTATACATTCTCACTGTGACCAGCGTGGCTTTTCTCCGGGTGCTCAAGTTTCCTCCCACACTCCAAAGACAAACAGGTTTGTAGGTTAATTGGCTTCTGTAAATTGTAAATTGTCCCTAGTGCGCGTAGGATAGTGCTCGTGTACGGGGTGATCGCTGGTTTGCGCGCACTCAGTGGACTGATCGGTCTGTTTCTGCACTGTATCTCTGCTGCCTTGTAAAAGTAAAAGAGAGTCTAGGACTAGTAGTCGCCTCAGAATTAAAGGATGTTCCTTTGTGAAGGAGATAAGAAGGGATTTATTTGGTCAGAGGGTGGTGAATCTGTGGAATTCTTTGCCACAGAAGGCTGTGGAGGCCAAGCCAGTGGATATTTTTAAGACGGAGAGATAGATAGATTCTTGATTAGTATGAGTGTTAGTGGTTATGGGGAAAAGACAGGAGAATGGGTTAGGAGGGAGAGACAGATCAGCCATGATTGAATGGTGGTGTAGACTTGATGGGCCGAATGGCTTAATTCTGCTCCTGTCACGTATGAACTTATGACCTTAAAGCATAAGGGATTGTGAGGATGGGGTACAAATCCTGACCATTATTCGTGGCTGGGGCGACATTGGAGCAAACTGCTGAGTGATGAAGGCAAGAGATTCTCTCTTGTTGACAACAAATACAGCATTAACAATCTTGAGAAAATGGCCGAGAAACCATTGGCCAGATTATGTTATAGACACCTTAACGACATTTTATTGGGATGCAACTCACCATGGTTTGGGAACAGCTCCATCCAAGAGAGCGGGCAATTGCAGATAGTTGTAGACGCAGCCCAGACCATCACACAAACCAAACACCATCTCAATCATTGACTCCATCTAAACCTCCCGCTGCCTCGGCAAGGCGTAGATTCTTCACACTTGATTCTTCGCACCACAGCCAAGATCCTCAACCCATAACCTCCAATGGTCACTTCCTCTCCCAAACCAACCTCCCTTCCATTGACTCCATCTACACATCACGCTGCCTTGGCCTGGCCACTCCCTCTTCTCCCCTCTCCCCTCTCCCACCAGGCAAGAGATACAGAAGTGTGAAAACGCACACCTCCAGATTCAGGGACAATTTCCTCCCAGCTGTTAACTGGCAACTGAACCATCCTATCACCAACTATTGAACGGTCCTGAGCTACAATCTACCTCATTGGAGACCCCCTGGACAATCCCTAATCGAACATTACTGGTCTTTATCTTGTACTGAATGTTATTCACATTATCCTGTTTACCTTGTATCTGTACACCGAGGATGGCTGGATTGTAATTATGCATTGGCTGTAGCATGTAACAAAAAGCTTTTCACTGTACCTCGGTACATGTGACAATAGACTAAACCAAACACACCATTAAGAATAACTTTCCCCGAGGTGACTTCTTGACAAAACAAAATAATTGCTTGCAAAGTCCAGCCTGAATTTTGCACTTGGAAGTTCAGTGTGTGTGTGGGGGAAAGAGAGCCAATCTAATTATGTGTGGCCTCTGCCCAAGTTACTGAAGACTTTCTTGCGGGTTACAAATGTGCTCAAGTCTTTGCCAACAGCAAACTCTGTGTGCTGAGACAACGGGCTGAATACACTGACGGGAAGAATATCTTTGATCTTGGTTTGATATGAAGGCATGCGGCTGGACCCATGCCCCTGCCCAGGGTCTGTATGTGCGATTGGATTTCATCGCTATGTACATTTTGACCGGCCTTTGAATTGTGTGAGAATGGGGGGAAAAAAACGTAACTGCCGCTCAGGAGGATTTTAGGCTAAACTTAAAAAAGAATTGATCACATGCCCAATTTATTGTCCCATTGAATAGGTTTGGATTGAATGTGGAAGACAGTGCTGGAGTAACTCTGCCAGAGTCCTCTTTAGTTTCCCTCTCCCCTGACTCACATTTTCAAGAAGGGTCTCGACACCAAACTTCACCTATTCCTTTTTTCCGGAGTTGCTGCCTGTCCCGCTGAGTTACTCCAGCACTTTGTGTCTCTCTTTGCTGGGGTAGCTCAGGAGGTCAGGTGGCATCTTTAGCGATACAGCGCAGGAACAGACCATTTGGCCCACAGTGTCCGCACCAACCAGCGATCCCCGAACACTCGGACTACCCTACACACTAGGAACAACTTATAATTTTACTAAAGTAAATTAACCTCCAGAGCTGTACGGCTTTGGTGTGTGGGTGGGAACCGGAGCACCTGGGGAAAACCCACGTGATCACAGGGAGAATACACAGAGTACACAGAGCACCCATGGTCAGGATCGAACTGGGTCTCTGGCGCTGTGAGGTAGCAACACGACTGCTGTGCCACGGTGCTGCATCTCTGGAGTACATGGGATAGGTGACGTATCAGGTTTAGTGTTCCGTCCGGATTTATGGTTAATAGGCTGAAGAAATTAAAAGAAAATTGCCATGACTTTCGAAATTAATCAACAGTATTAAATCAATACTACCTTAAGTGGCAATTAGATGTATTCTTGCTCATAGCCAGGAATGGGTATTGCGTTTAAAACTCCCCAAGTCATCCTCTGCATTGGCAACTAATATGACTTGGCACAAGGCTGCTGTGCTGTTCAAAAAGGGGCAGCACGGTGGTGTAGCGGTAGAGTTGCTGCCTTACAGCCCTTGCAGTGCCGGAGAACCGGGTTTGATCCCGACTACAGGTGCTGTCTGTATGGGGTTTGTACGTTCCCCCTGTGACCATGTGGGTTTTCTTGGAGATCTTCAGTTTCCTCTCACACTCCAAAGGCGTGCAGGTTTACAGGTTAATTGGCTTGGTATAAGTGTAAATTGTCCATAGTGTGTGTAGGATAGTGTTAGTGTACGGGGATCGCTGGTCGGCGTGACCTCGATGGGCCGAATGGCCTGTTTCTGTGCTGTATCTCTAAAAATAAGATTGTGGGTCATCTGGCTGCACTGCAGTCCATTCTAATAAACCTTCACCCCTCTTGCCTACCACAAACTTCTTCATGTCTGACAAATGCCTCCACTGCCTTTGAGGAAAGCACAAAGTTCTACCTCATCTCTGACTTAATGGATGATGACTTATTTTAGTACAATGATCTCAGTTCCACATTCTCTGACAAGGACATGCCTTCAAAATGTAGATGAGGAGGAATTTTTTTTGCCAGATGGTGATCCTTTGCCACATGCGGCTGTGGAGGCCAAGTCACTGGGTATTTTTAGGGCAGAGATTGATTGGTCTTCCCAAACAAGAACCTCTGGTTTCTTAATGGGCCTGTCCCACTTAGGCCATTTTTCAGCGGACTGCTGGCGACTGTCAAGTTGCCGGCAGTCGCCTGAAAAGCCGGCACTGGAACGGCGACTGTCAGAGTGGAACATATACACACACAAACACATCGCAAAGACGGGGGACAGAGCAAGTGGGGGGAGCGCTGTCTGAAATTCACATGGCGTAAAGCCACGGTGATACAGACACACACCGCGATGAACAGGAAGGTTGGCCTAATTAAGACAGCTAAAGCACAGTGTATGGTAAGTCCTTTAAAAGAGGAGCAGGGAGAAGGAGTGGAGACAACTTTTAAGAAGCCAGAGATACACGGCTGAGAAGCTCGGCGGACATTTAACATTACCGGTTGATTATCCTTTGTTTTGAAAACTATTGCTTTTTTTTCCCCCAATGAGCTAATGAAATTCACCGGTCAGCAACGGCTACAACCTACAAGTAACTAAGGGAACCTTCGACCTCCTGGCAACCCAGTAGGACCTCCTGGCGACCCACCTTTGGCACGACAATTCTCGCTACTGTCCATGGCGGCTCCATTCTAGTCGCCGTGAATATTTCAACATGTTGAAAGATTCGAGGCGACCATAATGAGGCCGCGACTAGTTCCCAGAATGCATGAAGCCGACTCCCCGGCAACCACCTGCGAACATGTGGTGAACATGCGGCGACTGCATAGTCTCCTGCAGTCGCCTAATAGGTCCCCTAAGTGGGACAGGCCCATTAGTTAATGTGCACCGGGTTTGGCGATATACATTTTTTGCATGCAGATCCGCAAGACTATCCCCGTAGTTAGTGCAGAATGCACAGAGCAGCCCACTGAGTCCATATGCAACAGGCGCCATTTTACAGTCCCAGCTGCAGCCGCCCACAAAGGGCTGTCGCAGCCGTCGCCTCCATTTTGGTCGTCCCGCGATCTGCCCGCCGTCCCTCTCCTCGCCTGGCCCTGGAAGAGCGTCAAAGGTTACGGGGCGAGGGCAGGAGAATGGGGTTGAGCTGGAAGAATAGATCGAATGGAGGAATAGACTTGATGGGCTGGATGTCTATTTTGAAAACCAGTTCAGTCCCTTGTATCTCCTTTTCAAATTGATTTGATCATCGCCATGATTGAATGGCGGAATAGACCCGATGGGCCGAATGGCCTAATTCTGCCCCTGTGACTTATGGAGGTTGATTTGCTCGCTCTCCAGGCTGGGAGTGACGGTTCTGTCCGGCCTGCTGTCACTGTAGACCTGCCCCTCCATGGTTTCTGCCGCTGCCCTGCTCTTCCACATCGCTCTGCAGAACAGCCCTGACCCGAAATATCGTCTGTCCGTTCCCTCCGCAGGCACCCCCTGACCCGCTGAGTTCCTCCAGCACTTTGTGTTTTGATCCACATTCCAGCATTTGCAGTCTCTTGTGTCCTCATTAACATTGTGCTGGCAAGCTGTTGGTTTCTGATTTACTCCAGATAAATAGAAGGCAGATAACATCCAGTGGAAGAAGTGCAGATACCAGCTGGGATGAGAACAGGCCTACACTCATCCTCCATGCTCCACTATATATTGTTTTTTTTTAATTTGAAAAAACCCTTCCAAAAATGACCTTTGTGGAGCCACTGCCTGTTGTGGGTCCCTTAAATAACTGTAGAAACAGGGTACTTAGACCGTGCTAAATTCATTTTTGTAAGATGTGATTGGGAGTCAACAAAATGGTATAGGAGACCATAGGAACTGCAGGTGCTGAAATCTACATCAAAGCACAAAGTGCCGGTGGGTCAGGCAGCATCTGAGGAGGGAATGGACAGATGACGTTTTGGGTCAGGAGCTTCCCCCAGGACTGGCTTCGGACATCTGGTCTGTATGTCCAACTGTCACATTGCAGTCATCGATGGAGTCGTAGAGCGTGGAAACAGGCCCTTCAGCCCAACGTGCCCACACCAATCAATATGTCCCATCCACACTTGTTCCACCTGCCTGCATTAGCCCCACATCCCTCTAAATCTGTGCTGTCCATGTACCTGTCTAAATGTTTCTTAAACATTGCGATAGTACCTGCCTCAACTACCTCCTCCCGTAGCTCGTTACATACACCCACCACCATTTGTGTGAAAAAGGTATCTCTCGGGTTTCTATTAAGTCTTCTCCTCTCTCCCGCACCTTAAAGCCATGTGCTCTGGTTCTTCATTCCACTCCCCTGGGCAAGAGATTCTGTGTGTCTACCCAATCTATTCTTCTCATATTTCATACACCTCTATCAGATCACTTCTCATTCTCCTGCATCCTGCTCAACCTCTCCCAATAACTCAGGCCCTCGAGCCCTGGCAACATCCCAGTAAATCTTCTCTGTACCCTTTCCGGCTTGACACGTCTTTCCTGCAACATGGTACCCAGAACTGAACACAATACTCTAAATGCGGCCTCACCAACGTCGTGTAGAACTGCAACATGACCTCACAATCTCCCAGTCATGTGCGTTGGGCACTTATTTACAATCAAACGATTGTTTGATAGTTGTTTCAAGCTGGGAAATGGATGCATCAAGTCCCCTTGCCAGATGTTTAACTGATGTGTGTTTTTTTTAGTTCAGGCAGTACATTTACTCCTGAAAGGAAAAATACATGGACGCTGAGAAAATAAAACAAATTGGAAGCATGATGTATGCTAATGCATGGAGTTTTGAGTGTAGACCTTTTGGCAAAACTGCAAATATATAGATAGGCATACAATGAAAAGAATACATTATGTATTTAAAAATCAGACATACACAGACACTCAGATAGACACACACACACATGCACACACTCCAAAGACATACATGTTTGTGTGTAGGAAGGAACTGCAGATGCTGGTTTAAACCGAAGTTAGACACAAAAACCAGGAGTAACTCAGCGGGCCAGGCAGCGTCTCTGGTGAGAAGGAACGGGTGACGTTTCGGCTCTGAAGAGGGATCTCAACCCAAAACGTCGCCCATCTCTCCAGAGATGCTGCTTGTCCTGCCGAGTTACTCCAGCTTTTTGTGTTTATTTTCAGGTTTGTAGGTCAGTTGGCTTCGGTAAAGATTGTAAATTGTCCCCAGTCTGTAGGATAGCGTCAGTGTACGGGGTGATCGCTGGTCGGAGCAGACTTGCTGGGCTGAATGGCCTGTTTCTGTGCTGTCTATCTAAACTGCACTAAAAAAAACACCCTCTGAGAGTGCGTTCCAGCCACCATGTAAACCTTTGCCCCACAATTCTATCCTAACTTATTATCACGTAATAAGATATTAATGACCTGACAAATCACAAAGCTGTAATAGTTTTTCCTGTAGGCAATAAAGAAACGTTTCGAAGCACAATGTTGTGCGATCTCCCGTGTGGGATTATATCAGATAAAACGTTTTGCGAAAATTAATGATGTTTACATTTACATTTTGGTTGCATGCATTGTACTTCATTCAGGGAATGGTTCCCAGGAGTGTACTTTGATTTCTGCGCTAGCAAGCAGACAGGTGCAGAATACATTTTTACCTCCCAGAAGGAATTTGGCTGCGACCCACATGTATGGTGGTGTTGAAGAAGTGGCTCTAAATCGTATTGGACACACTGAAATTGTTCTGTTGTTGTGTGAATTATTTGGCATCTGTGCCCTGAGTATGTTCTTCCGTGAATCAATAATTATAGATTTGCGATTGGCTGAGTGTACCTGTTAATGGTCGCAAGAAAATATAGATCAATGAGTCTGGTTTAGTTTAGTTTAGAGTTACAGCGCGGAAACAGGCCCTTCGCCCTACCGAGTCCGCGCCGACCGGCGGTCCCCGCACATTAACGCTACCCTACACACGCTAGGGACAATTTTACATTGATACCAAGCTGGTTAACCTTCAAACCTGTACCTCTTTGGGGTGTGGGAGGAAACCGAAGATCCCGGAGAAAACAGACGCAGGTCACGGGGAGAGCGTACAAACTCCGTACAGAGAGCAGCTGCAGTCAGGATCGAACCCGGATCTGTGGCGCGGTAAGGCAGCAACTCTACTGCTGCGCCACCTGTTGAAGAAGTGGCTCTAAATCATCTTGAACACACTGAAATTGTTCCGTTGTTGTGTGAATTATTTGGTGTCTGTGCCCTGACGATGTTCTTCCATGGATCAATAATTATAGATTTGCATTTGGCTCAGTGTACCTGTTAATGGTGGCAAGAAAATATAGATCAATGAGTTATTCTTACTCGTCCAACAGAAAATGGGTGGTGGGCAGTTGGAATAGCACCAACTATTTCTTCATTGGTAATGCACTACTTAGCTCCTTGCTAACAATGTCCATTTGCTCCTCCTGGACAAAGATTGTGTGCAGTTCTGGTCACCCCGTTACAGGAAGCATGTGGTGGCTTTGGAGAGGGTGCAGGGGAGGTTTACCAGATTGTGTAGGAAGGCACTGCAGATGCTGGTTTACACTGAAGATAGGCACCCAAAGCTGGAGTAACTCAGCGGGACAGGCAGCATCGCTGGAGGGAAGGAATGGGTGACGTTTTGCGGGTTGAGACTCTTCTTCGGACTGAAGAAGGGTCTCGTCCTTAAACGTCACCCATTCTTTCTCTCCAGTGATGCTGCCTGTCCCGCAGGTTTACCAGATTGCTGCCTGGATTAGAGGATATTAACTATCAGCAGAGTTTGGACAAACTTGAATTGTTTTCTCTGGAACGTTGGAGGCTGCGGGAGTCTTGCCAGAAATATATATCTATGAGAGGCATTGACAGTCAGAATCTTAATTCCAGGGTGGAAATGTCAAATACCAGAGAACATAGCTTTATGGTGAGAGGGACAAAGTTTTAAGCTGATGTGCGGGGCAAGATTTTTTACACAGAGTGGTGGGTGCCTGGCACGTGTTGAGGAAGATACATTAGTGGTGTTTAAGAGGCTTTTAGAAAGGTACATGAATATGCTGCAAATGGAGGGGGTATGGATCTCGTGTAGGTAGGGAATACTTGGCATTATTTCTGGCCTTTGTGGGCCACAGGGCTTGTTCATGTGTTGACTGTTCTATGCTCTGAAGATGGCAGTGGCCTTGTCTGCACAGGATCATTGAGTCTGGACGTGGATGAGATAATGTGCCTGGTTTAAGTTCATTCTGAGCTAAAGAGAAGGCAACAACTAAAAATGTTTTAATGCTTCTTAAATATTTGTGGGAACAAAGCTTGCTGCCATATCTGGTATTTGATCTGCTTTGTTTAGTTTGTTTAGTTTGTTTACTTTGTTTAGTTTAAAGATACAGCAGGGAAACGGGCCTGAGTCTGCGCTGACCACTGGCACTATCCTACACACTAGGGACAATTTACCACCTTTTACCAAAGCCAATTAACCTACAAACCTGCACGTCTTTGTAGTGTGGGAGGAAACCAGAGCATCCGGAGAGAACCCACGTGGTCACAGGGAGAACGTGCAAACTCCGTACAGACAGCACCCGTAGTCAGGATTGAACTCGGGTCTCTGGCACTTACTAGCCGCGGCACCGTGTCACCCTGGCACGTTAGCTTAATGTCAGCTTGTACTCTTTCCAATCCTTGGAAACTTTCAGTAGCACTCATATTAACAGTATTAGCGTCATCCATGCGTGTGTATGTATGTACATGTACCTCCTGCCTATTGTTATAAAGTGGGGATGAAGTACATCACGTTGTAAAAGGTATGTGATAATTCCAGATCAGTTTCACTGAATATGCATTTAGTCTCTCTCTAGTCCCAGGGATGGCACAATGGCACAGCGGTAGAGCTCAAGAGACCCTGGTTCGATCCTGACTACG
Source organism: Raja brachyura (assembly GCA_963514005.1). The sequence goes on from OY740796.1 coordinate 44,922,088, forward strand.
GATGCAGCCTGTACGGAGTTTTTACGTTCTCCCTGTGACCGCGTGGGTTTCTCTGGGTGCTCCGGTTTCCTCCCACCTCCAAAGGCGTGCGAGTTTGTAGGTTAATTGGCTTCTATAAATTATTCCTAGTGTGTAGGATAGTGCTAGTATACGGGGTGATCGCTGGCTAGCCGGTGCGGACTCGGTGGGCTGATATGATACGATAGAACTTTATTTATCCCAGGAGGAAAATTAATCTGTCAACAGTCGTGAAGGGCCTGTATTCCAGCGCTCTATTTCTGAACTTAAACCAAACTATCGGACCTATTACAGGAAATTCAATGCTGCTGCATGCACCAGCTGAGTGGATGAGGTATTCTGAAGAGTATATGCTCATTCCAGATTATCATTTAACCTCCAAGTTTCACTGAATGTGCCTTTCGTCCCTCTGTCTGACCTGTTGCAGGAGGTTCTCTGGATACTTTCAAGGGAGAACTAGATAGGGCTCTTCAAGCTTGCGGAGTCATGGGATATGGGGAGAAGGCAGGAACGGGGTACTAATTGGGGATGATCAGCCATGATCACATTGAATGGCGGTGCTGGCTCGCAGGGCCGAATGGCCTACTCCTGCACCTATTGTCTGTTGTCTATAATGCCGGTGCACGTACCAGCTGCATGACGGCGTCTCACACTTTGAGTTCTCGTCCCACGAGGGGTTTTCATTAAAAGTGGGTCTGCCACTTAAAGCTTCAGCCATGAAACCCCGGAGGCGAAAGTACTGAGTTCCCTCTTCCTTTGATGTCTCTCCTGCTCACTGCTATGTACGTTGACCGCTGTAGCTCCCCAAAACTATTGCCGGGAAGATGATTAGGACCAACGCAGAACCAAAATCACGGCCGTGTTATTCCAGAGACACCACCCGTACACACACACACACACACACAGACACACACGCACGCACACACACACACACACACACACACACACACACACACACACACAGACACACACACAGACACACACACAGACACACAGAGACACACACACACACACCTTTGCTTAATGAAATCAGTCAGGCAGACTTTGCCTGATAATATCATTTTTCAACTATTTTTTTAAAAAGCCCCTGTTTTCACAATGCTACCCCCACCCTCCCCCCCCCCCCCCCCCACCAGAAAGCCTGCAGAGAGCAGAGAGAAAGACTTGTTGTTGCTTTGCACACAAATAGCTTTCTGCTCCTCCGAGTGTGTTCAGAATGTAAATGTTGAAGTCTGTTTTCCAATTGCCTGTGAAACGTTGCCGCGCTCATAAAATATGTATTGGCATTTCAGCGTTCTCCCTCATCTGGTGGCACGCACGCCAGGCTGTGTACTTGGAAAGGATGTTTCCTTGAGTGTCACGGAAATGGACCTTTAATAATAAGAGTAAAATTAGTCCAGGCATGATTTGTGGATTTTGTCACCCTGTAAAATATTAATGGCAGTGCCTGCTTGCAAGGTCACCTGCGGTTTTGATTTTTTTTTTTACCATCTCCACAACCAATTCCTGCCACTTTTCCCCTCCTTCTTTTTCGTGCCCCGAAAGCACTGCGAATCTGTGGGGGTCACTCAGGAGCTGCCCTTCTGCACACTCAGCTGTTGATTTCGGCAGCTCCTTCTCTTCAGAAGGATGATCTCCAAGCTCTGCGCTTCCCCTTCCTGACAGTTGCACAGATGCCCTGGCACTTGGAATGACTGGATAGTCATTCAGTTTTACCTAAAAGCTGTGAAAATGGAGCAACTTTGGTCGCAGTTGTCAATTTCAAAATTCCACATGTTTAACGTGTAGGAAGGAACTGCAGGTGCCGGTTTAAATCGAGGTAGACACAAAAAGCTGGAGTAACCCAGCGAGTCAGGCAGCATCTCTGGAGAGAAACATAGAAACAAAGAAAATAGGTGCAGGAGTAGCCATTCGGTCCTTCGAGCCTGCACCGCCATTCAATATGTTCATGGCTGATCATCCAACTCAGTATCCTGTACCTGCCTTCTCTCCATACCCCCTGATCCCTTTAGCCACAAGGGCCATATCTAATTCCCTCTTAAATATAGCCAATGAACTGGCCACAACTAGCTTCTGTGGCAGAGAATTCCACAGATAGTTGTGAAAGGAATGGGTGACGTTTCGGGTCTCAGGCTCAAGAAGGGTCTCGACCCAAAACGTCACCTAATCTTTCTCTCCAGAGGTGCTGCCTGACCCGCTGAGTTACTCCAGCTTTTTGAGTCGATCTCGGGATAATCTTACCGTTTCTTCAGACTAGACTTCAGAGATACAGCCCGGAAACAGACCCTACGGCTCACCAAGTCCGCACCGATCAACGATCACTGGACACTAACACGATCCTACACACACACACACACACAAGGGACAATTTACAATTTTTACCAAGCCAATTAACCTAAAAACCGGTACGTCTTTGGAGTGGGGGACGAACCGGAGTACCCGTAGAAAACCCACGCGGTCACGGGGAGAATTTACAAACTTCGTTGACCCGCGATCTAGACAGCCAATTCTTGGAATAACCTTTCTTTTTTCTTCAGACTTCAAAGATACAGTGTGGAAACGGGCTCTTCTGCCCAATGAGTCCGCGCCGACCAGCGATCACCCCGTACACCAGCACTATCCTGCACACTGGGCCAATTTACAATTTACAGAAGCCAATTAACCTACCCTAAACCTGTGTAGGGAGGAACTGCAGATGCTGGTTTAAATTGAAGACAGACACAAAAAGCTGGAGTAACCAGACTGATTCCTGGGTTGTCAGGACTTTCATATGAGGAAAGATTGGATAGACTCGGCTTGTACTCGCTGGAATTTAGAAGATTGAGGGGGGATCTTATAGAAACTTACAAAATTCTTAAGGGGTTGGACAAGCTAGATGCTGGAAGATTGTTCCCGATGTTGGGGGAGTCCAGAACAAGGGGTCACAATCTAAGGATAAGGGGGAATTCCTTTAGGACCGAAATGAGGAAAACATTCTTTACACAGAGAGTGGTGAGTCTCTGGAATTCTCTGCCACAGAAGGCCAGTTCATTGGCTATATTTAAGAGGGCGTTAGATGTGGCACTTGTGGCTAAAGGGATCAGGGGGTATGGAGAGAAGGCAGGTACGGGATACTGAGTTGGATGATCAGCCATGATCACATTAAATGGCGGTGCAGGCTCGAAGGGCCGAATGGCCTACTCCTGCACCTATTTTCTATGTTTCTATGTTTCTAACTCAGCGGGGCGGGCAGCATCTCTGGAGAGAAGGAATGGGTGACGTTTTGGGTCAGTCTGAAAAAGGATCTTGACTCGAAACGTCACGCATTTCTTTTCTCCAGGGGTGCTGCCTGTCTCACTGAGCTACTCCAGCATTTTGTGTCTATCTTGACAGATTACCGTAGTGCTTATCCAATTATAGCATTAACTTATAGGTCTCTAGATTGTGCCAGTTTCAATCCCTATCTCTTCTGAGTGTTAGTGGGTCATCTTGTGTCTATCTTCAGTGTAAACCAGCATCAGCAGTTACGTCCTACACGTTAAACAGTAATTTGACCTGGTATTTCCCCCTGTAAATACAACACATCTTCTCTCTAACGTCGAAGGTTCTGTGGTGTGTTTTGCTATATTGGTCAATGATGAACATTTAAGAATACTGTTCCCTCTCTGACATAAAGCAAAACCATCCATCATTGAAACAAAAAAGTAATTATGAATTTTCCAGCAAGAAGGCACTCGCTTGTTTTAACTGAGAAACGTGCCTTTTTGTTGCTACTTTGCACCATTTTATTTTGGTCCTGCTACAATGACAAAATTAAATGATCTAACTTGTCAACAGCACCGATGACTAATTCTGACAACCTGCAGTGATTGTCACTTGGACCTTGAATCATAAGCCTATTAAGGGGCAGTGCTATTGTGTGATGTCGAACTTATGACTAAAACTTCAAGGATATTTCCCACTGACAATGGTTTGAAATACCTTTGAACATAAATGGATAAGAATGGATATTGCTTGGATTACGGCAAAACCGGAAATGTTTCAAGTACGCACGAATGTTTCCCTGGACCGCACAAAAATGCAGTGAATTGTGGACACAGCTCAGACCATCACACAAACTGACCTCCCTTCTATTGACTCCATCTACACCTCACGCTGCCTCGGCAAGGCCAGCAGCATCATCAAGGATGAGTCGCACCCTGGCCACTCCCTCTTCTCCGCTCTCCGATCAGGCAAAAGGTATAGACGGCTGAAAAGGCACACCTCCAGATTCAGGGCCAGTTTCTTCCCAGCTGTTATCAGGCAACTGAACCATCCTACCGCAACCAGAGAGCAGTCCTGAACTACTATCTACCTCTTTGGTGACCATCGGACTATCCTTGATCGGACTTTGCTGGCTTAACCTTGCACTAAACATTATTCCCTTACCATGTATGTTTACACTGTAATGGCTCGATTGTCATCATATATTGTCTTTCTGCTGACTGGATAGCACGCAATAAAATATTTCCACTATGCCTCGGTACTCGTGACAGTAAAATCAACTAAACTAATAGATCATAAAACCGTGCAGCACAGGAACAGGCCCTTTGGCCCATGATATCCGAGCTGACCATGAATCCACGTTGAGGCAATCTCCTCTACCCCCTGTGCTTGTTCCGTATCCCTCCATTCCCTGCATATCCACATGCCACTCTAAAAGCTTCTGTAATGCCACTATCATATCTGCCTTCACCGCCACCCCTGACACAGAGAGCAGTGGGTGCGTTCCAGGCACTCACCGCTCTCTGTGTAAAAAAGATTTACCCTTCACATCTCTTTTAAACTTTGCCCCTCTCACCTTAAAGCTGTGTCCCCTAGTCTTTGACTTTCCATCCAGAGAAAAAAAACTTGAAGATTTCCATGCTTACCAGCATTGCACAGGAACAGGCCCTTCGGCCCACAATATCTGCTCCAAACATGATTTCAAGTTAAACTAATCTTCTCTGCCTAATCCATATCCCTCTATTCCCCACACATCCATGTGCCTACCTAAAAGGTTTTAAAATGCCTCTTAAATGGCTAAGTTCTGAGGTATTATATTTTGTCAATGGGCGTTTTGGGACATCACACAGCGTGGAAACAGGCCCTTTGGCCCAACTTGCCCACACCAACCAACATGTCCCGTCAACACTAGTCCCACCTGCCTGCATTTGGCCCGTATCCCTCTAAACCTGTCCTATCCATATACCTGTCTAAATGATAGCCCCTGCCTCCACTACCTCTTCCAGCAGCTCGTTCCACACACCCACCACCCTTTGTGTGAAAAGGGTATCCTTCAGGTTCCTATCAAATCTTTCACCTTTAACATTAAACCTATGTCCTCTGGTTCCAGATTCCCCTACTCTGGGCAAGAGACCGTGCGCCCAGCTAATCTATTCCTCTCATTCTTTTACTTGACCTTTAGAGACAATGATTTGCGCTATCAAACAAGAAAGACAGGAATCAAAAACAAGCTTGGGTAGGAAGAAACTGAGATGCAGCAAAAATCCACTCAGCCTCCAAGGTTAAACATGCGGATAGACACAAAGTGCTGGAGTAACTCAGCGGGGCAGGCAGCAACTCTGGAGAGATGGAATGGGTGACTTTTTGGGTTGATGCCCTCCTTCGAAACGTACTGCCATCGACTCACTCCGTAACAACCCAGACTGGGTTATCAAACCCGCCGACAAGGGAGGTGCCGTGGTAGTCTGGCGCGTCGATCTCTACAAAGCGGAGGCCACGCGCCTACTCTCGGACACCTCCTCCTACTTACCCCTGGACCATGACCCCACTGACGAGCACCAGGCCACCATCTTGAGCACCATAACCAACTTCATCAACTCCGGCTCCCTGCACCCCCGAGCCTCCAACCTCATAGTTTCCCAGCCCCGCACGGCCCGATTTTACCTTCTCCCCAAAATCCACGAACCCGACTGCCCCGGCAGACCCATTGTCTCTGCCTGTTCGTGCCCCACCGAACACATTTCCACATACCTTGACTCCATCCTATCCCCCTTTGTTAAATCCTTCCCCACCTATGTTCAAGACACCTCAGACACCCTCCGTCGGCTCCGCGCATTCCATTCTCCAGGCCCCCATCCTCTCATCACCATGGACGTCCAGTCACTCTACACCTCCATCCCCCACAAGAATGGTCTCAAAGCCCTCCGGTACTTCCTCGACCAGAGGCGCAACCCATACCCATCCACTGACACCCTCCTCCGCCTAGCGGAGTTGGTCCTTACCCTCCATAACTCCTCTTTTGACTCCTCCCATTTCCTCCAAACACAAGGCGTAGCTATGGGCACACGCATGGGCCCCAGCTACACCTGCCTCTTTGTCGGGCACGTCGAACAATCTTTGTTCTCAGTGTACCAGGGTCCCATCCCCGACCTCTACATCCGTTACATCGACGACTGCTTTGGTGTCACCTCCTGCACCCACACACAACTGACTGACTTCATCCATTTCACCACCAATTTCCATCCGGCACTCAAATACACTTGGACCATTTCCGACACTTCCATACCATTCCTTGACCTCACCATCTCTATTGCAGGTGATACACTCCTGACCGACATCCACTACAAACCAACTGACTCCCACAGCTACCTGGACTACTCTTCCTCCCACCCTGCTTCCTGTAAGGACTCCATCCCCTATTCCCAATTCCTCCGTCTACGCCGCATCTGCTCCCAGGATGAGGTGTTCCACACCAGGTCATCAAAAATGTCCTAATTCTTCTGAGAACGGGGATTCCCCTCCACCACTATAGATGAGGCTCGCACCAGGGTCTCCTCCATACCCCCGCAACACTGCCCTCTCTCCCCATTCCCCCACTCGCAACAATGGCAGAGTCCCCCTGGTCCTCACCTTTCACCCCACCAGCCGGCACATACAACACATAGTCCTCCGCCAGTTTCGCCACCTCCAACGTGACCCCACCACATGCCACATCTTCCCATCTCCCCCCCTGTCTTCCTTCCGCTAAGACCGCTCCCTCCGCAACTCCCTTGTCAATTCTACCCTTCCAACCCGCTCCATCCCTTCCCCTGGCACTTTCCCTTGCAACCGCAAGAGATGCTACACTTGTCCCTTTACCTCCCCCCTCCACTCCTTTCAGGGACCCAAGTAGTCCTTCCAGGTCCGACAGAGGTTCACCTGCACCTCCTCCAACCTCATCTACTGCATCCACTGCTCCAGATGCCAGCTGATCTATATCGGTGAGACCAAGCGGAGGCTTGGCGATCGTTTCGCCGAAGACCTCCGCTCGGCCCGCAATAACCAACCCGACCTCTCGGTGGCTCAGCACTTTAACTCCCCCTCTCATTCCATATCCGAACTCTCTGTCCTGGGCCTCCCCTCCTAGAGTGAGCAACACCGCAAATTGGAGGAACAGCACCTCATATTCCGCTTGGGGAGTCTGCAACCTCTGGGCTTAAACATTGAATTTTCTCAATTCTGTTAATCCTTGCTGTCTCCTCCCCTTCCCACTTCTCCCCCAGCCCTCGGGCTCCTCCTCCTCCTTTTTCCTTTCTTTTCCCCGCCACCCCCCCCCCCCCACCCCCCACCTCCCATCAGTCTGAAGAAGGGTTTCGCCCCGAAACATTGCCTATCTCCTTCGCTCTTTAGATGCTGCTGCACCCGCTGAGTTTCTCCGGCCTTTTGTGTACCCCCTTCTTCAGAAGGGTCTGCACTAGGATCTCGACCCAAAGCGTCATCCATTCCTTCTCTCCAGAGATGCTGATTGTGATGCAGAATTACTCCAGCACCTTGTGTCTATTTTTTGATCCCCCTTGTAAGAATCGGGCACGAGGCAATTAGTTCCAGCAAATATTCCTCTTTCTGTGATCAAGTACCACTGCTGACTTGCACCACTGAACCACCCCCCCCCCCCGCCCCCCCCCCCCCCCCAATTTTTATTTAAATGCGAGGTAGCATTGAACGAGAGTGGATGTGAACGAAGCTGAGCTGGAAATGTGGGAGATTTCAGAACAGACATTGACTGAAGCAGGCATTGACAGGTAGTGAAAATAGCATCCCACACTACAAAGCAAAGATGGGTTTATCTGAGTTTGCAGCTGATTCTGCTGCCTTTATTCTTGCAAGCTCATTGAACTTCAATTTCTGTAAGGTGCAGATGTAGGAGGGAGAAAGTTAAACATCAAGGTCATAAGTGATAGGAGCAGAATTAGGCCATTCGGCCTGTCAAGTCTATTCCGCCATTCAATCATGGCTGATCTACCTCTTCCCCCCCGCCGTCTCCCCATAACCCCAGACACCTCATACAATCAAATTGTACACATCAATCTGAATCATGTCGCACAAATCATTTCAGGATTTGTTTTGTATTTAAATGTAGGCTGGTGCAATAAAAATGTTAATACAACATCAAACCATTTCAGCTAGTACATGGTTCCTTTTTTAATATACACCCGTTGAACAACAGACATGAGCTCAAAGCAAGACTTAAAGTGCAGGATCGGCTGGTCAGGCAGCATCGCTGGAGAACATGGATAGGTTTATGTTTATTACTGTCAGGTGTACTGAGGTACAGTGAGCAGCTTTATTTTGCATGCCGTCCAACGAGATCAGATGCACCCATCTGTATGTAGAATCGAGGATAGGTGACGTTTTGGGTCGGGATCCTTCTTCAGACTCTCTTTCAGACTTGTATGCATGGTCTTCACAGATGCTGCCTGACCAGCTGAGTTAATTTAGCACTTTGTGGTTGTTTTTATTTAGCAAACCAGCATTTGCAGTTCTTTATGTCTACATTGCTGTTGAAGTGACAGCATGGGCAATGGGCAATACTCTTGCTTGCACCCATTGTGGTTAACATTGGACAAAGGGATATGATCAATTAAATATACTGTTGGCCCGAAGGGCTTGTTTCCATGCTGTATCTCTCAACTAAACTAAATTAAGCACGTGTGAAAGGGTGATCGATAGTCAGCGTGGACTCATTGGGCTGAAGGGCCTGTTTCCATGCTGTGCTTTTGTCAATCTATTGGTATGTAAGGTAGATATATGTTTAGTTTAGTTTAGAGATACAGCGCGGAAACAGGACCTTCGGCCCACTCAGTCCGCACAGACCTGCGATCCCCACACATTAACACTACCCTACACACACACTCGGGGCAATTTTACATTTATACCAAGCCAATTAACCTACAAACCTGTACGTCTTTGAGTGTGGGAGGAAACCGTAGATCTCAGAGAAAAAGGAGAAGAATGTACAAACTTAGTACCGACAGCACGAAGATTGAACCTGGGTCTATGGTGCTGTTGGGCAGTAGCTCGACCGCTACACCACTGTGCTTTGAGAATAAATAAGTGGAAGAATTGCAACTATATATATATATATATATATATATATATATATATTTTTTTTTATTGAATAATTTTTATTAGAAGTATAAGTACAGGTGTAAGTACAAATATAAGTACATATAAAAACAACGTTCTTGATAAAGATATAGGTAATAATTACCATGTTTTCTTATATATACTTCTAAACATTTTATTGTAGTTTTTTTTTAGTGAAAAGTAGGAAAGTGTGAAAAATGGTTAACATAAAAATAGTTATAAAATAACCAAAAGAGAAAAGTAAATAAAATAACAGTGGTATATTATACAAACAGTATTTATATAATAATATATCCGTGATCAATAATGTATTATTCTTCGCTCAATCCTTCGTTCAGGTCTCGATCAGGTCCACAAACCGAGTCATATTGGTCCCTTAAGATATTCAAGGAATGGAGACCAAATCAGATTAAATTGGTCTAACTTGCCTAAAAGTGCAAGTCTTATTCTTTCCAAGTGTAAAGTCTCAGCCACATATATATATATATTTTTTTTGAGGAGTCAGTCTTCCTTAGCAGCTGCAGTGACAATGTTTGTCATTCCGTTCACTCTTATCCTATTTCACCCTATTGCTCCCTATTAAATCTTGGAAAAGTGGATTGGGAAAGTGGGTGTGGGAACGGTGGATGATAATTGCTGCTCACCGCACTTCATTACTGCCAGGAGCAATTTTCTAAGACCAATCTGTGGAAGGCACCAGATCGTACATGGCTCCCTCTCCACGACAGGCAGAGAGCAGCAGCTCGCAGTGTGGTTGCTATGGAGGAGAGAGACGGCACAGGATGGATCCAGTGGGCCTGCAGATTTCCCCAAATCAATCCTCGAGCCCTCATCCAAGAATTCACGTGTCGAGTGACCAAGGAGCAGCCAGGGGCAGGACAGGAAAGATTTTGCTAGAAGATTAGACACAAAATGCTGGAGTAACTCAGCGGGACAGGCAGCATCTCTGGAGAGAAGGTTTGGTTTACATGTCAGGTCAAGCACCATCCTCGGACTGAGAGACAGGGGAGAGAAAGGGAGACTAGAGGTATGGAAGGGTAAGGTGTGAAAACGACAGATCAAAGCAGACGATGAGCAAGGAAAATGTAGAATGGTTCATTGTTAGCTGAAGGGAAGGTGACAAGGGGGCAAACAAGCCGTAAAAGTAATCAGGAGGACAGTGAAACTAGTCGGAGAACCAGCATTGGATGGGATGGAGAGAGAGGGAAAGCAAGGGTCACTTGATGTTAGAGAATTCAGTGTTCATACCGCTGGGTTGTAAGCTGCCCAAGTGAAATAGGAGGTGCTGTTCCTCCAATTTGCATTGGGCCTCATTCTGACAGTGGAGGAAGCCCAGGATAGAAAGGTCAGTGTGGGAATGGGAATTTCCTTACCAAGCGTGGGAATTCTGATTTATTTAAGGAGGACCTACAGACCTGTACGTCCGTGGAGTGTGGCAGGAAACCGGAGCACCTGGAGAAAACCTGCGCAGGTCATGGGGAGAACGTGCAAACTCCGTACAGACATCACTTGTGGTCAGGATCGAACCTGGATCTCTGGCACTGTAAGGCAGCAACTCTACCGTTGTACCCGGTTATAAGGTCATAAGGAATAGGAGTCGAATTAGGCCATTCGCCCCATCAAGTCTACTCCTCTATTCAATCATGGCAGATCTATCTCTCCCTCCTAACCCCATTCTCCTGCCTTCTCCCCATAACCTCTGATACTACTCAAGAATCTATCTATCTCTGCCTTAAAAATATCCACTGACTTGGAGTCAACAGCCTTCTGTGGCAAAGAATTCTGACTAAAGAAATTTCTCATCATCTCCTTCCTAAAAGAACGTCCTGTAATTCTATGACCTCTCCCACTGGTGGAAACATTCTCTCCACATCCACTCTGTCCAAGCCTTTCACTACTCTGCATGTTTCAGTGAGGTCCCCCCTCTTCTTAACTCCAGCGAGTACAGGCCCAGTGCTGATACACAGACTGGGACTGTTCAGCACTGACAGTAGATTGTGTCCTGAAGCTCCAGCAGGTGGTGGTTAGCACAGAAGTGGTCGTGCGATGTTATTAGCTGCTTGTCTGAAGCTAGAAAATGTTAGAGGTGCTCAGGTGAGCAGCGAACACAGCTCCACAAAATGCTCATCACTGACTTTCATGGTTTCACATGGAGATGATCTTTAAGAATATGTCCTCCCCCCCCCGGTAAATCAGTGTGCTCAAATCCTGCATGATATGTAAACTCCGGCTGACACAGTTTCTACACACACACGTTGAAACAGGAGAGGACTCGTAACTGGAATGAGAAAACTGCTGAAGTAATTAGGTTTAGGTTTATGATTGCCACATGTACCAAGGTACAGTGAATGAGGTCCAGCTTTGTTCTGTGTGCTATCCAAACAGATACGATATATAGCATACAATTTTGGGCACCATAACTGAGGAAGGATGCGCTGTCTCTGGAGAGGGTCTAGAGGGGGTTTACAAGAATGATCCTAGGAATGAGCAGTTTAGCATACGGTGAGCGTTTGTCAGCACTGGGCCTGTACTCGCAGGAGTTTAGAAGAATGAGGGGGGGGGACCTCATTGAAAATTACCGAATAGTGAAAGGCTTGGATAGAATGGATGTGGAGAGAGTGTTTCCGCTCGTGGGAGAGTCTAGGACCAGAGGTCATGGCCTCAGAATTCAAGGACGTTACTTTCGGAAGGAGACGATGAAGAATTTCTTTTTATTTCTCTTTATTTTTTGAAAGTTTTTATTAGAAGCAATTGTACAAGAATAAAACAATCGGCATATAAAATGATACAATTATTGCACAGCTACAATTTTAACTTTTTAACTTGAAAATAAGGGAAAAGAAAAGAGAAAGATCAAGAGAAAGGAAAAGTGAGAGGTGCAAAGATCGGACCCCTAGACCACCAAAGGGTGTAGCCAAAGAGTGAATAAAGATGTAAGACAGGAGAAGGAAAAAAAAAGAAAGGAAAAAAAAAAGAAAAAAGTGTTGATATACTTGCCTCTCATCCCTCCCCCCGCCCCCACCCACCTCACCCAACCCATAGTTGGACTAAACCCAAAGTTGTGTTGCACCATACTATCCTTGTAAGAATTCGGTGAAGGGTGTCCACGTCTTGAAAAATTGATCTGGCTTTTATTAGACAAGCCTAATATTTTCCGAATGTAGTGTCTCGGACATGTTTGTAATCCACATCTTAACAGTAGGGACTGATGTGTGTTTCCAAAATTTAAGTATTAGGTTTTTCGCCATTAGCAGCCCATAATTAAGGAAACGTCTTTGAAATAATGTTAGCTCAGAACAGGCTTCTGACATACCTAGAGTGATCAGTTCAGTGTCGGGGTCCAATTTTATTTTAACTATTTCAGAAAACATTTCAAAAATTCCCCTCCAGAAATTATGTAACTTTATACAAGAGGCAAAAGAATGGGTTATTGTTGCTTCCTGAAGGAGACATTTAATCACAAATAGGAGAAACATTTGGGAAGATCTTATTCAGTTTAGACTTTGGATAATAAAGTCTGTGCAGTATTTTAAATTGTATTAGCGAATGCCTAACGTTAAGAGAACAGTTGTGTATATATAGAAAACTTTCCTCCCATCTGTCTTTTAAAATTGTTAGGCCGAGTTCTTCTTTCCAAGCTCGTCTAATTACTTCCGACGATGGGGTTTGTATATTTAAAAGGGTATAATAAAGGTACGATATTATTATGATATTAACTTGTTTGAATCCAAGTTTCTATTCATACATTTGTCTAGTGTGTCTGGAACCATATATTGATAGTCTTGGGTATATGATTTCAGATAGTCTCATATTTCAAGATATATAAAGTACTGGCTACCTTTCAGAATTTTGAGGAATTCCTTAGTCAGAGAGTGGTGAATCATTCTTTACAACAGAAGGCTGTGGAGTCCAGGTCAATGGATATTTTTAAAGCAGAGATAGATAGATTATTGATTAGTACGGGTGTTTGGGGTTTTAAGACAGGAGAATGGGGTTAGGAGGGAGAGAAAGATCAGCCATGATTGAATGGCAGTAGAATTGATGGGCTGAATGGCCTCATTCTGCTCCTACCATGTCTGATCTTATGACGTTTTGCAGGAATAGATTGGGTCGATGCACAGTCTCTTGTGCCAGAGTAGGGGAATCGAGAACCAGACATAGGTTTAAGGTGGGGGGGGGGGGGGGGGGGGAGATTTAATAGGAATCTGAGGGGTAGCCATTTCACATGAAGGGTGGTGGGTGTATGGAAAGAGGTATCAGAGGAGGTAGTTGAGGCTGGGACTATCACATTTGGACAGGTACGTGGATAGGACAGGTTTAGTGGGATATGGGACAAATGCAGGCAGGTGGGCCTAATCTGGATGGGACAATGTTGGCCAGTGTGGGCAAGTCGGGCTGAAGGGCCTGTTTCCACACTGTGAGACTCTATGACTCTATGACATGGACACAATCAGTTTAAACTCGAGTACAATAGATTATTAAGCAAAGGGGAAGATACAGAGTGCAGACTATAAAAGGTGGTATACTTACAGGTAGAAAAGAGATTTAGAATAATCGAGCGATTGTATCGGATTATAGGAGATCCTTCTCTGGGAAGAGCACACAAAGAATTTTCCAAGTTCCGGCGCCATCTTATATCCGACCACATTACGCACAATTCCCTAGTATCATGGAGTCTTACAGTGTGGAAACAGGCCCTTCAGCTCAACGTGCCCACACTGACCAACATGTCCCACCTGCACGACACTAATCCCACCTGCCTGCCCTTGGCCCATATCCCTCCAAACCTATCCTATCCATGCACCTGTCCAAATGTCTCCTAAACGGTGTGATAGTACCTGCCTCAACTCCCTCCTCTGGCAGCTTGTTCCATTTACCCACCACCCTCTGTGACACCCCCTCAGTTTGGTGTTCGGCATGGACTCGGTGGGCCGAAGGGCCTGTTTCCATGCTGTATCTTATCCTCAATCTAATGGTAGACAAATATCTTGAGAATAGTTATCCCTAAGTTTCCCGTTGAATCTTTCCCTCCTCACCTTATAGTGCTTTCCTTCCATTTTTACATCAACATGTTTATAAATCTGGGACTAAGCACCAGTTAGCCGTTAATTATTTATTTGCCTTGTCGCCAACCATATTTTTCCTGAACTTCTTGCCCTCCTGTGCTGTGGGCCTGGGTTTCTGAATAAATAATATGTTTGGTGAGGCAAGAGTTGAGCTAATAGTGTGGGTGAATGCTTCTGCCGCATCACTTTCAAATTCTAGGCTCCCCAAAGGCATAGGGGAAATATCAATATACCTGAGTTCACCCTATTTTAATTGGGGAATAATTGTTTATACATTTTTGAGTATGGGAATTAGGCTGATACTTTCAAGAATGACCTCATTCAAGGAAGCCTGTGTGAAGAGTGTTTTTCTCACTGGGGTTTTGTGAATTTTCATTTAGATTAAAGAATATTTTTCCTGCTCTGACAGTTCAGTCTGAATGGGAGAGTTTGTGTTCCTGAGAGACGTCACTCTCTCTCTGCCTCTCTCTCTGACTGTCTCTCTCTGCCTCTCTCCTTCTCTCTCCCTCTGTCTCTCTCTGCTCCTCTGTCTCTCTCGTTGCCTCTCTGCCTCTGTCTCTGTGCTTCTCTCTCTTTCCCTTTGTCCCTCTGTCTCTCTCTGCCTCTCTCACTGCTTCTCTCTCTGTCTCCCTCTGTGTCTCTGTCTCTCTCCTTCCTCTCTCCCTCTCTCTGCCTCTCTCTCTGCCTCTCTCTCTGCCTCTCTCTCTGCCTCTCTCTCTGCCTCTCTCTCTGCCTCTCTCTCTGCCTCTCTCTCTGCCTCTCTCTCCCTCTCTCTCTGCCTCTCTCTGTGTCTCTCTCTGTCTCTCCGTCTCTTTCTGCCTCTCTCTGTCTATGTGCCTCTCTCTCTGTCTTTCTCTGTGTGTCTCTCAGTCTCTCTCTCTGTCGCTCACAGTCTCTCTCTGTCTCCATGCATGTCGACAATAATTATTCATTCAAATAGTTCACTCTCTACTTGGGTGATAGACTTTCTGCCCTGGGGTAATGCTGGTGTATCAGTGAGCAGAACGCGTTGTGCCTATGTGTGAGTCCCCATTTGCTGGTGACACCTCTTAAGGACTCAGCGACCGTCTTTCCTGGTGTCGATACGATGCGATCGAACTTTATATTTCCCAGGAGGGAAAGGCAGGCAGGCAATTAGTCCAGACAGAACATGTGGAACCACCAGCATCTTTCCTTTCCTTCTTCCATCCTGTGGGATGGTGCCTAACAAGGGAGAGGGCAGGAGTCAAAGGGAGGGGAGAAAATAA
Source organism: Raja brachyura (assembly GCA_963514005.1). The sequence goes on from OY740796.1 coordinate 44,937,788, forward strand.
ATATGTTAAACCGATTACATTTACCTCTTCAACTGTAGAAATTGAATCTAGCTTGCATTAATTGATTAAGAATTTTAGTCAGAGTACCACTTTTGATTTAACAAACAGATAAATATTATTTTTCAACAAAAAGAGACACAAAGTGCTGGAGGAACTCAATAGGCCAGGCAGCATCTCTGGTGAACATGGATCGGTGGCGTTTCAGGTCGGGACCCTTTTTCAAACCTATACTCTGGTTGATTCCTAATACAATTTACAGGAGCCAATTAGCCTGCAATTTACTGACGCCAATTAACCTACAAATCCTACGCGTCTTTGGAAGTGGGAGCACCCGGAGAAAACCCACGTGGTCACAGGGAGAACATACAAATTCCATACAGACAACGCCCGTAGTCAGGATTGAACCCGGGTCTCTGGTGCTGTGATGTGAGGCAGCAACTCTATCCCTGCGTCACTGTGCCGCAAGGTGCTGGAGTAACTCAGCGGGTCACCTATCCGTTGTTCTCCAGGGATGCTGTCTGACCCCTCAGTTACTCCAACACTTTGAGTCTTTTTTTTGTGAACCAGCACCTGCGGTTCCTTGTTTCTAACGTTTTCCAGCTACTGCTTATGTCTACTGCATTGTGTTAATCTCATAGCAGCACCATGCCATTTCCACTGCCTCAGGTTCTTCAATAACGACTGTGGAAGATGTGTCCTATTTTGGGAAATTGAAGAATGATGGAAAGTGTAATGGAGTTGACATTTCAGTCTTGTCTCGCCTCTCACCCAGTTAGAACGCTTCATGTTAGTGCCAATGGTCAAAGTGAGTGCCATAAATCTGTTCTCTCTGAGCTGTTTGTGACAGAGAAAGCAATGCTCAACTCGCAGATGGACACAAAATGCTGGAGTAACTCAGTGGGACAAGGAGCTGAGGGCAGATTTCGTTAGTCAGAGGGTGGTGAATCTGTGGAATTCTTTGCCACAGGCCAAGTCAGTGGACACTTTTAACGCAGAGATAGATACATTCTTGATTAATACAGGTGTCAGAGGTTATGGGGAGAAGGCAGGAGAATTGGGGTTAGGAGCGAGAGATAGATCAGCCATGATTGAATGGCGGAGTAGACTTGATGTGCCAAATGGCCTAATTCTACTCCTATCCCTTATGACCTTATGACAGGCCGCAACTCTGGATGGAAGGACTGGATGGTCTTTTGTGGCGAGACGGAAGGGTCTCGACCCGAAACGTCACCCATTCCTCACCGGAGATGCTGCCTGTCCCGCTGAGTTACTCGAGCATTTTGTGTCTATCTTCAGTGTACACCATCATCTGCAGTTCCTTCCTACACGCAAACGCAGGCAGGTGGGACTAGTGTAAGTGGGACACGTTGGCCGGTGTTGGCAAGTTGGGCTGAAGGGCCTGTTTCCACACTGTATCACTCTATGACTCTATGACCACGTTCAACTCATGTTCACTCTCTCCCCCTCTCCCTCTCCCTCCCTCTCTCCCTCTCCTTCTCTCTCTCTCTCCCTCTCTCTGCAGGACATCAGGTCAAACAAGGCACATGCGAGGTTGTTGCTCTGCATCGATGCTGCAATAAGAACCGGATTGAAGAACGGTCGCAGACCGTGAAATGTTCTTGTTTCCCGGGCCAGGTTGCTGGCACAACTCGAGCGCAGCCTTCATGCGTTGAAGGTAAGGAATATGTTTCTTGTTGCTAAACCTTCCAGACGCCATTTTAAGATTGGTACGTGGGAGCAATTAAGATGGCTTTCAACTCTTGTACGGAAAAAAGGAACAGCAGATGCTGGTTTATACCAGAGATGGACACAAAATGCTGGGGTAACTCAGCGGGCAAGGCAGCATCTCTGGAGAAAATGGATAGATGATGGTTCGAGTCGAGACCGTTCTTCACCATGATTGTAAGGTGGGATGGGGGGGGGGGGGGGGGGGGGGGATGGGATGGAAGCAAGAAAAGACCAGGGTAAATCAGGGCTGGCAACAGATGACCTCAGGCAGGGAGGTTCCCTGATAGGCTGATTGTTGGCGAGGGACGGTGTGATCCCAACGGATACATCGTTGCGAACTGTGGAAATGGTTAACGGACTTTTAGTGGGGAGGGGGGGCAAGGATGGGGGAGGGGGGGAGAGGATGGGGGGGGGGGGAGAGGATGGGGGAGGGGGGGAGAGGATTTGGGGGGGTGTTTGTAGAGTTATCTAAAAGTAGAGAATTCAACATTCAATGTTATTGGATTCTTGATGGGTAGTTTAGTTTACTTTAGTTCAGAGATACAGCGCGGAAACAGGACTTTCAGCCCACCAAGTCCGCGCCGACCAGCGATTCCTGCACATTAACACCATCCTACACACACAAGGGACAACTTACATTTATACCAAGCCAACTAAACTACAAACCTGTACGTCTTTGGAGTGTGGGAGCAAACCGAAGATCTCGGAGAAAACTCATGCGGTCACGGTGGGAGGTGCTGTAGTATTTTTTATTCGCTATCATCACTTGAAATATTGGGAATATTTCTTAGTGCAGCAACAATTACAGAGATACTTTATTTCATTATCAAGGGTTCGAGGTCAAACATAAGGAAGAAAATTCCCTGTGATTGGAAGTCATTATTGAAAGTGGGAGGAGTGCCGCTGTCATGACAACGGGCCTTTATGGCCATGTTAAGACTCTACATGTTTGACATCTTTGGACTTGAATCGTACAAATTGGCGCTGGAAATGTGACGACTCTTGTGTATTGTCTTGGTGTAATCTACTATTCCTACCCTCTTGTACTTAAATATGATTGTGCCCATGTTTAGTTTAGCTTTTTTGTTTGGAGATAGAGCACAGAAACAGGCCCTTTGGCCCACCGTGTCCGCACCGACCCCAGTGATCCCGCACATTAACACTACCCGACACACATCAGGGACAATTAAAAAAAAAAAAATTATACCAAGCTAATTAACCTACAAACCTGGACGTTTTGGGATTGTGGGAAGAAACCGAAGATCTTGGAGAAAATCCACGGCGGTCACGTGGAAAACAGACAAACTCCGTACAGACAAGCACCCAGTCAGGACCGAACCCGGGTCTCTGGCGCTGTAAGGCGCCACACCACCGTGCCGCCCTATGCAGAGTAAGATTTTTACTGAACTGTATGCAAAAAAGTGATTTATCTGTGCCCATGTACACGTGACAATGAAGTACCATTGAACTATTGAGAGATCATAGCAGCTTTGCATGTAGGATTGCCAACTTTCTCACTCCCAAATAAGGGACAAAAGGTCAAAATATGGGACAAATTCCCGACGGCAATTCGTTGACCGACTCGGCCAGGGCTGGGTGAATGATGAGTTGGCCTGGGTGCTGGACTGTACACAAAGCCCAGCCGGCGGGCCAGCTGAGGAGTTTTGGCCCGGGCCGCGCGACATCATGCGCAAAGTCCAACTCATGAACTGATGATCGGCCATGGGAAGGAGGGATGGTGGTGTCGGCGGTAAGTGAAGGTCCGAAGGTCGGACAGCTGGCCGGGCTGCCGACCGACGGGGCCACGGGCGAGGCGCTGCTGCTGCTGCACTCCATGGGCTGCACTACGTTGGGACTGGCGAGGCGGGGCCGGACACGGTGCTCCGACCCGACAGTCCCCTCGACCCGAGTAGTAGCAGTCAAATACAGGACAAGGGCGGTCCCGTATGGGACAAACCAATTTAGCCCAATATACGGGATGTCCCGGCTAATACGGAACCCTATTCCGTATGGGAACCCTATTTGCGTGGTAGTCATTTAGCTGTCAGGGGCTACTTGCATCGTAGAACATTTTTTTAGGTGAGTGAGATGTCAAAAGCTATTTTTCAGCAAAGTTGGCAAACAAAAATTTGTCCCTGAAACCATGAGAGATAACTTGGGCTTCAGAGTTTTGTGTTACATATAACAAGGTGGAGAAGGAGAGACAGTTTTGGGATTGTGGGAAGAAACCGAAGATCTTGGAGAAAATCCACGGAGGTCACGTGGAGAACAGACAAACACCGTACAGACAACTCCTCCAGTCAGGATCGAACCCGTGTCTCTGGCGCTGTAAGGCGCCACACGGTTTACAGAGGGAACTCTGTGGTTTTGAATTAACTGAAAGCAAACAAAACTAATGGTGAAGCAATTGCGGTTTGAATGGATGATACCTCATTATCGCATTTGGCATGTCACAGTGAGATTCTTTGTTTTGCAAGAAGATTGGAGATTGAAAAAATGTTGGCGTAAGTGGGTAGAATTGGACGTGTTTTTTCTGAGTGGATGTTTCCTGTGATGGGAGAGTCTAGGACCAGAGGCCAACGGTCAAAGGTCAGTTTATTGTCACATGTACCAATTAGGTACAGTGAAACTCAAATTAACATACAGCCACACTAAACAAAATCAACAAGACACACAACTACATAAAAGTTAACATAAACATCCACTACAGTGGATTCCCCACATTCCTCTCTGTGATGGTAGGCAATAAAGTCTAATCTTCTCCCGCGGTTGGGGGAGTCAAACCATCCGCAGTCGGCGTGATCGAAGCCCCCGCGTCGGGGTGATCGAAGCTCACGCGTCGGGTGATCGAAGCTCATGCGTCGGAGCGATCGAAGTTCCTGCGGCTTGGAGCACCCGAAGTCGGCTTCCAACCAGAGACCGTGAGCTCCACAATGTTGAAGTCCGCAGTCTCCCGCAATTGGAGCTCCAAAGTTGATAATGAGACACAGCCTCAAAATAAAAATATGCACCTCTGGAACGGAGATGAGGAGGAATTTCTTTAGCCAGAGGGTGGTGAATCTGTGGATTTCATTGCCACAGATAGCTGAGGAGGCCAAGTCATTGGGTGTTTTTAAAGTGGAGACTGATAAGTTCCTGATTAGTAAGAGCATCAAAGGTTATGTGGAGAATACAGGAGAATGATGTTGAGATGGAAAAATTGATCAGCTATGTTTGAATGGAAGAGCAGACTCGATGGGCCCGATTCAGCTCCTGGGATATATGATCATATCATCTAGTTTAGTTTAGTTTAGTTTAGAGATACAGCGCAGAAACAGGCCCGTCGGCCCACCAAGTCCGCACTGACCTGCAAACCCCGTTCACTAGAACTATCCTACACACTAGGGACAATTTACAATGCATACCAAAGCCAATTAACCTACAAACCTGTACATCATTGGATTGTGGGAGGTAAGTGGAGATCCCAGAGAAAACCCACGCAGGTCACGGGGGTGATCGTACAAACTCCATACAGACAGCGCCCGTAGACAGGATCGAACCCGGGTCTCTGGCGCTGTAAGGTAGAAACTCTACCGCTGCGCCACCGTGCGGCAGTTGCAATGTTGGGGGATATCACACAACGAGTGCAGTGGTGAATCCATTCAGGGTGTGAAAAACAAGGATGATAATTTTAAATTCGATCTGAGCAAAATACTGCAGGAAATCTAAAATAAAATCTCAAACCACATCAGCGTCCATGGAGGAATATTAAAACTGAAGTCTTTCAGGTTAGCCACTGATCTGAGTATTTCCAGTGCTTTTAATTTAAAAAAACGAGTGATTTCCAATGGTGGCCTGGGGTGTTGGGTGAATGGGAGCCAACGCAGTTTAAAATGCGAGTTCCAGAGTTTTAGATGAATTGAAGGTAACTGGACCAGTGGAGAATGGAGGCTGTGGGATTAATTTTAAATTGCTTCTGTGTGGTAAATCTCAACGGTTATTTGTTGTGTTGGACGGATGTTTAATTAATTTTGTGATTATCTTTTCTTCTCTAGATGTTATTAGACTTTATTCAGCTCCCAGTCTTGATTAAATAAAGTTTGTTGAGGTGCTGAAGGGAATTGATTGCATAAAGTCCACACCAAGGGATAAGAAATCACTGCTTCTCCATTTTGCTATTTTTGGGGCAACTGGGAGCTAAAGGAGTCAAAGAGGGTTTAATCATCATTTGTACCAAAATGGACCAATGAAATTCTTAATTGCAGCAGCATTAGAGGTCTGATAAAACACAGATGACATAATACAGTTCTTCACAGATGACATAATACAACAAACAAAAATAATTCCAAAAATGTAAAAAAATCCAATATCAGTGCAAAATAAAACAAAAACCCAAAGTTCCTAGTGCAGCCAATACTATTTGTAGTTCCAAGTTTAGTTGCTATTTGTAATGTTCAATAGTCTGATGGTTGTTAGGAAGAAGCTGTTATAGTTATAGATGATGCAGCGTGGAAACAGGGGCTACTTGCCCACACTGGCCAACATGTCCCACCTGCCCACGTTTGGCCCATATCCCTCCAAACCTGTCCTATCTATGTACCTGTCAAACTGTTTCTTAACAGTTTCAGGCAGCATGGCGGTGTAGCGGTAGAGTTACTGCCTTATAGTGCTTGCAGCGCCGGAGACCTGGGTTCGATCCCGACTACGTGCGCTGTCTGCACGGAGATTGTACGTTCTCCCCGTGACCGCGTGGGATTTCTCCGAGCTCTTCGGTCTCCTCCCACACTCCAAAGATGTACAGGTTTGTAGGTTAATTGGCTTGGGTTTGTATACTTGGTATACAGTAAGTGTAAATTGTCCCTAGTGTGTGTCGGATAGTGTTAATGGACGTGGGATCGCTGGTCGGCGCGGACTCGGTGGGCGGAAGGGCCTGTTTCCGTGCTGCATCTCTAGAACTAAAACAGTCCTCAACTACCTCCTCTAACAGCTCGTTCCATACACCCATCACTCTTTGTGTGGAAAACGCTACCCCTCCAATTCCTATGAAATCTTTTCCCCTTCACCTTCAACCTTTCACTGTTCCTGAACCTGGAGGTCATGGTTTTCAGACTCCTACACCTGCTTCTTGAGGGCAGGAGTGAAAAGTGAGCATGGCCCAGGGTGTTTAGTTTGTTATTGTCATGTGCACCACATGACAAGAACACATGTGCACAATGAAAAGCTTTTTCAAGTTTCAAGAAAGTTTATTGTCATGTGTCCCAGATAGGACAATGAAATTCTTGCTTTGCCCTTGATGATGCTGGCTGCCTTTTTGAGGAAGTGCCCCAAAAATTCATCTTGGCCAGTAATGGAAATTAATAGAACCAAAAGGCAAGGAAATGAAAGGTGTACACCTTAGACAGGGTGTAATATAGATGACCAATTTGTCATTGCCTATTTGTACAATTTCCAAAGGTATATTTTCTCCTTCAGTGTCTTAGCGGCTCCAGGAGCTCAAGAAATTATATTTATAATGAGGTTTTCCAACTCATTGTACATTAATCATTTTTCATTGCCGTTGTCTTGTTGGTGTGTCCTTACAGGCAATAACAGGCAAACATTTAATACACAACCGACAGGCTGATAGTTGAAGACAGACACAAAATGCTGGAGTAACTCAGCGGGACAGGCAGCATCTCTGGAGAGAAGGAATGGGTGACGTTTTAGGTCGAGACCCTTCTTCAGACTGAGAGTCAGCGGAGAGGGGGACTGGAGATAAGGAAGGTTAAGGTGTGAAAGTGACAGATCAAAGCAGACGATAATCGAGGAAATGTCTTTGTTAGCTGAGGGGGAAGCTGACAGCGAGGCATCCAAATAGTAACATTAATCAGGAGGACAGTGAAACTAGTTGGAGAATTAGGGTGGGGGGGCAGAGAGAGGGGGCAAGCAAGGGTTATTTGCAGTTGGAGAAATCAATATTCGTACCGCTGGGTTGTAAGGCGCCCAAGAGAAATATGAGGTGCTGTTCCTCCTCTGGCCTCACTCGGAGAGTGGCGCTGTCACTTCGCTCAGAGCCCCTCAGGAGACCAGAAATGAATAGAAGCAACAAAATGCCTTTTCAAGAGAGTCACAAAGAACTATGATGCATTCTTTACCCATTCTTATTGTTTAAAAGTGGGAATCAATGACATTATCAAAGGAATACTTACTTGGAGGATTTCTGAGGGTGTGAAGATAAGGAGGCAGCAAAGACAGCTAAAAGAACTCGATTGTTGAACTGGTTTAAGTTAATTGCTGTTTCTTAACTAATTAGTTCAGGTTCCTCGTGTATTTGGGATTAGTCATTTCTTTCAATATGTTCTTTTGAGTCTGTAATCCCCATTCAATTTTCGCTGTGGTATTAAACTGGTGGCACGTTTTCCAGAGGTCTGGATCAGCTCCCAGACTGATTTACATTGAGGTCCTGTTTAAATGAATGGAGCTGCTCACAAACACAAGCACATATTGTGCACATCAAGGGACTGGAAGGCAAAGAAATGAAACTAAATCCCAAAGTAATGGACAGCAAACCTGAAAGGGTTGGAAGGGTAGAAGAGGTAGCTCTAGTTTCCAGAGAGTAGACTAGGGCTTAGACTCCACAGGGGGAGTTCTGATGTGGAGACCATAGAAACATAGAAAATAGGTGCAGGGGCCATTTGCCTCTTCGAGCCAGCCCGGCATTCATTGTGATCATGGCTGATCATCCACAATCAGTAACCCGTGCCTGCCTTCTCCCCATTCCACCTGATTCCGCTAGCCCCAAGAACTCAATCTAACTCTCTTTTAAAATCATCCAGTGAATTGGCCTCCACTACCCTCTGTGGCAGAGAATTCCACAAATTCCCAACTCTCCCATGGGGGAGCTCCAAGATGGGGACCACGGGGGGGGAGCTCCGAGATGGAGACCACTTGGGAGCTCCGAGATGGGGACCACTTGGGAGCTCCGAGATGGAGACCGTGGGAGAGCTCCGAGATGGAGGCCACGGGGGGAGCTCCGAGATGGAGACCACTTGGGAGCTCCAAGATAGACACCACTTGGGAGCTCCTAGATGGAGCCCACGGGGGAGCTCCGAGATGGAGACCAAGGGGGAACTCGGCATGGAGACTATAAGCGCATCAGTGGGCTTCAAGAATTGTTTACAAAAGTGTGAGTTTATGTAAGCTGCCTATTACATAAGTCAGGGCATGCCTGTACTTGTGAATACGCTCTTTCACAAGGCCACCAGGGAAGTGTTTGAACACTCTTTCTGGACATGCTTTCCTTTTTGACTGCTCGTTGGAGCAGTATTAGACTGTAAGCATAGCATCATTAGGAAAAGCATACAGAAGTATAGAAATATACCTATATTTATGGATTGGACAGGTTTGGAGGGATAGGGACCAAATGCTGGCAGGTGGGACTAGAGTAGCTGGGACATGGTAGCTGGTGTGGGCAGGTTGGGCCGAAGGGCCTGTTTCCGCACTGAATCACCACATGACTCTGTACCTCTCATTGCACATTAGTAACAACATTGGTAGTAGCTGAAAAAGAGTCATGCAGATAATAGAAATTACTATAAAACGTACATATTTAATTAGAGCACAAAATATTGTTGCAAGTGAGACATAGCGAAAAAACGGAATCTGGTGAACAGCGCGGGGTTGAGTTTCAAAATCAGCAGAAAATCAAAATCAGCAGAAATGTTGGCATATGTGCAGGCCTGTGGACGTTCCAAGTGAAGAGCATGTGTAGGCCACAGCCAACCTTCATTGTCTACTGTATCTGTTGTACCAGGTGTGGACTCTTATACATCAGTGAGATCAAATGTAGACTGGGCAATCGTTTCGCTGAACACCATCGCTCAGTGGCCTGGGCCTACATGATCTTCCAGTTGCCACACACTTTAACTCTCCTTCCCATTGCCACACTGACCTTTCTGTCCTGGGCCTCCTCCACTGTCAGAGTGCGGCCCAAAGCAAATTGGAGGAACAGCGCCTCATATTTGGCTTGGGCAGCTTACAAACCTGCGGTGTGAATATTGATTTCTCGAACTTCAAGTAACCCTTGCTTTCCCTCTCTCTCCGTCCCTCCCTCACCCCAGTCGATGTACCGATTTCACTGTGAGTCTCATTGTCTGCACAAGTCTTTAACACCTCGCCCACAGTCAACAATGGACCGTTTCCTTGATCATTGTTACTTTTTTGCATATCTTTTATTAATTTGTTCTACATCTCGCCATATTACCGTCCATATCTCTCGTTTCCATTTTCCCCTGACTCTCAGTCTGAAGAATGGTCTCGACCCGAAACGTCACCTATTCCTTTTCTCCAGAGGTGCTGCCTGCCCCCTGAGTTACTCCAGCTTTTTGTGTCTCCCGCATTCCTCAACCATGATGGGCTGACTGGCCTCCACCTTTTGAAACAATTTATTTCATACTGTGGAGAAATCCTGAAATGAATTTCAAGTCCTGTAGTTTTGCATCAAAGATTGTAATCATCTAAGCCAATTATGAGAGTAAAATCTAATAACCAAATATGTTTGCTACCTTCTGAATCATTTCGCCCTTCTATTTTTCAAGCACTAAATTAACTGGTTTCATGAATTAGATAAACTAAAGGTTCTCAACAATATTATTTTAATAGAGTTTGAAGCGCTTGATTATAAAATTAAAATCCAATGGAAACTGAATTTTGAAGAACTTCTAGATTTGCATTGTTGGATTCTACTGGCAGATTTTTTTTATTGTGTTAGAGTTTGTTTAAATACACACTGAACTTTTTTTCATTTACTCTATTGTTTGCAGAGTACTATGTTTACATATTTGTAAGAAAGATCTGCAGATGCCGGTTTACACCAAAAATAGACCTAAAAAGCTGGAATAACTCAGCGGGCCAAGTAGCATCACTGGATAGAAGGAATGCGTGATGTTTTGGGTCAAGACCCGCCTTCAGACTGAGAGTCAGGGGAGAGGGAGACACAGAGATAAGATTTGAAACCCTTGCTTTCTGTCTCTCTCCATCCCTCCCCCTTCCTAGTTCTTCGACCAGTTTGACTGTCCCCCTGATTAAATGTTAAAGAAGGAACTGCAGATGCTGGAGAATCGAGGGTACACAAAAGGCTGGAGAAACTCAGCGGGTGCAGCAGCATCTAAGGAGCGAAGGAGATAGGCGACGGTTTGGGTCGTGACCCTTCTTCAGACTGGTCAGGGATCAGGGAAACGAGAGATATAGACGGTGATGTGGAGAGATAAAGAACAATGAATGAAAGATATGCAAAAAAGTATCGATGATAAAGGAAACAGGCCATTGTAAGCTGTTTGTAGTGTGAAATTGAGAAGCTAGTGTGACTTGGGTGGGGGAGAGATAGAGAGAGAGAGGGAATGTCAGGGCCCGAGGGCTGAGGGAGAGGTGGGAAGGGGAGGAGACAGCCAGGGTTAACAGAATTGAGAAAATTCAATGTTTAAACCCAGAGGATGCAGACTCCCCAAGCGGAATATGAGGTGCTGCTCCTCCAACTTGCGGTGTTGCTCACTCTGGCCGAGGTGGAGGCCCAGGACCGAGAGGTCGGATACGGAATGGGAGGGGGAGTTGAAGTGCTGAGCCACCGGGAGGTCGGGTTGGTTATTGCGGACCGAGCGGAGGTGTTCGGCGAAACGATCGCCAAGCCTCCGCCTGGTCCCACCGATATAGATCAGCTGGCATCTGGAGCAACGGATGCAGTAGATGAGGTTGGAGGAGGTGTGGGTGAACCTCTGTCGGATCTGGAAGGACTGCTTGGGTCCCTGAAAGGAGTGGATGGGGGAGGTGAAGGAACAAGTGTAGCATCTCTTGCGGTTGCAAGGGAAAGTGCCCGGGCAAGGGGTGGAGCGTGAGGGAAGGGAAAAATTGACAAGGGAGTTGCGGAGGGAGCGGTCTTTGCGGAAGGCAGACAGGGGGGGAGATGGGAAGATGTGGCGAGTGGAGGGGTCACGTTGGAAGTGGCGAAACTGGCGGAGGACTATGTGTTGCATGTGCCGGCTGGTGGGGTGAAAGATGAGGACCAGGGGGACTATGCCCTTGTTGCGAGTGGGGGAATGGGGAGAGAGGGCAGTGTTGCCACAGTGTTGCGGGGTATGGAGGAGACCCTGGTGCGAGCCTCATCTATAGTGGGGGAGGGGTATCCCCGTTCTCTGAAGAATGAGGACCTTTGTGATGACCTGGAATGGAACACCTCATCCTGAGCAGATGCGGCGTAGACGGAGGAATTGGGAATAGGGGATGGAGTCCTTACAGGAAGCAGGGTGTGAGGCAGAGGAGTCCAGGTAGCTGTGGGAGTCAGTTGGTTTGTAGTGGATGTTGGTCGGGAGTGTATCACCTGCAATAGAGATGGTGAGGTCAAGGAATGGTAGGGAAATGTCGGAAATGGTCCAAGTGTATTTGAGTGCCGGATGGAAGTTGGTGGTGAAATGGATGAAGTCAGTCAGTTGTGTGTGGGTGCAGGAGGTGACACCAAAGCAGTCGTCGATGTCTAAATGATTAAATGTTATCTCTGTATACTTTGTTGCCACCTTTTCCTAGCTAACAATGATCAATTATACATTGTCTTTGAACTTCACCCTCTTTGATGTCTCCTTACCCTTCCTTATCTCTGTGTCTCCCTCTCCCCTGACTCTCAGTCTGGACAAGGGTCTCGACCCAAAATGTCACCCATTCCTTCTATCTGTAGATGCTGCCTGTCCTGCTGAGTTACTCCAGCATTTTGTTTGCACTGTGTTTACATATTCTGTTGTGCTGTTGCAAATAAGAATTTCAATGTTCTACCTGGGACATGTGACAATAAAACTCTCTTGATTCTTGCTACCTTGTCAATAAATATTCCCAGAGGAAATGAATCCCAAAGAGGAATAAAATCCAGTTTTAATCAACACAAGGAACTGTTAGATAAGGAAAGATAACATGGCTAAAGGATTTGATGTTTGACAAAGGTAATATGAGGCAGGACATTTATTGATATCTAACAGTTTAGTTTAGTTTATTGTCACGTATACCGAGGTACAGTGAAAAGCTTTTGCTGCCTGCTAACAAGCTAATGTAAAGACAATACATGATTACCATCGAACATAGTGTAGAGGTACATGATAAGGGAATAACGTTTAATGCAAGGTAAAACAAGTGAAGTCCAATCAAAGATAGTCTGAGGGTCTCTGATGACGTAGATAGTAGTTCAGGACTGCTCTCTGGTTGTGGTAGGATGGTTAAGTTGCCTGAACCAGGAATGTGAGCTAATATCTTGGGAATAACTATCACATTGGAGAATATAAATACAGATTGAGTGTGTGCTTTGCAATGCCCATGTGCTCAATCTGTAGGAATGGTCTGGAGTTTCCAGATAACGTTCACTTTAATTCCCAATCCAACTTGTCTATCTGCAGCCTCCTGTATTGTTGGAATGTGGGCCAATGTTAGGAAGGACATTTCATCTATCTGGCCATGTTGTAGACTCCTTGGCTCAACAACAAAGCCAACAACTTCAAAAACGTTGCTTTCACTGTTTGCAATAATATTGGCAGTTTTTCTTCAGGTTATCCTTCTTTAATACTAACTCCGTGTTACTCTTTTCACAAGCTCAGTTTGATCTTCTGGGCATTTCATACAGCTCTTTGTTTCAAACCTTTTAATATTTCTTTTGTTTGCAGTTTCTCTCTGATTAATTTATGAACCCATGGCTTGGCCAACAGTTTACGACACAGCAACACTAGCCGCTAGCTTTCAGAGATATGTAGGAAGGAACTGCAGATGCTGGTTTAAACCGAAGATTGACACAAAAAGCCTGAGTAACTCAGCGGGACAGGCAGCATCTCTGGAGAGAAGGAATGGGTGACGTTTCGGTCGACACCTGAAACATCAAATCTGTTTTTCGTTTTACAAATGTTACCCGATCTACTCAATATTTCCAGTATCTTTGGAGGCATAGAATCTTGCGGCATGGAAACTGGCCATTAGGCCCACTTTCCCATGCCAATCAAGATACCCCATCCACACGTCCCACCTGCATGCATTTGGCCGATATATCTCTAAACCTTTCCTACCCATGTACCTGTCCAAATGTCTTTTACATGTTGTTATCATACCTGCCTCAACTGCCTCTGCTGGCATCTCGTTCAATATACCCATGTGAAAACATTGCCCCTTGGTATCCCTTTAAGAATAAAGGGGTCGGCCAATTAGGACTGAGATTAGGAAAAACCTTTTCACCCAGAGAGTCGTGAATCTGTGGAATTCTCTGCCACAGAAGGCAGTGGAGGCCAATTCACTGGATGTTTTCAAGAGAGAGTTCGATTTAACTAACTCTTAGGTCTAATGGAATCAAGGGATATGGGGAAAAAGCAGGAACCTGGTACTGATTTTGGATGGTCAGCCATGATCATATTGAATGGCGGTGCTGGCTCGAAGGGCCAAATGGCCTACTCCTGCACCTATTTTCTAGTTTTCTATCTTTCTCCTCTCACCTTAAACCATTGAGTTGCCCCAGCAAAGATCGACACAAATGCTAGAGTAACTCAGCAGGACATCAACGAAGCACACATAGATAACATTTAAACAGGGGGACAGTCAGTATGGCGGATAACTAGGAAGGGTTAGGAAAGGAGAAAGAGGGAAAGCAAGGTTTATGAGTTTAGAAAAGTCAATATTCATACCGCTTGTGTTTTGCTCAAGATTCCAGCATCTACAGTTCTTCGCATCACCATGATTCAAGATTCAAGAGAGTTTATTGTCAAGAGAGCTAATACCATGAGTATTAATTTAAGCTAAAATATCAGTTTATTAAACATATGAATGTTATGGATAAATTAGAGTCAAGAGTTGTAAATGCAGTGGAACAGTCTGAAACAATCCCATTATAAAGAGGCATGCCAATGACAAAGGGCCAGTGTTATTTGATATGGCTTTCTCATGTCCTTATCAAACTTCATTGCACTGCTGTTTGTTAAAGGTTGGCATTTCACCATGGTAACGCCTTTACGCGGCAGTGCTGTGCAAATGTGCTGCGACCTCCGGACCCTTTCAACCACAGAGTTAATGAGAGCTGCCCTGTTCCAGTTGTGCTAACAAGGCAGTGAAATTGATCCTAGCATGGGGGAAACATGATAATAAAATACTCCCAGCATACAAGAACCTACAAGCCATCAACTCTGAATACCTAATATGAACAGTGTAGGAAGGAGCTGCAGATGCTGGTTTAAACTGAAGATAGACACAAAAAGCAGAAGTAACTCAGCCGGACAGGCAGCATCTCTGGAGGGAAGGAATGCTTGATGTTTCAAACATAGAAACATAGAAATTAGGTGCAGGAGTAGGCCATTCGGCCCTTCGAGCCTGCACCGCCATTCAATATGATCATGGCTGATCATCAACTCAGTATCCCGTACCTGCCTTCTCTCCATACCCTCTGATCCCCTTAGCCACAAGAGCCACATCTAACTCCCTCTTAAATATAGCCAATGAACTGGCCTCAACTACCCTCTGTGGCAAAGAGTTCCAAAGAGCTAACAATGCCTGTTACTTTATCATAGGTACTTTTTTGTATATCTTTCATTGATTGTTCTTTATCTCTCCACATCATCGTCTATATCTCTCATTTCCTTTATACCTAACCAGTCTAAAGAAGGGTCTCGACCCAAAACGTCACCCATTCCTTCTCTCCAGAGATGCTGCCTGACCTGCTGAGTTACTCCAGCATTTTGTGTCTACCTAATATGAACAGATCTTATGTCGACCATTTTTATTCCCATGAATGAACTGCAATGAGCTTGAATCATAAAACAAAGAGCTTTATCGAATAGCACACTGCAAATCATACAACAGTGTTGATAATATGTGATATATTTTTTAAATTGTGAGTGATCCAGACTCTATGTTGGATTATAGACACAATGAGCTAGGGCCAGGCAGCATCTCTGCAGAAAAAGGATGGGTGACGTTTCGGGTCGAGACTCAAGATTCAAGAGAGTTTATTGTCATGTGTCCCAGATAGGACAATGAAATTCTTGCTTTGCAAGGAACACTTCTTCAGGATTGCCTCAACTGGAACCAAAGCTTCACACAAAGGCAATCATTTGAATGCTTGTTAGATTTTTAACGTTCGAAAAGTATATGGAAGAACTCCACAAATGTTTACATCTGAAACTGTCTGGTGTCTAATATGTCTGAAAGCATTTTGCTGTGATATGTCAGGGCTACTGCAGCACCACCTCTCTCCCCTGCAGTCTATATTATCAAAAATAATAATTTATAATTATTAGCAATAGAGTAGCAAGATATTGAGAGGACTGTCAACTTCAGGCTTACTGGAGGTACAATACAGTGGCGCAGTGGTAGAGTCGCTGCCTTACAGCGCCGGAGACCCAGGTTCGATCCCGACTACGGGTGCTTGTCTGTAACGTGTTTGTATGTTCTCCCCATGAGCTGCGTGGATTTTCTCCGAGATCTTCGGTTTCCTCCCATACTCCAAAGACATACAGGTTTGTAGGTTAATTGGCTTGGGTTTGTATACTTGGAATAAGTGTAAATGTTCCCTAGTGTGTGTAGGATAGTGTTCATGTGCGGGGATCGCTGGTTTGTGCGGACTCGGTGGGCTGAAGGGCATGTTTCTGCGCTGTATCTCTAAACTAAAATCTAAACACCTCATATTCTGCTTGGGTAACTACATAAATCCCCCTCCCCCTCCCCCTCCCTCCCCGTAGCCCAAGTGGACCCGCACCTATTTCTCCCCTTCCACCTTTCACCTACATTCCTTCTTCGAGCTTCACAATTTGCAAGTCTTCAATCCTTACGTATCATACATTCCATCTTTTCATCTCTGGCCTTTGTCCATCATCTGCCGATCAAAAATCCCCCTCACCTCTACCAAGCCATTACCTGCCAGACTTTGTTCTACCCTGTCTCTCTTCCAGCTTTCTTTTATAACCCCCCCCCCTCCCCTCCACAATGAGTCTGAAGAAGGGTCCCGGCTAAAACGTTAACTATCCACGATCTCCAAAGATGCAGCCTGGTCCACTGAGTTACTCCAATATTTTGTGTCTTTTTCAGATAGTACCTTTCCTCCTTTGTTGAAAGCACTACCTGGACTACTGTTGTTCTAGGAGATGGTCTCCAATCACTCTGTCTCAAGGCACCTGCATTGACCAATACTGTACATTTGGTGAAGACATAAGGAACTGCAGATGCTGGAATCTTCAGTGAAAGACAAAGCGCTGGAGTAACTCTGTCTGTCAGGCAGCATCTGTGGAGGACACAGATAGGCAACGATTCGGGTCAGGACACTGAGTCTGAAAACAGTAAAGACAATCTGAAGAATGGTCCCGACTGGAAATATCACCCATCCAAATCCTCCTCAGATGCTGCCTGGACCCATTGAGAGTCTCTAGCACTTTGCGCTTTACACAATACATTTGATGGTCTGAAGATAGAAACAAAATGTTCAGCGGGACAGACAGCATCCCATTCCTTCTTTCCAAAGATGCTGCCTGTCCTGCTGAGTTTCTCCAGGATTTTGTCTATCCTCGGTGTAAACTGGCATCTGCCGTCCCTTCCCACACATTTGATGGTGTGAGATTGATGTTATCTGAAGAACAAAGCTTGTCTGCGTAAACCCCATCCCTTTCACTCGGAATTGCATTGTGCATCGGGTGATAACATGACCGAGAACATGTGGCCATAACTAAAGAAGGCACAAAGAGTAACACAGCAGGTCAGGCAGCATCTATACAGAACATGGGTAGATGCCGCTTTGTGTCGGAATCTTTCACCTGCTTCTGCTGTTCCTCGTTTATCCGTGTTGTACAACAAACTCGATAAATCAACTGAAAGCATTTAAAAGTAAAGAAAAGAAATATTGAGCCATTACATTGTAATATAACGAGCGAAACCCGTTATTGTTCTTGTTAATTTACTATAAAACCTGATGAGGCATGCGTTGCACATTTTGAACATCTGTAGAGACTGTAGATAGATACTTTTATCCCACCGTTGAAATATATTCAACACATTCGGCTGAAACGTTGCCTATTTCCTTCGCTCCATAGATGCTGCCTCACCTGCTGAGTTTCTCCAGCATTTTTGTCTATCTTCGATTTTTCCAGCTTCTGCAGTTCTTTCTTAAACAACACATTCAAAAGTCATTTTGGGCAAGTTTCCTTAAGGTTGTTCTTGGAGGGGGGGGGGGGGGGGGGGTGGGGGGGGGGGGGGTGGAGGGTGAGAAGTGGACTCGGTTGGGGAAGAAAAAGCCCCCCAACAAATAAAAGGAGGATCTTGACCCGAAACATCACCCATTCCTTCTGTCCAGAGATGCTGCCTGTCCCGCTGAGTTACTCCAGCTTTTTGTGTCTATCTACAAATAAAAGTGAATCTACTTTGACGGAGAGCCAAGATGCCTTCACCAACTCAGTTTTGTTTCATGGGCCACCCGCTGCTAAAAATATATGAGGTCAAAGAGTCGAGAAATAGAAGTTTAGTTTAGTTTTGTTCAGAGCGGCAACAGGCCCTTCAGCCCACCGAGTCTGCACTGACCAGCAATCCCCCCCACACCAACACTGTCCTACACACACACACACATAGGGACAATTTGCAATGATGCCAAGCCAATTAGCCTATGGACCAGTACATCTTTGGAGTGTGGGAGCAAACCGGAGCTTCCCGGAGAAAGCCCACGCAGTCACGCTCACAGGGAGAATATACAATTTTCCGCACAGACAACACCCATAGTCAGGATCGAACCCGGGTCCATGCCGCTGTGAGGCACTAGCTCTACCGCTACGCCACTGTGCTGCCCAGAAAACAAAACAGAAACACATCACAATATTTCATGTCATTCTTATGCAGGGACAATGCTAATCTTCTCTGTATCATTCCAATGTTAGACAAGGTGCTGCCAAATTCATTAATATGTATTGGAAGCTCTTGACAACAGACATATAAGAGATAGGTTGGCAATGATGCAAGATTTTAGAATCTAAATATCAGGCAGTTGACAAAGCTAAAATAATGAGAGGACCCACTATGCCTGGAAATTGATGTTGCCAGCACAAACTTAACTTATTATTTAGTTTAGTTCAGAGATTCAGTGAGAAAACAGGCCTTTTGGCCCACCGATTCCCTGTCAAACAATGATCACCCATACACTAGTTCTATCCTACACACTAGGGACAATTTACTGAGGCCAATTAACCTACAAACCTACACGTCTTTGGAATGTGGGAGGAAACCGGAGCACCTGGAGAAAACCCACGCAGTCCCAGGGAGAATGTATAAACGATATCGGTAATGGGCGTCAGTTTGTCAAAAAGGTAACAATCAGACCTGGAGGGCTCTGGGTTTAGATGGACATGGGATTATTGGAGTGATGGTAGACTGGTGTTGAAAGATTGGTGGGTATGTCAGCAAATATTTGAGATATCATGGAGGCTCAGTGATTGAAGACAGAGCAAATGGTAGCTTGGTGATTGGGAAAGACTCAGTGTGCTGGAATAACTCAGCGGGCCAGGCAGCATCCCTGGAGAAAAATGGATAAGTAACGTTTCGGGTTGTGCCTCTTCTATACACTGGTGGATGGGGGCTTCCAGGTTATTTTCATGTCACGAGTCACTACTATGCATGCCCCGAGCCTTAATGATCCTGTATCTGTACACTGTGGACGGCTTGATTGTAATCAAGTGTAGACTTTCGCTGATTGGATATCACACAACACAAAAGCTTTTCACTGCACCTAGGTACACGCTAGTCTAAACTAAACTAAACTGAGAAGGGTCTCGAACCAAACCATCACCTATTCCTCTTCAGCAGAGATGCTGCCTGACCCGCTGAGTTACTCCAGCTTTTTGTGTTTGTCTAAACTAAACTAAATTAAAGATGCATTAACACGTCAAATGCATGAGGAGAATTGCAATCCTCATGCAGCTCTCGACATGTTCCTCTTGTCCAATACGACTGATTTTTAAAAATATGCGAATGCATTTGGTACACAAAACCATGGCACTCTGTGCTTAGCGTCTGGCCAAAATCTGTGTTTGAAAATATCTGTGTTCCAACATTAACAACAAAAATCATTAAAACGTTTAGATAAGTTTTAATAAGTTCTGGAAAACATTCAGAAAAAAACCCATTTAAAAACAAAACTATTTAAAACATTAATTCAAACAATTAAAAGACCATAGATTGACAAATAAAAGTCCTTGCAGTTGCTTCTCTCGATCAAACACTTTCCCAGCTGTTATCAGGCAGCTGAACCATCCCCTCACCAACCAGAGCGTTGTCCTGAACTTCCATCCACCTCATTGGAGATCCTCGGACTATCTTTAGTCGGACTTTACTGGACTTTATCTTACACCAGAGGTTATAACCTGAGCATAATCCAACCCTTAATGACCAAACAGTGGGACAACAGCTAAAGTAATATAACAAAAACTCACCCCCTCATTTAGGGCCTGTCCCACGCTGCAAGTTGACCCAAGAGCTCTCCCGAGTTTAAAAAAAAATCAAACACGTGGTAAGTACATAGAATGTATGTAGCGGGCACGTCGGAGCTCGGGACGTCTCTTAGCGGCTCGTAATGCTAACGGCAGGTACTCGGGAAACGCGGAAACTCGTGAAGTTTTTCCAACAGTATGAAAAATTTCCAAGAGAAAAAAAAATATTCATGATGAGGCACCACGAGTTTGATTTTTTTTTAACTCGGGAGAGCTCTGGGCTGAACTTGTGGGACAGGCCCTTAAGTCGCAAGAAAATTATTGCGCTGACACTGTTGGAATTGCCAAACTATTTCAGTTATTACTAGACCAGCATTTATACAACGACTTTGTTGATAGTGTAGGAAGGAGCTGAAGCTGCTCGAGTAACTCAGCGGGTCAGGCAGCATCTCTGGAGAAAAGGAATAGGTGACGTTTCAGGTTAAGACCTTTCTTCAGACTTAATTAATACATTTTGCTAAAGTAACCAAGACTCAGATAAAGTCTGAAGAAGAATCCTGGTCTGAAATGACACTAGAAGTGCTGCTTGGCCCTCTGAATTACTACTTCAGCACTTTATGTCTGTTTTTAAGATCGGGTTTTGTTGTTCTCTTGAGCCTGCTCAAATACCTGGCTGTAACAGCAAAATTACTCCTTCACAGTTGAAAGCCAACTGAAACCCTGTGGCTCAGTGGCAGAGTTGCTACCTTACAGGCACAGAGGTCGAATTGCTGCTGTACTGCGCCAGAGAGCCGGGTTCGATCCTGAGTATGGATGCTGTCAATGCGGCATTTGTGCGTTCTCCCCGTGACCGCATGGGTTTCCTCCGGGTGCTTCAGTTTCCTCCCACATCCCAAAAACATAAAGGCTTGTAGGTTAATGGGCTTCGGTAAAAATTGTAACTTGTCCCTAGTGTGTGTAGGATAGTGCTGGAGTACGGGGTGATCGCTGGTCGGCGCGGACTCGGTGAGCCAAAGGGCCCTTTTCCACGCTGCATCTCTAACTTAAAACCCAGTTAAAGTTAAAACTTGAAACAAATGGAACAAATGTAGCCGGAAGCAAAATTGAACTTTTGCAAGGACGTAGGCACAAAAACCTGCAGTAATTCAGCGGGACAGGCAGTATCTCTGGGGAGAAGGAATGGGTGACGTTTTGGGTCGAGACCTTTCTTCAGACGGAAAGTCACGGGAAAGGTAAACGAGAGATGACGTGGAGAGATGAAGAACATTGAATGAAAGATATGCACAAATGTAACAATGATATAGGAAACAGCCACTGTTAGCTGTTTGTTGGGTGAAAACGAAAAGCTGGTGTGGCTTGGGTGGGGGAGGGATAGAGAGAGAGAGGGAATGCCGATGTTACTTGACGTTACAGCAATCAATATTCATACCACTGGGCTGCAAGCTGCCCAAGCGAAATATGAGATGCTCTTCCTCCAATTTGCATCTAGCCTCACTCTGACAATGGAGGAGACCTAGGACAGAAAGGTCCGTGTGGGAATGGGAAGGAGAATTAAAGTGTTTAGCACTGGGAGATCAGGTAGGTTCTGGCAGACTGAGCGAAGGTGTTGAACGAAACGAGCGCCCAGTCTACGTTTGGCATTGATTTACACTTTAAGTAATTTAGGCAAATGAGTTTTAAGCAATAAATTGAGTTTCTGTAGTAGTATTCTATTTGGCACGCGTTGACTGGGTTAACAACAGGAATATAATGGATCGATCAGTGCTTAAAGGTCTGCTGATAGTTACCAGCTGTCTGGGCCGTTAAATACTATGTGAGTCGAATAAAATTGAAATCCAAATCCCGCAATTCATTTTTACTGCTATCAACAAATTGGCAACTTTATATTAATGATTGTACCTTTCACTTTGGAGTCAAAAATCTGTATTCCAGCTCTCCCCTAAGGTTTGATATATATTATGCTGGTTGGCACTTCAGCACAGAACTGAGAAACGATGGAAAAATTGGATCGAGCTGGAAAACGTGCACTGGAATCAAGATGTTCCATTAACCTGCCTTTATTTAACCCAGTGCAGGTCACACCATAAAATTTGTTCTTCCACCTCATTACCATGACACAAGCTTTGAACCAGATCCAGACGCTCTGTTTTTCTCATTAGTGCATGCCCATCGGGTGCAATCTTTTGAATGGCATGCATGCATCGAAACTAGCTGGTGCTGATTAATCCCCTGGCTGGACATCTGCCCAGCAACAGGCAGCTAGTTATTATGGCTGCAAGTGTAGGATGGAGTCTGAGTACTCGACAGCGCGAGACTCGGCTCCTGACTCCCCAGAGTCTTTTCATGTTGGCCCGGCATGCCCGGAATGTGATGCAGCCCTCCCTGCGTCCCTGGATGGATTAAACTACAGCCAGGCAGAAGAAGCTCGACGCCACGGTGGTGAGGCTGGTAGAGCCGCTGCCTCACAGCACCAGAGACCTGGGTTCAATCCCGATTTCGGGTTCTGCCTGTCTGTGTGGAGTTTGCACATTCTTCCCCTGTGACTATATGAGTTTCCTCCGAGTGCCTCCGCCTTAATCCCACATCCCAAGGACATGTGAGTTTGTACTAGGTTTATTGGCCTCTGTAAATTGCCTCTGGTGTGTCGGGAGTATGTAGAACCGAGTGTGTAAACAGGTGATTGATGGTCGGTGTGGACTTGGTGGGCTGATGGAACTCTGTGATACTCTATTGTCACATGTACCTAGGTGCAGTGAAATGCTCTGAATGGACTGCTCCAAATCTGAGGAAGGACATTATAGCCATAGAGGGAGTGCAGGGAAGGTTCACCAGACTGATTCCTGGGATGTCAGGACTGTCTTATGAAGAAAGACTGGATAGACTCGGTTTATACTCTCTAGAATTTAGGAGATTGAGAGGGGATCTTATAGAAACTTACAAAATTCTTAAGGGGTTGGACAGGCTAGGTGCAGGAAGATTGTTCCCGATGTTGGGGAGGTCCAGGATAAGCAATCACAGCTTAAGGATAAGGGGGAAATCCTTTAGGACTGAGATGAGAAGGACATTTTTCACACAGAGAGTGGTGGGTCTCTGGAACTCTCTGCCACAGAGGGTAGTTGAGGCCAGTTCATTGGCTATATTTAAGAGGGAGTTAGATGTGGCCCTTGTGGCTAAGGGGATCAGAGGGTATGGAGAGAAGGCAGGTACGGGATACTGAGTTGGATGATCAGCCATGATCATATTGAATGGCGGTGCAGGCTCGAAGGGCCGAATGGCCAACTCCTGCACCTAATTTCTATGTTTCTATGTTTCTATGACTATTTCCATGCTCTATCTCTAACCGAATCTAAACTAAACTGAACTAAACTAAACTAAACCAGGTGAAAAGAAAGCAAACCAATCAAACCAAGTAGGATAAAGTAGTTACATCTCTCGCTTCCCTTTCCCCTGACTAGTCTGAAGAAGGGCCTCAACCCAAAACGTCGCCCATTCCTTCTCTCCAGAGATGCTGCCGAGTTACTCCAGCATTTTGTGTCTATCTTCTGGCCAAAATAACTTGTTCCACTCAGGCTCTGTCCATGGTGCTGAATGTTTCCATCCCTCCATACTGCGCTGTGTAGGATCCACAGAATACAATGCATTCAATGGCCAAGTCCACTTTGATATCACCCCGTAAATCTACAGCCGTAACTGGAAGGACAAGGATGCATCACCACCTGGGAGTTTGATCCAACCCATACATCACTGTCACCGTGAATTATATGTGTCTCATCCATGACATTGTGTCAAAAGCCTACAGCCCACCATGACTGCATAGTGTGAGCAGGAAGGAACTGCAGATGCTGGTTTAAACCGAAGATAGACGCAAATGACGAAGGGTCTCGACCCGAAGCGTCACCCATTCCTTCTCTCCAGAGATGCTGCCTGTCCCACTGAGTTACTCCAGCTTTTTGTGTCCAGCACTGTGTGAGGACCCTCAAAAGAAGCACTGCAGTGGTTATGGAGGGAGGTTCCCCCCCCATTCTCTGTGGGCAAGTGGAGAATAAAAGTTCACAACAAATCCAAAGTATATCGGTATTACTTTATTATTGGGACACACAGTGAGAAACTTTGAAGATGTGGTCAACATTTGCCTTCAAGAGATACTTTTAAGAGAGAGCTAGATAGGGCTCTTAAAGATAGCGCAGTCAGGGGATATGGGGAGAAGGCAGGAATGGGGTACTGATTGGGGATGATCAGCCATGATCGCATTGAATGGCGGTGCTGGCTCGAAGGGCTGAATGGCCTACTCCTGCACATGTTGTCTATTGTCTATTGTCTATTGCCTAATATTTTAGATACATTTTTAGTCATGGGGTCACAGTTATACAGCACGGAAACAGGCCTTTCATCCCAACTTGTCCATGTCGACCAAGATGCCCCATCTCAGCTTGTCCGATTTGCCCATGTTTGGCCCATCTCCCTCTCCACCTGTCCTCTCCATGTACCTGTCCAAGGGTCTATTATACGTTCTTACTGTATAATACCTGCCACAGTTATCTCCTCTGGCACCTCATTCCATATCCCTTCCATGTGAAAACGTTGCCCCTGTTAAATCTCTCCTCTCTTACCTTAAAGCTCTGATTCTTGATTCCCCTACACTGGGTAAAATTCTCTGCATTATTTCATACGTCTCCATGAAATCACCCATCGACCTCCTGCACTCCGAGGAATAAAGTACTACCTTGCCCAATCTTAGTTTAGTTTAGTTTGGAGATACAGCATGGAAACGGCATTGACCAGCGACCCCGCATGTTAACACTATCACGCCAATTAACTTACAAACCTGTACCTCAGTGGAGAGTGGGAGGAATCCGGAGGATCCCAGGGAAAATGCACGCAGGGCACGACGAGAACGTACAAACTCTGCACGGACGGCACCCGTGGTCAGGATCGAACCCGAGTGGTGCTGAAAGGCAGCAACTCTACCACTGCACCACCATGCCGCTCTGTAAATCCCTTCCTATAGCTTAGGCCCTCGGGTCCTGGCAACAATTTTAATTTGCTTAGTAGCATTTACTGAAAAATAATTATTTAATGAGCTAAATTGGAATACTTTAAGGTACATAAGAATTATTTTGTCGCATTATTGGCTCAAGACTTGCACATATTTGGTCATTTCTTCATAATTAATACAAACTGTCACTGCTCTCTTTTTCCACTCAATTAGATGCAGACTTTTTGATCATTTAGTTTTATTTTAGTTTGGAGATACATTTCTATTAACTTCTCCTCCCCATGCTTCAAAGCAACATTGCTGGAAGTTGATTATTTTGCCAAATTTGATTTATGTATCATTGTCTCATAGCATTCAAAAAGTTAATACTTTAAATGAAAAATCTATACAGAATTCCAGCTGTAAGTCCATAAGACATCGATGGACTATTCGGTCCATCGAGTGGGCTCATTCATTCATGGCTGATCTAATTTTCCCTCTCAACCCCATTCTCCTGCCTTCTCCCTAAATCTTTGACACCCTTCCCAATCAATCTCTGCTTTAAAAAAAAACATTAAGGCCTCCACAGCCGTCTGTGACAATGAATTCTGGCTAAAGAAATTCCTCCTCATCTCCATTCTAAAGGGCCTGTCCCACTGTACGAGGTAATTCAAGAGCTCTCCCCAGTTTAAAAAAAAATCAAAATCGTGGTAAGCACGTAGAATGTATGTAGCGGGTACGTCGGAGCTCGGGGACGTCTCTTAGCGGCTCGTAACGCTAACGCCGTAAGAAACGCGGTAAGCTGGTGTAGATTTTTCAACATGTTTGCTGATGACACAACAGTGGTGGGCCTCATCAGTGACAATGATGAGTCGGCGTACAGGATGGAGGTGGAGCTGCTCACAGGATGGTGCAAATCCAACAACCTCATTTTCAACGTGGGAAAAATGAAGGAGATGGTGGTTGACTTCTGGAGGGCGGGAAAACAACGCCATACACCTCTGCACATCGATGGAGCTGATGTGGAAAGGGTCAGCAGTGTGAAGTTCCTTGGACTCCACCTGTCAGATGACCTGACGTCCACGACCAACACCACAGCACTGGTCAAGAGGGCCCAGCAGCGACTACACCCTCTACGAAGACTATGGAAAGCAGGTCTCCCCACTGCAAACCTACAAACATTTTACAGCGGGACACTCGGGAGCACATTAACCTACAGCATCACTTCCTGGTTCGGGAGCTGCAAAGCGTACGAACGGCACCAACTAGACAGGATTGTGAAGACCGCCAGCAGGATTATTGGTGCTCCACTCCCTTTCCTGCTGGACATGTACAGGAAGAGATGTATCAACAGAGCCATCTCCATCATCAAAGACCCCTACCACCCATCGCATCACATATTCTCCATCCTGCCATCTGGGAAGAGGTACAGGAGCATCAGCTGCAAAACTAGCAGGATGCTCCTCAACTTCTTCCCGCAGGCTATAAGACTGATAAACGGACTTTGCCCCCTGCCAAAGAATCGCGCACCAACCACCAACCCGGACACACTGAAGCAGAGCCATTGTCGTGCCGCTGCTGATTGGAACCCATGATGATATATGTATTTTTATTTTTATTTCTATTTATTTTTTACCGCACACTGAATGGACGCTGGTTGAGCAACGTTTTTTCGTTTCCTCTGGGTATGTAAGTACTCAGGAAAATGAGAATAAAGATTTTCAATGTTGAAAAATGTCCACGAGAGCCCCGAGTACCTACGAGCGGCTATTACCATAATTCACCGAGTTCAATTCAGGGGAAACACGGGGGAACTCTTGAATTAGCTCGTACAGTGGGACAGGCCCTTTAAGCTACCTTCTGGCTAAAGAAATTCCTCTTCATCTCCATTCTAAAGGTACATCTTTTTATTCTGAGGCCATGCCCTCTGGTCCTAGACTCTCCCACAACTGGGCACATTCTCTCCGCATCCACTCTACCTCGGCCTTGATAAACATCGATCTGTACATATAGAATGTATCATAGTTAGAAGTCAACAGAATATTTGTATTTATATCACTTCAGAGTACCTTAAAATACTTTATTGCCAATGAATTACTTTATTTGAAATATAGTTACTGCTGATATGCGTGCAAATAACATGGATCTTTATAGTCGGAGAGAGTGAAATAGATCCTGAAGGTCTGATGAGGACCTGTAAAGGTTGTGTCTTGAAACTATGTAGAGCTTTTTAATTGAACCATTGATCATAATCTGTGTGCTGAGTATTAGCTTTGTTAATGCAGTTCCTTGCATATAAATTTCCAGATCTCATCCCCTCGATGGTTCAATGGTTCAATGTATATTTATGGCCACATACACAATGAAATATTACACAGTTAAATACATTTTGCATATAGCTTTCGAGAGAGAGCTCTTAGAAATAGCGGAGTCAGGGGATATGTGGAGAAGGCAGGAACGGGGTACTGATTGGGGATGATCAGCCATGATCACATTGAAAGGCGGTGCTGGTTCGAAGGGCCGAATGGCCTACTCCTGCACCTATTGTCTATTGTCGATTGTTTATAATGCCAGCGCTGCCCTGTTTGGCACAATTTCATCATGTTTAAAGGCTGGATTCCCACGTGTTTGTTTAACTAGAGCATCTCCCGATCACCCCCGTCGCTCACGACTGACTTGGACCACTACTACCCTATGCCAAACTATGCCGCACTACACTAATACACTCCACTCCTACACTATGCCACACTACACTACACTACACTACACTACACTATACTGCACTACACAACTACACTACACTACACTACACTACACTATATTGCACTACACAACTACACTAGTACACTCCACTCCTACACTATGTCACTCCACACGACACAGCACTGCACTGCACCGCGCAGCATAGCACGCCACTCCGCACCACGCCACGCCGCACCGCTCTGTGCCACTTCACGCCAGGCCACACCTACTGTCCTCGATAACTTGTGAGCCAACTTCCTCAACTATTTCAATCTAGCAGGTTAATTTATACCCTGCATCGTATCCAGGTTCAGCATCTGCCCCACCGCCACAAACCCTAAACACATTGCATCTCATATCCCATCGTTCATTCTATCAGTTACAACCTCAAAAATTCCAACAGATTTGTCAAACATGATTACACATTCATAAATCTATGTTGACTCTAACCAATCCATTTATTACATTCTATGTGCTCTATTAGTACTTCCTTAATAATAGATGCTAACATTTTCCCTTCTATTGACGTCAACCTAACTAGTTTGATGTTTCGTTTCCCTCTCTCTCACTTTTCTTGTATAAATTGGCAGCTTGACATTCATCACTTCATTAATATGTGTATAAAAGGTGCATAAAACCATGAGAGGAATAGATCGGGTAGATGCGCAAAGTCTCTTGGCCAGAGTAGGTGAGTCGAGGACCAGAGGACATAGGTTTAAGGTGAAGGGGAAAAGATTTAATAGGAATCTGAGGGGTAGCTTTTTCACACAAAGGGCGGTGGGGGTATGGAACAAGCTGCCAGTGGAGGTAGTTGAGGCTGGGACTATCCCAACATTTAAGAAACAGTTATACAGGTTCATACATGGATAGGACAGGTTTGGAGGTATATGGACCAATTGAGGGCAGGTTGGACTAGAGTAGCTGGGACATGTTGGCCCTTCAGCAAGTGTGGGCAAGTTGGGCCGAAGGGCCTGTTTCCACACTGACCCACTCTATGACTCTAATGTGGAGCAGAGACTTAAGGGGACAACATTCTAAGTGCAGCAACTGTGCTCATTGCAAAGCAGTGTGTGATGGGCAGAGAGTACTTACTATCACAGAATGTACAACGGATCAACACAGCTCGGCCAGCCAATGTCAAGTGTGTTTTATTGTCATAGGTCCCAGACAGACCAATGACATTCATACTTGCAGCAGCACAACAGAATGCCAACAACTCTGGAATGCCGAATTTAATTGCACATTTGGCCCTCACCTGAACTTCCTACGCTTTTGTACATATGGAGTCTAGATGGACATATCAAGTACTAGAGGGTACAGCTTTAAGGTGAGAGCGGCAAAGTTTAAAGGAAATGTGTGGGGTAAGACTTTTTTACAGAATAATGTTTAAGGCAAGTCCAGTAAAGAACGATTCAAGATAATCCAAGGGTCTCCAAAGAGGTAACACAGTAGCCCAGGAACTCTCTCTCGCTGTTGATAGGATGGTTCAGTTGCCTGATAACAGGTGGGAAGAAACTGTCTCTGAATCCGGAGGTGTGTTTTATCAAACTTCTGTAACTCGTGCCTGATGAGAGAGGGGAGAAGAGGGAGTGCCCGGGGTGAGACTCATCCTTGATTATGCTGGTGGCCTTGCCGAGGCAGCTTGAAGTGTAGATGGAGTCAATGAAATGGAGGTGGGTCTTGTCTGTGTCCACAATTCTAGTGGTCATGGATAGAGCTGTGATGCATCCCAATAAAATGCTTTCTATGGCGCATCTGTAGAAATTGGTGAAATTTATTGGCGACATGTTGAACTTCATTTGAAGTTGCCATAGAACTTGAAGTTGCTGCCAGAGAGGTCCTAACGTGTTTCAGCAAAGGGATTGAATGTCTCGGACAATGGAGGGGATGTCAATGGTCCTTCAGATCAAGGTTCGTTATTTGTGTTGGAGTGACAATCATGCAGGAAAATTGAGGGTATCCATCATATTCTTAATATGCCAGTTAGATAGTAAGGTTGCTGTAAGCTAAGGCATGAGTCATGCAACATGTGGCCTTGTTATTTATATGGCTGTTATAGTTACATTTTGGATCGATATTGGACTTCGAGATGCTGATAATGTGAACCTTTGATGATAGTAATGCTGGTGAATGCTAAGAGAATTTAGTTGGACTTTCTCTTGTTGGAGAAGTTCAATAAATATGGTCGGTTTGTGTCATGAATATAACTTGGTTAAGTTCTTCAAATGAATAAAATGGGTAGTTTTCAACCAGTTCCTTGAACACCATGGGAGTGGACAGATTCTACTCTGTTTTTCCATATATATTTGCTAACAACTCTCATTTGAAGACATGGTTAGGTTACGTTTCATATGCTTTCCTCTCTTTATGTCATGTTGTCACGTGCGGGCGGAGCACCAAGGCAAATTCCTTGTATGTGAATACTTAGCCAATAAACATGAATTCATTCATATTCATTCATTTCTCTCCGCCTTCACCTGGCTTGGCTTCAAAATTCGGGAGGGCAAGTTTCTGCAGCTTAATGCCAGATATTCAAAACCAACACATTCAGTTTAGGCTCCCACTTGGTTCGTTGTTATGAGCAGGGTTCTCCGCTTAGCATTGCAACAGCTGAAAGTAGATTATTCACACGTTTGCCATCCCGTGTGAGCTTGACCAAGTCAAGATCATTCATTTCATACTTTTCATTCATTTGTTCTTTCTATCTTTTCATATCTCTAGTTTCTCTCTCCGCTGACTCTCAGTCTGAAGAAGTGTCTCGACCCGAAACGTCACGTATTCCTTTTCTCCACAGATGCTGCCTGACCGGCTGAGTTACTCCAGCACTTTGTGTCTATCTTTGGTGCAAACCAGCATCTGCAGTTCCTTCCGACACAAGATCATGCATTGTTCTGTTTTGGGACATATAGCAATAAAGCACTCTTGACTCTTGACTATAGACACGAAATGCCAGAGTAACTCAGCAGGACAGGCTGCATCTCTGGACAGAAGGAATGGGTGACGTTTCAGGTCGAGACCCTTCTACAGACTGAGTTACTTCAGCATTTTGAGTCTATATTTGATTTAAACCAGCATCTGCAGTTCCTTCATACACTCTCTTGACTCTTGTCTCACTTCCAGCTGCATTATGTTGTCTCCTTCTGCCTTGCCTCGCCCCATAGATACTTACGTTCATAAGTGATAGGAGCAGAATTAGGCCATTTGGCCCATCAAGTCTACTCTGCCATACAATCATGGCTGATCTATCTCTCCCTCCAAACCCCATTCTCCTGCCTTCTCCCCATAACCCCTGATAACCGTACTAATCAAGAATCTATCTATCTCTGCCTTAAAAATATCTGCTGGCTTGGCCTCCACAGCTTTCTGTGACAGTGAATTCCTCAGATTCAGCACCCTCTGACTAAAGAAATTCCTCTCATCTCCTTCCTAAAGGAACGTCCTTTAATTCTGAGTGCTATATTACTGAGAAAGGTTACTTTCAGATGAAAGCCCAGTACTTATTCCAGCCTAGTGCTGGCTACGGCTTTACTTCATATTATATCTTGAGTTAATATTATTATAATTTTTTCCCTACCCCGTAAATCATTTAAAAATACAGAACAATGGAAGTGGTGCTAATATTCACTTCTTTGATCCAAGTCAACACACAAGATGACGAGTAAGCAGGAAACACAGGAGATAAATCAAGCAATTAAACTACATGATAGTCCGCTTATGCTTTAAACACCATTTGAATGTGGGAGGAAGGGAAGAGCGAAGAAGGAACTTTAATGAGCTCTGTAACAATGAACTTGAGGAGAAAGATTTATTGGTGTGTGGCAGAATGTGATAAATCTTCATTTAAACACAATAGGCATGCGGGGAGAACGTGGAATAGGTGGCGAGGTTGTGTGGAGCTCAACCATTCCTCATTGAGATCCAGGAAGCAGAGTCACTTCCCGAACACCTTGGGTGGAAATTGCTTCCCACTCCGAGCCCTTGTGCCTCTCCTCATCCTCATCCTCATCCTCCTTCTCCCCCTTCTCCATTTAGAGGGCGGCATGGTGACACAATGGCAGAGCTACTGCCTTACAGCGCCAGAGATCCGGGTTCGATCCTGTCTCAGGTGCTTGTCTGTACGGAGTTTGTACCTTCCCCCCGTGACCTGCGTAGGTTTTCTCTGAGATCTTTGGTTTCCTTCTCACACTCCAAATACGTACAAGTTCGTAGGTTAATTGGCTTGGTGTAAATGTAAATTGTCCCTAATGTGTGTGTGTGTGTGAAGGATAGTGATACTTGCGGGGATCGCAGGTCGGTGCGGACTCAATGGGCCGAAGGGCCTGTTTCCATGCTGTATCTGTAAACAAATAAACTAAACTAATCTCGAGCAGCTTCTCCGACATTGTTCAGTTTAATTTAATTTAATGATATCGCATGGAGACAGGCCCTTTGGCCCAACAAATCCTCGCAGACCATTGATCAAAAAATACAAGAGAACAGCCAGTTTTATTCAATAGTTTAGTTTAGAAGTACAGCATGGAAACAGGCCCTTCGGCCCACGGACACCATGCTGACCATCGATTACCCATGCACTACTTCTATCCTACAGGGACAATTTACAGAAGCCAATTAACCTACAATCCTGCACGTCTTTGGGAGGTGGGAGATACGGACTGGAGCACCCGGAGGTAAACCATGCAGCCTCAGGGAGAACGTGCAAACTCTGAAGCGCCAGCACCCGTAGTCAGGATGTCTGGCGCTGTAAAGGTTGCAGGTCTACCGCTGAGCCACTGCACCGCCCCATTTGTCAGCCCTCCACTTATTTCCCAGTCACACTCCACATGAAGAGAGGATGCCTGCTCGCTCTCCCCGCAGCTGGGGAACGATTGATTTGCACGGAAGACTTTACATAAGACTCGGTCCTTCGGCACATGTGGAGCTTAACAATTTAAAAACAACACTAGAAAGTCTCAAGAGCCTGCAGAATCATGGCAGCAGCAAATGGAAAGCAACTAGCAATACTTGGAAGTCGATGGTCTCTTTCAAAAGTGCTGGTGGGGTTTCCTGCTGTGAAGATAGGCTCACTGTAGGACGGTTCGGTGTGAACCAGATGAGAACATTGACATCAAACGACCATTGAACATGCTTCATGATTCTGTTCACCGTCCTTACTGCTGCTGCGTGTTCACAGTACATGCTTTAACGTCCATCTTGATGCAGTATCCTAAATGGCTTACATTGCAATTGCCTGCACACTGAATGCCATTTGGAAATCAATTCTGGTACTTGTAACACCCAACTTGTAACACCCAAAACGTCACCCATCCTATTCTCCAGAGATGCTGCCTGACCCGCTGAGTTGCTCCAACAGTTTGTGTCTATTACCTGAACCATACATTGAGCGTGAGTCAATAAACAATACATCTTGTTGATCCTTTTATCTGGACATCCCTCCTAACATAGCACAGATCACCTCATATAGAAGGGGGGGGCAAACACTCAGCCAGAAACGAGGAGCAGCTCAGAAAGATATTTGAGGATGTCTTGAATCTGACTTTAACAAGTCAGTGGATACTTTTTAAGGCAGAGATAAACAAATTCTTGATTAGTACGGGTGCCAATGGATATGGAGAGAAGGCAGGGGGTGGGAGATTGCAACCTTCAGGTGGTCCACCCTGTTTAGACGAATGCAATCAACCTGGAGTGCACAAACTGAAGATCAACAGAACAAGTTGTCTTACAACTTTAGGATGTGCACACCATACGCAAGAAGACGAAGAAGAAGACGAAGAAGAGAGAAGGCAGGAGAATGGGGTTCGGAGGCAGATATGAGCCATGATTGAATGGCGGAGTTGACTCTGTGGGCCGAATGGCCTAATTCTACTCCTATAACTTGTGAACATGTACAGAGACAAATTTTATGGCACTAAAGTTTAACTGGGATAATGTTGAGACTGTCTGAATCATTAGAAGAAGTGAACCACTAAATCATGACTGCATTTATAATACTGCCCTGCATCAGCTGGAAGTAACGATCTGCTGAATATGTAAGTTTCAAAAGACTTTTCTATATTTCAAATGACCTGCAGAAATAATCTTCCCGTAATGATAAAATTATGAAAACCTGGAGGCGTTTTCTTGACGTCTCCTCACTTTTTAGTTGTAACACATATTTTGTCATTTAATGTTGAGTTTCCCAGGTTAGCTCCTTATTCAGGATAGCTTAAAGTCAAATGCTTGCGTTTACTGCAGAACTATTCATTTTCTGCCTCGTACAATAAAAAAGAGGGGTGTTTCTACTCGTTTGTTTCCATGTGGATCCAGAGTGCTGGCATTTCACTCTTTTCAGTGAACGAGCTTGTTAGCTTGCAGCAGGTTTTCTCCTGGGGGATCTACTATGTATCTTCAAACACAAATTTGCAGCAAGCAGGAAACAAGGTTATTAAAAAACAATAATTAATGAGCCTTTTTCTTTCTGATAATCGATCCAATTTGCCCCTAACTTCTAAGGTGCGCTGATATAGAAAATAATTTTGGAAACCAGATAGTATTTACATCAGATGTATTGGTTGTTATTTTTTAATGTAGATCGTGTGCGTCTGACCGCAATTTGCAGTTCTCAATTTATATTTCCACTGTACCTTTGGCATTAAATGCAAATGCTTGCTTTTTCCTCTGCCATTCTTGAGCATGCCCGAATATTTAAAAATTAAAATGATGCCCAAGGAGTAACGTCTTTATTGAGGACTAACAAAGTGCCCGCGCCGACCAGCGATCACCCCGTAGACTAGCTACACACTGGGGACAATTTACAATTTACGGAAGCCAACTGACCTACAGACGTGCATGCCCTTGGAGCCTGGGAGGAAACCGGAGCACCCGGAGAAAACGCACGCGGCCACGGGGAGAACGTACAAACCCTGTACAGACAGCACCCGTAGTCAGGACTGAACCCTGTCATGATGGAAATGGAGGAAAATGTTTTGAATGATATCCTGTGGTTTTGGAGGACATCAATGGGTACCCATTTTTACCTCTAGCATTGCAATCCCTTCACCTAACTCCATAGTTTGGCTCTATTGCTATGACTCTATCACAATATTGCACAGTGGAATACAGTCCCTAGATGTTGCCCGACCCATTAAGTTCCTCCAGTGAATAATAGTGGCTATTTGTGCCATTATGCAAAGGTGAAAGTTTGCTTAATTAATGTATAGATGTGGAATCTAATGAATTCTAATGGGGTCCAGTATTAGTTTTGCCACCTTAGTTTGGCATTATTCTAGACAAATATTTTAGTATTACAGCGCTAGAGACCCGGGTTTGATCCTGACTACGGGTACTGCTTGTACGGAGTTTTGTACCTTCACCGCGTGACCACGTGCGTTTTCCCTGGCTGCTCTGGTTTCCCCCTAATTGGCAGGTAAAAATTGTAAATTGTCCCTAGTGTGTAGTATAGTGCTAGTACCAGGATCGCCAGTCGGCGCAGTCAGTGGGCCGAAGGGCCTGTTTCCATGCTGTATTTCCAAACTAAACTAAACAGATCTACTAAGGCAATAGGTATTATGTTAATTTCTGATTGATTCTTCTTCATCCAGTCTTAAATTGATACCGCATGGTAACAGGCCCTTTGGCCCACCAAGTCCACACCAACCATCCACAATAACACTCCATTAATCCTATTTTGTATTCTCTTCTCATTTGTATCAGCACCCTGCAGATTCCACAACACATTAGGGGCTATTTATTTGGCCAATTATCAAACACAAATATATTTTTAAAAAAAAGTATTTTCAACATTATTTTCAGAAATATTTGCAGTCATAGAGTGATACAGTGTGGAAACAGGCCCTTCGGCCCAACTTGCTCACACCGGCCAACATGTCCCAGATACACTAGTCTCCTTTCATCAACCTTGTGTCTCTCTTTCATTTCTACCCTTTATCCACCCATCTGCCAAACAGGCCTCCCTTGCCTGTATCCACCTCTCAGTCGCCAGGGTTTGTCCCGCCCCTGATAGACACAAAATGTTGGAGTAACTCAGCGGGTCAGGCAGCATCTCTGGAGAAAATGGATAGGTGACGTTTCGGGTCAAGACCCTTCTTCAGACTGAGAGTCAGGGGAGAGGGAAACTGGAGGTGTGAAAAGGTACAAAGAACAAATGAGTGGAAGGTATGAGAAGAACGTATTAGAGCCAGGAAAGGTGGAGCCCACAATGGTCTATTGTTGGTTGTGGAAAAGGTAATAACAAGGGGATACGCCCAATTCTTTTCCAGCTTTGTTCCCCCGACTACAATCAGACTGTAGAGGTTCCCGACCTGAAATGTCTTTTGGTTTTTCATGGAGTTTAAAGATACAGCACGGAAACAGGCCCTTCAGCCCGAGTCTGCACCGTCCTAACACTATCCTACACTAGGGCCAATTGTTATTTTACCGGTACACACCAAACCAACAAACCTGTACGTCTTTTAAGTGTTGGAGGAACCCGAAGATCTTGGAGAAAACCCACGCGGTCACGGGGAGAACGTGCAACCTCTCTACAGGCGGCACCTGTAACCAGGCTAGAACCCGGGTCTCTGGCGCTGAAAGTACTGTAAGGTAGCAACTCCAGCGCTGCATCATCACATCGCCTGCCCTCTACCTCCACAGATGCTGCCTGACCTTCTCAGCTACCCCGGCACGAGATTCCAGCAGCCGCTGTTCCTTGTGTTTCCTGAATTTATGCTCTCATCAGAGCTTGTATTACTTTGTGAAGTTCCCTCCTCTCACGCTGCCCGTGTGGGCAGCCTTGTAATTCCTCAACTCCGGTGCTTGACTGACAGTGTGAACATCTTGACTAAATTCCCCCAACCTTTGTCACGACAGGGGGCTGGAAAATGAAAGGAGTGCTTTTTCCGTTGTGTGAGATTTTAAAAAACAGCTTCTTGTTGTTTAGTTGTACACCCTGGAGTTGGGAGTCCTTGGCTTCAGAACTGAAGAAAGGTGCCGCAGAGATAAGATGTTGTGAAGGGGTTGGTATTGATTTATTATTGTCATGTGTATAGAAATACAGCTGCTTTTGTTTGCTGCTATCCAAGGCAATACAAAGCAAAAAAAAACCCAGAGTATAGTGTCACAGCATTAAAGTGATACAGCTGCAGAGAAAGTGCAGCTATGAAAAAGCGCAAGGGTTGTAATGAGGTTGGTTGGAAGATCGGGTATCCGGACTACCCCCTTAGTTTGTGAGAGGATATTCAATGGTCAGCTAACAGCAGGGAAGAAAGTGTTCCTGATTCTCTTGTTATGTGGTTTCAAGCTTTTATATCTTTTGCCTGACAGAAGATAGGAAAGAGGGAGTGAATGGAGTGTAAATGACCCTTGATTATGTTGGCTGCTTTTCCAAGGCAGTGTGATATGTTGAAGGAGTTGATCATGGGGAGGTTTTCATTTTGCTGATGGACTGGGCTATATCCACAATTCTCTGCAATTATGGTCCTGAGCAGAGCTGTTACCAAACAATGCTGTGATGCACCCACACCAGATTCTTTCTACGCTGAATCTATAGAAGTTGGTAAGAGTCATAGGAGCTCAACTTCCCTGGTCTTCCGACGAAGTGGAAATCTTGGTTTGCTTTCTTGGCCGCAGCTTCAGTGAAACTTGCAATGAAACATGAGAGGGAAATAGAATTAAACATGAAAGACTTTACGTTCAATACATGAACATTTTATTAAAGAAGGAACTGCAGATGCTGGAGAATCGAGGGTTACACAAAAAGCTGGAGAAACTCAGCGGGTGCAGCAGCATCTAAGGAGCGAAGGAGATAGGCGACGTTTCGGGTCGAGACCCTTCTTCAGACTGGTCAGGGATCAGGGAAACGAGAGATATAAACAGTGATGTGGAGAGATAAGGAACAATGAGTGAAAGATATGCAAAAAAGTATTGGTGATAAAGGAAGCAG
Source organism: Raja brachyura (assembly GCA_963514005.1). Next base: position 44,975,568 of record OY740796.1, read on the forward strand.
GCCATTGTAAGCTGTTTGTGGTGTGAAAATGAGAAGCTAGTGCGACTGGGGGGGCGGGGGGGAGATGGAGAAGGAATGTCAGGGCCAGAGGGCTGAGGGAGAGGTGGGGGGGGAGGCAGTCTGGGTTAACAGAATTGAGAAAATTCAATGTTTAAGCCCAGAGGATGCAGACTCCCCAAGCGGAATATGAGGTGCTGTTCCTCCAACTTGCGGTGTTGATCGCCGTGGAGGAGGCCCAGGACCGAGAGGTCGGATACGCAGTGGGAGGGGGAGTTGAAGTGCTGAGCCACCGGGAGGTCGGGTTGGTTATTGCGGACCGAGCGGAGGTGTTCGGCGAAACGATCGCCCAGCCTCCGCTTGGTCTCACCGATGTAGATCAGCTGGCATCTGGAGCAACGGATGCAGTAGATGAGGTTGGAGGAGGTGCAGGTGAACCTCTGTCGGACTTGGAATGACTGCTTGGGTCCCTGAAAGGAGTGGATGGGGGAGGTGAAGGGACAAGTGTAGCATCTCTTGCGGTTGCAAGGGAAAGTGCCCGGGGAAGGAGTGGAGCGGGAGGGAAGGGAAGAATTGACGAGGGAGTTGCGGAGGGAGCGGTCTTTGCGGAAGGCAGACGGGGGGAGATGGGAAGATGTGGCGAGTGGAGGGGTCACGTTGGAGGTGATGAAACTGGCGGAGGACTATCTATTGTATGCGCTGGCTGGTGGGGTGAAAGGTGAGGACCAGGGGGACTCGGCCCTTGTTGTGAGTGGGGGAATGGGGAGAGAGGGCAGTGTTGCGGGGTATGGAGGAGACCCTGGTGTGAGCCTCATCTATAGTGGGGGAGGGGAAACCCCGTTCTCTGAAGAACGAGGACATTTGCGATGACCTGGTGTGGAACACGTCATCCTGGGAGCAGATGCGGCGTAGACGGAGGAATTGGGAATAGGGGATGGAGTCCTTACAGGAAGCAGGGTGGGAGGAAGAGTAGTCCAGGTAGCTGTGGGAGTCAGTTGGTTTGTAGTGGATGTCAGTCAGGAGTGTATCACCTGCAATAGAGATGGTGAGGTCAAGGAATGGTAGGGAAATGTCGGAAATGGTCCAAGTATATTTGAGTGCCGGATGGAAGTTGGTGGTGAAATGGATGAAGTCAGTCAGTTCTGCGTGGGTGCAGGAGGTGACACCAAAGCAGTTGTCAATGTAACGGAGGTAAAGGTCGGGGGTGGGGCCCTGGTACGCCGAGAACAAAGATTGTTCGACGTGCCCGACAAAGAGGCAGGCGTAGCTAGGGCCCATGCGTGTGCCCATAGCTACGCCTTGTGTTTGGAGGAAATGGGAGGAGTCAAAAGAGAAGTTGTTGAGGGTGAACATGAACATTTTAGTTTAGCTTAGTTTAGAGATACAATGTGGAAACAGACCCTTATTCCCACCAAATCCACACCGACCAGCGATCCCCGTGCATTAACACTATCGTACACACATTTATATCAAGCCAATGAACCTACAAACCTGTAAGTCTTTGGAGTGTTGGAGTGTATCCGGGGAAATTGTGGGAAACTAGAGAGGAAATTGCGGGAGCCCTGGTTGAAATTTACGAGTCGTCCTTAAATACAGGAGAGGTGTCGGAAGACTGGAGAATGGCAAATGTTGTGCCTCTTTTCAAGAAGGGCTGCAGGGAAAATGCTGGGAATTATAGGCCGGTGAGCTTAACATCTGTAGTTAATAAGTTACTGGAGAGTATTCTGAGGGATAGGATATACAGGCATTTGGATGGGCAAGGGCTGATTAGGGGCAGTCAACATGGTTTTGTACCTGTGAGGTTGTGCCTCACAAATCTTATTGATTTTTTTGAAGACGTGACCAAAAAGGTTTGATGAAGGCAGAGCTGTAGATATTGTGTACATGGACTTCAGTAAGGCTTTCGACAAGGTTCTGCATGGTAGGCTGCTCTGGAAGGTTAGATCGCATGGGATCCAAGGAGAGATAGCTGATTGGATAGCAAATTGGCTCCATGGAAGGAAGCAGAGGGTGATGGTGGAAGGTTGCTTCTCGGACTGGAGGGCTGTGACTGGTGGTGTGCCTCAGGGTTCGGTGCTGGGCCCATTACTGTTTGTCATCTACATCAATGGTTTGGATCAGAACATACAGGGCAAGATTAACAAGTTTGCTGATGATACAAAAGTTAGTGGTTTTGCAAATAGTGAAGATAGTTGTGAACGATTGCAGCAGGATTTGGATCGATGGGCCAGGTGGGTGGAGGAATGGTTGATGGAATTTAATATGGAGAAGTGTGGGGTGTGGCATTTTGGGTTGTCAAACAAGGGCTGGACCTGGGCAGTAAATGGTAGATCTCTGGGTAGTGTTGTAGAGCAGAGCGATCTAGGAGTACAGGTGCATGGTTCCTTGAAGGTCGAATCGCAGGTAGATAGGTGGTCAAAAAGGCTTTTGGCACTTTGGTCTTCATCAGTCAGAGTATTGAGTATAGAAGTTGGGAGGTCATGTTGCAGTAGTATCAGTCATTGGTGAGTGCATTTAGAATATTGTGTTCAGTTCTGGGCACCATGTTATAGGAAAGATATTGTAAAGCTTGAAAGGGTTCAGAAAAGATTTACGAGGATGTTGCCAGGATTCGAGGGTGTGAGCTATAGGGAGAGGTTGAGTAGGCTGGGTCTCTAGTCCATAGAACGTCGGAAGATGAGGGGAGATCTTATAGAGTTATACAAAATTATGAGAGGAATAGATCGGGTAGATGCACAGAGTCTTTTGCCCAGAGTAGGGAATCGAGGACCAGAGGACATAGATTCAAGTCGAAGGAAAAAAAATTAATAGGAATCCGAGGGGTAACATTTTCACATAAAAAATGGTGGGTGTATGGAACAAGCTGCCAGAGGAGGTAGTTGAGTCTGGGACTATTCCATCGTTTAAGAAACAGTTAGACAGGTACATGGATAGGACAGGTTTTGGAGAGATATGGACCAAACGCAGGCAAGTGGGACTAGTGTAGCTGTTGGCCGGTGTGGGCGAGTTGGGCTGAAGGGCCTGTTTCCACACTGTATCACTATGACTCCATACCGAAGATCTCGGAGAAAACCCATGCAGGTCATGGGGAGAATGTACAAAGTCCGTTCAGAGAGCACCCGTAGTCAGGGTCAAATCTGGGTCTCTGGCGCTGTAAGGCAGCAACTCTACTGTTGAGCCACCGTGCCGCCCCTAATTAAATGGTAAATAGTTAATCCTCCACAGAGTTAATCAAGAAATCATTGAAATTCAAGTAATTTCATTTATATTCATGGCCCGTTACCTTTGGTTGGAACCATAAGGCTAGTAAATGGAGCTCAAAAACTCAGCCATAAAACCAAATTGACCTTAACAGGCAGACAATGAAGCAAATTGTAGTTAATGGCTCCTTTGTTCGAGTTTCTTTGCACAACTGCAATAATAAAAGCGAAATAGTTTCTTTTGTCTTTTACAATTGCGTGCCCAACAGGGACATTTGTTAATCAACGCTCACTGATCTTATAGAGGTGTATAAATTGCTCAGTCTCTTACCCAGTGTAGGGGGGATCATGAACCAGAGGGCATTGGTTTAAGGTGAAGGGAGAAAGATTTAATAAATACTCGAGTGGTAGCTTTTTCACACAAAGGGTGGTGGGTGTATGGATCGAGCTGCCGGAGGAGGTAGTTGAGTTAGGGACTATCGCAACGTTTATGAACCAGTTAGGCAGGTACATGGATAGGAGAGTTGTGGAGGGTTAAGAGACAAATGCAGGAAGTGAGATTAGTGTAGGAAAGAACTGCAGATGCAGGATAACACCAAAGATAGATACAAAATGCTGGAATAACCCGGCAAGACTAGCAACATCTCTGGAGAGAAGGAATGTGTAACGTTTTGGGTCGAGGCTCTTCTTCAGGGCGGCACGGTAGCGCAGCAGTAGAGTTGCTGCCTTACAGCGCGTGCAGCTCCAGAAACCCAACTACGGGTGCTGTTTGTACGGAGTTTGCACGTTCACCCCGTGGCCGCGTGGGTTTTCTCCGAGATCTTCGGTTTCCTCCCGCACTCCAAAGACGTACAGCTTTGTAGGTTCATTGGCTGGGTAAAGGGCCAGTCGCACTTGGCGATTTTTTTGGCGACTGCCGGCGCCATATCAATGTCACCAAAAGATTTTGAACATTTCAAAATCCAGCGGCGACAAAAAAATGTTGCGACACTTGAAAAAACACCATGCGTCATATGTCATCACGTCCTGTCACGGTCGCGTCATACGTCATCACTCCGCGTCACGCCCACGTATTTTTCCGTGACCTGATACATCAGTCAAGGATGTCGGCAGTCGCCCAAAAAAAATCGGCAAGTGGGACAGGTGTGGGACTTAAGTGTAAAAAATCAGCAGGTGGGACTTAAGTGTAAATTGTCCCAAGCGTGTGGGGTGTGTAGGATAGTGTTAGAGTGCAGGGATAGCTGGTCTGTGCGGCCTCGGTTGGCTGAAGGTCCTGTTTCCGCGCTGTATCTCTAAAACAAAAGTGGTCGGTGTGGGCAGGTTGGGCCGAAGGGCCTGTTCCCACACTGTAAGGCTCGATGGCTCTCTGACTAATCCGGAATCGTTTTCTCTTCGTACTTTTCCAGCCTCTGTAGTGATCCAGAAGTGGTGGTGCCACATGAATCCCTGCCTAGAGGGTGAGGAATGCAAGGTTCTCCCAGACTTCTCCGGGTGGTCCTGCAGCAGTGGCAACAAGGTTAAAACCACGAAGGCAAGTAAACAGAACTAACAGCACGTCTTATCCAATACTAATCCCGAGTGGCAAGAAGTGAAACACTTTACCCTAATCTTCTGTCAAATCGCTGAAACAAAAACAACCAAAGCCGTCATCTTCCGTTTGCCCAAAATAGCAGGAATGCTCACAGTTATATTTGAACACCATAAATAGTTCATACAGATTTATTTATAATATTGCTCATAAAAACAACAGGGAAACAAGAGGTGCACATGCGAGCATCGGTAAAACGGTAGTAAGAAAAAAAGATAGAATTTAGAGAGTTTACAGAAATACCTTTAATTAGAACATTTATGCAAATTATACAGTGTTTAAAATCATGAGAGGAATAGATCGGGTGGACGCACCGAGACTCTTGCCAGAGTAGCAGAATCGATAGCCAGAGGGCATAGGTTTAAGGTGAAGAGGGAAAGATTTTATAGGGATCTAAGGGGTAGCTTTTTCACGCAAAGGGTGGTGGGAGTATGGAACGAGCTGCCTGAGGAGGTAGTTGAGGCAGGGACTATCATAACATTGAGGAAGCAATTAGACAGGTGCATGGATAGGACAGGTTTAGAGGGATATGGGCCAAATGCAGGCAAGTGGTCCTAGTGTAGCTGGAACATGTTGGGCGGTGTGGGCAAGTTGGGCTGAAGGGCCTGTTTCCATACTGTATCACTCTATGACTATATGACTCATTGGGCTATTTTTTTCAGCAAAGAAAGCATGTAAAATAACACAGCAATTGTTGAACAGTAAGTAGAATGCTAAAATGAAAAAAATAAACTTAACGTCTAAGAATAAATCTGTAATTACAGGCATCATTGTCAAATGTAAGTGTTAATTTTAGGATTTTTTAACCTTCTTTGCTCCTAATGGTAGAGCCTTTGGTCATCTGTGCTAATTCTATTGGCCTAACTTATTTGCCATATATTACATGTATTCAATGGCAGGGAAAGAAAACTATATGTTACAATATCTTTATATATTGATTTAAAATGGTTATTCTGTCAAGGAATAATGATAGAATATTTCACCGGGCAAATACGAAATGACAGTAGTTCCATTGTATGTTATAAATGAAAAAATGACAAATAAACAAACTTCTATCTAAAATTATAATAAATAGTGACTGGCATCCTTTAAGACAGCTGACCAAATCTCTTGAAACCGACCAAGAGGTGTATATAACCATCAGAAGAATAGATCGGGTAGACGCACACAGTCTCTTGCCCAGAGTAGGTGAATCGAAAACAGACGACATAGGTTTAAGGTGAAGGGGAAAGACTTAATAGAAATCTGAGGGGCGACCTTTTCACACAAAGAGCAGTTGGTGTATGGAACGAGCTGCTGGAGGAGGTAGTTGAGGCAGGGACTATCGCAACGTTTAAGAAGCAATTAGACTGGTGCACGGTTAGGGCAGGTTTAGAGGGATATGGGCCAAACACAGGCAGGTGGGACTAGTGTAGATGGGACATATTGGTCTGTATGGGCAAGTTGGGCCGAAGGGCCTGCTTCTATGCTGTATGACTATGACTCTATAACTTGTCAACTTGAAAATGGATGTATTCAAGAAAGAGTTAGATAGCTATTAGGGCTAACGGAATCAAGGGATATGGGGAGCAAGTAGGAATGGGGTACTGATTTTGGATGTTCAATCATGATCATATTGAATGGCGGTGCTGGCTCCAAGTGCCGAATGGCTCAGACCTGCACCTATTTTCTGTTTTCTATGGACCTTTGTAAATGCTCCCACGATGCACTTGAGCTCAATTGGATATAGGTGACCCACAAATGGTAGAAAAAAAGAATCCTTGAAACAAATTCTCCATCAGATTGCAAATGTTGGAAATCTGAAGAACAAAAAATAGTGGAAACACACAGCAGGATAGGCAGCATCTGTGGAAAGAGAGACGGCGTTAACATTTCTGGGGCCTCTTCCTTGGATTAAAGGTAGTTTTAAAATTAATATTTGTATTGTTTAGTGCTGGAAGGTGAACATTTCCTCATCTATCTTTTGAAAGTCGGATGGTGTTCCTGGAATCCTTACCCTAATGGTCGTGGAGATGACTCATTAAGAACCAAACACAAAACGCTGGGGGATCTCAAATGGGTCAAAAGTTCATAAGTTATCGGAGCAGAATTAGGCCATTTGGCCCCACAAGTCGTGTCTATTAACCAGCGATCCCCGCACACTAGCACTATCCTACACACGAGGGACAATTTGCAATTTTTGCAAAAGCCAATTAACCGACTAACGTGTACGTCTTTGGAGTGTGGCAGGAAACTGGAGCTCACGGGGAAAACCCACGTGGCCACGGGGAGAACGTACAAACTCCGCACAGACAGCACCCGTGGTCAGGGTTGAGCCCGCGTCTTTGACGCTGTACGGCAACAACTCTACCGCTGCGCCATCGTGCCGCCCACATCTGTGAAATTCCAAAAAGAAGCTTGCAACATGCCTTTTGTTTGCACTGCCAATATTGTGCAGAGTTTGGGAATCAGTAAATTCTTCATCCAGCGAATCCACTCTTTTCAGTTCTTTGTTAGTGTTGGAATGGACGTCAATAAGCTTTCTCCGCGCCTGAAGGCCATTTCCATTCTTTTAGGGACATCGGCAATCCCAGCTGCTTCGTTTCAAATTGGATCATGACTTGGCATCTTCTTCTGAAAATAAAAGCAAGTGCCACTCGGAAATTAAGGCCATCTGTGAATTCTGTTGACCCGTCTTGGTGGCACTGCAAGCGAACTGCTGCACTGTTTAGTCTCCACACCAACAAATAGACTCCCTCTTTCGAAGAAGCATGAAGCAATGCTTACCCCTGCATATGGACTTCATGAGAACACCTGCTTTTATCAATCGGCCGAGACAACTGTCGCTGCCAGAGTGTGATTGGAAGCCATAACTGAGTTTACAAACAGCAAATACAACTCCGTGTTTGGACTCTGAGGCTTTGCAGCTGTGACACTTCTGTTTGCTCCTGAGATGCTTTTTTAAACAGGCCCTTCGGCCCGGCCAGTCCGCACCGACCAGCGATCCCTGCACGCTAACATTATCCTACACACACGAGAGCCAATTTATAATGATATCAAGCCAATTAACCTACAAACCTGTACAGCTTTGGAGCGTGGGAGGAAACTGGAGATCCCGGACAAAACCCACGCAGGTCACGGGGAGAACGTACAAATTCCGTTCAGACAGGCACCCGTAGTCAGTATCGAACCCGGGTCTCTGGCTCTGTGAGGCAGCAACTCTACCGCTGCGCAGCTTATGATTTCAGACTTATCAACCAATCCAATACCAATAGTGATGGCCCACGACTAACCTTTGTATTATTTTTTTCCCTGTTTTCAATTTAATAGAATTAGTTATTAAAAATAACAGGCTCAATATGAATTCACAGTTAGAGCTGCTGCTTCACAGTACCAGAGACCCGGGTTCGATCCTGATCTCTGTTTCTCTCTGTGCGGATATTGCACATTCTCCCTGTGACCGAGTGGGTTTCCTCCAGGTGTTCAGGTTTCCTCCCACATCCCAAAGACGTGCGGCCTTTCAGATTAATTGGCCCCTGTAAATTGCACTTGGCGTGTAAGGAGTGGATGCTTTCAAGAGAGAGTTAGATAGAGCTCTTAAAGATAGCGGAGTCAGGGAATATGGGGAGAAGGCAGGAACAGGGTACTGACTATGGATGATCAGCCATAATCACAGTGAATGGCGGTGCTGGATCGAAGGGCCGAATGGCCTACTCCTGTACCTATTATCTATTGTCTATTGTCAAAAATGGAACAAACTGGTGTGAATGGGTGATCAATGGTCGGTGTGGAGCTGGTGAGCTGAAGATGCCTGTTTCTCGAAACTAAACTCATATAACCAAAGTCTATGGACAGAGCTGGTAATGTGTTGTCAGCACTTGGGCTTTGCAGAGAATGCAAGTACCCAGAACATACATGATTTAACACAATTTAAAAAAAAATCAGAAATCATTCTTTTTCTGCCTCTGAATTTTCACAACTTGCTGGCATAATCCTTCGAGGATAGGGACATTTACCAAGTTAAAAATTCCATTTGTAGTTTTATTATTATTAAAAGCTTATTGCTCCAATATTCTCAATTTAACCTCTCCCAATGAAAACGGGAATTGGCAATGGACACAGTTTGCAGCCACAGTTCATTAGTTCCATTGAGACACAATGTAAAGGGTTCCATTTAAACCTTCATTTGTCATAACAAAGCACTGGGGTGTGAGTGTAGTTAATTACAGCTATGATTTAATATTTTATATTGCTTAGTTGTACTTAAACTGCAGAAGAGGCTTCTTAGGAGTGTGACTGCATAGCCTGCTGCTGCTTAGAAAAGGTAAAACTCAACTAAAAATTGGGTAAAATGGTGATCTTGCTTCAATTTGTCCTCTGCAAAGATTCACATATTCCCAGATTTATATTCCCAGATTCTGCAAAGATTAAAATATTCCCAGATTTATTGAGATACAATATTTGTTCTCAATGATGGTTGCGTTCTGTTTATGACCTGCAGTTTCAAAGTGTGATCTAGTCTCCAGCAACTTTGAACCAAATTTCTGTACAATATAAAGAACCGACCTTGTATGATTGCTGAATTAATGTGCGGCACGATGGCGCAGTGATAGAGTTGCTGTCTTGCAGCGCCAGAGACCCAGGTGTGATACTGACTACGGGAGCTGTCCGTGCAGAGTTTGTCTGTTCTCCCTGTGACATGCGTGGGTTTTCCCCAGTTTCCTCCCACACTCAAAAGATGTACGGGTTTGTAGGTTAATTGGCTTGGTATGATTGTAAATTGTCCCCAGATATGTTGGGATAGTGTTAACATGAGGAGGCCGCCAGTCAGCGCGGACTCTGTGGGCCGAAGGACCTGTTTTCGCACTGTATCTCTGAAATAAACTAAACTAAACTGAAATAATCTGCAGTATGTGAAGAATATACATCTTCTAGATGCGCTGGGACGCATCCTCAGTGATGTGACCTGGGGTCATCGGGTGTTTCGAGTCTCACAACATCAGACACCCTCGCCCAGGCGACCCAGCCGGGGTTGATCAGGCCCCGACTTGCGTCCCAGCAGCAACCGCCCACGGATCAGCCATCTTAATAACTACTCTGCAGGGGTTGGGAGACTCTAGTGCATGGAGGGACTGGGCTCTGTGGGGTGACTCCTGGCCGGGCTCCTCCCGCGTCTCACCAGGTTCAAGGCCTGTGCGCTGCACCTCTTTATCCTTCTCCAAGCATTTCATTCTCGCCTAATGGATGCTTAGGCCACGATGGTTCATTAGGCCTTTCCGTAGCTTTGTTGGGTGTCTTTCTAACGAAAGACACAGACTGGGGTGCTAACCCAGCCTTTCCGGGGTGCCGTCTTTCCGTGCCGTCCACTGTCTTTCCAGTTGTCACCAAACTATTCCTGGTTGTCACCCAGTCTATTCCTAGGTGCCACTGACTTCAATGTGAAAAATATACATCTTCTAGATGCGCTGGGACACATCCTCAGTGACTTATAACTTCCTTCTGTAAGAAATTATGACATAAGGGAAATTATACAAGTGTCTATTTTAATAAAGACTGAAAATCTTTTGGGAATAATCGAGGATTACAGTTTTAAAGTAAACAAGATCAAAGAAATTAGCTATAGTGAAAAGCTATTGTTGAGACATTAATGGGATTGAAGGCTGATGGAACACTAGGATCTGATGGTCTGTATACTAATATTCTGAAAGAGGCAATATAACCCAGAGTATGTGGTCAGAGCAAATAATCTATTCTCTGCACTTAACATTATTATCCCAGCCATTTTGGGGCAGCATGGTGGCGCAACCATGGAGTTGCTGCCTCATTGTGCCAGAGACCCGGGTTCGATCCTGACTGCGGGGGCTGTCTGTTCGAAGTTAGTACATTCTCCCCGCGACCATTTGGGTTTCGTCCGGGTGCTCTGGTCTCCTGCCATATTCCAAATACATGCCGGTTTGAAGGTTAATTGACACGGTAACATTGTGCGTTGTCCTTTGTGTGTGGGGTGGCGTTAGTGTGCGGGGATCGCTGGTCAGCTTTGACTCGGTGAGCCGAGGGGACTGTTTACGCGCTGTATCTCTAACGTCGGAATAAAAGCCCAAAGGGATGTGTAAGAGGCACTAACTAAACTAAATCTACTGGATAGTAAGCATACTACTGGATAGAAAATCGACTTGATTAGTACGGGTGTCAGGGGTTATGGGGAGAAGGCAGGAGAATGGAGTTGAGAGGGAAAGATAGTCATAATTGAATGGTGACGTAGACTCGAGAGGATGAATGGCCCAATTCTGCCCCTGGAACTTATGAACTTATGGTCTTGACCCGAAACATCACCCATACCTTCTCTCCAGAGAAGCTGCCTGTCCCTCTGAGTTACTCCAGCTTTTCTTGTGTCTATCATCGGTTTAAACCTGCAGTTCCTCCCTACACATATATGTCGTGAGTTTGGTAGTCATCTTCCAAGATTCCACTGTCTCCACAGAAGATAACAAACCTAACCCCTGGGAGAGAGAAACAAGGCCTGCAGTTCCCTTGACTTGTCCACGCTTAAATAAATGTACATTAGCCACCCTCCAGTCCTCTGGTGAATCCCTGAGGCTAAAGATGATGCAAATATCTCTGCCAGTGTCCTTTCCTACAATGTCCCAGGACACACTTAATCAGGGCCTGAGGATTTATCCAACCTAAAATATCCTTTAAGACTGCTGGCACCTCCTCTACTGCAGCTTGGAATTCCTCAATTCCTTCCCCCATCCCCACCCCCATGGCTTCCCGCTCAGTAACGACAGCGGTGAAGTATTCATTTAACGCCTAGTCCGTCGCCTATGACTCGGCACATAGTTGACCTTGTTGATCTGTAAAATAGGGTCTTCATATCACCATGTATTTTCTCTCTCCTTCCCCCCCCCCCCCCCCCCACCCTCCACTACTAACACATATTCCTGTTAATAACAGGACTTCCCAATATCGTTTTGGTTGTGAAGGAAATAAATATCAGGCGACATGGTGGCGTAGCGGTAGAGTTGCTGCCTTACAGATTACAAAACGTTGATTCAATTGTTGTCTTTAGACTTTAGACTTTAGAAATACAGCACGGAAACAGGCCATTGGGCCCACCCAGGCCGTGCCGACCAGCGATCCCCATACGCTAACACTATCCAACATACCAGGGACCATTTCCAATTTTACCAGGCCAATTAACCTACAAACCTGCATGTCTTTGGAGTGTGGGAGGAAACCGGAGCACCCAGAGAAAACCCAAGCGGTCCCAGGGAGAACGTACAGACCTCTGCACGGACAGCACCCGCAGTCAGGATCGAACCCGGGTCACTGGTGCTGCAAGGCAGCAACTCTACCACTGCGCCACCGTGCCACCCGATAGTTCTTCTTCTTTTTGTGTCCCATCTTGTGACAAATGTTGACCTCGCTGTCATCGTCCGCCCTGAAAAGGACGCAAGCTTCCGGCGACAATCAGTGGGAGCCATCACTTGTCGCAATAGATGACGGTGGTGGCAGAATTAGCTCAGGATAACCCAGTTTCCAGCCCCGCGATGTGTACGCTTCTGCTATGGGGCCCCCGATAGCTGAGTGGTTAGAATTCACGTCATTCCATGTGACATACCCTTTTCTGCTATTGAGATGGGTTTATGTCACTGCTGATCAAGCTCTTTAACAACCTGCTCCGTGTAATATACCGTGACAAACTGTGATGGTATAAGTAAAGTACAAAAAAGACACAAATTAAACCCATACAGTGCATCTCATTGATAAAAGTGAGGCATTGCATCAGAAGTAATTAACGTGTTTTGGAAATTATACCACAAGCCATGCTTTGTTCCTGCCGTGAGCAGCAGAGACGACAGTCTCCATTTGAAGGGGATTATTGAGTGGTGAAATAAGGAAAGACCGTTCTGCTGTCTCAACGCAAAATGCTTCATTTTAAAAGAGCTGAAAAAATAACCGCACCACGCTGTTCCAGTGTGATACTCTCGTGAGTTGTGACTGACTTGTATTATTTAGAAGCTGAAGGGTAGCATGGAAACACTACTTACCTTAGGTGAAGAGTCCTTGATCACAACACAGCCCCCCTTCAGTTTGGAAACATTGGAAATAAATTGGAGAAAATGAATAAGATAGTCCTTATTCTTATGCAGTACTCCTTTTATATTATTCAAATGTGGTACCACGCTGCTGAAAACATTGGGGAACATTTTCTTTTCTCATCCTCTGCCAGGTTGCCTGCGCTTTGAGTCTTAATATTAACTCTAAACACTGCAGGGCTCTGGAATAGCGCATGAGTCATGGCTAATCTCCTTCAGATACCACTGAGTGCTCAGAATACTAATGCACATTGCACCCCACCATAGAGCGTTTTCATTACAATTGATGCAGGGAAAATGTCCCCCATTTTGGGGGAGTCCAGAACCAGGGGTCACAGTTTAAGAATAAGGGGTAGGCCATTTAGGACTGAGATGAGGAAAACCGTTTTCACCCAAAGAGTTGTGAATCTGTGGAATTCTCTGCCACAGAGAGTTAGATTTAGCTCTTGGGGTTAAAGGAATCAAGCGATATGGGGAAAAAGCAGGAACGGGTTACTGATTTTGGATGATCAGCCATGATCATATTGAATGGCGGTGCTAGCTCGAAGGACCAAATGGCCTGCTCCTGCACCTAATTTTTCTATGTTTCTATGTCCTTGGAATTTCACGTATCTCCATTTTGAAAACATACTCCAGAAAAAGGCGATGGAAGGCACAAAACACAGGAGAGGCAAGCATTGTCCTTCATTCACTCAAGAAATCTCTTAGGAATGGGTTGAAAACTCCAAGCCGAGTTCCAGCAGAGATGGTTCACCACATTTGACTTCTCATTCAGTAGCTTCAGCCAAAGAAGGGTGGACAACATTTTGAAATGTCCTGTAAGCCTGACAGGACTGGGTTCAGAGAGTCTTGACTCTTGAATCAGAAGAAGAAGGGATTCAAATGTCACTCCAGGGACTTGGATCGTATTTTAGTCCAGCATCAAGGATGTGCTATCTTAGAAACATAGAAACATAGAAAATAGGTGCAGTAGTCGAGCCTGCACTGCCATTCAATGTGATCATGGCTGATCATCCAACTCAGTATCCCGTACCTGCCTTCTCTCCATACCCCCTGATCCCTTTAGCCACAAGTGCCACATCGAACGCCCTCTTAAATATAGCCAATGAACTGGCCTCAACTACCTTCTGTGGCAGAGAATTCCAGAGACTCACCACTCTCTGTGTAAAGAATGTTTTCCTCATTTCGGTCCTAAAGGAATTCCCCCTTATCCTTAGACTGTGACCCCTTGTTCTGGACTCCCCCAACATCGGGAACAATCTTCCAGCATCTAGCTTGTCCAACCCCTTAAGAATTTTGTAAGTTTCTATAAGATCCCCCCTCAATCTTCTAAATTCCAGCGAGTACAAGCTGAGTCTATCCAATCTTTCCTCATATGAAAGTCCTAACATCCCAGGAATCAGTCTGGTAAATCTTCTCTGTACCCCCTCTATGGCAAGGATGTCTTTCCTCAGATTTGGAGACCAAAACTGTACGCAATACTCCAGGTGTGGCCTCACCAAAACCCTGTACAACTGCAGTAAAACCTCCCTGCTCCTATACTCAAATCCTTTCGCTATGAATGCTAACATACCATTTGCTTTCTTCACTGCCTGCTGCACCTGCATGCCTACTTTCAATGACTGGTGTACCATGACACCCAGGTCTTGTTGCATCTCCCCCTTTCCTAATCTGCCACCATTCAGATAATAGTCTACCCTCATGTTTTTGCCACCAAAGTGGATAACCTCACATTTATCCACATTGTACTGCATCTGCCATGCATCTGCCCATTCACTCAGCCTATCCAAATCACCCTGCAGCCTCCAAGCATCCTCCTCACACCTAACTTGTTGAAGATACTTTGCTCGAGAAAAAGTGATAACTGCATTTAACTAGGAGGTAAAGGAACAGCAGATGCTGGAACCTTGAGCAATACACAATACACAAGTGTTGGATTAACTCAGCTGGTTCTAGGTCCTGTAGGTTAACTCGGGCAACATCTATGGGGGATATGGAAAGGCAAAGTATCCAGTCTGGACTCTTCTTCAGACTGAACGTTTTGGAGAAGGGTCCGGACCCAAAACGTCACCGATCCATGTCTTCCAGAGATGCTGCCTGACTCACTGAATTACTCCAGAATTTATTCCATTTATCTACTCAGGCACATGTATAGATCTCATGAAAGATGCCCTAAAGAAGGTTTATCCCACGATCAACATCCCTAATACAGAGGGCATCTTGCTATTGAAGGCTTCCCATGTTTAATATGGGTAGCCGATTCCCTTTGCTTTGATGCGTAAGGAGGAACTGCAGATGCTGGTTTACACCGAAGATCGATCCAAAATGCTGGAGTAACTCAGCGGGTCAGACAACATCTTTGGAGTAAAGGAATAGGTGACGTCTCAATCCCAATCTTCACTATTCCCCGCTCCAGAGATGCTGCCTGACCCGCTGAGTTACTCCAGGATTCTGTGTCTTTTCTTTTGATTGCAGGGCTAAAGTACAAAATTGACTGTACTGGAAAATCTTGAGGATGAATGCAACTTTAACAACAGACAATATATAGGTAAGATTTAGGATCAGCTGCAAATTTGATTTTTTTTTTTAAATCAAAGAACCTAACAATTTTTTTTTTGTGAGACAAGTCAATGTTCCAAAATTTACTACTGGAAGCTGTCTCCCATCATCCAGCCACCCAGAACTGACTGCATTAGTCAGCTTGTTTAAAAAGGAACTGCAGATGCTGGAAAAATGGACGGTAGATAAAAATGCTGGAGAAACTCAGCGGGTGAGGCAGCATCTATGGAGCGAAGGAATAGGCGACATTTCGGGTCAAAATCCTTCTTCAGACTATCTATTAGTCAGCTTTGTGGTTTTCATTACAATTAATTACCCCCAAAATCACTGTAACATAGGCAGAGGTGACCTCCTTACATAGAGAGTAATGGGCCTTGGCAGTGTTGCAGTGCTAATGTTTTAGATGCCAGAGAGGTCAAACTGGGGTGTCATTTCAGGTTTTGCTTGGGGTGGGTGGGGGGCAAGCTAGTCTTCCAAGAGGGTCAAACAAGATGATAGCCTATCATCACTTCCCAGTGTATAACTAGTACAATAATACATATAATACTTAATTTAATAATATGACAAAATGTTGCACTCACTAATTATCATGAAATATAATTATCAAGCAAGTAAAGAAAAAAGACGGTAATCATGTATTTTACCAATTTACAAGTAATTACCTACATACTAAATGCCACCAATGGGAGGTTTCAGGATAATTTCCACACAGGGTCAGGCGTAATATGTGTTCTGGGGTCTGAAGCAACTCTTGCCCTGGTGTCCTCTGCTGATCTGTGCTACCGCAGCCATGATGTGACGTGCGGCTCAGGATTCCACTGAACCAGAGGAAGTCCGTGGAGTTTAACGGACATAAGTGCTGATACATGATTTATGAGAATTCTTGAGCATGTTGGTGTTATTACCAAGTTCATGTGACTGAATCCCCACTCACACTCAGCACTGTACAGTAGAATAACTTGTGAACAGCTCAGTAATGGGCGTATATCTTGGGGGATGCTGCCTCCACGATACTCCACATCATCTCTGAAGGCACTTATCACGGAGGAAGAAGAGAGCTCAAACCTCTTACAGGGAGATGATAATTAGGTGGTATTTCAGCAGGCCAACTGCATTTATCAAGGACACACAATTAATTTAGCTGGGATTTATACATACTATGAGGTTCAGAAAAATGAGAACCTTTCAAGGATGTTGTCGTGAACATACGGTGCTGCAAATTGTTTCTAAGACTGGTAAGAAACTGTTGATAATTAACGGAGATGATTTTGTTGTTGCCTGTTAAGGTAATTTCTCCAAACCTCCCCTTTCCTCTTGAGCTTCTAGAGGTTTTGTACCAGGTTGCTCTTTCAGTCCATGCAGTGATCTTATGCTCCGTTGGATCAGTTTGTCTGCATAAACAACCGTAGAAGTGTGTTTCTGTACACACTCTGACAGTAAACCACGTTAATGCAACGTGTCATACATTAGAGCAAAATCCAATAGAAACTGTTCTGAAGAGAGTCTTGGCGACAGACCTTCATAGGTTTTTCTGTCACGCCCAGATCTTGTTTCATCCTTCGTTGCCTTTTCAAAATGAAGACACGGTGCATCATAATTTTGCCACACTGCTGACACTGTTCGAAAGGAGCTGGGTGGCCACCCACCTGGTGCCCAGAACACAGCCTGTTTTACAAATTTGTTGTTCTAGTTGAGAGGCACATTCAGACAGTTCCTTTTGATTTACAGGTGATCTACTGTAAACTGTGGGTGATCTACTGTGATCTACTGTGAGTCCACAAATGATTGTCCACAAATGATTGAAAATGATTAATTCCATGAACTTCTCTCACCAAATCACCTACTGCCAGTTCGAATCTGTGATTAAGACGGTGCCGAATTATCACATCAGGGTAATGTTCCCTGAGAAATGTAGCAACACCAGATTTGACACCAAGCATTACGCTCGCCACATCACCGGCAAATGCTACAAGCTTCTGTTTCAAGTAAGAGTCCTCAAACCCATGGTTACTGAGATTGTTCAATAGATGCTTAGCAATAGTTGCAGTTTTCTGATCTGGCAGTTCAATTAGATCTAGAAACATAAAACGGGGATCACCTTCCTTAGCACTTTCTCATTTCAAATAAACTATTCGGGCGGTCTTGATGATCAGGCTTGTTGTTTCATCAATGAGAACAGAAATGTTGCCATTTATCTGCTTGATATGCTGGCAAATTTTCTTTTTCATATTAATGGCTATGTGGTTAATGATCTCTGCAGGACTAGTGTGGGAATGCAGTCCAATTCCAATGTCAATACCATCTTTGTTTTGAAGTTGTAGGAAGCCAGTGATCAGAGGATGGTCTGTCATTATGAGCCAAATGGTATGCAGGACGAAAAATTGAACAAGTTGTCTTTAGATGTAAAGCATTCATGATGTCACATAATTTTCCAAGAGCATCTTCACGAGCTGTATTTACAACATGTAGAGCAGCAGCGCGAGCTTTTGATAGTTTGTGATGAACAATTTTTTTTTTCTGACAGACTTCAAGCGTGTTCTTCGACCGGCTCCATAATAGGATATTTGGTACATTTGCTATTCATTTGACAGCCTCAAACCCTCAGAAGTGAAAAGTGTCAGATTGTTTATGTTTGCACATACTTCACACCCACGTTTATCATTCTTGAAGTCTAACCCGGGATAAGTTTCTTACTTTTTCTTCCACAGTTCTTCAGTCCAAACACCTGCACAGGGATGCAAGCCTGACTTCGAAACGTCACTACTTTCAGAACTACATTTGGACCCGGTTAGAAAATTTGAACTGGAAGCAGGCGAAACACAGCTTTTGTCACTTTTACTATTATCAGTTTCTTGTACGTTATTATTGTTGCACTCCTCAGCTTATTTACGAAAGAAAGAAGTTAACGTCATTTGCGTAGAAGCCATAGGGTCGTTAGTGAGAAAAATTAACTTTAGTATTAGGGAGTAATCTGCGGAGTGGCACGGACTAGCACAGATGTAGCCTTACTAATGCGACTGAGTCAGAGCAGACAGCAGGGCCCGCAACACTTAGCATTGTTGAACCCCTGTCCCACGGTCGAGTTAATTCCAAGAGTTCTCCCGAGTTTGCCCTGATACGGTAATGGCCACTCTTCGGTACTCGGGGCTCTCATAGAAACATAGAAAATAGGTGCAGGAGTAGGCCATTCGGCCCTTCGAGCCTGCACCGCCATTCAATGTGATCATGGCTGATCATCCAACTCAGTATCCCGTACCTGCCTTCTCTCCATACCCCCTGATCCCTTTAGCCACAAGTGCCACATCTAACGCCCTCTTAAATATAGCCAATGAACTGGCCTCAACTACCTTCTGTGGCAGAGAATTCCAGAGACTCACCACTCTCTGTGTAAAGAATCGTGGACATACTTCATCAGTTTTGAAAAATCTTCACGCGTCTTCCCGAGCTTATTTGCCATTAGCGAGTCTTCTTGAGTACATGCCATTAGCGCTAAGAGACGTCCCCGAACTCCCACGTACATTCTCCGTACTTACCACGAGTTTGATTTTTTTTTAAACTCGGGAGAGCTCTTGGAATGAACTCGTACCGTGGGACAGGGCTATTACTAAGCTGCAGTTATAAAAGTTACAGAATTTACCGAAAATAAAGCAAACACATTTTTGGGAATTGGAACAAACTCAACCAAGTAATCAAGTATGAAAAAAAAAAGTCGAATGAATTATTGCTAAAGCCACGAATAGCGCAGAATATTAGTATCAAAAGCGGTAGGTTGGCAACTCTGCCTCGTACCGTTTCCCTTGCAGAAATGTTTGGACAGGAAGTGTACGTGTCGATATTCACAATATCCTCACACGTGAGGTATTAATGACATGGTCACAGCGGAATCAACGTCTCCCACCGTGAGGGAAGGCAATAAAGTTCAGTCAGCTTCCTCTTTGTTCACCCGTGGTCGGGGCCTTTGATCCCTCCGCAGTCGCCGCTACAGCGACGCGATGTTCAGGCCGTCTCGCCTGGATGATCGGAACTCTTAAAGTTTACTGATGACACGACCATCCTGGGCCACATCACAGACAATAATGAGACGGCCTATAGAAAGGAGGTAAAGGCACTAAACAGCTGGTGCCAAGAAAATAACCTCTCTCTCTCTCTCAATGTCAGCAAAATTAAAGAGATCTTCTTCTTTCGTGTGGCGTGCACAGCCTAAAGTTGTAGGACAACTTGTTCAATTTGATCTTTCGTTTGTGCACGTCGAGTTGATTGCATTAGTCGAAACAGAGCGGACCACAGGTTACAATCTTCCACCCCAACTAAAGAGATGACTACAGGAGACAGCAGGGGAGTGGACACCTCCACATCGGTGATGTTGAGGTTGAAAGGGTCAGCAACTTCAAGTTCCTCGGTGTGCACATCACTGAGGACCTCTCTTGGATACTGCACACGGACAGAGTAACTAAGAAAGCCCGCCAGCGGCTCTTTTTCCTGAGAAGCCTGAGGAAGTTTGGCATGAGCGGCAGCATCCTGACAAACCTCTACAGTTGCACCATTGAGAGCCTGCTGACGGGCTGTATCACAGTCTGGTACGGGAACTGTTCTGCCCACAGCCGCAAGTCACTACAGAGAGCGGTGAAGGCGGCACAGCACATCACTGGCAACTGTCTCCCGGCCATTCAGGACATTTTCCATCGGCAGTGCCTGTGGAAGGCACACAGCATCATCAAGGACCACAGCCACCCAGCACGCAGACTGTTCTCCTTGTTACCGTCAGGCAGACGATATAGGAGCATGGCCGCAACCACAACCAGACTTAAGAACAGTTTTTATCATCATGCCATCAGGCTTCTGAACTCATAAACGCATCATATACAGTGGCTTGCAAAAGTTTTCATATCCCTTGAACTTTTCCACATTTTGTCACGTTACAACCACAAACACAATTGGGATTTTATGTGATAGACCAACACAAAGTGGTGCATAATTATGAAGTGGAAGGAAAATGATACATGGTTTCCAAATTTTATTACAAATAAAAAAACTGAAAAGTGTGGCGTGCAAAAGTATTCTGCCCCCCTGAGTCAATACTTTGTAGAACCACCTTTCGCTGCAATTCCAGCTGCAAGTCTTTTGTGGTATGTCTCTACCAGCTTTGCACATCTAGAGACTGACATTTTTGCCCATTCGTCTTTGCAAAATAGCTGAAGCTCAGTCAGATTGGATGGAGAGCGTCTGTGAACAGTAATTTCAAGGCTTGCCAGAGATTCTCAGGATTTAGGTCTGGACTTTAAATGGGCCATTCTAACACATGAATATGCTTTGATCTAAACCATTCCATTGTAGCTCTGGCTGTATGTTTAAGGTCGATGTCCTGCTGGAAGGTGAATCTCCGCCCCAGTCTCAAGTCTTTTGCAGACTCTAACAGGTTTTCTTCCAAGATTGCCCTGTATTTGGCTCCATCGATCTTCCCATCAACTCTGACCAGCTTCCCTTTCCCTGCTGAAGAAAAGCATCCCCACAGCATGATGCTACCACCACCATGTTTCACAGTGGGGATGGTGTGCTCAGGGTGAAGTGCAGTGTTAGTTTTCCACCACACATAGCGTTTTGCATTTAGGCCAAAAACTTCAATTTTGGTCTCATCAGACCAGAGCACCTTTCTCCACATGTTTGCTGTGTCCCCCACATGGCTTGTGGCAAACTGCAAACGAGACTTCTTATGGCTTTGTTTCAACAATGGCTTTCTCCTTGCCACTCTTCCATAAAGGCCCGATTTGTGGAGTGCACGACTAATAGTTGTCCTGTGGACAGATTCTCCCACCTGAGCTGTGGATCTCTGCAGCTCCTCCAGAGTTACCATGGGCCTCTTGGTTGCTTCTCTGATCAATGCTCTCCTTGCCCGGCCTGTCAGTTTAGGTGGACAGCCATGTCTTGGTTGGTTTGCAGTTGTGCCATACTCTTTCCATTATCGGATGATGGATTGAACCGTGCTCCGTGAGATGTTCAAAACTTGGGATATTTTTTTTTTTTAACCTAACCCTGCTTTAAATTTCTCCACAACTTTACCCCTGACCTGTCTGGTGTGTTCCTTGGTCTTCATGATACTGTTTGTTCACTAATGTACTCTAACAAACCTCTGAGGCCTTCACAGAACAACTGTATTTATATTGAGATTAGATTACACACAAGTGGACTCTGTTTACTAATTAGGCGACTTCTGAAGGCAATTGGTTGCACTGGATTTTATTTAGGGGTATCAGAGTAAAGGGGGCTGAATACGTTTGCACACCATACTTGTCAGTTTTTAATTTTTTTTTAATTTGAAAACCATGTATTATTTTCCTTCTACTTCACAATTATGCGCCACTTTGTGTTGATCTATCACATAAAATCCCAATAAAATACATTTACGTTTGTGGTTGTAACGTGACAAAATTTTATTTATTATTGTCTTTTATCTACCGATGTCACTTTTATCTTATCTTTTTTACCTTAATTTTATCCTTGTAATATCATTGCTGAGGTCACCCGTTGTCTTGTCAAACACATTTCATTGTACCGTTGACCGTGTGTTAACTTACATATGACAAATACAACTGAACTGAACTGAACTCCGGCATCAGAATGGAAGAACACACTCTCGGCTTGGAGTTTCCGAATCGGCCGTTTCCTACCAGAGACCGCGGCCGAGCTGGGCGTAGATTCAACACTGGCGACCCTCGGCAAAGGATCCCAGGACTCCGCGATGTTAAAGTCAGCGCCGCCCGTGGCTAGAAGCTCCGCAAACCACAGCTCATGGTGTTAAGCAGCAGGCCCAATGCTCCGGAGCTTCAACAGGTGATTCCCGGTGAGGCATCGTCCGGCTCTGCGATGGAATTCAGCGCTGCGCCCGCTGCTGAAACTCTGGCCGGTCTCCGGCAGAAATTGCTGCGCCAATCCAGTTGGTAGGCCGCGAGGAGGGGGGGCGAAGATTCGACTCAGAGGAAAGACGCATCTACGGCCAGGTAGTGACTGGGAAACAGTTTCCCCCTTCCCCCCACTCCCCACATAAAAAAGACTAAGAAACCTTTAAAATAAACTTTTAGACATACTAAAATAACTAAAAAGGGTGAAAGGACGGACAGCTGTTGGCGAGGCTGCCACACTCGATGGTGCCACCCGATTACATGTTGGCATGGTATAAATGTAAAATGTCCCTAGTGTGTAGGATAGCGTTAATGTGTGGGGATCGCTGTTCAGCACGGACTCGGTGGGCCGAAGGGCCTTTTTTCCACGCTGTATCTCTAAACTAAACTAAAAAACTAAACCACTTAAAAGTAGGTCAACAGCGAATGACCTGCAGTGTTATGTCAAAAGCAGCCTCAATTAAATAACTAGTCTTGGGATTGTCGTGGAGAAAGAAATGTGACTCTACCATGACAATGAATGTCATTTAACTGCTAATCGTTAGTATGAGAAAATGATTAAAGCATCCAGTGACTAGTGGCCAAGTAGATGGAGCATTTTGTAGTCACATTAAGCGCTAACAAACACACTTAGTGCAGGGAAGTAATCCTCTTAGGAAGGCAATTAAATGTGAGGCAAATCGGCAATTAGTTGTGAGTTTGTGAGATATCGGTCGCATTATTTGGATAAGTGGAATTCACACTATAAATTTAGATTTTAACATTAGATCAACAAGTTAAAGCTGTGATAATTTTCATCTCGAATCACGTGAAAAATGTCATATAACCCTGTAAAATAATCAGCAGGTGGCAGAATGGATTTTATGGAGGGATGTTTATTATAAATTAACATAAGACATCCAGATTTGTGTATGGTTTTTAGAATTTTTAAAAAGTTTTAGCAGTGTAGCATAGAAACAGGCCCATCAGCCCACCGAGTCCATGCCGACCAGCGATCACGCCGCACACTAGCACTAACCTACACATGAGGGACATTTTGCAATACTATCACCTGAGCAGCCGAGATAAGCAGCCTCCATCCTTCATGAGAATGACCATCAGTGTCAAGTCCAGGTCCTGCCACGTCCCCGCGACATTCAGAGACAGTAACCATAACAACAATTAGCCCCTCGTCATAAGTTGTAGGAGCAGAATGAGGCCATTCGGCCCAACAGGTCGAATGAGCCCTGATGGAGGACCTGGTGTGGGGGGATTGGGTGTGAAAATAAGATAACTTGTGAGGGAGGGGGAAGAATGAGTTAGATAGAGCTCTGGGGGCTGGTGGAATCAAAGGATATGGGGAGAAGGCAGGCATGGGTTATTGATTGGGGACGATCAGCCGTGATCACAATGAATGGCAGTGCTGGCTCGAAGGGCCAAATGGCCTCCTCCTGCACCTATTTTCTAGGTTTCTATGTAACAATGGACAATGGGAACCTGGCGTAGGGGGAACCGATGTGATGGAGAGGGGGTGGGGGGAGAACAACGTAGGAGCCGGGGTACTTTGCAAGTTTGCCAGCGCCGTAGGTGGCCGCTATTTGTACACCTTGGGTACACCAGCAAAGACAATAAAGTAATCCATTCCATTCCATCAGGCTACCCCTCCCTCCCTTAATAGACCAGTGTATGGCTGATCTATCTTTCCTTCTCGTGATGAAGCCCCGCCAGGCGCATGCGCGTCATTACATTGACGCATGTCGCATTGAACGGGCTGGAGAGCGCAGTTCCACCAGCGGTAAGTAGAAAACCTCACAGGTAAGTGTTTTAAAAAACTTTACAGCGAGATTTAAGCTCTGTAAGGCTGGCTTGCGAGTCAGCAGGAGCCTGTGGTATAGACAGTGGGGAAACAAGCGTGGGTCGCGCAGTGTTGCGGTCCCATCGCAGCGATCGGGGAAAAAAGATAAGTCCGGTGCCGGTTCCGATACTGGTGGCCGTTATTTCCGTAATTAACGACCCTCCAGCTGCTCCAGTGTCGCAGGGCACTGAGGCCACAACTGTAGGAAAGTACATACAAGGTCTGCTCTGAGTATGTGTTACCAGATTCAGTTTTCTCTTAGTATTGTGCACACAAATACACAAGAAAATGTAAAAGAAAGTGACTCTCCTCCAATACAGGAAAAGAATGTGGGGGAGACTGGAAATGGAGAAAATGCTGCAAACTTTAATCAGTCAAGGGTCCAAGACCCAGAGATTTCCCAGGCAGTCTCCGGAGTTCCATACACTGAGTATGGTGCCTATCAAGAATGGGAATCTGACTCTCCAGTGCCTTGTTTAGGTCTGGATGAGGTCTCCCTGGAGCAAGACTCGGGAGTACCAGGGCAGGAGGATACTGACCCTGAAGCTGGTGTCCCTACTTATGTGTATACACCAGAGCACAAGAGCCACGCTCCGGGTGTTCCCGATGTAGCATGACATTTTGCTATATCGGAAGGGACTGGTGAGGCTATGGACGAGAACCTGGCTGCCAACATTAATTATTTGGTTTCTCACCAGCTCCAAGAAACTGTTATGACTGAAACAGCTGAAAAATATATATAAAACACCCGTCTATTGTGCCTCGCTCAGGGTGCCAACAGTAAACTCA
The DNA here is from genome assembly GCA_963514005.1 of Raja brachyura. Next base: position 45,000,509 of record OY740796.1, read on the forward strand.
GCAATTTGGGTACCCATGAGTGTAACGATGCGAGGGCAGGAAATGTGTTTCCAGCATGTCCTCCAGCTGATATCAGTTGGCATCACTGCATTTGGGAAAGACATACAAGGGTCGACAATGTCCAAAACCCAGAAGGACATGCCTGCGTTATTCTGCAATGCCTATTTCAAACTTAATTGTATGAGAAAAATTGTCATTCAGCCAACATTACACCCAACATTTGCAGGACTTTGTAGGGCAAACAATATCCAGGCACCAGATTAATTATTAGTAAAAATCTGCCAAGACAAATTAAGGATATTTGCCTTATAAAACTTCTCATCCCTGCTCCGAGAAAACAAGCAGGTTGGATACGAAGGGGGTTTGATTCTGGGGCAGGGACCAGCAGAGGCAGGGAGATGGGTAGAAAGTATTATACCCAGTACAGCCCACATCAACCCTTATACTGGGAGACGGAGATCTTCTAGTTCGTTTATGGAGGTACAGAAACTTCATTCTATCACAGATAGAACTTCTGGGGAACAACCTCTGGTTGGGGGTAGATTACAATTGTTTTATGATGAATGGTGCTGCATAATATCTGATCGGTTTATACTAGATACTGTGTCAGGCTCTACAATAGAATTATGGCAGGAGTTGATCCACCTGTACAGAATAGGCCTAATAGAGTCTTGGTGTTTGCTGCAACAGAAACTCGTCAGGTAGAAAAAGAGATTAAAGATTTATTCCAGAAAGGGAGAATTGAAAGAATGGTGAATCGTCCTCAACAATTTGTGTCCAATATATCCCCAGACCAAAGAAAGTTGGGGGTTGCAGACTCATTCTGGACTTCACAAACTTAAATTCATATGTTCAGTATAGACATTTAAAACAGACACCTTCAACACTGCAAAGCAGCTGTTGTCACAAGGGTGTTATATGGCTACTATAGACCTAAAAAGATGCTTATTATTCAGTACCAATTCATCATCATAATTATCGCAGGTACTTGAAATTAATTGAAGGGGTCAGCTGAGGCAATTTAAAGAATTACCTAATGGGTTAACTTTAGCTCTCAGGCTGTTCACAACATTATTGAAACCAGCACCGGTATTACTGAGGGCTCAGAATCACATGGTAATGGCTTATCTAGAGGATATGTTAATTGTAAATGCCACTCAGGAGACAGCTGAAGAACTGGTTTCAGCAACCACAAGCCTATTTGAAAGGCTAGGGTTTCTGATCCATCCAACAAAATCTAAGTTACAGCCATCCAAAACAATTGATTATTTGGGGTTTGTCATGAATTCAGTTGATATGTCAGTAACTTTGCCAACAGCTGAAGTTGTGGATATTACAAATGCGTGTACTTATCTCGCTGAGAAACCTTATGCCTCCATTTGAGAAGTAGCCAGGGTTATTGGTAGCAGCGCGTCCTGCTGTAGAGTTTGGACCTCTGCACTATCAAAGTCTGCAATGAGCCAGAGAACAAGCACTAAAACAGGGGCAGGTCATTTTGATAGGTCCATGCAGTTGCCAACTACACCCTTAGCTGAATTGCAATAGTGCATTATCAATGTTGCACAAGCTACTAAAAATATTTTGGTTCAGCAACCTTCAATGGTTTTACAGACTGGTGTGAGCGCTCTCGGATGGGGAGCTACGGACAGCAAATCGAGCTGTGGTGGTCGATGGAGTGTCCAAGAGGATTTAATTCTCCAAACACATGGTATAAATTATTTGGAGTTATTAAGGGCATTTTATGCATTGAAAGTCTATTGTTCTACAATGAATGATTCACATGCTCAACTCCAGGTGCACAATACCACAGCTGTGGCATATATCAATCACATGGGAGGAGTAGGATCAGAATCATCTGATAATCTGACCAACCTCATGTAGTACTGGTGTATTTCCAGGAATATCTGGCTCTCAGCTATCTACCTACCAGGGAGAGACAATGTGGTGTGACAATTTTAATACAAATTCCCCGAAGCCTAGATATACAGAAATCTGGGATGTCAGTATAGTTCTCACATGGCTTTGACAGTGGGCTCCAATTACATCACTGTTTCAGAAGTAACGTTTAACGCGGTTATGCTCATATGGTATCAGCAAAACGAGTACAAACATTGCAAATCTTCCGACTAGATTGTATGCATTTGTCTGCAGATAAAATTATTTTTATGTCTATGATCTAATCAAGCAAAACAGACCAGTAATGGCTGGAACCAAGGTATTTTAAAGTGTACCCTGTGGACCAAGCACTATGTGTGGTTAAGCATTTGGGTCAATATATTGAAGTAACTAAGAGTCTCGGTGGTTCTGAGACAGCAATGCTCATTACCCACAAAAAATGTAAAATAAAACTAAAATAATAATAAATAAATAAATTAAAACATATAAAAACTGTCAGTGTAAACTATTTCTAGATTGTTAAAACAGGTTCTGGATTTAGCTGGAGTGGACACTCATGTGTTTAAATCCCACTCCACCAAGGCGGCCTCAACATCCGCAGCGAAGGAGCAGGACGTGCCGCTCGACCAAATCCTCGAGGCCGCAGGATTGTCTAAAGGAGAGAATTTTCTAAGATTTATGATAAACCTGTTGTTAAAGTGCCACGGTTTGGGTTTGCTGTGTTAGGTCCGGTTTAATTTGTGTGCTTTGTTTTCATATCATTTCTTTGTAATTTCCCCCTGGGATAGAGGGGTTATTACTTTCCTTTGTTATCGATATTATTATTATTAAAATAGTTATTGAATAATTTGAAGCAATGTTCAATATATTATTTATTCACTACTGTGTCAACTGAAGCAGTGTGTCGTATGGAGTGCATCTACGGTATGAAATCACAGAGCTTTGAAATCTTCACGTAGTCACTCGCGTGACTCTGAAGTAAAATAGTAAGATTAAACGAGAACTTACCAGTTCAAAGTTTGATCCTTACTTTATGACGCGTTACGATGAGGAATTACGTGCCCTCCACTCCCGGCCCTCATAATCGAAAGGATCATCTGGTAGTTCTAGTCTTCTGAAAGCCTTACTATCTTACTTCGGCTATCGGTTTCTGTGTTTTCACGACGCTGCTTTGAAGTATGACGTGCATGCGCCTGGCGGGGCTTCTTCACGTAATCCCTCATCGTAACTCCTCATATAATAAGGATCAAACTTCGAACTGGTAAATTCTCATTTAATCTTACTATTCTCCTGCCTTAACCCCTGACACCTGTACTAATCATTGATCATAATATTACCTGAACCAGGCGCTCAATTGCCATGGCTGCAAAAGTTTGCCAGAGTTGGTGTATGCAGTAGTGGTGAACTTATCTCTTTGCTGGAATCTAGTCACGCGAGTGACTACGTGAAGATTTCAAAGCTCTGTGATTTCATGCCGTAGATGCACTCCATACGACACACTGCTTCAGTTGACACAGTAGTGAATAAATAATATATTGAACATTGCTTCAAATTATTCAATAACTATTTTAATTTTTTGAAGTTCACTCCAGGAACAGAGAATATATTCTGCATTCATTTACGAGTATAGGGCCAAAGATACTAAACAATTCTCTACCTCACGGGTATAAGGGCAGCACAGTCGCACAGCGGTAGAGTTGCTGCCTCACAACGCCAGAGACCTGGGTTCAATCCTGACTCTGGGTGCTGTCTGTATGGAGTTTGTACATTCTCTCTGAGACCAGGTGGGTTTTCTCCGGGTGCACAAGTTTCCTCCCACATTTCAAAGGCGTGCACGTTTGCAGGTTAATTGGCTTCTGTAAGTTGTCCCTTGTGTGTGTGTATGAATAGAACTTGTACGAACAGACGATCACAGGTCGGCACAGACTAGATGGGCCAAAGGGCCTGTTTCAACGCTGCATCTCTGACCTATTCAGCATGAAGCAATGCGCTGCCTTGCCACCCCTGTGAATTGCCAGAACACCTCACTGGTGGAGCTGCTGCCTCACAGCGCCAGAGTCCCAGGTTCGATCCTGACTACGGGTGCTGTTTTTATGGAGTTTGCACGTTCTCCCTGTGACCATGCTCCAGTTTCCTCCCACATCCCAACGATGTGTGGGTCTACAGGTTGATCGGCCTCTGCAAAATTGCCCCTGGTGTATGGGGGTTGGATGCGAAAGTGGGAAAGCAGGGAACTAGTGTGAACGGGTGATCGATGGGCGTTGAGGACTCAGTGGGACAAAGGGTCAGTTTCCAAACTAAACTGTATAAACCTCCACTGCGCTGCAAAATTGACACAATTCTGGTGTTTTTCAACTGGAAGGCAGCAAATTGTGAAGCCTTCCTCCTTATCACAGTCGGAAACATTGACCTCAATTGCCTACAAGAATTGCTATCTGTGCATGTTGATCGCTCAATAGTCATCTCAACGTCTCCTGGAAACACCCCTTCCGTCCCTAAGCCCTTGACCGCACGTTACATTAGAGCCCGTTCCATAGCAGCAACGACAGACTTGTCTCATCTGAACCACTGTTGTAAGTTAGGAAGGCTATTCCTCCCTCCCTTAATAGCTGATGTGTATGAGCAGTGAATTTGATCTCTCACTGGCACGCCCCCACCTACTCCCCCCCCCCCCCCCCCCCCCTCCACGAAGATAGACACAAAAAGCTGGAGTAACACAGCGGGTGAAGCAGCATCTCTGGAGAAAAGGAATAGGTGACGTTTGTGATCGAGGCCCTTCTTCAGGCTGAAGAAGCCAGTGATGCTGCCTGTCCCGTTGAGTTACTCCAGCTTTTTGTCCAATCTCCAATTAAGTGCAAACACATACCTTCACAGTACACTCACCCTTGGTCATTCCCTTAGAGCCTGACTTTCTTTCATTCTTTCTTTCAGTTTCGTTAAATTTCATTCATTTTCTTTCTTTTATTCATGAGGATTAACAAACTCATCAAGAAGGCTGGCTCTGTCCTGGGAGCGGAGCTGGATTCATAGGAGGTGGTCTTGGAGGGGAGGATGCACCTCAAACTGCGAAGCATCCTGGACAATACAGCTCACCCCCTCCATGACACACTGGTCAACCTGTGGAGCACCTTCAGCAACAGACTGGTTCCATCAAGATGCAGAACAGAACGACACAGGAGATCCATGGGGTAGACTGACTCTCCTCACCTCCTACCCCCCCCCCCCCCTCAATCTTTGCATATCCCCAAACCTTTCCACTCGTCACTTTAATTTCATGTTTTTCATGTATTTTGTGTTTTACGACTGTTGGCAGATCAATTTCCCTCATGGGATAAATAAAGTTCTATTGTATCGTATCGTATCTGTGCAACATAGTGCTTCCTACCTGCTGGAGCCAAGCTGATAGATATAGTAGTTGCTAATTCAGATGTCATGAAAACATCTTGAAGGCTGACCTGCTTCAGCTCTAGGCTTCTGGCCTGAGATTAGTTGTCTCCTTTGCTTACATGAGCTGGAGTAGTGCAGTGAAAACCATGTCCACTGAAGGATGGAATTCACGTTGCAATTTTGGGAAGAAGTCTTCAGCTGCTGACAGGGGACAGCTGAGAAAGACTTTTAAGCCACATTCCGCACATGCCACCCTGTCCTTCGCCCCAGGGAAAAGTCACAGCATATTCATTCTCCTCATAACTCAAGGTCCTTGTGAATATTTTCTGCACCCTCTCTAGCTTAATCATAGTCTTCCTATACGATTCGATACGATATGATAGAACTTTACTTATCTCAGGAGGGAAATTGATCTGCCAACAGTCACAAAAGAAAATGCCAGCAATACAATGCCAGCCAGAACTGCATGTTAATAGATGATCCAAACCATCACCTATCCATGTTCTCCAGAGATGCTGCTTGACCCGCTGAGTTACTCCAGAACCATGTGCCATTTTTTAATAAACCCTCATGTGCATTTCAACGTGTAGGAAGGAACTGCAGATGCTGGTTTATGCTAAAGATATACACAAACTGCTGGAGTAACTCAGCAGGTCAGGCAGCATCTCCGGAGAAGAAGGGTGAGTGACGTTTTGGGTTGGGTACACTTCTTCAGACTCAAGTCTTCAGACGCGATGGGCCCAAGGCCCTGTTTCCACGCTGTATCGCTAAACTAAACTTTGTCCTTCAAGATGCTGTGTCTTTCCCCCAAACATCTGCTTGAGTTATCAGTGAGGAATGTTTCAATTTGTTCTCCGTTGTTCCCGACTGAATAAATTAGTGATGTCTTAATAGTTTTCCAATCTTAACCTTCCAGGGTCCAAACTAATTCACCTGAATACAGCACAGTTTTCCTTTCACTATTTGTTACACAGCACAACATGGACTCGGTACTGCAAATGTACTGCACAAGAAAGCAGTAACTTGCTAAAAACGTGAAAGCCACCAAGATTGACCAGATAGAGCAGTGTGCGATGGTAAGATATGAACGATTTCAGACTGCTTTGATGGGATCTAAAGTCTGATGAAAAGCAATGATGCTACAATCTGACTTTGTGAAGCTAATTATGATCCATTAAGAACATAATGTGAAACTCATGCTTGACCTAAGCTCTCGAGCCTGAATTCTGCTGACTTGCCTGCCTTCTTTTGAGTGCTTTATGCTGGAAAGATCATTTCAATTAACATTGAACTGCTGGCTAGCAACAGTAAAGAATGATAGACACAAAAAGCTGGAGTAACTCAGTGGGTCAGGCGGCTTCTCTGGAATAAAGGAATAGGTGACGTTTTGGGTCGAGACCCCTCCTCAGACTTAGTTTAGTTTAGAGATGCGGTGTGGAAACAGACCCCTCGGCCCAACTAGTCCACGCCAACCAGCCATGACCCCGTACACTAGCACTATCCTTCACACTAGGGACAATTTACAATCTTTGCCAAAGCCAATCAACCTGCAAACCTGTAGTGTGGGAGGAAACTGGAGCACCCGGAGAAAACTCCCACAGGTCAATGGAAAGAACGTACAAACTCCATGCAGACAAGCACCTGCGGTCAGGATTGAAACCGGGTCTCTGTAACTGTAAGTAGGTATGTTACAAAAGTTACCTTGAGCAGCGCTGCAGTTCTGCCGCTCCCCGTGTGCGCGACTTTGGCGCCTTTCAGAGGGGGGCGGGCTTAAAGTGCCGTTTTTCCACAGGCAGGGCAAATCGATCAATGTCGGGCAATTTCGTTGCGGAAGAAAAATCGCTCCGACATTTCATGAATGATGGTATTTTTAAATTACTCTAAATTATTTATTAACTAGAGTAATTTAAAAATCACCTTCAAAAGCCGTGAGCGCCGACAACCGGAAGGATTTTGCGTAGGGGAGAACAAAAGGTAAATAGTTTATTTTTATATTAAAAGTTGGTTTTTCGGGAGGCTTTAATAATATTTTCATGGTGCGAAATGGGGTCCAAAAAAAATGTATGAACCAGCTGTATTTTTTATACCGACTTCACCGCTAACCGCAATGTTCCAATCCACCGCATTCTACTAAAACCCACTCGCTAGTTGATTTAAATGGCCATTAATTTACAGGAATCAAACACTAAATTCCTTCCATTTGGCCCAGAAATTCATGAAAATGAGATTTAAAAATTATGTTATATTGTGGATTATTGTGTGAATGTTATTTGGACACTTAGGCAATTTAAAAAAAGTTTATCTTTTCTTAAGAAATGGATAGATGTTTAGATCTACTCATTGAATTTTATAATTAGCTACAATTAGATAACTAACTAATTATATGCTTTAATTTCAGGTCATCCAAGTAAGATTGTTTCATATTTGTTTTAGAATGCTTCAATCTATAATAACTGAAAATTTCATTGAGTTCTCTTAATTTTTAAGAAAGTTATAGGCTTTCAACTGTTCCAGATCACAGCTTTTGAGTTAAGTCAATTGAAAGGCAATGGGGAACAAGATGCTAATTTCTGAGTATGAAAATGGCCATAACTTTCTTAATACTGAAGATATGAAAGTGAATTAGGTGTCAAATTAAACTTATTTTTATGCTTTATCTGATGGGATAAATTGCAGACTTGATTTTTAAAATCTCAAAATTATGTAACATTGCTACCATACCCCCTTACCTGCGCCACCATTCCGCCCTGAGCTAGCATGGACACTCAACAGCTTCCTCTCTCTCTCCCATCTACAATTGCATCCATCAGAAGGCAGCAGAAATGAAGTCAGCTTTAACTTCAGCCCATTAATATTTCCTATTTACAGACACAACTCAGTCCAATCTCCTCTTAATTTGGCTTTATAAATACATACTCCTGGAATGTGATGAATTGTTAAATGAATATAAATAAACATTAGAGACAGTAAAATGAGCTAAATGAACCGTTCGCCGAAGTTATTAGACTTTGCAAATTATCTCCATCTGATAATAAGAGAGATTTAAGGGCATGCATTAATTCCACTGCCACGAAGTTTCATTATGAACGATGCCTTTAACTGAGAGTTGAAATGCAGATTCTTTTTAAGGATTTAAAGGAGGACTGCTGCACAAAGTGCTGGGGATGGTTCATAGGTTCATAACTCATTGGAGCAGAAGTAGGCCATTTGGCCCATTGAGTCAACTCCGCCAGTCAATCGTGGCAGATATACACAAAAAACTGGAATAACTCAATGGGTCAGGCAGCTTCTCTGGGGGAAAAGGAATAGGTGACGTTTGGGGTCAAGACCCTCCTTCGGACTCATTGTCGTAAATGTTTATTGAGTCACAGAATCATAAAGCGTGGAAACAGGCCCTTTGGCTCAACTTGCCCCCACCAGCCATCATGTCCTAGCTACACTAGTCCCACCTGCCCGCATTTGGCCAATATCCCTCCAAACCTGTCCTACCCATGTATCTGTCTAATTGTTTCTTAAACGTTTGGATAGTCCCAGCCTCAACTACCTCCTCTGGCAGCTCGTTCCATAAACCCACCACCCTTTGTGTGAAAACGTTACCCCTCAGATTCCTATTAAATCTTTTCCCCTTCACCTTAAACCTATATTCTCTGGTCCTCGATTCACCTATCTGGAGAACAGACTCTGTGCGTCTACCCGATCTATTCCTCTCACGATTTTATACACCACTATAAGATCACCCCTCATCCTCCTGTGCTTCAAGGAATGAAGTCCCAGCCTACTCAACCTCTCCCTATAGCTCAGACCCTCTAGTCCTGGCATCATCATCGTGAATCTTCTCTGTACCCTGTCTGATTTTTTTTGTCATTTTCGTGAATGGTGATTTACAGGTTTTCCAACTTCTGTGGGAAAATAACGGCATCTGTTTCGGTGCTAGTATTGGAACCGGTCAGAAAAAAACAATGCGATAGAACTTGATTTATCCTAGCAGGGAAATTGATCTGCCAACAGTCATAAAAACACAAAAAGGTGCAAAGGGCTCAAAAAGATCACCAGCAATTGGACCTGACAGGTGATCTGTTGCTAGACTTCAGGGCAGGAACAGAACTGCCAGCTCTCGAAAGGTCACTGCAATCTGCAACATTTTTATTTGAGGTACATTCCAAGCTGCCCCAGGCTACAGTACCAGCATCAGTTAATCCTCAATCCACACTGGCATCAACAAGGACTTTTTGAAGATTTATTCTGATTTTGAAAGTTGTTTTTTCTTGTAGGGTGGGATGTTTTTTTTCTTGTTTTAGCATGAAAACCCCAGATAGGAAATCTTTACACCTTCCCCAACAAAAAAAAAGTGGGAAAATGAATGATCTTAAAGTCTGAAGAAAGGTCTCGACCCGATACCTCATCTATGCCATTTTTTCTTGTGCGGTGGGATGGTTTTTTTAGTTTTAGCATGGAAATCCCAGATAGAAAATCTTCCCCAACAAAATTGTCTTTGTCAAATTTGTTGTTAATTGATCTTAAAGTCTGCAAAAGGGTCTCGACCCGAAAAGTGACCTTTTCCGTTAAGTCCGAGATGCTGCCCGATGCACAGAGTTACTCCAGCATTTTAGGTCTATCTTTGACCTTAATTGTTCACCTAAAGAGTTCACATGAAAAAGTACTCCAATACATGTTTCTGAGATCACACAATCTTGTTATAGAGTAATGCAGCAGGGAAACAGGCCCTTCGGCCCAACTGGCCCCTGCCGACCAAAATGCCCTATCTAGCTATAACACCTGCCCGCATTTAGTCGATGTTTTTTTAAACTTTTTCAATCCATATACCCTGTCCAAATATCTTTTAAATGTCAAACCTTTTCAGTATTAAGATTGTAGACAATATATTTACAGTATCATTTCTTACTGCGGTTCGGGGAAGTATTGGTGAGCATTAAATTATTGCTACCAAAGGACTTGTTAAAATATTGAGTGAAAATACAAATTGTGATGAATATATTACTTTGGTTAATTACATTCTTATGGTTATTCAAAATTGTTAGTTTGTCCTCATACCAATCTTGGCTGCATGGTATAAGCAGACATGCATTTCAGCATAAGTCTTCTGCTATATGTAGAATATTCAGTTCAATTTAGTTTAGTGTATGGTCACGTGTACCGAGGTGCAGTGAAAAGCTTTTGTTGCGTGCTAACCAGTCAGTGGAAATAAAATCCATGATTGCAATCGAGCCATTTACAGTGTATCATGATAAGTTACATAGGAAAGGTTTTGACCCGAAACGACACCCATTCCTTCTCTCCAGAGATGCTGCCTGTCCCACTGAGTTACTCCAGCATTTTGTGTCTATCATGATAAGGGAATAACGTCTAGTGCAAGGTAAAGCCGGTACAGTCCAATCAAAGATATATACATATATATCTTTGAAATTTGATCGGATTTTGCTGGGTTTAGTTAAACTAAAGATCTACCTACCTACCTACCACCCTCCCTCATTCCTAGCCTGAACCTAACGGGATTGATTTTACTTCGGCGACGCATGTGGCACCGACAGGGTGGAGAGCGCAGCTCCCACCAGCGGTAAGTTTAACCCGCAGGTAAGTCAGTGTTGAACTTCTTGCGAGTGTTTTTTAAACTCTGTAAGTCTGCAGAGCCAGCTAGAGTGTTTATGTATTTTGGATTTTTAAAAAAAACTCTGTAAATTTGGCTTGAAAATACGGCGCCAGCGAGAGTATAAGTATGTTTAAACTGTGGTAATTGAATGGAACGTGCTGAAACTGCAGTTTCCGATTTAGATCGGATCGGGAGATAAGGCTGATTTAAAAGCCGGTTCCCGCTATTTACCGCTATTTAAATGGGGTTTGGAGATAACGGCTGCGCTAAATGCCGGCTCCAAATACCCACAATTGTAAAATAAAGTCTGCTCTGTATATATGTTACCAGATGCAGTTTTCCTTTATGGAAATGTATATAACCCTGTGTTAATACAAATATTCTGTAAGCAGAATGTGCCTCTCAGAATTATAATTTTAAACATATATGATTTATGCACAAATACAAAACAATAAAGGAAGTAACTGTCCTCCAAGGGAGGACAAGAATGTGGGGGAGGCTGGAAATGGAGAAAATGCTCCACATTTGACTTAGTCAAGGGTTCTAAGACCCATGTATGTCTTCCTGTAAGGCAAGCTCCAAAGGAGTTTCCATACACTGAGTATGGTGCCTATGAAAATGGAATTCTGATTCTCCAGTACCTTGGTTAGGTCTGGATGAGGTCCCTAGAGCAAGATAAAATGCTCAAAACTCTAAACAATTAAGGGTTTTAAGACCCATGAGATTCTAAGGCAGGCTCCGAAGGAGTTTCCATACACTGAGTATGGTGCCTATGAAGAATGAGAATCTCATTCACCAGTGCCTTGCATAGGTCTGGATGAAGTCTCTCTGGAGCAAGACTCGGGAGTACCAGGGCAGGATGAAACTGACCCTGAAGCTGGTGTCCCTACTTATGTGTATACACCAGAGCACAATAGAAATGCTCCGGGTGTTCCCGATGTAGCACCAAGTTTTGCTATATCGGACTGGTGAGGCTATGGATGAACCTGGCGGCCAACATTATTTGGTTTCTCACCTACTCCAAGATACTGTTATGACTGAAACAGTAAATAATATATAATAATATTTAAAACACCCGTCTATTGTGCCTCGCTCAGGGTGCCAACAGTAATTGGGCACTCATGAGTGTAATGATGCGAGGACAGGAAATGTGTTCCAGCATGTCCTCTAGCTGATATTCAGTTGGCATCACTGCATTTGGGGAAGACACACATGGGTCGATTATGTCCAATACTTTTAATACATGCTTGCTTTACTCTGCAAAACATATTCGAACCCAATTGTATGATGAAAATTGCCATTGGCTAACATTATCCCCAAAAAATGCATGATTATGTGGGCAAGCTATAACCAGACTTATGATTGATGAATACGAACCCCTATATTAAGAGAAGGAGATCTTCTGGTTCATTTACGGAAGTACAGAAACGGCATTCCATTACACATGGAATTTCTGGGGAAACAACCTCTGGTTGGTTAAGATTACAATTGTTTTGTAATTCGGCATTAAATCTGATCAGCTTGGTGTTTGAATGTACCAGGAACTAGTCAAGTAGAGATAATATATCCCAGACACAAGTATGGGGGTTGCAGAGTCATTCTAGGACTCACAAACTTAAATTTATAGTTCAGTTTGAACATTTAAAAAAGTACACTTCAGCATTATAATGAAGTTGTTATCACAAGGCTGCTATGTGGTTATTTTTTAGACTTTAAAAAGATGCCTTATTATTCAGATACTTCAGTTAATTGGATGGGTCAGCTGAAGGAATTACCTAATGGGTTAAATTCAGCCCTCAGATTGCTCACACAATTATTGAAACCAGCACTGGTGTTAATGAGGGCTCAGAATCACATTGTAATGACTTATCTAGAGGATATGTTAATTGTAAATGGGAGACAGCTGAAGAACTGAGTTCAGCAACCATAAGCTTATTGAAAGGCTACGGTTCTGTACATCCAAACAACATGGAGGTTACAGGCATCCCAAACAATTGATTATTTGGGGTTTGTCTTTAATACAGTTGATATGTGAGTAACTTTACCAACAATTAAGGTTGGGGATGTTACAAATGCCTGTATTTGTCTTGATAAAAAAAAATATCCCACCATCCAAGAAGTAGCCAGGGTTACTGGTAAAGTGATAGCAGCATTTATGCTGTCAAATTGGGACCTCTGCATGATCAAAGTCTGCAAAGACCAGAGTATAAGAGTAAAAAGCGTGCAGGTTATTGATTAGGTCCATGCAGTTACCAACTAAAGGTTGAGCTGAATTCAATCATGGATTCTCAATATTGCACAAGTTACTAGAAGTAAAAATGTGCTTGGTCAGAAGTCTTCAGTGTTATTACAGACTGATGAGAGTGCTCTCGGATGGGGAGCTTAGGACAGCGACACCAGTTGTAGTGGTCGATGGACTGTCCAAGACGATGAATTCTCCAAATACATGGTTGAATTATTTGGAGTTATTGGGGGTGTTTTATGCATTGATAGCTGTTGTTCTACAATAAAGAACTTGCATGTTCAATTACGAGTAGACAATACCACAACTGTGGGAGAATACAATATTGGGGTAAGACAGCAGATCACGAAAGTGCAATGACAATACAGAATGAATGTTAAAATTCAAAAAGATTGTCAGGCAGTATGTGTACCAAATGTTGCTCTGTAGTGTCTGGATTAAATCTCCAGTGGTCTAAATGTGTCCCATGGGAGTCAGACCCAGGAGCATTAGCAGTGGATGCATTCTCGCTACATTGGGGAAGTATAGTATTTTATGTTTTCCCCATTTTGTCTAATTAGACAATGTGTCAGCAAAATAGAGCAAGTCTCCGCCGCAGGCATTTGGTGGTTCCAAATTGGTATTGTTCTCGGCCTTTTGGCTAAGATCAAGTGTAATATCTGTTTTTATCAGTTAATATCTGATACGTCCCTTATCTAGGAACCATTACTACACAACCATTGTTCCCATTGGTGCTTAGAATGATGATTCAGACATTCATGACAAATCACAGGTGCAGTAATTGTTGGTACATCCAGTAACAGCAGAAGTCATCCATTACATGACCGTATTAATTGTTAATCTGCACGTTCAGATGGAATGTCGGATAAGACCATGGATGTCATAACTGCAGCTTGGAGAGATAGCACCAAGAAACAAGATGTGTCATATAAGGAATGGGAATTTTTTTTGTATACAGTCAGATATATTTTATCATACTACAAATATATCGGATGTATTGGAGTTCCTTGTTATGTTGCCCCTGAGTTATAATACCATGAATGGAGCTCGGAGTGTTTTGTCCTCCTATTTAGGACTATATCAGAATTGACAACTATCGGGTCTCATCTGTTAATATCCCGATTTATGAGAGGAATTTTAATAAAATCCTACCAAACACAGATATTCAGAAATCTGGGATGTCAGTATAGTTCTCACATTGCTTCGGCAATGGACTCCAATTACGACACTGTCTTTTCAGAAGTTAATATTTAAAGTGGTTATGTTCATACCATTAATATCAGCACAATGAGTACAAATATTACAATTGTTGTGGTTAGATTGTATACAGTTGTCTGTAGATAAAATAACGTTTTATGTCAATGATCTAAGCAAGCAAAGCAAGCCAAGAAAGGCTGGAACCAATGTAATCTTTAAGACATACGCTGTCAACTAAACATTGTGTGTGGTTAACCATCTGAATTAATATATATTGAATTTAGAGTCTCCGAGATTGTGAGACATCAATGTTCATTACCCACAAGAATCATATAAAAATGACAGTACAAACTATTTCTAGATGGATAAACAGGTTCTGGATTAACTGGAGTAGACACTGATGTGTATTAATCTCAGTCCACAAGGGCAGTATCAATGTCCGCAGCGAAGGCGCAGGACGTGCCGCTCGACCAAATTCTGGAGACTGCAGGATGGTCTAAAAAAGAAACTTTCCTAGTTTTATGATAAACCTGTTGTTACAGTGCCAGAGTTGCACATGCTGTGTTGGGTTCTGTTCAAAATTGTTTGCTTTGTTGCATAACATTTGTTATTTCCCCTGGGATAGAGGGGTTATTATTTTTTGTATTATTATTATTATAAAATAAAATAAAAATAAATAAATAATAATAATAATATATTATTATAAAATAAAATAAAAATAAATAAATAATAATAATAATAAATAAATTTGAAAAAAAGGATATAGATTTATATATATATTAAAATATTTATTGCACAATTTCAAGCAATATATATTATTTACTCACTACTGTGTAAACTGAAGCAGTGTGTCGTATGGAATGATCTAAAGCATGAAAATCACAGAGCTTTAAAATCTTCACGTAGTCACTCACGTGACTCCGAAGTAAATTAGTTAGATTAAACAAGAACTTACCTGTTCAAAGTTTGATCTTTATTTTATGAGGAGTTACGATGAGGGATTACGTGCCCTCCGCTCCCAACCCTCATAATATAAATTATCATCTGATAGTTCTAATCTTGGTGAGCCTTACTATCTTACTCCGGCTATTGGTTCTGTGTTTTTCACGCCGCTGCTTTGAAGTATGCCGAACATGTGCCTGGCGGGGCTTCTTCACGTAATCCCTCCTCGTAACTCCTCATAAAATAAAGATCAAACTTCGAACAGGTAAGTTCTCATTTAATCTTACTATTATATGTGTTTGGTTAGGATCATTTCAGCTGTGGAAAACAAAATAAGTCCTTGCATTTGGCTCAGACTGGGCCAGACAGGATTGTTATAAATAATTTGATAATGCTCGAGACATAAAAAATAATTGCACCACTAATGTTAACTGAGGGCGTATGGATTCCCAGTATTGCTGACTTGAATGCTAAGTGTAGAGTGCTCATACCAAGATAGTGCTCTGGGTGACGTTAATAGGGTCAGAGAGTAAAATAAATGACATCCTCTGGCGCACATCAGGTTTGGAATGGCCACAGTCCGGTTATGATACAAAACGATACGATACAATGGAACTTTATTTATCCCAAGAGCGAAATTGATCTGCCAACAGTAATAAAACACAAAATACATGAAACATGAAATTAAAGTGATGAGTGGAAAGGATTGGGGATGTGCAAAGATTGGGGATGCGGGGGGGGGGAATGGAGGGGAGTCGGTCTACCCCCCCGACAGAAGGGGGAGGAGGAGTTGTACAGTTTGATAGCCACATGGAAGAAGGATCTCCTGTGGCCTTCTCTGCTGAATCTTGGTGGAACCAGTCTGTTGCTGAAGATGCTCCTCAGGTTGACCAGTGTGTCATGGAGGGTGTGAGCTGTTTTGTCCACGATGCTCCACAGTTTGAGGAGCCTCCTCCCTTGCAAGGCCACCTCCCATGAATCTAACTCCGGTCTCAAGATGGAGCCAACCTTCCTGATGAGTTTGTTAATGAGGTTGGGTTCAGGTCAGGTTTTACTTTTAATATCGAAAGGATCTCTGAACGGAGGTGCTTTATTTTACACGAAGACACCAGGCCGTAAACTCAGGAATACAAACATTGAACATCCACTTAGACAATAGACAATAGGTGCAGGAGTAGGCCATTCAATGTGATCATGGCTGATCATCCCCAATCAGTGCCCTGTTTCTGCCTTCTCCCCATATCCCCTGACTCCACTATCTTTAAGAGCACTATCTAGCTCTCTCTTGAAAGTATCCAGAGAACTGGCCTCCACTGCCCTCTGAGGCAGATAATTCCACAGACTCACAACTCCCTGTGAGAAAAAGTGTTTCCTCGTTTCTGTTCTAAATGGCTTACTCCTTATTCTTAAACTGTGACCCCTGGTTCTGGATTCCCTCAACATCGTGAACATGTTTCCAGTCTCTAGTGTGTCCAAGCCCTTAACAATCTTATATGTTTCAGTGAGATTTCCTCTCATCCTTCTAAACTCCAGAGTGTACAAGCCCAGCTGCTCCATTCTCTCAGCATATGACAGTCCCGCCATCCCGGGAATTAACCTTGTAAACCTACGCTGCACTCCCTCAATAGCAAGAATGTCCTTCCTCAAATTAGGGGACCAAAACTGCACACAATACTCCAGGTGTGGACTCACTAGGGCTCTGTACAACTGCAGAAGGACCTCTTTGCTCCTGTATTTGATTCCTCTTGTTATAAAGGCCAACATGCCATTCGCTTTCTTCGCTGCCTTCTGTACCTGCATGCTTACTTTCATAGACTGATGTACAAGGACCCCCAGATCCCGTTGTACTTCCCCTTTTCCCAACTTCACGCCGTTTAGATAGTAAGCTGCCTTCCTGTTTTTGTTACCAAAGTGGATAACCTCACATTTATCCGCATTAAACTTCATCTGCCATTCATCTGCCCACTCCTCCAACCTGTCCAAGTCACCCTGCATTCTCATAGCATCCTTCTCACAGTTCATACTGCCACCCAGCTTTGTCATCTGCAAATTTGCTAATATTACTTTGAATCCCTTCATCCAAATCATTGATGTATATTGTAAATAGCTGCGGTCCCAGCACCGAGCCTTGCGGTACCCCACTAGTCACTGCCTGCCATTCTGAAAGGGACCCGTTACTCTTTGCTTCCTGTCTGCCAACCACTTCTCTATCCATGTCAGCACTCTACCCCCAATACCATGTGCCCTAATTTTGCCCACTAATCTCCTATGTGGGACCTTATCAAATGCTTTCTGAAAGTCCAGGTACACTACATCCACTGGTTCTCCCTTGTACATTTTCCTAGTTATATCTTCAAAAAATGACAGAAGATTAGTCGAGCATAATTTCCCCTTCGTAAATCCATGCTGACTCGGACCGATCCTGTTACTGCTATCCAAATGTGCAGCTATCTCATCTTTTATAATTGATTGCAGCATCTTCCTCACCACCGATGTCAGGTTAACTGGTCCATAATTCCTCATTTTCTCTCTCCCACCTTTCTGAAAAAGTGGGATAACATTAGCTACACTCCAATCCACAGGAACTGATCCGGAGTCTATAGAACATTGGAAAATTATCAGCAATGCATCCACGATTTCTAGAGCCAGTTCCTTAAGTACCCTGGGATGCAGATCACCAGGCCCTGGGGATTATCAGCCTTCAGTCCCATCAGCCTATCCAACATCATTTCCTGCCTAATGTGGTTTTCCTTCAGTTCCTCTGTCACCCCAGATCCTCTGGCCTCTATTATATCAGGAAGATTGTTTTGTCTTCCTTAGTGAAGACGGATCCAAAGTAGCTGTTCAACTCGTCTGCCATTTCCTTGTTCTCCATAATAAATTCACCTTTTTCGATCGTCAAGGGTCCAACTTTGGCCTTAACTAATTTTTTCCTCTCCACATACTTAAAGAAGGTTTTACTATCCTGCTTGATAATCTACGCTGCACTCCCTCAATAGGAAGACGTTGATGGAATGCTTGAGGGACTTGGACGTTGCAAGATGGTGACGGAACCTGGTGACTCTCTGCGTACTGTTCCAAAAGAGGATCTATTGGACTCGTGTATGGTATGATTTGTGCAGGAAGGAACTACAAATGCTGCTTTACTTCAAAGATAGGCCGAAAATGCTGGAGTAACTCAGCGGGACAGGCAGCATCTCTGGAGAGAAGGAATGAGCCGAGAGTCTTCTTCAGACGGCGATTCGGGGGAGGGGGAAACTAGAGTGCGGGATGGTACGGGTGTGAAAACAGTAGATCAAAGCAGACAATGTTCAAGGAGAAGTAGATTGGTTCATTGTTGGCTGAAGGGACCACGAGGCATACAGACTGTAAAATTAATCAGGAGGACAGTGAACTATTTGGAGAATGAAGTTGGGGAGGAAGGAAAAGTTAGATAGATCAATTATCATACCACTGGGTTGTAAAGTTGCCCAAGTGAAATATGAGTTATGATTTGATGGGCATTATGCACAACAAACATTTCACTGTATCGCTCTACATGTGACAATAAAGAATCAATTGAACTATTTTATGAACTACATAGAATATACAGCATTGAACAGGCCATTTGGCCAAACTCTTCCATGACATATAATTAGGCTCCACCTGAGCATTCTGAAATCCTTCTTTGTCACTTTGTCTCCGTAAACTTCCATGTCCTTGTCCTTAATGCGTGGGTTAATTGGTTATTTTTTAGACATCGGAGTTTAGTCTTATTTCCCCTAAATAATTAAGGTTGCTACTTTACAGTTTAGTTAGTTTACAGATACAGCGTGGAAATGAACCCTTTGGCCCACCGTGTCCGCGCCGGCCAGTAATCACTGTCACATCTTTGCCTAAGATGTGGAATAATGATAGGCTGCAACCTTCCCTCCATTGACGAACTGTACACTGCAAGGGCCAGGATGCGAGCAGGTAAGATAATTTCTGACCCCTCTCACCCTGGCCACAAACTCTTTGAATCACTTCCCTCTGGAAGGCGGCTCCGGACTGTCGAAGCTGCCACAGCCAGACATAAAAACAGTTTTTATCCACGAGTAGTTGCTCTACTCAACAGCCAAATATCTGTAGCCTCCCTTTGATCTGGTATCTTGTTGGTTCGCATGTTTGATCAATGGTGTTTTATCGTTAATGTTTTATCATTATTAATGTTTAGTGTTTTCTGAGTCATTTGTAACTGTCACTGTATGTCATGTTGTTACTTGTGGGCAGAGCACCAAGGCAAATTCCTTGTATGTGAATACTTGGCCAATAAACTTACTTACTAACTTAATACTGACACAATATTTACAGGTTACATTCCTTGGTCTCCGTGTTTATTATCTCACCCAACCATGGCCTCCTGCTTTGGCTTGCACCGTGCACATGCAATCTGACCTCCAAGTCAGCTGATACAAAGGTCAAGATATTTGCATATCATTATCATGACTCATCGACATGACAATCACCTGTACACTGCTTCTATTCTACACACTGGGGACAATTTACAGAAGCCAATTAACCTACAAACCTCAATGTCTTTGCAGTGTGGGAGGAAACCGGAGCACCCGGAGAAAACCCATGCAGCTACTCAGTGCAAACTCCGTACAGATAGCGGCAGTGGTCAGGATCGAACCCGGGTACTCTGGCGCTGTAAGGTGGCAACTCGACCGCCGCGTCACCGTTCCGCTAGTATCGTACTGATTGGGCATGGCATTGTAAGAACTGCAATCTTTCATATAATCCATCCGTTTATTCAGCTGGATATAAGAGAGCTTAAAGCCGGCACCTGAGGAAGTGCAGGGAAATGTCCATCTGCCCAGGCTGGGAGAAGAATGATATTGCTCCCATCAGCTGTTTATTTGACTCTTGCAGACAAAGAACTGTTATGATTGCTTGCAAAACAATGATGACTACGTTTCAAAAGTAATTCATTGGGTGCGAAGAGGTTTGGGAAGTCTGGGGCAGAATCAAACTGCAATATAAATGCGCATTCTAATTTTTTGTATTTTTGAGTAAGATTCATCGTGATTATCTTGGCACCTTGACACGCAAATTAATATTCTTCCTAAACCATCTACTTGTGTAAATCTTACATAATATACATAAAGGCAAGCACAATAATGGACCCATTATAGACAATGTTGTTAACTGGATGTCCTGCATCGTGACGTAAAGGTACATCACTGCACAAATTTAGGTTACTTTAGTTTGGAGGTACAGCGTGGAAACAGGCTTTTCGGCCCACCAAGTCCGCACTGCCCAGTGATCCCTGCACACTAACACTGTCCTACACACACTGTGGGCAATTTACACTTACACCAAGAGAATTAACCTACAAACCTGTACGTCTTTGGAGTGTGGGAGGAGACCAAAGATGTTGGAGAAAACCCATGTGGTCACGGGGAGAACGTACAAATTCTGTACAGACAGCGCCCGTAGTCGGGATTGAACCCGGAGTGCTGCAAGCGCTGTGAGTCTGCAACTCTACCGCTGCGCCACCGTGCTACCCTTATTCTGTGACCTCTATTGTTCTTTTGTGTACCTTGTCTCCATAGTGTAATGCGAGGCATTCATAGATATAGCTTTCACTATAATGTGCCAGAGTATCTTCTGAACAGAAAATGGTGAATGGCACTTGGGTCAGAAATGCCAGATAGTTTGAAGTGACTGATGCGGAAACCAGAATCCAATGGCTCATCCCTATATTAAAGTGATTTCATACCTGCCATGATGTATAAAGATCCATTTACAGTGTACATGCTACACTGGAATGAGATTGGTCACACCTGCGCCTCGAGATACAGTTTAAACTTCAACAATTTTATAATCAGTGTTAAATCCTATCAGCTTTTTCTTGGTCCTGGTGCGTTGCCAGTATCGCACTTCACCTTGCACTAAACATTGTCCCCTCATCACGTTCCTCTACACTGTAAATGGATTGATTGTAATGATGTATTGTCTTTTTGCTGACTGGTTCGCACGCGACAAAAAGCTTCTCACTGTACCTCGGTACATGTGACAACTTTTTGAGTGGTAGCTGGTTAATTTTTTTTTAATTTAACAGAAGTGGATCAGAAAAGGAAGGAATAGGTGACTTTTCGGGTCGAGGCCCTTAACGTCACCTATTCCTTTTCTCCAAAAATGCTGCCTGACCTGCCGAGTTACTCCAGCTTTTTGTGTCTATCTTTGGTTTAAACCAGCATCTGCAGTTTCTTCCTACACATATGTGTGAAATTTAGTTTTGCAGAGTGACACAAAAATAATGCCAAATTGTACGAAAATTGGGGGTCATGTTGTATTGCCAGTAAGTGACCAAGTGTTCATAACTTAACGGAGCAGAATTAGGCCACTCGGCCCATCAAGTCTACTACGCCATACAATCATGGCTGATCTATCTCTCCCTCTCAACCCTATTCTCCTGCCTCTCCCCATAACCCAGACACCCGTACTAATGTTATAATCACCTAGCATAACCAAAGGTGACATTCTGAAATGCAGTCTGTCTATATGTCTATCTGATGGGCTTGTTTACTTAAGCAATTTTTTCGGCGACTACAGGCGACTGCCACAACATTTTCAACATATTGAAAATTTTTCAATGACAATGGCGACAATTTTTGCTGTCGTAGGTTGACGTAGGTGCTGTCGTAGGTTGTCGCCAGGTGCCATAGGTGAATTCCATTAAAACTAGTCCCTGGCAGTCACCTAAAGAGTTGCCGAAGTGGGACAGGCCCATTTAGTTTTAGACTTATTAAACAGCCTGATATGTCTTCTTTCAAAAACTCCTCTTTTGGGAGCATCTGGAATGAGATCACTATTAAAAATAATGGATTATCCATTTAAGATAGAGATGAGGGAAAATGTTTTGTTCTCAGAGGGTCCAGAGGGTTTGGAACTCCCTTCCTCTTCATTCATGAAAGCAGTGTCTTCGGATCTTTACCCTGTAATGACAGAAATGAAATTAAGCCAAAGCAGGCCATAATGACGAAAGATATGAAAGTAGTTGGTGCAATCAGTACAACTGGGTTAAAACATCAGTGTTACTGATTCAAAGAGAGAGCTGGAGTAACTCGGCAGGTCAGGCAGCATCTCTGGAGGAACAGGATGGATGACGTTTTGGAAAAGTAGATATGGAAAAGTAAGGTGTCATAGCGACAGATCGACAGATTATGATAAGGAACTTTAGAATGGTACATTGTTAGTTGAGGGGTACCAGTAAGATATTTAAGAATTTAAAGTACTACATAGATTACATTATTCCAAATCAAAATTACATAGAATTTTTTCAAATATACCAGCCATATGTGATAAATGTCAATATTTAGAAGCTAATCTAACGCACTCATTCACAAACTGTATAAAAATTACGACCTTTTGGGCAGAAATTTTTAAGATAATCTCGAATGTTGTTAATACAAATTTGCTACCTGACTCAAAATTAATAATATTTGTAATATTAGAAACAGATCAATTAATAACAATAAATCAAAGAATTTTTATTGATTACAGTTTAATAATTGGGAAAAAACATATTGAAATTTTGGAAGGGTCCTACATCCCCCACAATTAAAATGTGGGTCACTGAAATGTCGGAGACACTTAATTTTGAAAGATTAAGACTTGTCCTTCTGGGCAAGTTGGATCAATTCAGAGGGATATGGTCTCCATTTATTGAATATTTAAAGGGTCAAAGTGGTTCGGTGCGAGAACCTGACTGATGCCTGAACAAAGAAATAGACGAAGATTTACATATAATAACCCGTGATATATCTCCAATGATGTACAAACTGCTGAAGACTTCATTCATTTTTCTGAATTTCTATCTTTATTTTATTTTTCTCTTATATTTTCTATCTATATAAAAAATGAAAAATTCATAGAAGTACAAATTAGAAATAACTGTTAATATTAATAACATTAAGAATGTATATGACATGTATATTTTTATTTTGATATGTACTTACTTCTAATAAAAATATTTAACAAAACTTTAAAAAAAATATATATATATATTTAAGACGCCTTCAACCCCGGTCGATGGATCCTTGATAAGCAAGGATTTATCAGAGGTTAGTGGGAACATGCAGTTGAGGTTACAATCTGATGTGTTGGAAGGAACTGCAGATGCTGGTTTGAACCAAAGATAGACACACAATTCTGGAGTAACTCAGCAGAACAGACAGCATCGCTGGACAGAAGGAATGGGTGACGTTTCGGGTTGAAACCCTTCTTACGACTGAAACGTCACCCATTCCTTCTATCCAGAGATGCTGCCTGTTCTGCTGAGTTACTCCAGAATCTTGAGTCTACCTACAATCTGATGGGACCTGTTTTAATCGAAAGCAGGAGTTTGTCGACTTTAGTTCATATGTTCATAAAATGTGATAAGGAATGAAATAATGGAGATTGAAGTGTAATTCCAAAAAAGACATTCAAAATATCTAAAGAACTCAGCAGAACAGACATGAGGATTGGGTTGGGTATTCACACATCATATTTATGCTTTTAAATAAATGTCGCATCATTTGAAATGTTGCGACTTCACTACCCAGGGACGGTTTATAATGTGGAATTTACTATAAAATGGAATAGTTCATAACTTGATAAGTGGTAGGAGCCGAATTAGGCCATTTGACCTGTAGATTGATGTTGTCTCGTAAACAAGAAGTTGAGACTTGAAGCTAAGCTAATTCTTCCCACGGGCCCGACTTGCTGCCTGACATGCAGAGGCAATGTGATTTAACTTTTTACAGTAATTGCATGATTTAACAAAAGCGGGGCAGCTGATTGTCTGCTGTGTGAATAGTTGCAATTTGGGCATTTCTTCTGAGGATCGCCAAGTGACTAGCTTGGCTCATAAATCGCCTGTTATCTGTGTTGGTTCTCTGCCTAGTGAGGCCCGTCAGATTGATGGTTTTGGTTTCATGCGAACTGTCTATAGGGTCAATGAATTCCGCTGTCCTGCATGCCTGTGCTGCTTCCTCCTTGTCTGGCGGGAAGCAGCAGAAAGAGTTCTTTGCATCGAGGACAGAAAATAAGGTGGCCATTTCCGACCTTTGCCGCAACATCCTCGACAGTCTTCATGGGATGGTGTGGGCACTTCATGGCAGTATTCAGTTCTTTCGAGTTTATGCACAAACGGATTTCATTTTTTCCCTTCTTGACCGTGGCAATCATGGTTGAGACCCAGTCGGTGGGGTCGCTGACTGCTTCAATTATGTCTGTGGAGGCCATGTCCTTCAGCGCAGAGTGAACCCTGTCAGTCATGGCAAATGACAAATGGTGTGGAGGTCAAGTGTCACTTCAGGGTCAATAATAATCTTGTAAGTCATGGGCAACTTGCCCAGGTTATTGTCGAAAAGATCAGGGAATTCACTCAACGGGTCCAGGGAAATTTGCTGCTTGTGGACCGTTTGTCAAAAGAGATCAGCCCCATTTCCTGACAGGCCCGGTTGCCAAGCAGAGTAACTGAATTAAAGTTCAAGACATCGAAGGTCAAATTCCTCATGGTTTTTTCAGCACACATTTCAAGTTGGTTTTGCCCAGAGGCACCGGAACCTCCCCTCCGAACGCATGTAGAGTGGATTTGTCCTTGATCAGTGGCTCGTTAGTTCTTATCTTGTTTAAGAGGTTGATTGACATAGTGTTTATTTTCGCTCCCGTGTCTAATTATGTGCCAAAATGGACGTTGTTTACAGTTACTGTCATGGTCGGATCATAATTCTTAGCAGCAGCAAGCTGAAATGAGTAGACAGTCGGGTCCTCTTGTGAGTTCATTGGAGTCTGTTCGGAGGCAGGTTCGAGCTGGAATTGGGGAGTGAGATTGTGGTCGTGCTCCGTTACATCTTTGCCATACACTAGGATATCGTGGACAATGATGGCACAAGGTAGGTCCTCGAATAATAGCTCCATAGTTCTTTGGAAGACTTCACTGGCAGAGTTGATTCCAAATGGCATTCTCAGAAACTTTTATCTGCCGAATGGGGTGGCAAATGTGGTGAGGTTTGATGACTCCTTGTCCATCAAGTCTACTCCATCATTCCATTATGGTTGATCTATCTTTCCTTCTCAACCCCATTCTCCTGCCTTTTCCCCATAATCCCTGACACCCTTGCTAATCATGCCAATCACCGCCTTACAAATATTCATTGACTTGGCCTCCACAACCGTCTGTGGCAAAGGAATTCCACAGATTCCCCACCCTCTGACTAAAGAAATTCCTCTACATGGATAACGTGGATAGATGATGTTTCAGGTCAGGGCCCTTCTTCAGACTCACGTTTCAGGTCAGTCTGAAGAAAGGCCCCGACCTGAAACGTTCCCCAGAGATGCTGCCTGACCCGCTGAGTTACTCCAGCACATTGCTTTCCTCTCATAATGAAGTACAATAGGCAGAGTGAAGAGGAGAGTGTAAAGTGGACTTCTCAGCTTTGTAGCACAATAGTTCCAGAGACAATGTGAACGAAACAGTCGGTAAAGCTATGCAACGTTATATTTATTCTTCAGCAGATATTAGGCTAGTGGGCTTTTTCACTTGACGCGGACATAATAGGCACAGCATGTCTCTGGTGGAATCTTCCCTGCTTGGAATCTCTCCGCTTATTTTCCTTTTCACCTCACATGTTGGAACGTTCTCACTGGAAACCCATTCATGATGCTAATGGGGCAGTTAGCAACAATACGGTGCAGGCCAATTATTATAAACGTTTGGCGAAATCTGTTCATTTGTCTCTTTACTTGCTCTGCCCATGAAATTTAACTTCTACTTGGGTCGCGACCCGAAAGGTCATCTTCCTATGTTTTAACCCATTGAGTTACTCCAGCACTTTGTGTCCTTTGGTGGATAAACTACTTGGGTCTCTTGAGGATAAGGGGGAAATCCTTTAGGACCGCGATGAGAAGGACTTTTTTCGCACAGAGAGTGGTGGGTCTCTGGAACTCTCTGCCACAGAGGGTAGTTGAGGCCAGTTCATTGGCTATATTTAAGAGGAAGTTAGATGTGGCTAAGGGGATCAGAGGGTATGGAGAGAAGGCAGGTACGGGATACTGAGTTGGATGATCAGCCATGATCATATTGAATGGCGGTGCAGGCTCGAAGGGCCGAATGGCCTACTCCTGCACCTAATTTCTATGTTTCTATGTAACTAGCATCTGCAGTTCCTTGTTTCTACATTTTGACTACTCCACTGTGAAATCTCCTCAAGGCGTGTGTACTTTGAAGAATTTCTCCTGTCTCTGATGGGAGTTCCGTGAGACCCTCTCTCAATGCCCCCTCCCCCCTTCGTGATTACTGCTGAACCTGAAGAAGTGTCCAGTTTACTGGTTTAGTTTAATGTCACGTGTACCAAATACAGTGAAAAGCTTTTGTTGCGTGCTAACCAGTCAGCAGAAAGACAAAATGATTACAATCGAGCCATCTACAGTGTATAAGATACATGATAAGGGAATAACATTTAGTACAAGGGAAAGCCAGCAAAGTGGAAAGGATGGAATGGAATACCTCATTGTCACATTTGACAAGGCCCAGTGAAATTCTTTGCTTGCATACACAAGGTATACATACAGCGGCTACCTACGGCGCTGACAAAGTTACAAAGGCCAATCAAGGATAGTCCAAGGGTCCCCAAAGAGGTAGATAGTAGTTCAGCACTGCTCTCTGGTTGTGATAGGATGATTCAGTTGCCTGATAACTGCTGTGAAGAAACTGTCCCTGAATCTGTACCTTTTATACCGTTTGCCTGATGGGGACACTTCTATACCGTTTGCCTGATGGGAGAGGGGAGAAGAGGGAGTGGCCGGGGTGCGTCTCATCCTTGATTATGCTGCTGGCCTTGTCGAGGCAGCGTGAGGTATAAATTAAGTCAATAGAAGGGAGTTTGGTTTGCGTGATGGTCTGGGCTGAGTCCACAATTTGCTGCAATTTCTTGCGGTCTGGGATGGAGCAGTTCCCAAACCAAGCTGTGATGCATCCTGGTAAAATGTCTTCTGTGCTGCATCTGTAGAAGTTGGTGAGAGTTGTAGGGGACGTGCCGAACCAACCGAAGCCTTCTAAGAAAATAGAGGCAATGGTGCGCTTTCTTGATCGTTACTTCATTATGGGAGAATTTGTTGGTGATATTGGCTCCTTGGAATTTGAAGTTTTCAACCATCCATGTTCTCCAGAGATGCTGCCTGACCAATTGAGTTACTCCAACATTTAATGTCCTTTACTACTTGGCAATCTTGGAGAGTTGTTAGATATGGAAAATTGATGACCTGGGGTAAATAAAAATTTTAACTTGACATCATGTTTGGCAAGGACTTTGTGGGCCGAAGTGTCTGTTCCTGTGTTGTGTTGTTCTATGTTCTATGCTCAGTTCAGTTCAGTTTAGTTTAATGTCACGTGTACCGAGGTACATTGAAAAGCTTTTTGTTGCATGCTAACCAGTCAGCAGAAAGACAATACATGATTACAATCAATCCATTTGCAGTGTATAGATACATGATAAGGGAATAACATTTGGTGCAAGGTAAAGCCAGCAAGGTAAAGTCCGGTCAAGGATAATCTGAGGGACATCAGAGGTAGATAGTACTTCAGCACTGCTAAATCGCTAATCTCCATCCCATGTTAACCCCCAAGGGGCGCCGCAAGAAGGCAGCCTCGCCAACAGTCTGTCTGTCTTTTCGTCTTTTTGTTTTGTTATTTTTCGTGTGTTTTAAAAGTTTGTGTTAATGTTCTCTGGAATGTTTTACGTGGGGGGAGGGGGGAGGGTGAAACTTGTTTTCAATCTCTTACCATGCCGGAGATGCAATTCATTCCGGATCGTAGCTCCGGTCGCTCTGTGGCCTAACATCATGGAGCTGGAGGCCTAGCTCGGGACTGACTTTGAGGCCCACTGCGGGGTCATGGACTTACCATCAGAGCTGATGCCCTGCCTGGGATCGATGCTCCAACCAATTTCACCATCGAGGAGCTCGCAGTCTTGGGTTGAGATCGATGTCGGGAAGCTCTAAACGATGCAGAAGGTTCGGCCAGCCCCGACCCGGGGTCGATCGCCTGGCGCGGGGGGGGAGCTGAGATTCCCCGCCCGATGTAGGAGCTTGATCGCCCCGACACGGAGGGCCTGACCGCCGTCTACAGATCGTCCCGTCAACGGAAGGCTCAAGGCCCCAGGCTGCGGGAGAACAAAGGGAAGAGACCTTCCATAACAGTGAGGAATATGGAGGAGTCACTGCAGTGGATATTCATGTTAAAATTTATTTTGTGTCTTTTGTTTAAGAAAGAACTGCACATGCTGGAAAAATCGAAGGTAGAGAAAAATGCTGGAGAAACGCAGTGGGTGAGGCAGTATCTATGGGGAGAGGGAATAGGCGACGTTTCGGATCAAGACCCTTCCAGTGTGTCTTGCTTTTTAATGGTATGACTGTATAGCAAATCAAATTCCTCGTATGTTGTAAAACATACTTGGTTAATAAAGTATGATTATGATGTTAAGATAAATTCTGGAATGAAACCTGAACCAAACAGAAGGAAATAGTGTAGAAAAGGGATGTTTGGGGTAAAGAGGGACATGGCTGGATATTTGGGTACATTACTGAAGGGATTAAATATTCAGAGGGGGAAGTCTGATTGTTACCTGCAGGCATGTAATGCTTATGACACAGTGAGGGGAAAGCAAGCCCCCAGGTACGTGTTTTACTGTTTAATTCGAGGCGTATTCCCTGGACATTTCATGCACAACCAGGTCTCTTGGCAGCACACCAGTAAACTCCTTCTGGTGTGATGCCTGGCACCAGCACTGTCTGTTAGCTTGGCTAGAGTAAACATTACACAAGGTGCAAAGAAAACAAGATAGATGGATGAACTGCTTTATCTGCAAGGATATCAGAGGAAGGACCTTTGCATTTAAAAATATGCTTTTATAAATGTAAATTGTCCCTAGTGTGTGTAGGGTGGTGTTAATGTGCGGGGATCGCTGGTCGGTGCGGGCTCGGTGGGACGAAGGGCCTGTTTCCACGCTGTATCTCTAAAAAGGGCAGCGCCGGATACACGGGTTCGATCCCGACCGCGGGTGCTGTCTGTTCGGAGTCTGTACCTTCTCCCTGTAACCGCTTTTGTTTCTCTCCGAGATCTTTAGTTTCCTCCCACAGTCCAAAGACGTGCAGGTTTGTAGGTTAATTGGTTTGGTATAAGTCTAAATTGTCTGTAGTGTGTGTAGGATAATGTTAGTGTGCGGGGATCACTGGCCGGTGTGGACTCGGTGGGCCGAAGGGCCTGTTCCGCGCTGTAGCTCTAAACTAAAACAAATAGCAATCACTGTATCTTTTATACCTTTAGATTTTAAAGCACAGATACAGACCTTCAGCCCACTCAGTCCGCAACGACCAGCGATCCCCGTACACTAGCACTTTCCTACACACTAGGGACAATTTAGGACTTGAGGGCCTGACTTATGGGGAGAGAATGGGTAGCCTAGGACATTATTCTCGGTACTGCAGGAGGTTGAGGGGTGATCTCATAGAGGTGTATAAGGTCCTGAGGGGAATAGATAGGGTGAATGTACCCAGAGTAGGGAGGTCAAAAACCAGTGGTTTTTCCTTAAGGTGGGAGGGGAAAGATTTGATAGGAACCTGAGGGGCAATTTTTTCTCACAGTGGGTGGTGGATGGTATAACATTATAAAGATATTTCTACGGGTAAATTTCTAAGGTATATTTCTACGGGTACATGGATAGCCTAGGTTTATAGGGATATGGGCCAAACATGGACAGATGGGATAGCGTAGATGAGGCATGTTGGTCAGCATGGCCAAAGGGCCTGTTTCCGTGCTGTATGACTCAATAACTCTGTGATGCTAAGTACTTTGTGCTTACAAGTGTTTCTAATTGGGTTGAGCTTGGGAAGACCTTTGCTGAACTTCAGCAGGACTTGGAGTTAACACTCTCACACACGTTACGATTGAGTTCAGTGGAAGTGAAAAGATCAGTCACCTCAAGTGGAAAGCATTGTCCTGGGCTTTGTTTTCCAGGTTGCACGGGTAGTTTGATAGTTGTCACGGTCAAGTTCCTTTCAGATATGAGACTGGGCGCATGCCAAAGATTTCCCTGGCTGTCACGCTTTGCGCCTGATTTCTGGAGCAAATGAACAGTGATCACAAATCTTAAGACTTTTACACACAGGCACAGGACAAGGTCAATACAGTCATCTGCTCCAGTGTGGTTTGAACTCTAATTTTCTGGTTGAGAAATTCTCATATTGGAGAAGCAGCGTATCCAGCCTTTCACTTCTTGTGGTGGCTGACAAGATGAAGACACCTGTGTCTTTGGTATTACAAAAATAAAGAGTGCGGATAACACAGCGTATTTTGTAAGTCCAGGAAGTACAAAACCTGCCTCTTTTAAATGCAAAATAACAAATTATGATCTGCAGGCACCAAGAAGAATCTCTAAAACATTTTCTAAAAGTCAAAATGAAGGGTATGTCTGGATTATGCTAATAATTCTTCCCGTGGTACA
The DNA here is from genome assembly GCA_963514005.1 of Raja brachyura. The sequence goes on from OY740796.1 coordinate 45,031,296, forward strand.
AATTATAACTTGTTTAATACAACAATCAAATGGCCTTATCATCACAGATGAAAGCGTGACAAATAATGTATGGAATGCTGGATTGTTGAAAGGATGAAGTGTAAAATTTCTTTATCTTTGTAAGAAGTGAAAACAGCTTTGTGGATTATCAGCAATTTAGTTTAGAGATACAGCACGGAAACAGGCCATTCGGCCCACCGAGTCCCCGCCGACCAACGATCCCCACACACTAACGTTATCCTACACACACTCGGGACAATTTACAGTGTTCCCAAGCCAATTAACCTACAAACCTGTATATGTTCGGAGTGTGGGAGGAAACTGGAGCTCCCGGAGAAAACCCAAGCACGGCACAGGGAGAACCATATAACAATTACAGCACGGAAACAGGCCTTCTCGGCCCTTCCAGTCCGTGCCGACCATTTATTTTCCCCTAGTCCCATCTACCTGCACTCAGACCATACCCCTCCATTCCCTTGCCGTCCATATACCTATCCACTTTACTTTTAAATGTTAAAATCGATCCTGCCTCCACCGCTTCTGCAGGAAGATCATTCCACACAGCCACCACTCTCTGAGTAAAGAAGTTCCCCCTCATGTTACCCCTAAACTTCTGTCCCTTAATTCTCATGTCATGCCCTCTTGTTTGAATCTTCCCTACCCTCAATGGGAAAAGCTTATCCACGTCAACTCTGTCTGTCCCTTTCATCATTTTAAAGACCTCAATCAAGTCCCCCCTTAACCTTCTGCGCTCCAAAGAATAAAGACCTAACTTGTTCAACCTTTCTCTGTAACGTAGTTGCTGGAACCCAGGCACCATTCTAGTAAATCTCTGTACGAACGTACAAACTCCGTACGGACAGCACCTGTAGTCAGGATCAAACTCGGGTCTCTGCCGCTGTGAGGCAGCAACGCTACTGCTGCGCCATCGTGCTGCCCCATATTTCCAAAAAAATCAGTAAAATTATTTTTATAAAATAATTCAGCTTCAGTTTTTAAAATGAATTTTACAACCAAAAGATAGGGGAGAAATATTATTTCTATTATTAAACCCTAGAGCTGAATCTCCACTGAGCGTGCAGAGACCGCATTAAATGAGAATTCATGTCTCTGCCATTTCTTTCAGCACTCGTGCAAGTAAGTGGAACTGTACTGATTATATTTCCTTTGATGCCAGCTCCAGTGCTATTCATACACAACTGATCAGAATACACTGAGAATAATGCAGCTAAATAGCATGTTAATCTTCCAAGCAGGCATGCAGCCAGTATTTGGAGATGAATGTGCAGATAGAGTTCAAGGAGTAGCTGAGGAATATGGAGAAAGAAAATGCCTTTCCCATTTTCTCGACTGTTTAAGTGAATAATTAAATGTTTTCTTCAATTAGAGGAACACGCCGCAAAGGTAGAGATCAGATGGGTGTAAATTGCAGTGAGTTGTTGACGTAGCCCAGACCATCACATAAACCAGCCTCCCTTCCATCTGCCCATCTGCATTTCATGCTGCCTCAGCAAGGCCACCAGCATAGTCAAGGACGAGTTGCAGTTGAACCATCCTACCAACAACTAGGGAGCGGGTTTGAGCTACTATCGACCTCATTAGAGAACCTCGGCCCATCTTTCATTGGACTTCACTGGACGTTATCATGCACTAATCGTTATTCCCTTTGCACTGTACCTGTACACTGTGGATGGCTCGATTGTAATCATTTATTGCCTTTCCACTGACTGGTTAGCATGCAGCAAAAGCTTTTCACTGTACCTCAGTACACGTGACAATAAACTCAATTCAACTGAACGGTTCTCTCATTAGCTAGAGTGCTTCACTGACCTCCCACCGACCTCACCTGAGATTAGCATACAAACTTAAAGCACACGGTATTGGGGGTTCAGTATTGATGTGGATAGAGAACTGGCTAGCAGACAGGAGGCAAAGGGTAGGAGTAAACGGGTCCTTTTCAGAATGGCAGGCAGTGACTAGTGGGGTGCCGCAAGGCTCAGTGCTGGGACCCCAGCTATTTACAATATATATTAATGATTTGGACGAGGGAATTCAATGCAACATCTCCAAATTTGCAGATGATACCAAGCTGGGGGGTATAGTTAGGTGTGAGGAGGATGCTTGGAGGCTGCAGGGTGATTTGGATAGGCTGAGTGAATGGGCAGATGCATGGCAGATGCAGTATAATGTGGATAAATGTGAGGTTATCCACTTTGGTGGCAAAAACATGAGGTAGACTATTATCTGAATGGTGGCAGATTAGGAAAGGGGGAGATGCAACGAGACCTGGGTGTCATGGTACACCAGTCATTGAAAGTAGGCATGCAGGTGCAGCAGGCAGTGAAGAAAGCAAATGGTATGTTGGCATTCATAGCGAAAGGATTTGAGTATAGGAGCAGAGAGGTTCTACTGCAGTTGTACAGGGTTTTGGTGAGGCCACACCTGGAGTATTGCGTACAGTTTTAGTCTCCAAATCTGAGGAAAGACATCCTTGCCATAGAGGGGGTACAGAGAAGATTCACCAGACTGATTCCTGGGATGTCAGGACTTTCATATGAGGAAAGATTGGATAGACTCGGCTTGTACTCGCTGGAATTTAGAAGATTGAGGGGGGATCTTATAGAAACTTACAAAATTCTTAAGGGGTTGGACAAGCTAGATGCTGGAAGATTGTTCCCAATGTTGGGGGAGTCCAGAACAAGGGGTCACAGTCTAAGGATAAGGGGGAATTCCTTTAGGGCCGAAATGAGGAAAACATTCTTTACACAGAGAGTGGTGAGTCTCTGGAATTCTCTGCCACAGAAGGTAGTTGAGGCCAGTTCATTGGCTATATTTAAGAGGGCGTTAGATGTGGCACTTGTGGCTAAAGGGATCAGAGGGTATGGAGAGAAGGCAGGTACGGGATACTGAGTTGGATGATCAGCCATGATCACATTGAATGGCGGTGCAGGCTCGAAGGGCCGAATGGCCTACTCCTGCACCTATTTTCTATGTTTCTATGTTTCTATGAGACCTATGAACTATCTTTAATCAGACTTTATCTTCCTTCCATTGAAAAATTATAGGCTTTATTAGAAAACAGAATACAAGCTGATGTGTGGAAGGTACACATTCTGTAACATCATGAACACTAGTGTCCAGTATGTAACCGATGTTTAAACAAACTGGAGAGAGAAACTCTCACTGTCTCTTGGAATGCACAGCGACATCTTCATCAATGATGCCCATGATAAGAGGCAGTACGGGGCTGCTGTTTACGGAAGGATGACAATCTTCAATTCCATTTGCAGCTCTTCAGGCATGGGTTGGTAGTGGCAGATAAGAATCATGCTGCAAGAGTGATCAAAAGTTCATAAGTGATATGAGCAGAATTAGGCGATTCTAGATGGCATCCAGAACCAGGGGTCACAGTTTAAGAATAGGGGGTAGGCCATTTAGGACTGAGATGAGGAAACATTTTTTTCACCAAGAGAGTTGTGAACCTATGGAATTCTCTGCCACAGAAGGCAGTGGAGGCCAATTCACTGGATGTTTTCAAGAGAGAGTTAGATTTAGTTCTTAGGGCTAAAAGAATCAAGGGATATGGGGAAAAAGCAGGAACGGGGTACTGATTTTACCTGGCAAGCACCGGCCTGGCAGGCACATAAAGGTTCCTGCAGAACATGTAAGAAATATTTCTTCTCTATTTTTTGATGTTCTGCAGGAACCTTTTCTTCCACAGAGGTTCCTGTCGGGTGCTTCGCGGGTGCCGACGAGGGAACCAGCTGCAGGCTGTGGGGAGACCCCGGTCCTACCGCGGAAGCGGGTAGCTGGGGAATGTCAGGCTCGCGGAGTTCAGTCACTGACAAAACGGTTCCCGGGGAGGGGAACTTCAGCAGCAGTGCGGTTTTAGACCACAGTGGCCCGGGATATGGGGCTGAAACTGACTAGAATCGTCAGTCACTTTAACGCTGGGTTCCCGGGGAGGTTTTAGACCGCGTGGCCCACGATATGGGGCTGTAGCTGACCAGAACGGTCAGTCCGGGTGCCATGGGGGGGGGGAGGGGTCCCCTTGGTAAGGCACGGGGAGGGAAAACCCAGCAGCAATGTGGTGTCTAGACCGCGGTAGTTATAGGATAAGGGGGGGGGGGGGGGGAAGAACTGACCTATATGGTCAGCCCTGATGCTGGGAGGGTTCCCCTCTGGGTAAGAAAAATATTTTAGGTTGACCAGGATGGAGCCCTTGTGGAAAGGAGGCTCCATCTAGATACATCCCATGAGTTATGATAGTGCCAGGCATATGGGTGAGCCGGAGCCAGCAGCACCTATTCCACAGGGCTGCTTTATGGGATGCCGAATCTATGGCTATGCCAGGCATGTGGATAAGCCCGAGTCAGCAGCACCTATTGCACAGGGCTGCTTGAGGGGTTGCCAAATTTAAAACAAAACCCGGCATACGTCAGCAGCACTTATTGCACAAGGCTGCTTGACGGGAAGCCAGGCATAAGGATGAGCCCGAGCCAGCAGTACCTATTGTACAGGGCTGCTTTATTGGATGCCGAGTCTATGGCAATGCCGGGCATATGGGTGAGCCCGAGGCAGCAGCACCTAGTCTACAGGGCTGCTTTATGAGATACCAGTGATGGCAGCGCCGGCCTATGGGAGAGGCCACAGCAGCAGCACCTTGTACCAGGGCTGCTTTATATTACGGCCGAGGCTATGGCAGCACCAGCATATGGGAGAGCCACGCTAGCAGCACCTTGTAGCAGGGCTGCTTAATGTAGGCAGCAACAGCTGTAGAAGGGCTGCATAATGTTTCCCTCATGGGAGAGGTGAGCTTCCCGGGGCAGTTTGTTCTTACACTGAAGTTCTACAGCAAGGGACCATTTACAAGTGGATAAGATTTACACTTGGTTGAACAATACAAATGATCAAGACATTCGATTTAGAGGCATCTAACCATGCAAAATTGGACAATACTGGCATTCTAAGCAGGCTGGTATTGGACCAGAATTGTGTTTAGATAGGCGTAGTACTTTGAACAGGGTTGCCTTCAAGATAGGTTCAAAAATTTGGGCAGAATTGTCTTTCGAGGCAGGTCAGAATTATGGCTAGAATGGTTTTAGACAAGTTAAAATTAGCAGACAGGTTCATTAGGTGTGGCCTGTTCATTATGAAAAATGGCTGATTAACAACTAGAGTCATAGTGGTGCCCATTTACGGTATCATTGGGGATATTTGGTGGAGGCATTGCTGTGATGAGGCAATATAATAATATAATCCATTGTTTTCAGTTTCAAACCATGTTTGAGAAATTGGGCTCCTCTACTGAATTAATATTAAGTTGTTATCAAATAGACTTGTTGGAAATGTTGCAGAGAACATACCCCAACACATAAAAGCCAACAGGTCAGTTTACTCTGACGCCGGATCCATGGCAGTGTCGGACAATTTGAGAGGCCACACCAGCAGCGCCTTGTAGAAGGGCTGTTTAATGGCTTCCTCATGAAGGAGGAGAGCATACCGAGTCTGATGGTATAGCCGTGGACATACCCAAAGGGATGACGGTCATGTGTCAGAGATCATTACTGACAGCAAGATTTGCCATCACAACACATATGCAGTGAACACCGCTATCAGGGGGGCATTAGACCCAGCCGCCGAATCTGTTCGTCAGGTAAGACCTATTCAACAGGCAAATCCTGCAGGATGATGGTAAGCGGTTCACTGAAGCTGGTAGCATGAAAGCTGGCCAGAGGTTCCATGCACTCTATTAGGTCATTACAATTTACATTGAGTTATCAATTGGCTTATGACGCCATCCTAGGCAACAGATTGGAGGCAATAGAAGCCTGTTACAGCTTTGTTGTTATAAAACATCACTCTAGTCATTAAGACTAATTGGCAATATGATGGATGTGGTTCAGCTGTGCAAGTGGGAGAACTTAAATCATCCTAAATGGAGAACTCTAAAGTACCATGTGGGTCATGGTCGACACACTTTGCTATTATCTATTTGCCAAAGTCGCAATTATGGATAGGCATTGTTCCAGTAGGTTAATCAATAAATATCTAATTATATTGCAAAATGATGCTAATGGTCTAAGAGTGGGAAATGGCGAATATCATCTCTGGTTTGGAGCTGGAGGAGATTTGTATGAGTTGCCAATTCTTCTGTTATTGGTGTCAAATAGCTATAGACATTTGTGGGTTAAGAATAATTGAGCGAATGTGCATATCTGCATGCTCAACTTCATGTTGACATGTTATGATGGTGGCATATGTTAGTACATGTGGGTGCAATCAAGTAGAGAATTCTGTTAGAAACATAGAAACATAGAAAAATAGGTGCAGGAGTAGACCATTCGGCCCTTCGAGCCTGCACCGCCATTCAATATAATCATGGCTGATCATCCAACTCAGTATCCCGTACCTGCCTTCTCTCCATAACCCCTGATCCCTTTAGTCACAAGAGCCATGTCCAACTCCCTCTTGAATATAGCCAATGAACTGGCCTCAACTACCTTCTGTGGCAGAGAATTCCAGAGACTCACCATTCTCTGTGTAAAGAATGTTTTCCTCATCTTGGTCCTAAAGGAATTCCCCCTTATCCTTAGACTGTGACCCCTTGTTCCCCCAACATCGGGAACAATCTTCCTGCATCTAGCTTGTCCAACCCCTTAAGAATTTTGTAAGTTTCTATAAGATCCCCCCCTCAATCTTCTAAATTCCAGTGAGTACAAGCCGAGTCTATCCAGTATTTCTTCATTTGAAAGTCCCGACCTCCCAGAAATTCGGAATGTCGGGATGTCGGTACATCCCAATAGAAAAATTCTATAAGATTCGTCAGACATGATTTACCTTTTGTAAATCCATGCTGACTTTGTCCAATGATTGCACCACTTTCCAAATGTGGTGCTCTCCCATCTTTAATAACTGACTCTAGTAGTTTCCCCACTACCGATGTTAGACTAACTGGTCTGTAATTCCCTGCTTTCTCTCGCCCTCCTTTTTTAAAAAGTGGGGTTACATTAGCTATCCTCCAATCCTCAGGAACTACTCCAGAATCTAAGGAGTTTTGAAAAATTATCACTAATGCATCCACTATTTTGTGGCTACCTCCTTGAGCACTCTGGGATGCAGACCATCTGGCCCTGAGGATTTATTGGCCTTTAATCCGTTCAATTTACCCAACACCACTTCCAAGCTAACCTGGATTTCACTCAGTTCCGCCATCTTATTTGACCTCCGGTCCACTGCTATTTCCGGCAGATTATTTATGTCTTCCTTAGTGAAGACAGAACCAAAGTAGTTATTCAAAGTAGTTATGGTTACATAATCTCGTGGGTCACTGGAGTAACATCAGTTATTGGTCAATGACAACACAGAATGGGTGTTGAATTACACCGAATGTACATATGTTTGTTTCATGCTTATTCACAGGTTGCAAAACATGTCGCATAACAGTGGGGAGAGATACATTCTCGCTATAAGGAGAAGGAAGGTCTTTGCGTCTTCCTCCATTTGCTTTATTTCTGGGGCTTCAAATGAAGTCATTAAGAGCCGTTTAGGTTCCTATTGTGTGATTGGCTTATGCAACTTTGATTCCGGTTGTCGGGAATAATAATATAACCTTATATGGTTATTTTGAACGAAACTTCCTGGTGCAGCTTGTGCCTTGAGAAATCAGCCGTTGCATGTTAAAATTAAATTATGTTGTGCAGATTCGATAGACTGCTCCATGGCTTGGGTTTTACATCAGTCCTTGTTTATGTTCAGAGTGCTGTGATAGCACCAAAAAAACAGGACTTTCTTTTTCAGGAGATGGAAAGTGTTTGGTGAATGTTCATGTTGCATTGAAGACGGTACAAATTACTGATGTTTGGAGTTCATTTTAAATGATCTTTGTCAATTATTAAGTTGTATGGCCATTAACTGTGCCAACGTGCCTTCTCATTGTATTGGCTGCAGCAAACAAGACCCGCTTTGTCGGGTTCACCCTGGATATCAAGTTGGTAAGCATATCTTTAACACAATGTTTCCTAGGACAAGTACAATGCAGTATGGAATGTCAACGTTGTGTGAGCACTATTTCACCAGTGAGGACCAGCTACATCCTTAGTTTCGCCGGATCTCATAGGTGGTTATCCTCCTAGCGCTGGTTTAGTGCAACAGGTTTAGTCGCTACATAGTTGCGACGGAACAAGATAGTTACGTTTGTAAACAATAATATACAGTATTTATGCTTATAATTCACTTAAGCTGGGCAGAAGGGGTGTCAGATCTTAAAATAGTTCAAGCCATACCCAGGGACCTTTGGTAAAATGAGGACACACATATAGAACCATACGTTAAGGTCACTGAGAGTCTTCAAGACTCTGAACTAGCTATATGTTAGTCACAAAAACTTATAAGAACGTATCTATTCAGGTCACTTCCAGAGGATAAAAGGACTTCGATTGTGTAGGAGTAGATACTGAGTCTAGTTATCACTCCATCAGGGCTGCTATAACATCAGCAGCAAGGGTCTTGCGTGCCGTTGGACCACGTCCAAACGCTTGCAGCATGGTCAAGCGAACTCATTTCAAACATTTACAATTACCCATTACTAGACCAAGGGTATTTGTCAACGCTATCTTCATTGATTATAGATTCCATCCGAGTGAAAGGTGGGACAATTATTAGTACTTTATTAATAACATCAGCATGTTTAAATCTATGTCATGACTGTATGTATTATGAATATTTTTCCTTCATTTGTCGATGAAGAAGTTGTGGCTGTGTAGACTTGTTTCTCACGGCGTGAAATCACAGAGCTTTGAAGTCTTCACGTAGTCACTCACGCGACTCCGAAGTAAAATAGTAAGATTAAATGAGAACTTACCAGTTTGAAGTTTGATCTTTATTTTATGAGGAGTTGCGATGCGGGATTAGGTGCCCTCCGCTCCCAACCCTCATAAATGTCATCTGGTAGTTCTAGTCTTCTGTTTTCTTACTATTATACTTCAGTCACTATTACCTGTGATTTCACACCGGTACTTTGAATATTGACGCGTTCTGCGGGTAGTCGGGGTCCACGTAATCCCTCATCGTAACTCCTCATAAAATAACGATCAATCTTCAAACTGGTAAGTTCTCGTTTAATCTTACTATTTTAGGTGATCAGCCACGATCATTTTGAATGGCGCTGCTGGCTCGAAGAGTGGAATGGCCTACCCCTGCCCCAATTTTTCTATGTTTCTATTCAGCCTATCAAGTCCATTCCGCCATTCAATCATGGCTGATCCATCTTTCCCTCAACCCCATTCTCCTGCCTTCTCCTCATAATCCCTGACACCTGAACTACTTAAGAATCTATCTATCTCTGCCTTAAAAATATCCATTGACGGCCTCCACAGCCTTCTGTGGCAATGAATTCCACAGATTCACCACCCGCTGACAAAAGAAATTATTGTTCAACTCCTTCCTAAAGGAACGTCCTTTAATTCTGAGGCTATGACATGTTCCTAGACTCTCCCACTAGTGGAAACATCCTCTCCACATCCACTCTATCCCGGCCTTGTTTGGCAATGATCATCCCCTACAAGGCAGAGACTTGAACCCGTCTACTCTAGATGAACACTAAATGCTGGAGTAACTCAGCGGATCGGGCGGCATCTCTGGAGTAAATGGATAGGTGACGTTTTGGGTTGGCACCCATCTTGGAGACTGATTGTGGGGATGGGGGGAACCGAAGCGAGAAAAGACCAGGACAAATCGGAACCGGCAACAGATGGCCTCGGGCAGGAGGGTAACTTGAATGCTGATTGTTGGCTAGGGATGGTGTGATCCCAAGATGTGTCTACCGTATCTGCCTCAACCCCCAACACCGGCACCACGTTCCAGGCACCTGCCACCCTCTAAGTGGCAAACATCTCCTTTAAGCTTTTGCCCCTCTCTCCTGAGAGCTGTTCCCTCCAGTGTTTGATGATTCTATCCTGGGCGTGGTGTGGCAATTCCATCAAACAGGAACGCAAGTGATTCAGGGAATGGTGGGCTCAGTGTGGTCCATCACAAGCAATGTCCTTCCCACCTCTGAAGCTTGGGGTGGTGTCACAAGAAGGCAGCATCCATCAACAAGAAATCCAACCAGCAGGACCATGCCCTCTTCTCACCGCCACCATCGGGCAGGAGGTACTGAAGACTGAAATCCCACACCAGGAGGTTCAGGGACAGCTACTTTCCTGATCTGCACAACCCTAATCCTACTCTGGAAATGGAACTCCACTGACCGCTTGCACCACCATCAAATTGTCTTCTTATCATGTTTTGCACTAAGATGTTGTTTTTAGCACAGCCTTTTCTGTTTCATGTCCTGCAGAATTTATCTGTAATTTATATATAAGCCATGTTTGCATGTTGTCTGCATTTAGCTGCCACTGCAAGCATGATTTTCATTGTACCTACACCTCACCATACATGTACTTATGACAATAAACTTAACTTGATCTCAAAATACTATTAATGCCTTGAGGATGCCTCGAGGATGTAACTAGTAGAGTGGATAAGGGAGAACCAGTGGATGTGTTATATCTGGACTTTCAGAAGGCTTTCAACAAGGTCCCACATAGGAGATTAGTATGCAAACTTAAAGCACACGGTATTGGGGGTTCAGTATTGATGTGGATAGAGAACTGGCTGGAAGACAGGAAGCAAAGAGTAGGAGTGAACGGGTGCTTTTCAGAATGGCAGGCAGTGACTAGTGGGGTATTGCAAGGCTCGGTGCTGGTACCCCAGCTATTTACAATATATATTAATGATTTTGACGAGGGAATTGAATGCAACATCTCCAAGTTTGCAGATGACACAAAGCTGGGGGACAGTGTTAGCTGTGAGGAGGATGCTAGGAGGCTGCAAGATGACTTGGATAGGTTGGGTGAGTGGGCAAATGCATGGCAGATGCAGTATGATGTGGATAAATGTGAGGTTATCCACTTTGGTGGCAAAAACAGGAAAGCAGACTATTATCTGAATGGTGGTCGATTCGGAAAAGGGGAGATGCAACGAGACCTGGGTGCCATGGCACACCAGTCATTGAAAGCAGGCATGCAGGTGCAGCAGGCAGTGAAGAAAGCAAATGGTATGTTGGCATTCATAGCAAAAGGATTTGAGTATAGGAGCAGGGAGGTTCTACTGCAGTTGTACAGGGTCTTGGTGAGACCACACCTGGAGTATTGCGTACAGTTTTAGTCTCCTAATCTGAGGAAAGACATTCTTGCAATAGAGGGAGTACAGAGAAGGTTCACCAGACTGTTTCCTGGGATGTCAGGACTTTCATATGAAGAAAGACTGGATAGACTCGGCTTGTACTCGCTAGAATTTAGAAGATTGACGGGGGATCTTATAGAAACTTACAAAATTCTTAAGGGGTTGGACAGGCTAGATGCAGGAAGATTGTTCCCGATGTTGGGGAAGTCCAGAACAAGGGGTCACAGTTTAAGGGTAAGGGGGAAGTCTTTTAGGACCGAGGTGAGAAAAACATTTTTCGCACAGGGAGCGGTGAATCTCTGGAATTCTCTGCCACAGAAGGTAGTTGAGGCCAGTTCATTGGCTATATTTAAAAGGGAGTTAGATGTGTCCCTTGTGGCTAAGGGGATCAGGGGGTATGGAGAGAAGGCAGGTACGGGATACTGAGTTGGATGATCAGCCATGATCATATTGAATGGCGGTGCAGGCTCGAAGGGCCGAATGGCCTACTCCTGCACCTATTTTCTATGTTTCTATGCCTCTAACTATGGAGGTCAGACACTATTGTTGCGTATTCAATACCTGCAGAAATACATAAAAGGTGTACAGATTAAATTGTTGTGAGTCTTTTGACATCGCCTCACAGGATACTTCCAAATCATTCAACTAGCTAAGGCTGAGTCCTGATGGATTATTATAAATAGGACTGTTGTGGTCTGCGACACAACAAGCTGAATGACTGGTGGTATCACAAACACGTCCTCGGGGAATCCCCGAGGTAGCCACTGTGCCAAATCAGCTTCTTTGTTGAACGAGTGAAGAATACTATATGAGACTGTATATGGCCACCAGTATTAGCAGTATGGAGGCATTGTAGACTTGTATCATATCAAGCACATCCAATATACCAGCTGCTTTATTAATGAAAGCAAATTGCCAACCGGGCGGCAGGGGGCACAGCGGTAGGGTTGCTGCCTTACAGCGCAGGAGATCCGAGTTCGATCCTCGCTGCGTCTGTATCATGTATGTACGTTCTCCCCATTACCACATGGGTTTATTTGTGATAACTTCGGTTTCCTCCCACACTCCAAAGACCTACAGATTTGTAGGCTAATTGGCTTGGTATAAAATGTCCCTAGTGTGGACTTGGTGGTCCGAAGGGCCTGTTTCTGAGCTGTATCTCTAAACTAAATTTTGAAGACTGCACATTGTTTTTTTTAAAAATCATTGTCGATAAGGTAAGGACATTCTTGCTATTGAGAGTGCAGTGTAGGTTTACAAGGTTAATTCCAGGGATGGCGGGACTGTCATATGCTGAGAGAATGGAGCGTCTGGGCACTGTGTACTCTGGAGTTTAGAAGGATGAGAGGGGATCTCATTGAAACATATAAGATTGTTAAAGGTTTGGACACGATAGAGGCAGGAAACATGTTCCCGATGGTACACAAAAAGCTGGAGAAACTCAGCGGGTGCAGCAGCATCTAAGGAGCGAAGGAGATGGGCGACGTTTCGGGTCAAGACCCTTCTTCCTACACAAAAAGCTGGAGAAACTCAGCGGGTGCAGCAGCATTTAAGGAGCGAAGGAGATGGGCGACGTTTCGGGTCGAGACCCTTCTTCCTACACACTTCCTTCTTCTGTTGGAAGAAGGGTTTCGACCCGAAACATCGCCCATCTCCTTCGCTCCTTAGATGCTGCTGCATCCGCTGAGTTTCTCCAGCTTTTTGTGTACACTCGATTCTCCAGCATCTGCAGTTCCTTCTTTAACAATATGTTCCCGATGTTGGGGGAGTCCAGGGGCCACAGTTTAAGAATAAGGAGTAAGCCATTTAGAAGGGAGACGAGGAAACACGTTTTCTCACAGAGAGTTGTGAGTCTGTGGAATTCTCTGCCACAGAGGGCGTGGAGGCAGGTTCTCTGGATACTTTCAAGAGAGAGCTAGATAGGGCTCTTAAAAATAGCGGAGTTAGGGGTTATGGGGAGAAGGCAGGTGTTGACTTGAAGGGCCGAACGGCCTACTCCTGCACCTATTGTCTATTGCCTATTGTCAATTGGTATGCAGCATTGCTTTGAAATAATGGTGAAGAAGAGCATGAGGTCAGAGAAGGGCAACTTGTGTCAGCGACATGGTGAAATGTATCTCTTTAATTCTTTGTGGAGCTTGTGTTGGGAGAGTGGATGGGTGCCAAACCAACCAGAGAACAAGGATCGAAATGTACATTTTTCTTTCTCGTTCTCCTTGTTGGGCCTGACGTTTTTTTTGTTGCTTTTGCTCTGAAGGAATTTATGCCTAAGACACAGCTACTGCAGGTCATGTCATAAAAAGGAACCAGCGGATGCTGGTCTCTACCAAGGTTAGACACAAAATGCTGGTGTAACTCAGCGAGTCAGGCAGCAGTTCTGGAGAAAATGGGTAGGTGACGTTTTGGGTCGGGAACTTTCTTCCGACCCTACTTGCTCAACACAAGATAAAGTCCGATTAAAGATAGTCTGAAAGGTCTCCAATGAGGTATGTGGTAGTTCAGGACCGCTCCCTAGTTGGTGATAGGATGGTTCAGTTGCATGATAACTGAAGTAACGGTCCCGGAATCTGAAGGTGTGCATTTTGGCACTTCTGTACCTCTTGCCTGATGGGAGAGGGGAGAAGAGGGAGTGACCAGGTTGAGACTGCTCCTTGATTATGCTGGTGGCCTTGCCGAGGCAGTTTGAAGTGTTATTGGAGTCAATGGAAGGGAGGTTGTTTGCGTGATGGTCTGGGCTGCGTCCACAATTCACTGCAATTTTGTGTGGATCTTGGCTGGAGCTGTTCCCAAACCATGTCCTGATGCATCCCAATAAAATGCTTTGTACGGCGCATCTGTAGAAGTTGGTGAGAGTTGTTGGGGAAGTAGAGGCATTGGTGATTATTAGAGTCAGGATTTTGCCATAAGTGCCTTTTCATGCCTTTTTGGGTGATTTTGGGAAGATAATGCCTTTTTCACGATTGAGTGCCTAAATCAGCCTTTTTTTGCTGTGTTAGCGTAACTTACAAGAAAATTTACACCACCGGGCTGAAACCCAGCTGTAAGTGGGTGTTAAGTGGTGACTGGAGAGTGGTGCATGGGAAAGGGTCCAGTCTTTGCAGACTGGAGTCGGGCTGTGAGTAGGTGTGAAGTGTTGGTTGGGGAGGGGGTGTGGGGGTACCAGGGTTAAGTTTCTGTTTATCGAAACTGCAGTAGAACTCGTTCAGGACGATGGTCAGCTGATGATTGTCCAAGGAGCGGGGGGTTTTCCTCTTGTAGCTTATGATTTCTTGCAAGCCCTTCCACACTGAAGAAGATTAATTTGCTGAGAACTTAATCCTCAACTGTTCAGACTACGTTTCCTTGGCACCTCTGATTCCTCTTCTCAGCTTGTACTTGGCCTGCCTGTAGAGGTCTGCATCCCCGCTCCTGTAGGATCTACCCCCGCAAGCGTAAAAATCCCCAATGTCAAGTCAACGCCTTGTAAAAAACTGAACAATTTAGTGAGAGTGTTCGGGAGTAATATATGCACTACAGATAACTGTGTGCTGTTTTGCAAAGCATATGAGAAAGCAGTGAATCACGGGAAGAAATATTTCTTCTAATATTTCAGCTAAACACAAGTTGACGGCAGAGAAACTGAAGGTAGGATTAGATATTTTTAGATTAGATTCTTTATTTGTCATTCAGACCTTTCGGTCTGAATAAAACTCTGTTTCCCTGCAGTCATACATATAATCAAAAATAAATAAACAAAAAATGACAGAACACACAATAAACACAAATTTAACATTCACCACAGTGAGTTCACCAAACACCTCCTCACTGTGGTGGAAGGCAAAGTCTTAAAGTCTGTGTCTCTTCCCTCTTTGTTTCCCTCTGTGCCGAGGTGATCCAGGCCTCAGATGCCGCGACCGCACTGGGCGATGGTAATTAAATCAGTCCCGCGGTTCAACCGAGCTCCACGAATAGGCCGGTTCAACTCCGCGGCCTGGGGGGTCCACCGGGCCCGTGGTCGGGCCGCGGCAACCACTCCGGGACCAAGTCGGGTCTCCGCCCCGGGACCGAGTCGGGTTTCCGCCGCCGCTGTCGCCGCCACCGCTGCTGGAACCGCTCCGGTAGTCGGGCTGCCGCCGCTGCCGGAACCGCTCCGGGAGTCGGGCCGTCGCCGCCGCCGCTGCTGGAACCGCTCCGGGTGTCGGGCCGCCGCCACCGCCACTGCTGGAACTGCTCCGGGAGTCGGGCCGCCGCTGCTGCCGCCGCCACTGCTGGAACCGCTCCGGGAGTCGGGCCGCCGCCGCTGCCGCTGCTGGAACCGCTCCGGGAGTCGGGCCGCTGCTGCTGCTGGAACCGCTCCGTGAGTCGGGCCGCCGCCGCTGCTGCCGCTGCTGGAACAGCCCCTGGGCCCGAGGCCGCCAGCTCCGCCATTAGGCCTCGGCGCAGACAGAGACGGGGAATACGACAGAAAGTCGCACCCCCCCCCCCCCCCCTCAGGTAGGAAATACACGAACTTGTCTCCTCACTACATTTACTGCTGGCTCCAGTCGCAAATCTGAGTTTTCGAATGATCTGTGCAAAGCATTCATTGTTGCTGGAATTCCACTGCGGAATTGGAAAACAAATCTCTCAGAGTTTTTTTCGAGAAATACACAGAGGAACATATACTGAGCGGGTCATCATTATACAAAAACTATGCTGACAGCAACTTCAACATTGTTGTGCAGAAAATTAGAGATGAAGTTGCACGCAACAAAATATGGATCTCCATAGATGAGACAACCGATGCTGTGAGGAGATATGTTGCCAATGTGGTCATCGGTACACTGGAGGCAGGTCAACTATCAAAGGAGGATTTGTTGACATTGGAGGTATTGGAGAAGTCAAACAGCTCAACTATTGCTCAATTGTTTCCATCGTCACTTGCTGTACTTTGGCCAGAAGGTATAAAACATAAGAATGTTCTTCTGTTTTTGACTGATGCAGCTCCGTACATGAAAAAAGCTGCTCGTGCTCTTAACGTTTCATTCCCCAAAATGTTGCATTTAACATGCTTAGCTCACGGACTCCATAGAATTGCCAAGCACATACGTAGCTTGTTTCCAAATGTCGATCGCCTAGTTTCCAATGTCAAGAAAATCTTCCTCAAAGCACCGTCACGCGTGCAGTTGTTCAAGGAAATGGCACCCGAGATTCTGCTACCTCCTCAGCCCGTTTTGACTAGGTGGGGTACATGGCTCTCTGCTGTACTCTACTATGCTGCAAATTTTGAAAAGATTTAAAAAATTGTCAAATGTTTTGAAGAATAAGAATCTGCTTATTCAGGATCGTCAGTGAAATCATGCAGAAAACGTCCCTCCAACGCGATCTCGTGTTTATTGTTTCCAATTTTGCAAACTTCCCACAAACTATCACTTCCCTTGAGAAACGTGGCGAAACATTAGTGAATAACTTGCAGGTTTTCAACAAAGTAACTGACGATATTCGTAAAGTTCCTGGCGATGTAGGTTAAGACATACAAGGAAAATGTGAGAGAGTTATTTTAGCTAACAAAGATCTTGAAGAAATACAAAACATAGCTAAAGTTCTCAAAGGTAGTTGTGATGCACAAGATATCAACATGAATATAGAGTTTGTAGCTTGTTTCGGGTATGCACCAGTGACCTCAGCTGGGGTAGAAAGAAGTTTTTCACAACTGAAGCATATTCTGTCTGACAGACGGCATAGTTTAACACCAGATAATTTGAAATAAATATTAGTAATTATGTGCAACCAGGCAACTTTGATCATTTAATGTAATATACCTTTATAATTATCATTTTTAACCATATTTTGGTGGTGGAAATAAATGCCCTTTTATGCCTTATTTGTCAATAAATGCCTTTTTCGTGCCTTTTTTGTAATTTTATTATGCCTTTTTGCCTGCCTATTTCAGAGATTTTTATTGCCTAAACATCCTGGCTCTAGTGATTATACTTGTCCCCGGCCTTGTAGCTCCCAATCACTCAAATCTCCAAGATCATCTCTTCTAGCCTCATTATTACTATGCTCAGCACAGGCGGAGTTGATGGTGTAATACTATACTCACTGATTTTCTTTTTAATTGAATTCAGGTAACAGTAAAGTCAATGCCAATTGCGAAAACTAATGTAGTTATTCAATATTTATTTAATGTACTTCCTACTCTTTGGCCATTTGAAACAATTTTATCTGCTAAGACGCTACATCACATCTAATGCTGAGAGAAAGCTTGCTCTCCGGGGGTTAAGAAGGATGATTTTTAGCAGCACCGTTTTAAAAAAGAGGCCGTAAACCCCCTAAAGTATGATTATATTAATTCAAATCACACATGGCACTCAAGAAAGGAAAATAAAAATTTGGATTTATATTTGAATTTGGGCGGGACAATTGTTAGTTTAGTGTAGTTTAGATTACTGTCACGTGCACCGAGGCACAGTGAAAAGCTTTTGTTGCGTGCTAACCAGTCAGCAGAAAGACAATACAGGATTACAATCCACCCAGTTACAGTGTACAGATACATGGCTGGGGAGTTTAAGAAGATCACAGTTAAAGTAAGAAATGTTGCTGTAGGAGAAGAGATTTAAGAGTGTGGAGCGACTGTAATATGTGATTGTAGATCTGCTTCTGCGGCTGGCACGCAAATAGTCGCCTGGGTTGGGCACCATCTTGTCCTGTGATTCAGCTGGTAGAGCTGCTGCCTCACGGTGCCAAAGACAAGGGTTTGAACCTGACTCCGGGTGCTGACTGGGTTGAGTGCACACGTTCTCCCAATGACCACGCGGGTTTCCTCCAGCTGCTCCGATTTCCTCCCACCCCCCAAAGACGTGCGTGTTGGGAGGTTAATCGGCCCTGTGTAAATTGCCACTGGTGTGTGGATGAGGGGGTAGAACCTGTGCCATTGTAATGACACTCCAAGGAATGGAAAATTCACACTTTGTAGTGGGCAATCCACACCACTGGATCTCTTCAACAGACGTAGAAACAGCAGCTCAGAACCCTGACCCAATGACAGACGTGCTTGCTGCTGCATTAATTGTTCTGTTTCGGGATATATATGACAATAAAACTCTCAAAAGTCAAGTCAAAAGAGTTTATTGTTATGTGTCCCTGACAGGACAATGAAAATCTTTCTTTGCATAGCACAACAGAACATAGAAGGCATTGACTACAATTATATACGCAAATACACACATGAATTAATAAATTAATAAAGTGCAAATAACAGATGGAGGGATATTAATGTTCAGAGTTTCGAGCCAAGTTTCTCTTGACTCTTGCTCTGTGCCCCAACATCCCCAGATTGTGTAGATGAAACCTTCATCACTTGCATCTCCACTGCCATTGACTTAGCAGTCTAGATGCTGTGCAGCAATGTGAGGTCCAGAGTGAAGTGGAAGGGCAACAGGTGGGAAAATAAACTATTTTGATCACAACTCATAAAGAACATAGAACAGTAGAGCACAAGAACAGGCCCTCCGGCCCACAATGTCCGTGCCGAACAAGATGCCAAGATCATTTTTTATCCCTCCATTAATCCATATCCCTCCATTCCCTGCATATCCATGTGCCTGTCCAAACACATCTTAAATGCCACTGTCGTATCTGCCTCCACCGGTGCCAGGCACCCAGTTTCAGTTTAGTTTATTGTCACGTGCACCGGGGTACTGTGA
Organism: Raja brachyura; assembly: GCA_963514005.1. The sequence goes on from OY740796.1 coordinate 45,050,189, forward strand.
AAAGCTTTTGTTTCCCTCTGTGTAAAAAAAGTTGCCCTGCACATCTCCTTTAAACTTTGCCCCTCATCATAAAGCTATGCCCTCCAGTATTTGAGTTTTCCATCCTGGGAAAAAATGCTTCTGACTGTCTACCGTGTCTATGCCTCTCATAATTCTACATAATTGTAAAAATGCCATTTCAATTTGTCTCTTGTCACCTTCATCCCTCTCATCATTTCACAGCCAGCACCGAGATCCTAAACTCTACGCAGCAGATTCTGCAGGGTGGTGCGATGGCGCAGCGGTAGAGTTGCTGCCTTAAGCACCAGAGACCCGGGTTCAATCCTGAGTGCTCTGGTTTGCTCCCTCACTCAAAAGACATTGAGGTTTGAAGGTGAATTTGCTTTGGTAAAAAATTTAAATTGTCCCTAGTGTGTAGGATAGCGCTAGTGTGCGGGGATCACTGGTCGGAATGGACTCGGTGGGTCGAATGGCCTGTGTCAGCATAGTGTCATTAAACGAGCCGCACTCTCGTCACTCCCACTTCTCCCCTTTCCCATCGGGCAAAAGGTATAGAAGTGTGAAAATGCACACCTCCACATTCAGGAACCGTTTCTTCCCAGCTGTTATCAGGCAACTGGATCATCCTACCACAACTAGAGAACAGTCTAAACTACCATCTACCTCGTTGGTGACACTCAGATTATCATTGGTCAGGCTTTGCTGGCTTTACCTTGCACTAAATGTTATTCCCCTATCATGTATCTATCTGTAACTGTAAATGGCTCGATTGCGATCATGTATTGTCTTTCCGCTAACTGGATCGCACACAACAAAAGCTTTTCACTGTACTTCGGTACACATGACAATAAACCAAACTGAACTGAAACTAAACTCAAAGCCTCCTGGGCTGTTGTAACCCATTCCAAACACCATGGATGTCCTCGGTGAGGGGGTGGCTATGTATTTGTGATTGTCTCCTCTGATGCGCATGTTACTTCCTTGGACAAAGACAACATCGCGACAGTCTGTAATGTAACTTGAAGAAGCCCTTTCCAACCTTCCTGCAGTCATGCACGTTACAGCTGGGATGCCAGCCAGTACATTCTTTGTTGCTGCGTCAGGAGCATCCTTGCCAAAGCAGCATCTGTGTCCAACTGTGCATAGCTTGGGAGTAGACTGTGCCAGCCAAGGAAGCCTATCCACCCTCGTCCCTTTCTACACCATCTGCTCTTGCTCACAAGATGAGTGACTCACCAGTTTGGACATATTCCGCTTGGGTACCTGACAACCCAATGGTATGAGCATTGAATTTTCCAATGTTATGTAACTAACCTACAAACACCCTCTACCCCCCGCCTCTCACCACCTCTTCTCCCCTCCCCTCCATGAATGTGTGCCCGTTTCTCACTTTCTCCTTCCTGCAGTCCATTTCCACCTCTTAGTTTCAGAGATACAGTACAGAAACAGGCCCTACAGGCAATTGGTCCACGCCTACTGTCGATCATCCGTTCACGCTCGTTCTATGTCATCTGACTTTATCATCCACTCCCTACACACTAGGGGCAATTTACAGAAGCCAATTAACGTCTTTGGGATGTGGGAGGAAACCGGAGCACCAGGAGGGAACTCATGTGGTCACAGTGAGAACGTGCAAACTCCACAAAGACAGCACCAGAGGTCAGTATGATGCCAGTGCATTGGGATGCGAAAATCCAGCACATTTATTTTCCTAGCTGGAGATTTTGATGTCATTAGCCTTCTTTACTTTAAACTTTAGACATCAGATATACAGCACGGAAACAGGCCCTTTGGCCCACCGAGTCCGTACCAACCAGCGATCCCCATACACTAGCACTATCCATCACACTAGGGTCAATTTACAACTTTTACTGGAGCCAATTAACCTATAAACCTTTACATCTTCGGAATGTGGGAGGAAACCGGAGATCCAGGAGAAAACCCACGCGGTCACAGGGAGAACGTGCAAACTCCTTACAGACAGCACCAGCAGTCAGCAACGAACCCGGGTCACTGGCGCTGTCGCTGTGCCACCGTGCTGCCCCCTTCTGTTGGAGGATGAGAGCTGTCTGGAAGTTGACTGTATCACATTCACTGACCAATACATGATCTAACATGATGTTGAAGTGGGTGAACAGCCTTTACCAGTTCCAGAACCTGATTTGAAGTACAGAAGGTATGTTTGTACATTAGTGCCTTTGAGCATTACTCTGCCTCTACACACGCCTATGTCAAAATATATGTTCAGAATTCCTAGTGTATAATAAACTAGACATTTGGGCTTCATAATAAATGTAAACTTTACACTTTAGAGATACTGTGCGGAAACAGGCCCTTCGTCCCACCGAGTCCGCGCCAACCAGCGATCTCTGTGCACTAGCACTATCCTACAACCTAGGGACAATTTACAATTTTTACCAAAGGCAATTAGCCTACAAACCTGCATGTTTTTGGAGTGTGGGAGGAAACCGGAGCACCCAGAGAAAACCCACATGGTCACAGGGAGAACGTGCAAACTCCGTAGAGACAATACCCTGTAGTCAGGACTGCAGTCTGAAGAAGGGTCTCGACCTGAAACGTCACCTATTCCTTTTCTCTAGAGGTACTGTCTGTGTCTTTTTGTGTCTACCCGTAGTCAGGATTGAACCCGGGTCTCTGGCGCTATAAGACAGCAACTCTACCGCTGCGCCACTGTGCCACACTTGATAGACAATATTTAGGTACTGTTACATAACGCCTTCTCAATGATGTTAATAACGTACTTGAGTAGAAATATTCTGTTTGTAATGGTTTTCACCTACCGGGAACCAGCATTGTTAACATTTATAGATTCAAATGTCAGTAAGTTGAAGTAATGGGCTTTGACTAATTTTCCTAGGAAAGATTTTGGAAAATGGTGTTCGTTATTTCATTACACAGTGAAACATTTTTGAACAGCCTTTAATTAAATGGTAAATGTCCTACCCTCTGTGCTTTGAACTGCTACATAAATTGTAATCAGCACCACAATGGTAGTTAAGGCAGCATTTAGGGAGCTAAGTTCAAAGGCATAAAAAAGTTTTCAGAGCAGATTTGAGCGTTAAAAAACCTTCACAGTTAATCAGAGATTCTTTGCTTAAATTAGTCAGTGAGATTTGCAAGTCTAATTTATACATGGACAAAAATGGCTTACATAAGGACTGAACAGTAAAGATGCTCAGTATTGTGGGGGTGCCAAGTCAGTTTGGCTAAATCCCGTATTAGCAAGATAAATTCCCACAAAAATACAAAGAAGGAACTGTGCAAAGTATGAAATATGCTTGATTAAATAAAAGTAGATTACAGGTTTTTACCTGCACATAATAACAGCCTTAATTAAGTGCATAAATGTGCATTCTGGTGGATTATATCACCTAAAATGACTTCAAGCATGCAAATTGTTTTTTTAGTAAACATACTCATACGTGCCAAATTCCAAGATGACAAATGTCTTTTCCATGAATTATTCGTAACTTGATTTACTCAGGTAATCCAGGTCATTGAAGCAGCATTTGGAAACACGCAATAGGTTTGAGTCTTTCTTTCATCGTAAAGATTCTTGTTGTTCACTGTGAACAAATCTACTGAGTGTTTAGTTTAGTTTACCTTAGAGATACAGAGTGGAAACAGGCCCTTCGGCCCACCGAGTGTGCGCGGACCAACAATCACCCTGAACACTTGTTCTATCCTACACTCTAGGGACAACTTACAGAAGCCAATTAACCTGCAAATTCGCATGTCTTTGGAGTGTGGGAGGAAATTGGAGCGCCCGGATAAAACCTGCGTGGTCACAGGGGGAACGTGCAAACTCGGTGCAGACAGCACCCGAGGTCGGGATTGAACCAGGGTCTCTGGGGCTGTAAGGCTGCAACTCTACCGCTGCGCCACCGTGCCGCCCTATAACAGTAGTGTTACCAGTATAAACAGTGAGAAACATAGAAATTAGGTGCAGGAGTAGGCCATTCGGCCCTTCGAGCCCGCACCGCCATTCAATATGATCATGGCCAATATGATATGATCATGGAGAATGGCTTCAAAAATATCAGGCAGGGGAAATGAAGTGCTTGTGGGCTACAAAGCAGCAAATTTAAATTTTATAGGTACGAGCAAATGTCAATAAAATAAACATAACTCACTCAATTCTACAATTATTCCTTTAGAACGCGTTTTAAGTGTGCTTCTAGAGCTTTTGAGAGATAGTATGGAATACAAATGCACTCACCGCAAAGTACTGTAAGTAAGGACAAGACCAGCAGCTGATTATTTTTTAATTTGCTACTTTGGCAAGCTTGAGATGCTCAAATTTGTTATTTTGATGCCAGAGAAACATGCATTATGTATTTACTCTCACCACCAAAGGATGGCAGACTAAATTGGCTCCCACATGTAATTAGTTACTGGAGGCTCTGTTGACCTGAATGATTGTTCAAGTCACCAGAAATATTAAGATTACATCCTCTTTGCAAGCTCAAAGCACCTAAGGTGCAAATGTGAGTTTGAGTGATAAAATGGAATTCAATAGATTTGCATAATTTGAAACAAAAGGGAATGTGTCCACAATGAGGCGTGTAAAAATACAAGTTAACAAACCCTATAAAATCCGTTTTCTACCATTAAAGTCCAAAGCATTTGTCCCTCAGAATCAAGGGTAAAAATGAACTTTTCTTCCCTCTTCTTGCATGTAGTTTGCACTATTTACTCTTGATAGCTTATTATAGTTTAGTTTAATTTTGAGAGACAGCGTGAGAACAGGCCTTTTGGTTCACACTGAGTCCGCACAGACTGTACACCAGTGCTATCCCACACACTAGGGATGATTTATGATCTTTACCAAAGCCAATTAACCTACAAACCTGTTCGTCTTTGGAGTGTGGGGGGAAACTGGAGCACCCGGGGAAAACCCACGTGGTCACGGGGAGAACATACAAACTCCGTACAGACAGCACCCGTAGTCAGGATCGAACCCGGGTCCCTGGCGCTGTAAAGCAGCAACTCTACCGCTGCGCCACCGTGCTGCCCTGTGGTCTAACGATACTGGGAAATTAAAGTTTAAAATGGGGAATATCCTGGAATTTAGCAGGTATGAGTGTGTTTACTAAAATAAACAATTTGCGAAGTAATTTTAAGTGATACAATCCACCAGAACACACTTCCTTACACTTAATTAAGATGTTCAGGTACAAATCGGCAATCTACTTTTATTTAATCGAGCATATTTCCGACTTTACACAACTCCATTTGTGGTATTTTTGTGGGAATTTAACAGTTTTCAAGCAATCTGCCTTTGCAGCACCACGATATTTAGCATCTTCAAAACGTCTATTTCACTGGAGTTTAGAAACTTTGCTCGAACCCGTGTGATCATTTTAAGAAATCGAACAATGTGGACTGTCCAGCCAACCTGAAAATGACTTTAAAGATTTGATGGCTGTGTTTTACCAAGTAATGGGACCCCTCTTTAATGTCCACAATGTATTGCAATCTCTTTGGCTTCCTCAGTAATATTCTGAACTGATGGGTTCACCTGTCGAATGCAATTCACAGCAGCAAAAAGTTGACTTCAAAGAATTCTACTGACCTCTCTGGGTTGGAAAGGTCATTTTGTTAGCTTTAAGAATGGTAAAGCGAGCCACGGTTTGACCTGCTCACGATCAAAGGGTGGCCCATTAAATGGCAACTGTGCTCACATTAAAGCATTAAACTGTTAAACCAGCCAGTTGATGATCATCCCTGCCTGTGGGTCATAAATCCGGGTCAGTCCTTTAGTCGGATGTTACGGTGCTGAATTGAAGTCATTCTGAATTGTCAGAGGTGTTATCTCTCACACAAGTTACTGGACTGAAACTTGGTCTACTTAGGTCAGTGTGCAGGAGGGAGCTGAAGTTGCTGGTCTAAACCAGTCTCAAGAAGGGTCTCGACCCGAAACGTCACCCATTCCTTCTATCCAGAAACGCTGCCTGTCCCGCTGAGTTACTCCAGCCTTTTGTGTCTATCTACTTAGGTCAGTACCAATGATCTTTGTGACACTAAAGGAGGGCAGGAATTTCTCTTTGCTGCCTAATCAGCAAAGCAAAAGACCAACTCAAACTATCTGATAGACACGCAGTGCTGGAATTGCTCAGCGGGTCAGGCAGCATCTTTGGAGAAAAAGGATGGGTGACGTGTACAAACTCCACGCAGAGAGCACCCATGGTCAGGATCTAACCCAGGTCCCTGATGCTATGAGGCTGCAACTCTGGTTCTGTGCCACCCAGATGTGGTCATTAATAAGTTCATACGTTCTAGCAGCAGAATTAGGCCATTCGGCCCATCAAGTCTACTCTGCTATTCAATCATGGCTGATTTGCCTTTCCCTCCCAACCCCATTCTCCTGTCTTCTCCCCATAACCCCTGACACCCGTACTAATCAAGAATCTATCAATCTCCGCCTTAAAAATATCCATTGACTTGGCCTCCACAGCCGTCAGTGGCGAAGAATTCCACAGACTCACCACCCTCTGACATCAGATATAATCCACTGGAAAAGTTATCCTCTTCCCTTTACAGAAAAGTGTTTAATAATTCTTCGGTCTGCAGGAGAAAAATACAAATATTGATGAGATAAATTACATTAAGACTGATATCATCATGACGTATCACTTTTCTCTCCAAAATATATGGCCTCAAAATTTGCAGTGCCAAACATGTTTAAGAAGGAACTGCAGATGCTGAAGATTTAAAAGTTTAAACTGAAGATAGGCACAAAATGCTGGAGGAACTCAGCGGGACAGGCAGCATCTCTGGAGAGAAGGAGTGGGTGCAGTTTTGGGCCGAGACCCTTCTTCAGACTGTTTAGTTTAGAGATACAGCATGGAAACAGGTTCTTCAGCCCACCGAGTCTGCTCCGACCAACGATCCCCGCACACTAACACCATCTTCCACTAGATACAATTTACGTTTGTACCAAGCCAATTAACCTACAAACCTGTAGGTCTTTGGAGCGTGGGAGGAAACCAAACCTCTCTGAAAAAATCCATGCAAGTCACGGGGATAAAATACAAACTCCATATCGGACCCGGGTGCGTGAGGCTGTAAGTGCCCGCAAGGCAGCAACTCTACCGCTGCGCCATCGTGTCGTCCTGTTGTGCAGATGTATCTGGGCACTGTCCATTGCATTTGAAATTCAATTCCCCTTGAAGTCGATAGGATTCATTGAAACATCAGAGGCGGTGTGTCCCATTGCTGTCCCTGCTGTCTCGTGCATTAATGGTTGCAGGACAGAGAAGATCTTCCAGGCAACAAGCTTTTCACACACAGGGCGCCTTCGTTCTCTTTGAAACCTCTTAATTTAATTGATCAATCCTCAGCAGAGAGAGCAGGAAACCGACTGAGAATAGCCACGGGGATCTGCATTGTAAGGGAATTGGATTAACATGTTTAAATGTTGTTATTGAGCCCAAGGTGCTTCATTAATTGTAATTTTAAATAGTGCAGATTAATTCAATGCTCACACACCTCTGGACTCTATCAGCTCTCCTTATTAGTTTCTGATTTATAACAGGGATAAATAAAGACCAAATTCACAAGAGGATACAGTGCCTTAAGCTTTCATCTTACTATCTGGGCACAAAGCTGTGATCAGTGGTATGAATATTGATTTCTCTAACTTTAAGTAATCCCTGCATTCCTTCTCTCTCTCTCTCTCCATTCCTCCCCCACCTAAGTCGCACCAGCTTCAAAGTTGTCTTGTTGAGACTCGGTGTCTGTACTCATTCTTGCCAATCAAACAGCTAACAATGGCCTGTTTCCTTTGTCATCATAACTTTTTTGCATATCTTTCATTCATTTGTTCTATATCTCTCTACATCACCGTCTATATCTCTCGTTTCCTTTTCCCCTGATACTCAGTCCGAGGAAGGGTCTTGACCCGAAACATCACCTGTTCCTTTTCTCAAGAGATGCTGTCGGAGCCGCTGAGTAACTTTTTGTGTCTATCTTTGATCTGAGTTCTCTGTTAGTTACAAAACTGCACAATTTTCGTTCTAAGCGATAAGCTGAAAATCTGTTCCCACCTCTTCACGTGGTGAGGGGTCAGGATGGAGTAATGGATAGAAGACTGCAGATGATTACTATATCCTGTAAATACAGGTATGAATCTGTTCCATAAATGTAGTTGTTCGTGTTTTATTTGGTACTGTTTCTAACTGTGTATATGTGGGGGTTGGGGGAAACTTTTAAAATCTCTTCCCTGCAAGGGAGACCCAAATTTTTCCCCGTCGGGTCTCCGTTGTCGTTGGGGCCTAGCACCGTGTTGCGGCCTCCGATCGGGACGACCTGGGGGCTCCAGTCACGGAGCCTGTTGAGCTGCGGACTCACCGTCGTGGGGCTGGCCGGCCTCGGAGCGTGGGGAGTGGTGGTGGCTCGCTGCTGCGGCCCGACTCCGGAGCTCCAGCTCCAGCTGCAGATTACTGCCGGTGGACTGTGATATCGGGAGCTCGCGGGTCCGGGTGGGAGAACGCTTCCCGGAGCTCTGCAACGCAACTTCTCCCGCCTGTGTCGCGGGGTTGGAACGACTCAGAGCGGGGCCGTACATCGCCTGGCGTGGCTTCAATGGCCGCGGGACATTCCAGCGCCCGCCGGGGGCTCCAACTTTGTGACTTTTGGGCCTGGAGCGGGGCCGTACATCGCCAGGCGCGGCCTCAATGGCCGTGGGACTTAACATCGCCCGCCTGGGGCTTCAACATCGGGAGAGAAATGGTGTGTTGGAGTGAGAAGACTTTGCCTTCCACCACAGTGAGGAGGAGATTCACTGTGATGGATGTTTGTGTAAATTGAATTGTTTGTGTGTTTTTTTATGAATTGTTCTGTTTGTATGGCTGTAGAAACGGAGTTTCGTTGGAGCCTCTCTCTAAGGTTCGAATGACAAGTAATAAAATCTATTCTAATCTAATAATAAATGTCCTTTGTTTGTAAAATGTAGACACAAGGAGCTGCAGATGCTAGTTTTACAAAAAATGACACAACGTGCTGGAGTAACTCAGTGGGTCAACATCACTGTGGAGCATGGATGGGTGTAGGAAGGAACTGCAGGTGCTGGTTATACACAAAATGCTGGAGTATCTCAGTGGGCCAGGCGGCATCTCTGGAGAGAAGGAATGGATGATGAAGGAATTGACAAAATTAAAACTTCCTGTTGTCCACACCCCCTCGTTCTTGCCTGTAACTGCTTGGTGTTTCACAAATCACGATGGGAAGTTGATCAAATGAACCTGATACGATGAGGGAAGCTCCTTGCGAAGAATTGACAACAAATTGATCAACAAATTGGAAGCTGCCTCTGCCAGACTGGGGAATGTAAGCATCTCTGCTGCCTTGTTGTTAGTCTAAGTCCGCAACCCATCAGTGGTGTCCACATATTAACACAAACCTACACACACTAGGGACAATTTACACAAGTATACAAACTCAAGCCAATTAACCTACACACCTGTACGTCTTTGGAGTGTGGGAGGAAATCGAAGATCTCGGAAAAAACCCACGCGGTCACGGGGAGAACGTACAAACTCCGTACAGGTAGCACCCGTAGTTGGGACGGGACCCGGGTCTCTGACGCTGCGAGTGCTGTAAGGTAGCAACTCTACCGCTGCGCCACCGTGCCGCCTGAACAACTCGCTTTGGTTAACAAGGTGCAACTGTAAAAATGTATCAGCTCTTCTCTCTGTTGTAGTTTGCCAAGTGCTGCATTAGGTTTTCAATGGCAGCATTCACTTTCCACCAGTCAATGCATTAAATGATTCAGGATGAGTGACTTAAAATTACTTACAAGTGTTCGACACTTAAAACCATTTGCAGGGGCTATTGATACCATGTTACGCAAATTGCAGCTTTTCCATTAGTTTTCGGGCAGATTGATCCAAGCGATGATCCACAGGTCTTACTCTGAGAGCCACGAGTCAACGCAGTAATTGGTATTGTTTTTTTATTATTGTCACCGGTACCAAGATGCAGGCATACTGTCCAGGCAAAGCATGCCAGGCGTGAGTACATCAGGTGGTATTAGTACGGGAGTCAGGGGTTATGGGGAGAAGGCAGGAGAATGGGGTTAGGAAGGAGAGATAGATCAGCCATGATTGAATGGTGGAGTAGACTTGATGGGCCGAATGGCCTAATTCTGCTCTTATCACTTATGGACTTATGAACCTATGAAGATAGGCCAGGACAGCACCGAGGACGGATCAAAATACAGCACCAGGAGAGAATATTTGGTCAGGGTCAGAGAGTGTGAATTGGAGTTCATGACGGTCCGTAGCAGAGGGACGGTCTGAGCCTCCTGTGGAGCCGAGAGAGAAGTGGTTTATCGGAGCCTTGAGTTAGGAAGAGATTGGGGTGGGCGGAATGTGGAGATGGAGGAAGCATTGGGTCCACACAATAGAGAAGGAGCAAGTCGAGTTGGTATATGCAAGGAGCTGAAGCACGATGCTTGACTGAACTGGAGATTGCAGGCAGGCCATGCCTCCAAGAACAAAGATGGACCTGTTGGGAGTGAGGGGTGGGGGAGACACTGAGAACAACAAGAGGCCACATGACTCCAATGAGTACTTTTGTAACTTTGTCAGCGCCTGAATCGTGGCGATGTATTGTTTACCTTGTGTATTGTGCGTGAAAACAAATAATTTAATTGTACCAAGTGACAGTAACGTATCATTGAATCAAGGTTCGGGATGAAAGGATACCAGGTTCTGTATAAAGTGGAGGCATATGGAGGCTCTGATGAGGGGAAGTCCAGTGAAAGTACCTGGTAGACCTGTCCAGCCAAGGTTAAATCTAAAATGTGGTTCATTAAATATAAAATGCAGTGCTGGCTCGAAGGGCCAAATGGCCTACTCCTCCACCTATTGTCTATTCTGCAGCACCAGTCTAACATTACAGAACCACTGCCTCCAGTGAAGGACTTAGTTGCCTCGGCCTTCTTTAGTTCATGAGCTGGAGGCAGGTTGGCCCGAATTTAGCTTTTTAACGTTTCCATGTTTCACCCGACCGAACCTATCGATTGCTGCAGGTTGGAATTCCATTCCCCCCAACTTGCCCAAATATGTACTGTGAAAGTTCATCAATGATATCAGTGATCATGGGCGGCACAGTGGCACAGTGGTAGAGCTGCTGCCTGACAGCGCCAAAGACCCGGGTTCGATCCCGACTACAGGTGCAGCCTGTACGGAGTTTGTGCATTCTCCCTGTGACCGCATGGGTTTTTTCTCCGGGTGATCTGGTTTCCTCCCACACTCCAAGGACATGCAGGTTTGTCGGTTAATTGTTTTAATGATAATAGATAATAGACAATAGGTGCAGGAGTAGGCCATTCGGCCCTTTCAGCCAGCACTGCCATTCAATGTGATCATGGCTGATCATCCCCAATCAGTACCCCGTTCCTGCCATCTCCACATATCCCCAGACACTGCTATCTTTAAGAGCCCTATCCAGCTCTCCCTCGAAAGTATCCAGAGAACCGGCCTCCACCGCCCTCTGAGGCATAAATTGCACAGACGTTTTTTGTATTTTGTCCCTAGTATGTAGGATGGAACTATTGTACAAGTGATCGCTGGTTGGCATGGAATCGGTAGACGCAAGTATCTTTAAACTAAACTACGCTGATGTTGACTGAGCACATCACAGGAGATTTGTCACTCTACAATCTGCAAGGTGTCACCTTCACAAAGCATCCCGAAAATTGGAATTAAATCTGACCTCTTCTGCAAATCTCTTCTGCAAATCTCTTTTTGATGTCCCATTATTTTTCTCTTTGCATTACATCACTGTATTTGGTCAAGATAGAATGTGAGCAAAGATTTTGCCAAGCAAAGGGATATAAGAAGGGTATCGATGAAATTCATCACTGTTTGACATCGTTACACTCACTGTCTAGTTGTGACATGCTCTATACTCTGCCTTCAAATTTCAATTTCAGCACGATAGCAAAACTGCACAATTTGCTAATGGATTTCTAGGCAGTAATTTCCATTCTTCTGTCTTTGTTATTAAAAGGTGCAATCATACAACTTGCATGCATTTTCCAAACAAATTTGCTTTCTTCGACAGTTGGACATTAAATCCTAAAAGCTGTGTATTTGGAAGACAATCATTTTCAGAGACAAATTCGGAGTTCTCGGTTCACCGATCTGCTGATGGAATGGGCAGTCAGTGAGCAGATGGAGGGTGAAGCAATGAAGTGTGAGTTCTTGACAATTCGGAGATAAAAGATTTCATTGCCCACAGACCGATAATGACAAGACATTGTGGGAATAGACTAATGTATGGAACAAAGCAGAATTCAAGCACATTGTCATGATGAGGCTGATTGTCCTGTCATGTGTAATGTAATGTGGACTATCTACCTCATGAAAGAAATTAGTTGTAAATATAGAATTAGACGTTTCATTAAAACTGGCTACCTAGACACTTTATTGATTGGTCTGTTCAATAACAGTGATTTGAAAGCTCAGACTTTTGACAACACTATTACAGTGGTAGAGCTGCTACCTCACAACACCAGAGATCCTGGTTCGATCCTGACCTCAGGTGCTGTCTGTGTGGAGTTTGAATGTTCTCCCTGCCACTGCGTGGGTTTTACTCTGGGTGCTCTGGTTTCCTCCCACATCCCAAAGACGTTCGGGTTTGTAGGTTAAATTACCCCTAGTGTGTAGGGAGTGGATGCGAAAGTGGAATAACATGGAACTAGTGTGAATGGGCGATCGATGGTCGCCGCAGACTCGGTGGGTCGAAGGGCTTGTTTCCACGCTGTATCTTTTAATCAATCAATCAATCAATCAATCAATTTATATAAACTATGATTAAGGAAATTCTGTGAGCAAAAAGATGTAAAGAATTGCATTAATATAGTGACTTACTCTACTATGCTTCAAAAGTTCTTTGCCGGATTTACACTTATAATTGAAACAAAACCAGAGTTGTAATGTAGGAAATATAGCAGCTAATTTATACAAAGCAAGCTCGCACACACAGCAAACGGCCAGTGACATTGACCAGTGATGTTGCCCAGTGACGTTGCCCCGTGCCGTTGGCCAGTGATGTTGGCCAGTGACATTGACCAGTGATGTTGGCCAGTGATGTTGGCCCGTGACATTGACCAGTGACATTGACCAGTGACGTTGACCAGTGACATTGACTAGTGACGTTGACTAGTGACGTTGACCAGTGACGTTGACCAGTGACATTGACCAGTGACGTTGACCAGTGACATTGACCAGTGACGTTGACCAGTGACGTTGACCAGTGACATTGACCAGTGACGTTGACCAGTGACATTGACCAGTGACGTTGACCAGTGACATTGACCTGTGACATTGACCAGTGACGTTGACCAGTGACGTTGACCAGTGACGTTGACCAGTGACGTTGGCCAGTGACGTTGGCCAGTGACGTTGGCCAGTGACGTTGGCCAGTGACGTTGGCCAGTGACGTTGGCCAGTGACGTTGGCCAGTGACGTTGGCCAGTGCCGTTGGCCAGTGCCGTTGACCAGTGACGTTGTCCAGTGACGTTGTCCAGTGACGTTGGCCAGTGACGTTGGCCAGTGACGTTGGCCAGTGACGTTGGCCAGTGACGTTGGCCAGTGGCGTTGGCCAGTGACGTTGGCCAGTGACGTTGACCAGTGACATTGACCAGTGCCATTGGCCAGTAATGTTGGCCAGTAATGTTGGCCAGTGATGTTGACCAGTGCCATTGGCCGCACTCAGTGGTATTATTGAAGGTCAACACCCTGTCCACGGGTGCCCTGGGGGATTTACAGGACCGCTGGGCACCACGGGGGGTGGAATGGATCCTTAAAAAGGATTGTGAAATAGTTATTTAACAATAAATGTTTTACTCGTATTATGGTGGTAGGTTTGTTTGTATTGTCTAGTATTGTACATATTATTGTAATAATTGAATAAATCTAGTTTTGGTCAAAATAAAAGTGATGTTGGCCGGTGATGTTGATTCAACAGTCAGTTCTGCCACTTGCCATTGAGACGGCTACTCATGATGAATTATAATATTCTTAGGTTCTTGTTGTGTAGAATACAAGACAAAACTTTAGTTTATTTTTTAGTTCAGTTTATAATTGTCATGTGTACTGAGGTACTGCGGAAAGCTTTTGTTGTGTGGTACCCAGTCATAGACAAAACTCTATGTGATCACAATCAAGCCGTTCGAAGTATACAGATTTAATGTACAGAGTACACCATTTAATGTAAGATAAGGTCCAATTAAAGATAGTTCAAAGGTCTCCAATGAAGTAGATGGGAAGTCAGGACCGCTCTCTAGTTGGTGAGAGGACCGTTCAGTTGCCTGATAACAGCTGGGAAGAAACTGTCCCTTAATCAGGTGGTGTGTGTTTTCAAACTTCTGTACCTCTTGCCTGTTGGGACTTAGAAGAGGAAGTGACTGGGGTGAGACTGGTCCTTGATTATGCTGGTGGCCCTGCTTAGAATAGCATAACACCAGCTAATATTAGCACAATGCTGCATAACACCAACAGCTGATGCTCAGCTTGCCTGTTGCTTCCTTTACCTTCCTTCTAAGATTCCTACCATTACAGAAACTAGTCATTGACCGATTCGATTCACACCATTTAATAGCAAAAGATAACTGAGATCACTTGATACAGCAAAGACTGTGTGATCTGACAACATCCCAGCTGCAATACTGAAGGCCTGTGCTCTAGAACTAGTTATACCCTTAGCCAAGCTGATCTGGTCCAGTTACAGCACTGGCATCTTCCCAGCCCCGTGCAACAGTGGCCAGGTATGTCCTGTTCACTTAAAGCAAGATAGATCCGATTTAGCTAATTACTGCCCAAAACCTTCGACTCTCAATCATCTGTAAAGTGATGGAAGGTAACTCCAGCAGTTTCATCAAACAGCACTGCTCTCCTACGCCCTATGTGGCAATGTCTGGTTTGGGTTTTGCCACAGTCTACTCTGCCCCAGTCATCACCTTGGCCTTGGTCCATACATGGACTGAGGAGCCAAATGGCAGAGGGAGATGAGGGTAACTGCTCTTGGCATTACGCAATATAACGAAGCCCGCGACCATCGGCCCCTGGGTCCGCGGAGCCCACGGCTGGGTCCCTTGCCAGCCCCACGGAGAGGACCCGACAACGTTAGTGGAGAGATCGATGCGGTGGTCGATGATGGTGCCGAATATTTATTGACAATAAAGTATTGCATTCAACTCAATTCATTAAGGCTATGACCAAGTATAATCAAGGATGAGTCGCACCCCATCCACTCTTCTCCCCTCTCCCATCGGGCAAGAGGTACAGAAGTGTGAAAATGCACACATCCAGATTCAGGGACAGTTTCTTCCCAACTATTATCAGGCAACTGAACCATCCTAATAAAAACCAGAGAGCGGTCCTGAGTAACTATCTAACCCATTGGAGACCAACCGAGTCCGCGCCGACCAGTGATCACCCCGCACACTCGCACGATCCTACAGATAATTTACAACCTTTACTGAAGCCAATTTACCTACAAACCTCTATGTCTTTGGAGTGTGGGAGGAAACTGGAGCACCCGGGGAAAATCTAAGCGGTCATGGGGAGAACGTGCAAACGCCATGCAGACAGCACCCATAGTCAGGATCGGGCGCTATAAGGCAGCTACTCTGCCGCTGCGCCACGTTGCCACGCATAATCTTAGGACTAGAAATGTTTTTTAAAAATATGGAGTGACGAATTCATTCCCAAACTGACTTGAGGGACACATGAGATTGAGCTACAACCTGGACGTGGAGTTGAAATGTGATCAGTCAGCCAATGGCCACTTTAAAATGGATTTATTTTGTAATTTCTCTTTGGAAAGCCAGCCTGCAACTCCGACAGTCAACATAGATCCTTCATACATCACTCCTGGCTCTCATATTATTTTTAAGCCTCACTGATCTCCCTAGACTCTTCACCATCTGCTCGGATGAATGGTTAATTTGCTTATATGCCTACTCCATTGCAGATGAGGGCCAATTGTTTGCAGACCTGTGGCTGAAGTCCAAGGACAATATTTACTCCAGTTTCTCCCATAAATTCTCTGCTGGATCTCGGTGATCTGATGAATTCCTTTAATAACACAAATCATGTTTGTCTCTTTCGGAACTGGGCCGATATGGCCTAGTAATTCAGAATCCTCTGCATTGCTCCGGGTTTAGAATCAAGATTAGCATTGTGCTCCCGTACACGCCAATGTTTAATCTACGTTAGGTTGAGCTCGATAAGGCGCTGGTGTGGCTGCATTTGGAATATTGTGATCCATTTTGGGCACTGCATCTGAGGAAGGATGTGCTGGCTCTGGAGAAGGTCCACAGGAGATTTACAAAAATGATAGACACAAAAAGCTGGAGTAACTCAGTGGGACAGGCGGCATTTCTAGAGAGAAGGAATGGGTGACGTTTCGGTTTGAGACCATTCTTCAGACCCCTAACGTCACCCATTCCTTCTCGCCAGAGATGCTGCCTGTCCTGCTGAGTTACTACAGCATTTTGTGTCTACCTGCAGTTCCTTCTTACACTTTACAAGAATGATCCCAGGATTGAGTAGGTTAACCCATGATGAGCATTTGTCTGCACTGTGCTTTTACTCGCTGGAGTTTAGAAGAATGAGGAGGGACCTCATGGAAACACACAGAATAGTGAAAGGCTTGGATAGAGTGGATGTGGACACAAATTCACAACTCTCTGGGTGAAAAAGTTTTTCCTCATCTCAGTTCTAAATGTCCAACCCCTTATTCTTAAACTATGGCCCCTGGTTCTGTACTCCCCCAACATCGGGAACATGTTTCTTGCATCTAGCATGTC
This sequence comes from Raja brachyura, assembly GCA_963514005.1. Next base: position 45,067,035 of record OY740796.1, read on the forward strand.
CAATCCCTTAATAATTTTATATGTTTTGATAAGATCCTGTCTCATCCTTCTAAATTCCGGTGAATACAAGCCTAGTCATTCCATTCTTTCATCATCTGACAGTCTCGCCAACCTGGAAATTATCCTCGTGAACCTCTGCTGCACTCCCTCAATAGCAAGAATCTCCTTCCCCAAATTAGGAGACCAAAACTGCACACAATGCTCCAGGTGTGGGCTCACCAGGGCCCTGCACAACTGCAGAAGTTCGTCTTTGCTCCTACACTCAACTCCTCTTGTTATGAAGGCCAGCATGCCATTAGCTTTCTTCACTGCTTGCTGTACCTGCATGCTTACTTTCTGGCATGCTGCCTGGGTGGGGGTGATGCAGTGGTGTTTAATAGGTACAAGAATGTGCCGGGAATGGAGTGAAACTTGGCACTGTGAGAGAGGCTCACATGCCCTGCAATTACCCCTCCTTGTATGTGGCAGGGTGGCGCAGCAATAAAGTTGCTGCCTTTCAACACTTTCAGCGTGAGAAACATGGGTTAGATCTTGACTACAGGTGCTGTCCGTACGGAGTTTCTACATTCTCATCATGACCATGTGGGGTTTCTCCGAGACCTGTCCTCTCCATGTACCTGTACAACTGTTTCTTAAATGTTGGGATAGTCCCAGCCTCAACTACCCCCTCTGGCAGCTTGTTCCATACCCCCACCACTCTTTGTGTGAAAAAGCTACCCCTCAGATTCCTATTAAATCTTTTCCCCTTCACCTTAAACCTATGTCCTCTGGTCCTCAATTCACCTACACAGGACAAGAGACTATGTGCATCCACCCGATCTATTCCTCTCATGATTTTATACACCTCAATAAGATCACCCCTCGTCCTCCTGCGCTCCAAGGAATGGAGTCCCAGCCTACACTATAACTCAGTCCCTCTAGCCCAGGCAACATCCTTGTAAATCTTCTATGTACCATTTCCAGCTTGACAACATATTTCCTATAATATGGTGCCCAGAACTCAAGATAATATTCTAAAGGGCTTGTCCCACTGAGGCAATTTTTCATCGTACTGCCGGCGAGTGTCAAGCTTGAGGCACTTGCCTGAAAAACTGGGAACTGGAACGACGACTGTCTCTGTATTAAATTCCATCAACCAATTCTCAGCTATCTCTCCTTGGATCCTATGCGATCGAAGCTTCCTGAGCAGCCTACCATGCGTAACCTTGTCGAATGCTTTGCTGTAATTAGCAATGTTACAAAATTTTGAGATTTAAAAAATCATGGCGGCAATTTATCCCATCAGATAAAGCATAAAAATAAGTTTAATTTGACACCTAATTCACTTTCATATCTTTAGTATTAAAAAAGTTATGGCCATTTTCATACTCGGAAATTAGCATCTTGTTCCCTATTGCTTTTCCATTGACTTAACACAAAAGCTGTGATCGAGGACAGTCAAAAGCCCATAACTTTCTTAAAAATTAAGAGAACTGAAATAAATTTTCAGTTATTATAGATTGAAGCATTCTGAAACAAATATGAAACAATCTTACTTGGATTACCTGAAATTAAAGGATATAATTAGTCAGTTACCTAATTGTAGCTAATTACAAATTCAATTACTAGATCTAAACATCTATCCACTTTTTAAGAAAAGATTAACATTTTTAAATAGCCTAAGTGTCCAAATAACATTCAAACAAGAATTCACAATATAACATGATTTTTAAATCTCATTGTCATGAATTTATAGGCCAAATGGAAGGAATTTAGTGTTTAATCCCCGTAAATTAATGGCCATTTAAATCATCTTGCGAGTGGGATTTTGTGGAACGTGATCGATTGGAAAGTTGCGGTTTGCGGTGAATTTAAACCCCATATCAGGAGGAAAAACACTGCCGGTTCGTATGGGGCCTAAATCACCTTTTCGCAGCGTAAAATATGGATTAAGGTAATCCTAAGAAGCACGCTTACATGTAAAATAAACGGCTTACCTTTAACTGTCCCGTACGGGAGATCCGTCCCGTTGTCGGCGTTGACGTCATTAGTAGCGGATTTTTATTTTACTCCAGCCCTGAAATTATCCCGTGCTTTAAAAAAAAATTCACAGAACGGCAGTCGGAACAATTCTTCAGCATTAGCTAGCACCCCGAGAAAATATATCTCGGACAGGCAGGAGAAAACCGCATTTTAACCCCGCCCCCCCTCAAAGGCGCCAAAGTCGCGCACATGGCCAGTGGCTTACCTTCAGCGACGCTGAAGGTAAGTTTTGTAACACCTACTGTAATCCACATATACAACATCTTTGCCCTAATCGACCTTTTTGATCACGTCTTCAAAAAACAATTTGATTTGTGAGACACGACCTCCCACTCCCATGCTCACTATCCCTAATCAGCCCTTTCCATCTAAATGCCTGTTTATCCTATCCCTTAGAATACTCTGTTGTAACATTCCAACTACAGATGTTAAAACCCACATGGTCACGGGGAGAACGTACAAACTCTGTACAGGCAGAAAAATGACATACAGCAAAATGCATAAAATGTAGACATAAACTAGATAGAACCTTTTGCCCAGGCTAGAAGTGCCAAAGATGAGAGGGTCTAGGTTTAAAGTGAGAGGGGCAAATTTGCTCCAAGGAATTGAGTCGCAGCCCGCTCAACCCCTCCCTATTGCTCTGACCCTATAGTCCTGGCAATATCCTCGTAAAATGTACAGATGTTTCCAGAAAGGAATCATGTGAGAAATACTAGGTACATATACACAAACATCAATCTTGCAAACAGACAAGAGCATTGCTGACAGCAAATTTGAATTATTAATAGTACATACCCACATCCAAAATTGGGGCGTGCCTAGTGCTGATCTCAGCAGTGTGAAACAGGAAGCTGTTAACCTTCTTGTTTTGATGTTCGTGTGAATTTTAATCCCCTGTGGTCTATTTCTATCAGGGGTTAATAAAAAACAGTGTAGAAGTATAGATCTGTTTTCACTTCTGAAGAATATCATTAGATTCTATTCCCCAAAAATACGATGACCGAGAAATTCATGCACTCCGCGTTTTATTTGTGGTGTAATATTGATTGCTAAACACAATGGAGACCATACAATACACAAAGCACATGCCTGCAACGCACAAAGTATGGAATGGTATAAACAATACTTGGACAAAGCCCAAATGATATCACCCTGTGAAATTGATTCATGCATGTGGAATTAATACTGAAGAAAGTAACCCTGTACACCAGAGATGGGCCCTATAACCTGTGCAGTTTACAACTATTTAAGAGAGAGTTGGATAGAGTTCTAGGGGCTAGTGGAGTCAAAGGATATGGGGAGAAGGCAGGCACGGGTTATTGATAGCGGACGATCAGCCATGATCACAATGTTTGACGGTGCAGGCTCGAAGGGCCGAATGGCCTCCTCCTGCACCTATTTTCTATGTTTCTATGTTCCTCAGTTTCTTGCTTGACACAAAGTGCTGGAGTAACTCAGCGGGACAGGCGTGATCTCTGGATGGAAGGAATGGGTGCCTTCTCTCCAGCGTTCAGTGTCTATCTTCAATGTAAACTGACATCTGCAGTTCCATCATACACATCACTTTCTTGCTGTTGGGAAGCCATTTAGAGTTGAGCTTTTTGGGTTGAGTGTGCCTGAAGAGAGTTGCTATGAGGCCACTGTTGAGTTCTGTGGGTTAGTCAAGGCAAACCTACCTTGAGTCATAGAGACAGCACGGAAACAGATTCTTCGGCCCAACTTGACCAAGGTGTCCATTCTATACTATAGTTCTATCTTCCCACATTTGGCCCGTATGCCTCTGAACCGTTCCCAGCGAAAAGGCTTCTGTAGAGCCTACTGTATTTGGAGAGGATGTTTCCACTAGTGGGTGAGTTTAGAACCAGAAGTGATAGCCTCGGAATTAAAGAACGTTCCTTTAGGAAGGAGATGAGCAATTTCTTTAGTCAGACGGTGGTAAATCTGTGGAATTATTTTCCACAGAAGGCCGTGGAGGCAATGGATATTTTTAAGGCAGAGAGAAGTAGATTCTTAATTAGTACAGGTTTCAGGGGTTATGGGGAGAAAGCAGGATAATGGGTTTAGGAGGGAGAGATAAATCAGCCATGATTTATTGGCGATGTAGACTTGATGGGCTGAATGGCCTAATTCTGCTCCTATCACTTATGAACTTATGAATTATACATGTACCCGTCCAAATGTTTATTAAATGCTGTTATAATATCTGCCTCAACTATCTCCTTTGGCAGCTCATTCCATACACCCACCACAAGCCTTTATGCTGAAAATGAACAGAGTAGTGTTTGAGCACAACAATTTTAATGTCAATGTAGTCAGTGTGTGGAGCAAATATGTTTTGTTATAATCTATGTGTCAGAATCTTAGTGCATGAATGCCAAGATGCGGATTAGTAGTTAGATGCTTTTGCTTAGTTTCAGTTTTACTTTTTTTAGTTTAGGAGATACAGCGTGGAAACTGGCCCTTTGTCCAACCGAGTCCGCGCTGACCAGCGATCACCTCAACTTTAGTTCTATCCTACACATGAGGAACCATTTCCAGAAGCCAATTAACCTACAAACCTGCACGCCTTTGGGATGTGGGAGGAAACTGGAGCAGCTGGAGAAAACCGTCCAGAATGGACCCATAGTCAGGATCGAACCCAGTCACTGTGAGGCAGCAACTCTGTTGCTGCAACATTGTGCTGCACCCATACCTGGGATATATTGCTGCTTATTTGCCTGGTCCCAGTCTTTCAGACTGTAAGCTTTGTCACCATCCAGAAGAGATCAGATCAATGCTTTCTTGCTCAGCACAACTCAGTACATATGTATGTTAAGATTCCATTTCCCTAGAGATTGTCCTGCAATAATACCAATACATTTAATTGAGTTCCGTGGATCTTGAAGGCGTCAGCTGCTGTAATATCATTGCAACAATAAATCGCGGAAAGAAATAGACATTGTTTCCACTCACCATTTCAACTTACACGATTCAGTGGAAAATTTAGTATAAGACTATGGAACACCTTAAACAAAATTGAAAGAGCGTTGTATTTTATAGAAATCACATCCAAAGCGCTGGTCCATCAATCAACACCCCACACTCGTTCTATATCATCCCACTATCTTACACATTCCCTAAACATCAGGGGCAATTTTACAGAGGGGCAATTAACCTGCAAAACTGCACGTCGTCATGATATGGGAGGAACCGGAGCGCCAGAGGCAACCCATGTGGTCACAGGGAGAACATGCAAACTCCTTACAGAAAGTAAAGCGCTCAGGATTGAGCCTGGGTCTCTGGCGTTGTGAAGCAGCAACTTTGGACAGAAATACGGGAATCACCAAATACGTTTAACAGAGTTCAATACGTGAACCATTTTGACAGTGAAATATGTTTCATATTTACCATGATTACTATTTTACTTTTAATCATTGTTAGTTATTTTGAGTATGTCTGAATAGCCTTATTTACATGCAATCCAGATCAAGTATCAACAATATTCCCTGCTCTTCATTCATCAAAATTAATGTGACACTCCGGTACAGCTGGTAGATTCACTGCCTCACAGCGCCAGAGACCTGGGTTCGATCCTGACCTCAGATGCTGTCCCCACAAAAAGGTTTGCACATTTTCCCTGTGACCGCGTGGGTTTCCTCCGGGTGCTCAGGTTTCTCTCCACGTTCCAAAGACTTGCGGCTCTGTAGGTTAATTGGCCTCCATAAAATTGCCCATAATGTGTAGGGAATGGAAGAGAAAATGGGGTAACACAACTCGTATGAACGGGTGATCGATGGTCAGTGTGGACTCGGTAGGCCGAAGGGCCAGCTTCTATGCTGTATCTTTCAATCAATCTATCAATTAAAACTGGACGCGGTTGGTACAAGGAATGGGTTTCAATGAAGGAAATCAGGATTGGAATATCTGTTGTTTGAAGCTTCTGGCTGTGATGATCAACCTCAGTGAGGGCATAAGTCTATGGGAAACACAGACCAAAGACTCAAGTGTGCGAGACAATGATTTAAAGTTGTTACTGAAATAGGAAGACTTTATTGAAGACTTTGTAGATTAGGATGATCATATTGGGGATGGAGTGCTAATATAAAATGGTGCTTATTTAGGGTGGTACTTAGGAGGTTGCTGGAGTGACCACGGAGGAGGTTGAGTTTGAGTTTAATTTAGTGTCACGTGTACCAAGGTACAGTGAAAAGCTGTTGCGCGCTATCCAGTCAGCGGAAAGACAACACATGCTTACAATCGAGCCATCCACAGTGTACAGATACATGGTAAAGGGAATAGCGGGAATAACGTTGACTGCAGGATAAATCCCGTAAAGCACAATCAGTACATAGACGTATGGTAATGGGACACAAGGAGCAGGAATGTTACCAGGATGAAATTAAATGGCCTTCATTACCTGACCATGAATTGAATCTATCTTCACCACATCCAGCTCAGCAGACCTTTTGTTAAGGAAAACTGCCGTTTGGGAGGCTAACAGCCAAGCGGTCTATATGAAACACGGCAATTTAATGCAACAACTGAATTATTTATCGAGCAAAGAAAGCTGATTTTTTATTGACAGCTTTAGGTGGGTTAAAGGGTGACTTTGGATGAAGTAATAGGTAACTAATAAATTACAATTATATGAGAAGCAGCGACAACTTATATTAATTTAACAGCTCATTTACCTTCTTTTAATTATCGTACCTACCGTCAAATGGTTCATAACTCATTCCCCTTTCTGGTATGTTTAGCACGTGCGTGCAATATAAAAGGCCACTGCTTAAGTGGAAGGAGCTTTGGAAGGTGGTGAAAAATGCATTGAGTTATCATTATGAAAACCAATAAACAACGTTAATGTATGGAGTCACAGATTCATAGAGTGTTACAGTGTGGAAACAGGCCCTTCCGCCCAACTTGCCCACACTTGCCAACAAGCCCCTGCTACTCTAGTCCCACCTGCCCACGTTTGGCCCATATCCCTCCAAACCTGTCCTATTGTGTACCTCTCTAACTCTTTCTTAAATGTTGGGATAGTCCCAGCCTCAACTACCTCCTCTGGCAGCTCGTTCCATACACCCACCATCCTTTGTGTGGAAAAAGGTACCCCTCAGATTCCTATTTAATCTTTTCCCCATCACCTTAAACCCAAGTCGTCTTGTCCTCGATTTACCTTCTCTGGGTAAGAAACTGTGCACCTACCCAGTCTATTCCTCTCATCCTCCTGTGCTTCAAAGAATGGAGTCCCAGTCTACTCAACGTGTCCCTATAACTCAGACCTTCGAGCCCTGGCAACATCCTCGTAAAATGAATGCAACAACTTATTGTTTCACCTTCATGAAGTTCACTAAGGTTCAAGAGAACAATTTACATTTAGTTTAGTTTTAGTTTAGTTTAGAGATGCAGCGCAGGAACAGGCCCTTTGGCCACCGAGTCCTCACCGACCAGCGATCCCCGCACATTAACTCTATCATTCACACACTAGGGTCAATTTATAACAAGCCAATTAACCTGCTAACCTATCTGTCTGTGAGTAATGGAGGAAACCGGAGATCTCGGAGAAAACTCACGTGGTCGACAGTCGGGATCGAACCCGGGTCTCTAGCTCTACAAGCGATGTAAAGCAGCAACTCTACCGCGGAGCCATAAATACTTTGTGTCAACTTTTTCAGCCACTTGCTTGGAGTCAAAATCCATTTTGAACCAACTGCAATCTTGTGGACATTCATGGCCTGTAAAAGGAAAGATATGTGAGGGGAAGGTTAAATATCAATAAATGGATTGCAATATAGGTGGAGCACAGAATTTGTCTGATTATTGTTCATAAATTCATGTGATAGGAACAGAATTAGGCCATTCGGCCCAACAGGTCTCATCCATCATTCATCATGGTTGATCCATCTCTGCCATCTAACCCCATTCTCTTGTTATTCTATTAATGGGCTACAAGGGGCTTAACTCCAAATAAAAACCATTTCACCCGAATTATCGCAGATGCAAGGAACTGTGGATGCCGGTTTACCAAAAAAGACACAAAGTGCTGGAGTAACTCAGCGGGTCAGGCAACATCTCTGGAGAACATGGACAGGTGACATTTTTGGCCAGGACCCTTCATCAGACTCTTCAATCGCTTTGTGTAGGAAGGAACTGCAGATGCTGGTTTAAACCGAAGATAGGCACAACCAGCTGGAGTAACTCAGCGGGTCAGGCAGGATCTCTCGAGAGAAGGAATGGGTGATGTTTCGGGTTGAGACACTTCGTAAGGGTCTATGGACCTCTCTACATTCTATGTTCTATGTACACAGCCACTGATACAGGTTATAATTTAGTGTGCTTTCTATTCTGGTTAAGCCGTGCTTCCGTTGTGACTTTGGTTATCATAGCTTTGGATTTGCCTGAGTTTAGAGATACAGCATGGAAACAGGCCCTTCGACCCACCGAGTCCACAACGACCATCGATCACCCGCTCACACTAGTTCTATGCTATCGCACATTCGCATCCTACACACCATGGGCAAATCACAGAAGCTAATTAACCTGCAAACCTGCCCGTCTTTGGAATGTGTGAGTAAACCGGAGCACCCGGAGAAATCCCACGCGGTCACACAGGGAGTCCTCACCTCTCATCCACCTCAGTGGAGATCCTTGGACTATCTTTGATCGGACTTTACTGGACTTCATCTTGCACCAAACGTTATTCATGTTATTCCCTTCTGTACCTGTACACTGTGGATGGTTTGATTGTAATCATGTATTGTCTTTCTGCTGACTGGTTAGCAGGCAGCAAATGCTTTTCACTGGACCTCAGAGCACGTGACAATAAACTAAACTGAACTAAACATAACTAAGCTAGACCAAACTAAACTAAACTGAACAAAACTAAACTAAACTAAAGGTACAAACACCGCACACACAGCACCTGCAGTCAGGATCGAACGTGGGTCTCTGGCGCTGTGAGGTAACAGCTCTCCTACTGTGCCACCGTGCATGCAAGAGTTCGGAATGAGTTAAGGGCCTGTCCCACTTTCACGACCTAATTCACAACCTTTTTTACTCGTGGACATTTTTCATCTAGTTGAAAAAAACGCCCCGATCTACTTGAAGCCACGAGTACCTACGACTAGCATCACGACCTGCTACGACCTACCTACGACCTCCTACGACCTCGTGACGGCCATGCTGCGAGTATGAGCCAAGGGCAAACTCGGCAGAAGTCGTGAATTAGGTCGTGAAAGTGGGACAGGCCCTTTAATTGCGAGATTCACTCAAACACTTACTCTGTTCTTCTCTCTCTTCCTTTTCTCCGTTCTGCAGATCAGCCCTTCGAGTCCGTTGCAACGTATATAGGAGTTGGAGCACTTCACCCATGCCAAATATCTGTACAAGTGCTGCAGCGATGTGGTGGTGGTGCCTGAGACAGTCGAGAAACAGTGACACACAGCCACACTGGCACCTCTTTCACTGCCTGAGGACTGGCACACCAGGGATCTCAGCTTTAACATTGTACATCTGTTGTAAAACAAGCAGAATATATCGCAAAGTGTTTCCCACTTATGAATGTTATAGATTTGGTAACATCTGTGTTGAATGTTCTGGATTACACTGAGGTAGTAACTATTTATTTCCCCAAGCTTCAGTCTCATTTTTTGGAATACCAGCCACCGATCTTGAACAAAACATCAACGTCTCAAAAACATGGGCGTCTCGAAGGAACCCCTCACCACGACTCACTTCTTCCACGTTCTCCGGTTTAGGGAAACAGATTTCGACAGCGGTAATCCGAAATTGTTCCTGTCAGGATGTTTTGTAATAATTATTGTTGCTAGCCTTTGCGAATATTTTGATTTTTTGGGAAAAAAAACTATTAATATTACGGGATTGCAGAAGAGCTTCTGGAGCCGAAAAGAGAAACGGGAAAACCTGAAGCAGAAGATCCTGGACGTATAAAGTCGACAAGTCTGCGTTGGAAGCGAAATCTGTTTGTGACATTAACTATCCTTCTCCTTCAGATGATAATTGACCTGTTATGCAGTTGCAGGTTACCTTTTCTACGCTTTATATGTAGCTGAGTTGCCATTAATGACAAGAAACAATAAATGGTTAATCTCAAAGTATTTCGATTTACTAGAAGTTGCAAAAAGCGCAGATAGCTTTGAGAAGTGTTAGTGCCTTAGTCCCATAGCAGGGAATTATAGAAACTCCTTAGAACTATGGGCACTTGCAAATGTTGCAGCACATGGCATCTATTAGCGTACTGGATTTCAGTTCAGTTTAGTTTATTGTCACGTGTACCGAGGTACAGTGGGTCGCTTTTGTTGCCTGCTATCCAGCCAGCGGAAAGACAATACATGATTACATTCGAGTCGTTCACAGTATACAGATACATGATAAGGGAATAATGTTTAGTGCAAGGTTAAAGCCATTAAAGTCTGATCAAAGATAGTAATTCTCTGGTTGCGGTAGGATGGTTTAGTAGCCTGATAACAGCTGGGAAGAAACTGTCTCTGAATCTGCAGGTTTGCGTTTTCGCACTTCCATACCTTTTGCCTGATGGAGGAGGGGAGAAGAGGGAGTGGCTGGGGTTTATGCAGGATTTATACTCATTCGTTCATCTTCAGCTGCTTTTGTCAAATGAAAACCAGAAGCCATTTTTGCAAAACTGTCACTGCAGCTTAATAGAAAGTGCTTTTCATAATTACACTGACTGACTGGCATACTGAAAATAGCTGTTAATATTTTACAGTATTTGCAATCAAATTAGATATCTTCAACCTCGCCAAATCTCAAGTATTTCCTGAAGAGAGAATTATTCTGGATATTATAACAAAGATATTTTGAAAGAAAGAATACCAAAAATTATAACACCATCCACCCAAACCCCCAAAAAAATGTCCATTCTTCTACAATCTTCTCATGTCTGAACGAACGAAATCTTTGGAAAATGCTTGAGGACGAAGTAATGAAAGGATTTAAGGGCCACTTTCACGACCTAATTCATAACCTCTGCTGGGTTTGCCCTTGACTCATACTCGCAGTATAGTTGTCACAAAGTCGTAGGAGGTCGTGGCAGGCCGTGATGCTAGTCGTAGATACTCGTGGCATCAAGTAGGTCGGGGCGTTTTTTTCAACTAGATGAAAAATGTCCACGAGTAAAAAAGGTCGTGAATTAGGTCGTGAAAGTGGGACAGGCCCTTTAGTTTTCCACAAGCTCCATATAACATTGAGTTTTCCTATATTCATCCAGGGACATTAATCAATTACTGATTACACTATTTTATATGTTGGGAGCCATTGGTTTCATTATATGTTCTGGCAAATTTTAGTTTAGTTTAGTTTAGAGATACAGCGTGGAAAGAGGCCCTTCACCTCACTGAGTCCAGCGATCACCCACACACTTAGTTCTATTCAACACGCTAGGGACAGTTTACAGAAGCCAATTAATCTACAAACCTGGATGCCTTTGGAATGTGGGAGGAAACCGGAGCAAACCCACACTGGTCACGAAGAGAATGTTCAAGCTACTTGCAGACAGCACTCGTAGTCAGGATCGAACCTGGGTTTCTGGCACTGTAAGGCAGCAACTTTACCGCTGCGCCACCGTGCTGCCCTTCAATTAATTGATCTAGTTGATCATCTAATTGATTCCCATTGGAAGTCAAGTCCACATATGTGGCCCTGGCCATATTTCACACTACTTTGGGGATAAGGTCAGACAACGATGGCCAGAAGCTTACAAACAAGTCAGATAGTAATAGCAATCAGCATGGGTGAGTTGACACTGTTTGGGAATAGTAAGATTGAACGAGAACTTACCAGTTCGAAGGTTGATCTTTATTTTATGAGGAGTCGAAGTGAGGGATTTCGTGAAGAGCCCGCCGGCGCGCATGCTCGACATATTTCAAAGTAGCGGCGTGGAATCACAGAAACCAACAAAAGAAATGACTTCGCATAGTAAGATTGAAGTGACTAAGATTACCAGATGAAGGTGATTGAGGGTTGGGCGAGGAGGGCACGAAATCCCTCACTTCGACTCCTCATAAAATAAAGATCAACCTTCGAACTGGTAAGTTCTCGTTCAATCTTACTATTTCATTTCGGAGTCACGTGAGTGACTTCGTGAAGACTTCAAAGCTTCTGTGATTACACGCCCTGGACCACGTCCATGCTGACACACCACTACCAGGGATGGATGGGAGGAACAAACTTGCTCAATAGTTCATACTGCAAAACAAGAGCAGAGTTATTAATAACAAATCAAAACCCCTCATGCGGGGACATCTCCACGTTCTTGACCTGCATTCAGCACGGCTTCTGCGAACTGTAGAGGAGCAGCAACAGGCTTGTTATAAAAACGCTGGAACACAGCTTCATTAGCCCATCCTGCTGTGGCGAGAATTTGGTCCATGGGCATCTCCATGACCCTCGCCGCTGACGTCGATGCAGCCCTGGTGGAAAGAGACTTGAACACATTAGTGTCGATACCTGACTTACCCAAGACGACTGGAAGCCACATGGATATCGTCTGGACTGTCACTCGATGATGAGGTCTCTTATGAGTGACAAGCAGGTATCTCTCCATTCCTCTGATGCGTGCCGTCACCTTGACATAGTGGCGGATATGTGAGGCTAAACATAGCCTAGCATCTGCGGGGTATGCCGGGAACTTCAGCTGCAGCCCTGTGCACCCAGGTCTATGCTGCTTTAGTAGCTCGTCAATGAAAAAGACTACTTCTGTAGGGGTAGAAGTCATTCTGTCGACACAAAGTTTGTGTAGTGTCTGTACCCTCTGAGCTGAAGTCAGCGCTAGTAACATCACCAGCTTCATGGTGAGTTGGTCCAGTTGGAGCCCTTCCATGGGCGACCACGTCCTGAGCAGGGTTAATACGTCCCTGACATCCCAGGTGATATTATAGCGTGGTGTAGGCGGATTCATATTGAATATACCCCGCATGAGTCTGGACACTAGCCTGTTGGATCCTACCCCAATATTGAGGTAGAATGATAGCGCACTTCTGGCGCTGTTGATGGCACTGTAACTTAAGTGTTCATCATGGTGCAACCCCGCGAGGAATTCCAGGACGTCGGTTATTGTCACGTCATCGTACGTGATGCGAGAGCGGCTGCAGTAGGCTTCCCACTTCTTAATATGCGAGTGGTATCTTCGCCTTGTGGACTCTCGACACGACGCCCCGATGGTATCCATGGTCCGAGCCGAGAGGCCGTATTGGACTAACGGCCTGTTCAAAACCTGCAAGCCAACAACTTTAAATAGCCATGGCAGGGATGTGGCTCCCCTGAGACAGGGTGAGTAACCAATTGTGGGCAACCCTTCAAAAGGACCCAAGGTTCGTTGAGCATGTCAAAGACCACCGGATACCAAGGCTGTGTGGGCCAGTCGGGTATAATAAGGATGCCCTTGGCAGCATCTGCCTGAATCTTTCGCAATACCCGACTGATGAGGCAAAACGGGGGGAAGGCATAGAAACCAATTCCCCCAGTCCAGCGAGAATGCATCTAGCGCTATTGCCCCAGGATCTGGTTCCCATGAAACGTAGGTTGGTACCTGATGGTTCAACCGTGACGCAAAAAGGTCAATGTCCGGTTTACCAAATTTGGCTGTGACTTTAGAAAAAATCTCAGGATGCAACATCCATTCAATATTGTCATTAAATTTGCATGACCTGGTGTCCGCCACAGTATTAAGCTCACCTGGCAAATAGGTAGCTGAAATCCAAATGTCTCTTTGAACACACCAGAGCCAAATTGAGTTAGCCAATTTGTCACACGAAACTGACCTGGTACCACCCATATGGTTTAAGTATGCCACTGCTGTGGTGTTGTCTATTTGGAGACGGACATGTGCTCCAACAAGCTTGGAACAATACGCACGCAGTCCGTGGAATGCTGCCAGCAACTCCAAATAGTTAATCCCTTGAGTTAACAACATCGTTGATTCAAGGGTATCCCATCTGCCCCCACAACTAGAGCAATTATCCGTGGCTCCCCCGCCATTGAAGCTTGCATCAGTTTGCAAATATACCACCGGATTAGCCTCCCTGATAGGCTTGAATGAGCTGCTAATGTGACACACCCACCATTGCAACTCATTTATCGCTTCGGGCGGCAGCTGCATGGACCGATCATAATGACCAGCGTTCTGTTTTAACGCAGCAATTTTAGCTCTTTGCAAATTCTGATAATGCAAAGGTCCATATCGCGCTGCCGGAAACAAAGCTACCAGCTTCCCAATAATTGTAGCTAAGTGCCGAATCGATGGTATATTGGTGCGGATTAAATCTTGACACACCTGGGTAACCTCCTCAATCTTGTTAATTGGAATGGTAACCCTCATGCTTATAGAGTTCACCGTGAACCCTAGGTAATTAATCACCTGGGCAGGGTAGAACTTTGATTTCTCTGGATGGACAATAAACCCCAATTGTTGAAATATATTGACAGTAGCTGCAACACCCTGTTCAGCCAATTCCAGGGTGTGGCCCACAATTAAGATATCATCTCAATAGGCCATAACTATATGGTGTCGTTGTCTCAAATAAGCCATAATTGGCTTCACTAATTTAGTGAACAATCTAGGGGCTGTGGTGAGCCCATTAGGCAAAGCCTTGTACTGCCAGAGTTGCCCCATCCAGATGAATTTCAAAAACCTTCTGTCACATTTCTGGATGGATACTGAATAATATGCGTCTTTTAAATCGATGCATGCCATAAAGCAACCATGAGAAATCAATGATTTGGCTGTTTCAAACGTATCCATTTTAAAATGAGTATATGTTACAAAAGTATTCAAACGGGTTAGATCAATAATGACACGACAACCTCCATCCTTCTTAGGTCTGGTGAATATGTTCGAAACAAATTCAACTGGCTCATGCACCACTCTCTCAATCACTCCTTTGTGATCAAGACTTAACAGTTCCTTATAGCCGGCTGCCTGTTCTGCAGCAGATAATTTAAACGTTTGAGCGGGCATGTGCTGGGATGGAGGAATGTCGCCATTAATAAACTCAATTTTATGCCCCTGAATATTCTGCAACACATACTCGTCACCAGTAAAATTACCCCATGCACCCAAAAACCACCGAAGGCGACCACCAACATGTGAAGTTAAACAGAGAGAAAAGAGAGAACCAGACCCCCTCACCTCCGTGGTTACCGGCGGTCCTTGACACGCGTGTGCGGACGTGGAGGTGCTGGGTTGGCTTGAGGGCGCGGCGTCTTCGTTTTCCACCAGGGTCTCTGCCGACCCTGTCCTAAAAAAGACCCCTGGTGCTGGGTCTGATGTTGCTGTCGTTGTGGAGCTTGAGGGTGGGTCCTCGTCGAGGTACTAGCAGACCCTCGTGATCGAATGTATGGAGACTTTGAGCCTGACGGTGTGGGGGCACTCTGAGGGCGCATGATCCCCACCGTTTTGGCTTGCTCGTCAAGCTCTTTGACTCTCTTCGAGAGGTCCTCCCCAAAGAGCTGACGGGGCGGGGGTGGCGGCGGTGGTTTGCACAATCCTGCAAACTTTGGATTGAGCGCTGGGCGGATGCTGGTTTTGCGAAACCCGTTAATTTCGTGCTGGGTCGTGCACAGGAGGGCCAGGGCATCTTCCTGGTCCAAATTCAATTCGTCCCCGTCCACCGACCGTACAAAGGCGGTAATACCGGCCGTGAGGAGCTTCAGGATCCGCTGCAATTTTACCTCCTGTTGACGGATAGCCGCACTGATGTTGCCCCATATCGGCGTATTGACCACAGGCACGTTGAGGGAGTTGCAATTGGATGGAGCCTTGTGACGGCTCATTGCCTGAATGAGGACTTCTTCCTGTAGTTGCTGGTTGTTAAGAAAGTCCACAGTGGCTGCCAGCTTCGTGTTTAAAGGAAGTCCAGATGAATGTGGGGCCGCAAATTTGGTCGCCACATCCAGAAGATCCTCCGCTGGTACCTCCACCGGAGGTGGTATGGGATCCACCAAAACCTCCTCCTCCTGCTGCTCCAGGCTGATGGTAGAGGCTGGTGACGACGCCCTGTGCCTGTGGCTGCCCTGCTGTTGTTGGCTTTGAAGCAGGAGCTCCAGCAGCCGCTCCATACGGTCAATACGCCCTTCACCCTGAACACTCAGGTGGTCGGAGTCCTCCGGCTCTGAAAAGAAAACCGGGCTCCTATCATCGGCCCGCACCTCATCGAGGCCCTGCCGGTGCCGGTAGTTGTCGCTAACAGCCGCCGAGGCGAAACTGCGCGATTCCCGCGCGGGCGTGTTCAACCGCCTCCGTTTAGCGGGAGCTGACGCCGCTGCCACTAAGGGCACTTGCGGCGTGGTGTCGGCACCAGCCGAAGCATGGCTACCTGAAGCCCGCGCAGGCTTGCCGGCTGCCCACATCGTGGACCTTGCCGACGCATGGTCTCGCCCACCCATCCATGGGGGACTCGGCGACCGTGACGAGACCCGACTCAACCGACCCGTCCCGGTGTCGAGAGTCGGGGTGTGCCGGCTGGACCTCACAGCCGCCCCGGGTCTCGCCCTGGAACCTGACCGCTCCTCCGTGTCAGGCAATGCCTTAGCCCTGGTAGGGTTAGGCTTCTGGGCTCCTGCCCTTCCCCTACTCGGAGGGTTGAGTGGAACGGGCCGTGCAGCGCACGCACCCAGCTCGAGGTCGCCAGCGAGCCCGCTGACGACCTGACTGCCATGGCAGGGTCCTCCTGCTCTGGCGGCACACCACACTCCTCCTCGTCGAACTCCTCCGAGCTGTGGTGTGCTGGCGGATCTGGACCTGTAACCACAGGGCTTACCCACATCTCCGCCTAAGTCCCGGCCTGCGTTGCAGGTACTGCCGATGGTAAAGGCCCCGGAACTGTTGACCGGCGAACTCGTCCTGACGTCCCCCGGCCCTTGGAACTCCCATCCATGTCCTTGCTGCAAGACAAAACCAACAACAAGGACCACCAACTAAAGGTAGAATACTCACCTTCGTGGCCCCTTCTGAAGGGCTGGCGAGGAGCGCGCTCCACCGCCAGCCGTCGCAGCAACGCGGTACGACGATATGTCGAGCATGCGCGCCGGCGGGCTCTTCACGAAGTCACTCACGTGACTCCGAAATGAAATTCAACCTTCCTGTTAATATTGAGCACAGATACAAAATGCTGGAGTAACTCAGCTGGACAGGCGGTATCACTGGTGAAAAGGAATAGGTGAACCTTCGGGGTGAAACCCTTCTTCAGATGAGAAGAAGAGTCTCGACCTGAAACGTCACTCATTCCTTCCCTCCAGAATTGCTATCTGTCCTGCTGTGTTACTCCAGCATTTCGCGTCTATCTTTCGTGTAAACCAGCATCTGCAGTGCCTTCCTACACATTCTTGTTAATATTCTCTCTTGTGGCCTCCATCAACTGAACACATGATTAACAGCAGAAAGAATCCTCCCCTTCAGGGTTTCTTAACGAGACCATCAACCTCCAGCATCTTCATTGCAGATTATCATCTACGACTTACATTTGTGGAGAGGATGTTTCCACCAGTGGCAGAGTCTAGGACTAGAGGTCATAGCCTTCGAAATTAAAGGACGTTCTTTTAGGAAGGAGATGAGGAGGAATTTCTTTATCAGACGGTGGTGAATCTGTGGAACTCTTTGCCACAGAAGGCTGTGGAGGCCAAGTCAGTGGATATATTTAAGGCAGAGAGAGATAGATTCTTCATTAGTACGGGTTGTGGGCAGAAAGCTCGAGAATGGGGCTAGGAGGGAGAAATAGATCTACCATGATTGAATGGCAGAGTAGACTCGATGGGCCGAATGGGCTATTTCAGCTCCTATCACTTATGATCTTATGATCTTACGCACATATCAAGTTCCAGCAAGAGTTCCAGCAACTTTCTAAAGTCACTAGACAATAGACAATAGACAATAGACAATACGAGCAGGAGTAGGCCATTTGTCCCTTCGAGCCAGCACCACCATTCAATGTGATCATGGCTGATCATCCCCAATCAGTATCCCGTTCCTGCTTTCTCCCCATATCCCCTGACTCCGCTATCTTTAAGAGCCCTATCTAGCTCTCTCTTGAACGCATCCAGAGAACCTGCCTCCACTGCCCTCTGAGGCAGAGAATTCCACAGTCATCAGGAAGTGAGATGTCGGAAACTGTCGGCCCTTTCACCCAGCTGCTTCAATAATCAGCAGTTATTCCCATTAGAGATCTGCCACGTCTAAATGCAGTTTTAATATCCTTTGACCACGGCAGCCTGCAGCCCGTACCCCCTTGTGAGACCACTGTGGCAGCAGAGCAGCCAGGGCAGTTGGATCTCGGGGGGGGGCACAGTAAGTAGGAGCACGAGGGCAGTCCCAGATGAACCGTTATCCAGCCCAATGGTTCCCTTGCCTGCAGTGCACTGTCGGAGTCTTCAAGTGAGCGGCAGTGTGGCTGTCAGGATTTACGATGGTCTGCTGCACGCTGCATACCTTTGCATTCACGAGAGCAGACACCTCAGCAGCAATTATAAAGTGCCCTAGCTGTGGAACAGTGGACGATGGGACCGCAGGAGGAAGGGCGGAAGCAGTTTCAGTTTAGTTTAATGTCACTTGTACAGTGAGAAGTTTTTGTTGTGTGCTCTCCAGTCAGTAGAAAGACAATCTCTGCCACAGAATTCCCTGCCACAGATGGTAGTGGAGGCCAATTCACTGGATGTTTTCAAGAGAAAGTTAGATATAGCTCTTCGGGCTAACGGAATCAAGGGATATCAGGAGAAAGCAGGAACGGAGCACTGATGTCGGATGATCACCCATGATCATATTGAAAGGCAGTGCTGGCTTGAATGGCGGTGCTGGCCTACTCCTGCACCTATTTTCTATGTTTTTATGTAATACATGATTACAATCGAGCAATTTACAATGTATAGATACATGATAAGGGTATAACGTTTAGTATTCGTTTAGTACAAGGTTCAGTGCCGCAAGATGGTTTAGTTTAGTGTAGCTTAATTTATTATTGTCACATGTACCGAGATACAGTGAAAAGCTTTTTTGTTGCCTGCTCTCCAGTCAGTGGAAAGATTATACATGATTATTATCTAGACGCATGGCGGCACAGCGGTAGAGTTGCTGCCTTACAGCACCAGAGACCCGGGTTTGATCCTGACTACGGGTGCTGTCAGTAAGAAGTTTGTATGTTCTCCCTGTGACCTGCGTGGGTTTTCTCCAGGATCTTCGGTTTCCTCCCAAACTCTAAAGACGCACAGGTTTGTAGGTTAATTGGCTTGGTATGAATGTAAAATTGTCTCTCGTGTGTGTGGGATAGTGTTAGAGTGCAGGGATCGCAGGTCGGTGCGGACTTGGTGGGCTGAAGGGCCTGTTAACGCGCTGTACCTTAAACCAAACTAAACTAAACTAAACTCTGCAGCAGAGTTTTTGTGTGGCATCTCGCTTCAGAAACATACCCTGGTTGCAACATCATGACCCATGTGCTTCACCTGTTAGCTGTCCTTTAAATGGCACACAGTGTCAATAGTTGAAATGGTGCACGTAATCAATTGCCTGATGATGCTGCCTGTTCTTCGCTGTCTTCTGTGTCTTTTATGTCTTGTCCTTCCAACACGCTGGATGGCCTTGTTCCATGTCTTGGCTTTTTGAAAGACAAGGTGCAGCACTAAAGTTGTACGGCTGCAGGATGAGAAGGGTGTGTGAAAGGAATCAGCACATGTGCGTTATGTGCCGTGTACAGAGTCATAGAGCCACACAGTGATACAGTGTGGAAACAGGCCCTTCAGCCACAATCTATCTTATCCATGTACCTGTCTAACTGTCTCTTGAACATTGGGAAAGCCCCAGCCTCAACTACCTCCTCAGGCAGCTTGTTCTGTACACTCACCACCCTTTGTGTGAAAAAGTTACCCTTCAGATCCCTATTAAATATTTTCCCCATCACCTTCAACCTATGTCCTCTGGTCCTCGATTCACCTACTCTGGGCACGAGGAGATTGCGAGTTGCAGTAAAAGCAAGGAGGAGCAAGGATACGCCACTATTGACTTTCACCAGTGGTTCTCTCATGAAAATGATAAGTGCAGACACAAGGAACTGCAGATGCTGGTTTACAAAAAAAAAGACACAAAGTGCTGGAATAACAGTGGAATAACCCTGGTGTAACCAGCCAGCGTGAAGTTGCTGTGTTGCATGCTTCAGCAGCAACATGCAGAGATTGTTGAATTGAATTGAATTGAATTGAATACCTTTATTGTCATTCAGACCTTTCGGTCTGAACGAAATTTCGTGCCTGCAGTCATACATATATAAAAAACAACAATACAATACCATACAATAAACACAAAATTAACATCCACCACAGTGAGTTCACCAAACACCTCCTCACTGTGGTGGAAGGCAAAAGTCTTGATCTGGTGTGATTCCCCTGACAGTTTTTAAGGACTAAGCCATATTAAACATAACTTGATCATGCATCTTAAAAAGGGGGCATATTGCCTCAAATGTTGCTTAATACTGCAGTCATATATATTTTATTCTTATTTGTGATTAAAATTCAGCAGAGCAAATAAAAAAATGTGTATTAAATTTAGCAATGGGTTCCAGCTGCCCCATACAAGCACGGTGGCGCAGCAGTAGAGTTACTGCCTTACAGCGCCAGAGACCCGGGTTCGATCCCGACCACGGGTGCTTGTCTGTACGGAGTTTTTACGTTCCCCCCGTACCTGCGTGGGTTTTCTCCAAGATCTTCGGCTTCCTCCCACTCTCCAAAGATGTACAGGTTTGTAGGTTAATTGTCCCGAGCATGTGTAGGATAGTGTTAATGTGTGGGGATCGCTGGTCGGCGTGGACTCGGTCGGCCGATGAGCCTGTTTCCGCGTATCTCTGAAGTGAAGGGCCTGTCCCACTTACGGGCCCTTGGCACGCAAATTACGCAACCTTGTGGTCGCGTTGAGGTGCACGGGCATGGCCGGTCCCACTGAGAAGCGCGGAGGGGTATGTAGTTGTGCGCTCCGAAATATTTGTAGCAAACAAAATCTTTGCGCGCCAATGGCCTGTCGCATAACTGACGGCCAAAGTGGGACAGGACCAAGACCCTGGCGCGACGTAACGTCTCCCCTCCAACAGCAGCAGAAGCAGGCAAACGATCGCCGAACTCGGCCTGGGGCTCACGGCCGTTGCGGATCCGTATCCGCCCCCACTCCTGCTCCCAGAGCGGGGCCAAGAAAATTGAAGATGGACACAAAATGCAGGAGTAACTCAGCGGGACCGGCAGCATCTCTGGAGAGAAGCAATGGGTGACGTTTCGGGTCAAGACCCTTCTTTTCAGACTGAAGAATAGTCTCGACACGAAAGGTCACCAATTCGTTCTCTCCAGAGATGCTGCCGGTCCCGCTGAATTATTCCAGCTTTGTGTCCATCTTCACATGATGTCACGCGCTCCAGACGGCTGTGTGTATACATGAAATCGCACGCGACCATGAGGTCGCGTAATTTGCATGCCTTGGACAAGTAAATGGGACAGGCCCTTGATGATTCGCTGGTATAAATCGCACCGTGCTGTTCTTGCTGAAACATCAGATTTTTGGTGATTGGACCAGGTAGAGAAAATTTAGCAGAAGTGTCTGATTCTAATTACTATTCGGCAAAACTTACTGGAAACAGCAAGCATCTGTAGAAATTCAACAAGATAGATTTGGACCCAGCTGGAATGAACCCTACATTAAATTATTTAAGTACTCACTCTGCTTAATGTACAGTAGTGTGAGATATTCCAGTGTAACCGTAAGGCTGCACCTCAACTCAGTAATAAATCATAAGGAATGGTGGGGAGAAGCTTGCATTATTTCATCAGCTTGCTGTAATGTGGGAGGTACTTCAGAATGAAATATTATTGACAGCAATCTGCTTTGAAAATCCTTATGGAAGTGAAAACCCATTTTTATTAAGCGTTAAACTTACTTTAGAAATGTACCTTACTTTCATGTTACTCATGTGTGAATTCTAAGGATTTTTAATATTTTAAATTTAAATGGAAAAAAAATATTTACAACCAAGTTTGAGGAATGAAAGAAGTACAAACTTTGCGCAGATGGAGTGGCGATCCTTCGAGGTCAAGGATGATGGTCTACGTTACGTGGTTTTTATGGACTCTCAGGTGGCTTGTGAGTCCAATCCTTGCCTTGAAGGTTCTTCGGCATTCAGGGCAGGTAATTCCAGATGGCAGATCGGGCTTTGGTTGTTGCTGCCTCTTCTTCCGTTTTCTTCCCTTTTCTTCTAATTCTGTGCATCTCTTGGCTTCGAAGGTCGCTGCTCCTCCTTGGATGATGGTTTGCCAGAGTTTCCTGTCCTTGGCATTGGTTTCCCAATTGTCGATGTCGATTTCGCATTTCTTCATGCTGGCTTTTAAGGGTCTTTGAATCTCTTCTTTTGTCCGCCTCTTTAACGTTTGCCTTCTTTAAGCTGGGAGTAGAAGGTTTGCATTGGTAGACGCTCTTGTTCCATCCAAACAACATGACCAACCCATCTTAGTTAGTTCTTGATGACGAAGGCTTTGATGTAAGATGTTTTCGCTTCATTCAGCACGCTGACTTTGGTTCTTCTGTCTTCCCAGCTGATAGTTAAGCCTCTTCGAAGACATAGTTGATGGAAGTTTCCAAGTGTTTTCAGATGGCGTTGGTATGTTGTCCAGGTTTCTGATGCATACAGGAGCGTTGGAATCACCACTGCTTTGTACACTAACATTTTAGTGTCTGTTTGGATGTCACGATTTTCAAAGACTCTTGTTCAAAGACGTCCAAAAGCTGTTCCAGCACACTTAAGATGATGTTGGATCTCACCATCAAGGTCGACCTTGGAGGAGAGGTGACTTCCAAGGTATGGAAAGTGATCCACATTTTCCAAGGTTGTTTCACCAAGTTGAATAGATGGTTCTTTCCGATTTGTCTCAGTTGGTGATGATTGGTAGATAATTTGATTTTTCTTGGAGTTGATGGTAAGTCCAAGTTTCGAGTATGCACTGTTGAAGGCAGTCAGGATCTGCAGATGATATTCTGAAAGAGCTGCAACACAGTTGCCGTCTGCGTATTGGAACTCGATGAGGGAGCTCATAGATGTCTTAGTTTTGGACTTGAGATGGGCAAGATTGTTTTGTAGATGATTTTGATTCCTGGAGGTAGGTCATCCTGGATGATGTGGCAATGAAGATGGTGAATAGTGTTGGGCCAATCATGCATCCCTGTTTCACTCCTGATCTGACTCAAAACAGCTCACAGTTGCTGTTGCTGGCCATGACTGTGGCAAGCATGTCATCGTGGAGGAGTCTCAGGATTCAAATGTACTTTTCAGGACATCCAAAGGTGGATAGGACGTTCCATAAGTGTTCCCTTGAAACCGAGTCGAAGGCCTTAGTGAGGTCGATGAATGCCACGTACAAAGGTTGAAGTTGTTCACAACATTTTTCTTGTAGTTGACGCATTGTGAAGATCATATCGGCTGTTCCACGTGATGGTCTAAACCCGGCTTGTGTCTCTGGAAGGATCTTCTTGGCTAAAGGCTTGAGTCGGTTGTTCATGATGCAGGTGAGCACCTTGTCTGCTGTTGCTAATAGGGAAATTCCATGATAGTTTCCGCAGTCAGATCGATCGCCTTTCCTTCTGTAGATGGTACATACGCAATCACCTATCAATGACTGATTTACGAGGGTGTTGCCAGGACTCAAGGGCCTGAGTTATTGGGGGAGATTAAGCAGGCTAGGACTTTATTCCTAGCACAGGAGGATGAGAGTTGATCTTATTGAGGTGTACATAATCATGAGACGAATAGTTGGGGAAAACACATGGGGTCTCTTGCTCAGAGTAGGCGAATCAAGAACCAGAGGACATAAGTTTTCGTTGAAGGGGGGAAGATTTACTAGGAACCTGAGGGGTAACATTTTATCACAAAGGGTGGTGGATGTATGGAACGAGCTGCTGAAGGAGGTAGTTGACAGGTGTAACAGTTGATTTGGACAGGTCATACATGCATAGGACAGGTTTGGACCAACATGGGCCAAACTCAGGCAGGTGGGACATGTTGGTCGTTCGTGGGCAAGTTGGGCCGAAGATCTCATTTCCACATTGTGTGACTCATTCACATAACTGGCAATAAGTTCCTTAATGCAGGATGGCACTGGAGCCGAGTAACACATTATGTGCTGGTCCCAGAGGAAGATCTACTATCATCTGATAAAATCATGCTACTCTTTTAAATCTCTTCTCAAGCTGTAAATCTATCTATTATTCCCTTCTCTCTCTACCTATTGTACAAGTTTGGCTTCATTGTATTTATGCATAGTATTATCTGATTTGATTGGAAAGCATGGAAAACCAAGCTTTTCACTGTACATTAGTTTAGTTTAGTGATACAGCGTGGAAACAGGCCCTTCGGCCCACCGACCAGCGATCTCTGTACATTAACACTACCCTACACACACTAGGGTAGTGTGCCAATTAAGCCAACAAACCTGTACGTCTTTGGAGTGTGGGCGGAAACCGAAGATCTAGGAGAAAGCCCACGCAGGTCACGTACAAACTCCATACAGACAACACCCGTAGTCTGGATCGAACCGGGTTCTCTGGCACTGTAATGCAACAACTCTACCTCTGTGCCAACAATTAACCTAAGCCTAGGTTTAATTTACAGTTTTCTCTGAACGTCCCCTGTGGCAATAATTTTAATTTTTAAATAA
The DNA here is from genome assembly GCA_963514005.1 of Raja brachyura. The sequence continues at coordinate 45,091,740 of OY740796.1, forward strand.
CCGGTATGGACTTAGGAAACGGCATATCTGAAATGAATTTAATTTAAATTATCCAATGGATATGGATGAAAATAGTTATTGTTTGATGTATTCTTTTTGGAGATTGTACATTTTGGTCAAAATGCTAAGGAAGAAGACTTCATTTTTAACCTTGCAGTTCTTTTCATTAAAAGTAGTAAAGATATCTGAGACAACCACCTGCCTTTGAAGGTAGTAGATAAAAAAAAACTAATTAATTATCCCAGGTCCATACGTTTAAAGAGTCCGAGAAGCCTTGTAATTGATTCGACTAATTAAATCACCAACCAAATATCAAAATGCTGATATGAATTTATCGTACAGCTATAAATCTTACTTGTGGATAGCCACATCCAAACCATTTTTAAACAAGCAGTGGGTGAACCAACTAATTATAGGTGTAATATATGCAGAGTTACAGCAAGCTGCAGTTTTGATGTGAGTTCTTCATCTGATCATTTGTTTTTTAACACGGTGACTAAAATTTAAGAGTTCAGTCATAATTTCTTGACGGAGGCAGAAAAAGGCAGGGGAAGAGACTGTGGGCTGGGGAGAGAGTGAGGAAATTGTTCCATTTGTCATAGTATTTTGAAGCATGTCCTCATGCCTTATTTGACACTGAGTCACACAGACCAGCTGCAGTTTGATCTCGGGTCTGCGCTGAATGAAATAGTTATGATTGTGATGGTGGTCGAGGATGTTGCAATTTCCCTCGATAGTGGAAGAAAAACCATTTAGAAACATAGAAACATAGATATTAGGTGCAGGAGTAGGCCATTCGGCCCTTCGAGCCTGCGCCGCCATTCAATATGATCATGGCTGATCATCCAACTCAGTATCCCGTACCTGCCTTCTCTCCATACCCTCTGATCCCCTTAGCCACAAGGGCCACATCTAACTCCCTCTTAAATATAGCCAATGAACTGGCCTCAACTACCCTCTGTGGCAGAGAGTTCCAGAGACCTACCACTCTCTGTGTGAAAAAAGTCCTTCTCATCTCGGTCCTAACGGATTTCCCCCTTATCCTTAAGCTGTGATCCCTTGTCCTGGACCTCCCCAACATCGGGAACAATCTTCCTGCATCTAGCCTGTCCAACCCCTTAAGAATTTTGTAAGTTTCTATAAGATCCCCTCTCAATCTCCTCAATTCTAGAGAGTATAAACCAAGTCTATCCAGCCTTTCTTCATAAGACAGTCCTGACATCCCAGGAATCAATCTGGTGAACCTTCTCTGCACTCCCTCTATGGCAATAACATCCTTCCTCAGATTTGGAGACCAGAACTGTACGCAATATTTAAGATTCCTGCACAGCTCCAGGTCGCTTCCAAATGGCTCCTGATGTAAAATGTGCGCGCACAACCTGAAATGAGCTCAGAGTTTCAGTCGCCTCTACCAAGGTCAACTAAGATGCTGATACTTTCAGCTTAGATTAGTTTGGTTTAGAGATACAGCACGGAAACAGGCCTTTCGCCCCCGCTGCGTCCGCGCTGACCAGCGATCCCCGTACACTGGCACTATCCTATGCACTCGGGACAATTTTCTAGCAAAGCCAATTAACCTACAAATCTTTACCAGTTTGGGAGCCTGGGAGGAAACTGGAGCACTCGGGTAAAAACCCACGCAGTCACGGGGAGAACGTACAAACTCAATGCAGACAGCATCCGGGTCTCTGGCAAATGTGGAGGAATGATTATTTGTGAGGGAAAATAATATTCAGGGCACATTAAAGGTCATAAGATCAGAAGTGATAGGAGCAGAATTAAGCCATTCGGCACATCAAGCCTACCCCGCCATTCAATGATGGCTGATCTATCTCTCCCTCCGAACCCCATTTTCATGCCTTCTCCCCATAACCATTGACACCCGTACTAATCAAGAATCTATCTATCTCTGCCTATAAATGATCCATTGTGTCTCCGCAGCCTTCTGTGGCAAAGAATTCCACAGATTCACCACCCTCTGACTAAAGAAATTCCCCCTCATCTTCTTCCTAAAGGAACGTCCTTGAATGCTGAGGCTAGGATCTCTAGTCCTAGACTCTCCAACTGTTGGAAACATTGCCTCCACATCCAAAGGTGCAGTGGCTCCAATCTCTCTCCTTGTTGAGTAGCTCCAGTGACATTTTGAAATATTATTTAACATGAGCAGGTCTCAACACAGGCACAGAGTACAAAAATTCCCATTTATTAGCAGGCAGCAGCCTGTACCATAATGATCATAAACCTCGATTTAAACAGCAAATGCAGAGCCCAGGCTGAGAATACAACTGATAACATCCATAGTATGCTGGGGGCATTTTGGTATTGGATCTCCTGGAAGCTCTTGATGTGAAAAGATGAAAGCGATTCTGCAGAACCCACTGTTCAGGTGCAATTGATTTCACAAGGCTGTGTTAATAATGGAGAATAACTGCAGCTGACATGATAAATCCAATGCTGCAACATGGATCTTTAACAACCCATTGTTTTACAACACAATTAAGGTAAACCTAGCTGAATGGCGGAGTATATCTTTGATGCAGAATTATCGCTATTCAATAATGTGACCTGTTTCTGTTGCACCAATCTCCATATACTTAGGAACATGATTGCTTATTATTTTTGTAGGAAGGAAATGCAGATGCTGGTTTAAACCGAAGATAGACACAAAATCCTGGAGTAATTCAGCGGGACCGGCAGCATCCCTTGAGAGAAGGAATGGGTGGCTTTTCAGGTTGAGACTGAAGCAGGATCTCGACCCGAAACGTCACCCATTCCTTTTCTCCAGAGATGCTGCCTGTCTAGGGCACACAAAATGCTGGAGAAACTCAGCGGGTGCAGCAGCATCTATGGAGCGAAGGAGATAGGCAACGTTTCGGGTGGAAACCCTTCTTCAGACTGCTGCCTGTCTATCTTTGTTTTTTTATTTTTCTTGGGTTAAATAGGAATCTCCATCTGGAATTCTACTGAAGAATTCGTTAAGAATGAAATATCGTCGTTTTTTTTAAACTACCAAAACAATGTTTGTTTTTATTATAACTTTATTGCATCTTTTGTTCCATTTGCTTAAAATAACGTTTCTCTTTGGATGATTAATTTCTGCATAATATATGTGGGAGGCACGGTGGCACAGCGGTAGAGTTGCTGCCTTACAGTGCTTGCAGCAGCAGAGACCTGGGTTCGATCCTGGCTACGGATGCTCGTAGGTACCGAGTTTGTACGTTCTCCCCGTGACCTGCGTGGGTTTTCTCCGAGAATTTTGGTTTCCTCCCACACTCCAAAAACGTACAGGTTTGTAAGTTAATTGGCTTGGTATAAATGTTTTTTTTTTAATATCCCGAGTGTAGGATAGTGTTAATTTGTGGGGATCGCTGGTCGATGCGGACTCGTGAGCCAAGCGCTGTATCTCTAAACTAAACTAAACTAAAACTACTGTGGAGTTATTCTCTTGAAGCAAAGCAAGAATGTCATTGTCCTATCTGGCACACATGACAATAAACTCTCTTGAATCTTGAGGGTAATCTCTAAAAATGCCATTTGAAGATGGCATGGAAGATTAATAATGTTTCAAATTAGCAGGATTAGCAGGGGAAATTGTTAGAGCTCACTTATGTTGGACTGAAATAAGAAATTATTCATCATTTTGTTTTTGCCTGGCTGGCTGACAGTGGCCTATCTGTGTCCAAAGATGACTTGTTTTAATTCAGTCTAACTAAAACACCAGAAACAGAAATGCGTTTTCCTCAGTGGAATTTAGTGCAGTAAATGCCACGTACTATAACTTCAGAATAATGCAGAATATAGACAGGTAAATGGACAGGTCGGGTTTAGAGGGATATGGGCCAAACGCGGGCAGGTGGGACCAGTTTAGCTGGGGCATGTTGGCCTGCGTGGGCAATTTGGGGCCTGTTTCCACACTTTAAGGCTCCATGAATCGATGGCTCTAATTGTATCTATGATTTGACATTCTAGTCATCCAGTGACATGAACACATCAGCATTTCTTTAATTATTTGCGATTTGATCTAGTTTTGGTGACCCGGTCCATCCAATGATTTCAAAAATAAATTGTAAGCATGACGTTGCAAGCATTAATACTTCAGCATATGCTAATTATTTGCAATTTGATCTTGTTTTGGTTAACTGAATTATCCAATGATCTTTCAAAGTTTTTAGTTGTAAGCATTAATCATGTAGCAAGAACAAAACTTGGAGAATTAATTACCTGTTCATTTCCATTGCAGTGTTCCTGCTATGATAACACAGAACAGAGACACACAATGGTGGAGTAACTCAGTGGGACAGGCAGCATCTCTGGAGAGAATGAGCGGGTGACGTTTTGGGTCGAGACCCATCTTGAGACAGTGGGAGTCGGTGGCAGTGGTGGTGGCCCCGGGGAGGTGTTGAGAGCCGGTGGTGGTGGAAGTTTTGGTGGTCCGGGCCTGGGATTGACCAGGAAGGCGATGTGGGTCGGAGAGGCAGTGGATGTTGGTGCTAATCCTCGTGGTGGCGATGGGCCCGAGGTGGTCGGGCAGGCGGCGACCTTCCACCCGAAACGTCACCCATTTCCTTCGCTCCAGCGATGCTGCCTGTCCCGTTGCATTACTCCACCATTTTGTCTCTACCTTCGATGTAAACCAGCATCTGCAGTTCCTTCCTACACATAACACAGAACTGATGAGATACGGTGTGTCTGTTAAAGTGGCTACTTATAATGTCATTAGCAATAGGAGCAGAATTAGGCCATTCGGCCCATCAAGTCCATCCCGCCATTCAATTATTGCTGATCTATCTCTCCCTCCTATCCCCATTCTCCTGCCTTCTCCCCATAACCCCTGGCACCCACCACTTACAGTGGTCACCCTGGATCTATTTGTGCTGAATCCTGAAGCAATTGAACAATTCAGTGGAATCAATCTTGTCCGAATGTATTTTTGGACTGGAGCCATACCCACTTTTATACACACAATGTGAATGGCTCCTTTAAGCAAAGTGAATACTGAGTCTGGAGAAGGGTCCCGACCGGAAACATCACCTATCCTCTATCTTCGGAGATGCTGTCAGATCCGCTGCGTTACTCCAGCACTTTGTGTCTTTCTTTGTAAACAAGCATCTGCAGTTCTTTGTTTCTACACTTGGTGAGAAGCTGTTTGATATTTGTTTTTAATTTCATAGGTGAATGGGGAATTAGTCATCTATCCATAGCTGTTGACTATAGTGACTTGAGAGGATTTTGTTGGCGTATTCTGCTTGTGATAAATTTATACTGCAGATGAAAATTAATTTATTAAAGGGAATTAAATACATCCTTCGTCCTTTCATTGTATAAATGTCACATCTTAATTTGTCAAGAATTCCTCTCAATCTTATAAAAAATATCCCAAATTTCCTTGTCCATTGGAGGTAGTGTTTTGACAAGGATAGAGAACTGGTTGGCAGACAGGAAGCAAAGAGTAGGAATTAACGGGTCCTTTTCAAAATGGCAGACAGTGACTAGTGGGGTTCCGCAAGGCTCGGTGCTGGGACCCCATTTATTTACAATATATATTAACAAATTAGACGAGGGAATGTGACATCTCCAAGTTTGCAGATGACACAAAGCTGGGTGGCAGAGTGAGCTGCAATGAGGATACTATGAGGCTGCAGGGTGACTTGGATTGGTTGGGTGAGTGGGCAGATGCATGGCAGATGCAGTATAATGTGGATAAATGTGAGGTTATACACTTTGGTGGCAAGAACAGGAAGGCAGATTCTTATCTGAATGGTGTCAGATTAGGAAAAGGGGAAATGCACGAGACCTGGTTGTGCTTGTACATCAGTCACTGAAAGTAAGCAAGCAGGTACAGCAGGCCGTGAAGAAAGCTAAAGGCATGTTGGCCTTCATTGTGAGAGGATTTGAGTTTAGGAGCAAGGAAGTCCTACTGCAGTTGTACAGGGCCCTGGACCCTAGAATCCGTTATTGAATGAATGAGTGAATACTTTATTGTCACATGTGTCAAGTCACAGTGAAATTTTTGCTTGCGTACAAGGTATGCGAATAGTCACCACATAAAGGACACTGACGAAGTTACAACATATCCGTGCCAGGTCCCCCTTTGTTCTCAATGGTATTGGGATCAATTGGTATCAATGGATTGTTTATTGAAGAATGCTTCACATAAACAAGCCACTTTACCTTTCTGTGAAAATGTTGCATATGTACTTGAACATTCAGTTGGCGAGGATTAGATATTTTCAAGTATAAATGGATGTTATATTAGCCCGACAATTTAATACACATCAACCTGGAGTGTTGCAGGCAAATTTAATTCATAATGTTAGTTATTATCATGTGGTAGTGAGTAGCATCGCCAAAGTATACTTCAAATTTGTAAACAGTTAATAAAAATTTCGATATTGAAAATTAAAAGTTATTAACACGCAGGTTAGCGTGTCCAAACGATAGTACAGAGTTTGATTAAATATTCTTGGCTCCATGGTTCAATAAATTGCACCAGTAAGAGACTTTGAAGGGCCTGTCCCACTTGGGCGTCATTTGCACGTCATTTACGCGACATCATTAACACGTCATGATGCACAACGTGTGCATGGCGTGCATTACGTGCGCATGGTGCGTGGTGACATAGGCAGTGACGCGCCATAGCGTGCGTCGCCCCAGGATTTGGGGATTCCCAAAATCCTCGTGTGCCATCTGCGTGACGCGCAAATGACGCCCAAGTGGGACAGGCCCTTATGTATGAATGACAATTAACAATTAAAATTGAATCTGAATCTGAATCTTATGTATGAAAATATAGTTAGATTCTTTACACTTGCAGAACGATGGTATAAGTGTGTTTATCACGGAAATTAGGCCTCTCTCCTGTAATCTGAGCTGCTCTTTACCCTGGGGGCTGTAGAGTTGCGTTCCATACCAACATTCTCATAAAAATTCTATTTATTGTTTTGAAATTTACTTTGGATGTTGACGTATAATAAAGCGGAAGAATATTTGCTTTTCTGTTATTGACGTGTGGAATAAATAAGTGTATTAACTCTGTCCCATAGTTTGCTGGCGCAAATGGGGAAATTAGCGCCTGTTCTTCTGGGATTCAGTGCACCATCGTATCAAGCACATCAAGTCTGAAGAAGGGTCTCGACCCGAAACATCCCCCATTCTTTCTCTCCAGAGTTGCTGCCTGTCCCGCTGAGTTACTCCAGCATTTTGTGTCTACCTCCTGTGTAAATCAGCATCTGCAGTTCTTTCCCACACGCTGCACCAAGCACACTATGGTGGGTGCATGCTCAAAGAGTGATGACAGGTCTTTTTCTCCTGAACATTGGTGCAGTATTTTTCATGTGTGTTGAGTTAGGGCGGTTCACATGTATCGCATGGTTCAAGTTTCCTCATGGAGAACTATACAGTAGGATGTGCCACAACAGTGGGGCCCTTGTACACTTGGTTGGAGATGACACAGTGGTGTGTCACTAAAGCTGCTGCCTCACAATGCCAGCGACACCAATCCTGACTACAGGCACTCTCTATGTGGAGTTTGCACGTTCTCCCTGTGACTGCATGTCTGGAGCATGTTTTCTCCGGGTGCTTCAGTTTCCTCCCACATTTCAAAGACATGCAGCTTTTGTAGGTTAATTGGCCTCTGTAAATTGCCCCTAAAGTTTACCTTAGACTATAGATTTTGGAGAAATTGGGCGGAAACAGGCCCTTCAGTCCACCGAGTCCATACCAACCAGTGATCTCCCCATACAATAGCTCTTTCCTACACGCTAGGGACAAATACAATTTTACTGAATCCAATTAATCTACAAACCTGCATGTCTTTGGATCATGGGAGGAAACCGGAGTACCCGCAGAATACCTAGGCGGTCCAGGTAGAACACGCAAACTCCATTCTGACAGCATCCCGAGTCAGGATCGAACTTGGATCTCTGGCGCTGTAGGGGCAGCAACTCTACCACTGTGCTGCCCCTATTTTGCAGGATGGGATAGCATAGAACTAGTACACAGGTGATCGATGATCAGTGTGAACTCGATGGGCTGCTGGGCCGACATAGTATTTCCTCACAATAAACACATACAAAAGGTTATCAAGTAGAAACAAGGAATTGCACTTGCTGGTTAATACATAAACGGACACAAAGTGCTGGAGAACTCAGCAGGTCAGGCAGCATTTCGAGAGAACGTGGATCGATGATGTTTCAGGTTGAGTCCCAAAACGTCACCTATCCATGTTCTCCAGCAATGCTGCCTGACCTGCTGAGTTACTCCAGCACTTTGTGTCCAAAAGGTTATTAAGCTCTATTTGCATGTTTATGGTGCTTCAGTACTGCAGACAAATTCCACTGTAATATCTTCCTACCTCAGTACAGAGCAGTAGGACATCCTGGATCACCACGGGCAACGACTTTCCCCCCACTCCGCCTCGTCTACCATGGTATCCAGAGCAGCACCAGTATACCTGGGTGCTCGCGTGTGCCCATACAAATGCCAGCCTGGCACACATTTCTGAGTGTGATCCTATTAAGCCCCTTCGTTCGCTCACGTGCCAGACGACGTATAGCTCGCTGTCGGCTTCTGTCGACGTCCAACATGTTGACCGAATTGGTCGCCCGACGCGTCACAATCGTGTCGTCGTTCCCGGGGATCGCCACGAGGAGGCGTCTGTCATTCACCCCTTTAACGTAGGCTACCAGAGTACATTGGCAATCACTAATGCGCACATACATTCACACTGTTTATAAAGGGGTTTCATTTCACCTTCTGTCAGAGGGCCACATCTGACTGATGCGCGGATTTATTAACGTTGAAGGATCGTTTAACTTGGGCAGGATACGCAATCCCTCTTTTGCAGCTGCAGCGGTCTTTTGGTAAGTTGAGACAAAGTAACAAATAGTGATGGTTTTCATTCAAGTTTAGATTGTCTGACCACTAGGTTCAAGAGTGCTTCTTCTCAATAACTGTCAGGCCCTTGATCACTACACGGCACTAACTTCATCTATGAACTTCCATGGACTGGTTTTGGTTGCAATAAAGACTTTGGGTGTAGTTTTTGCATTAATATTGCAGTTATTAAGTTATTGTGTTATTATTTATTGCATACCATCTGTGTCTATTGTATTTACAGGGCTGTTTAGCTGATACAGATACAGATACAAAGCAGAAACAGGCCCTTTGGTCCACCGAGTCCACACCGACCAGCAATCACCCCGCACACTAGCGCTATCCTACACACCAGGGAAAATGTACTATTTTTACCGAAGCCAATTAACCTACAAACCTGTACGTCTTTGGAGTGCGGGAACAAACCGGAGCACTTGGAGACGTCCCATCTCACAGGGACAAGCACCCGTGGTAAGGATCGAACCCGGGGCCTCTGGTGCTGTACGGTGGCAACTCTGCATGAGTGCCATGAGTTCCTCTACGGTGCCATGTGTTCCTTCCCTGACTGCCTGCCCATTGTTTGCATTGGACGGTGTCGGGGCACAATAAATTCTGACAATTCTGCTTGAATCACAACCCGTGGATTTGCACATCCTTATAACCATATAACAATTACAGCACGGAAACAGGCCCTCTCAGCCCTTCCAGTACGTGCCGACCATTTATTTTCCCCTAGTCCCATCTACCTGCACTCAGACCATACCCCTCCATTCCATTCCCATCCATATACCTATCCACTTTACTTTTAAATGTTAAAATCGATCCTGCCTCCACCACTTCTGCTGGAAGCTCATTCCACACAGCCACCACTCTCTGAGTAAAGAAGTTCCCCCTCATGTTACCCCTAAACTTCTGTCCCTTAATTCTCATGTCATGGCCTCTTGTTTGAATCTTCCCTACCCTCAATGGGAAAAGCTTATCCACGTCAACTCTGTCTATCCCTTTCATCATTTTAAAGACCTCAATCAAGTCCCCCCCTTAACCTTCTGCGCTCCAAAGAATAAAGACCTAACTTGTTCAACCTTTCTCTGTAACTTAGTTGCTGGAACCCAGGCAACATTCTAGTAAATCTCCTCTGTACGCTCTCTATTTTGTTGACAACCTTCCTATAATTAGGCGACCAAAATTGTACACCATACTCCAGAATTGGTCTTACCAATGCCTTGTACAATTTTAACATTACTTAATACCCACCGATGTAGATTTTCTGGAAGGTTGCTGCTAGATAACAAGCAGAAGCAGATTCTGTGCCTTTTGGCCTCTCTATTTGGGCAAGCTTAACATTTCTAAGTTAGGTTGATTAGTTTTGGCTCTGCTTGTTCATCACGGATAAATCAGGGGATTCTGCTGATCCAATTTACGTGAACGTCAGGCTTACTAATCCTAAATCTTATCATTGGGAATACTGCCAGGTATTCAATGGAACAGACTTCCTTTACCCGAAGAAAGAAGGATACATTCTAATAAATAAAATAAGGTCAGATGAGATTAATACAGGAGGAATCTTAAAGGATTGCATTAAAACAAGTGAGCAGGAAGGGGATTAAGGTGGACGTGAACAGCTGATAAGATCAGTAAGCTCAGAGCAAGTAGCTATTAATTCTCTATGCTGGGAGGTTCTCAGACATTTCTTTTTTAATTTTCAGAAAGTCAGAATATAAATGTAAATCGGGACGTTGGCACAGTGGTCGAGCTACTGCCTCTCAGCACCGGAGACCCGGGTCTGATCCCGACCTCGGGTGCTGTCTGTACGGAGTTTGCACATTCTTCCTGTGCCTGCGTGGGTTTTCTCCAGGTGCTTCTGGTTTCCTCCCACATTTCGAAGACATGCAGGTTAGCAGGTGAATTGGCTTCTGTCAATTGCCCCTAGTTTGCAGGCTCTTCTTATCGAGTCCACACACAAGATTAGAAGTTGTTCAGCCAGAGCTGAATACCCTTCTCGGCGTCTGCATACAATGGTGTCTGTCTTTTGTGCTACTTGTGCTTCTTGTGCGTGGTGGTGGAAAGATTGGTGAAAACACGGCAGCTTTTTTCTTGACCTCAGTTTGCAGGTTAGAATTAGTGTACGTATGATCATTTGTCGGCGTAGACTCGGTGGGCTGAGGGGCCTGTTTCCATGCTGTATCTCCAAACAAAACTGAATACAGGATAAAATGGATTACAAAGTTCTCAGTTTACTCTAACATCTCGTGGTGGTGTAAATGCCAGTGACCAGTCAGTCACCTCTGTAGATGACTCCTGATATCCCTCTTGTTTCATTTGAAGGGCTGAAGTGTCGGGCAGGAAGTATAATCTGTTTTCATTAGTAATGGAGGGAAAATAAAACATTGAATATCTAAGATAGACATAAAATGCTGGAGTGACTCAGTGGGATAGGCAGCATCTCTGGAGAGAAGGAATGGGTGACGTTTCGGGTCAAGGCCCTTCTTCATACAGAGAGGTGGTTGGTGAGGGCGCTGCGAGACGGCTGCCCTGCCAGCAGTGTGTTCACTATTTCTACTTTTTAATTTTTTTAGTGTGTTCAAATGTTTGTTTTAGTGTCTTGTGTGGGAGGTGGTGAGGGGGGGTAAGAAGGGGAACCGCTTTCGGTCGCCACCTCCAAAGAGAGGCGATTTTTTCCATGTCGCTTCCCTCGCGGCCTAAGGGCATGGAACGGTTTTTCCCGGAATCGAGCCCAGCGTTTCAGCAGCGGACTTTTCATCGCGGAGTGGGCGAGCCCTTGCCGGGGTCGCCAGAAGGGAGTGCTCCGATGTTACATCCTGAAGCCTTTAGGAACGGCTCAAGACCCTTTTTCATAATGGGCCTGTCTCACTTACGTGACTTTTTCAGCGACTGCCGGCACCCGTCATAGGTCGTTGCTGGTTGTCGAAATTTTTCAACATGTTGAAAATCCAGCGCCGACCAGAAAGGCGCTACGACTCTTTGGGCGACTACTCATGACCTTACCGGCGACATGGCGTGGGGTGACGCCTGTATGGTCGTGAGCAGTCGCCCAAAGAGTCGTACCTTGTTCTGGTCGCCGCTGGATTTTCAACATGTTGAACATTTTCGGCGACCTACAATGACCTATGACAGGTGCCAGCAGTCGCCGAAAAAGTCACGTAAGCGGGACAGGCCCATTATGAAGAAGGGTCTTGAACCGAAGCATAACAGCACCTCTGCAGTCTGAAGAAGGGTCTCGAGCCGAAACATCACCCATCCCTCCTCTCCGATGATGCTGCCTGTCCCGCTGAGTTCCTCCAGCTTTTTGTGTATAGGTCCAATGAATCAGCAGGCTGATATTCAAGGTGACTTTGTGAACTTTAAAATTATTCACTAAAAATGTGGGCGAAAAATACAATTATTCTTGCATTTATGGCCTTCTGCAATAACAAAATAGTATCTATTTAACACAGGGAAACACAGGAGGGCAAGCAGCAGGGAGACATTTCGTCATAAAGAAAGGTTATTGAATTAATTGGACAACAGAATTGATAAATTGTTCTCATGCCCTTGTGAAAATGAATAAAAGTAAAAAGTATTGAATTGTTGGTGCTGCATACCGGGCTCAGTGTAATAAGCTGGTCACCTGTGAAGCTTGAAAAGTAAGAACTTGATAACTGCAAACCATAAAGTATAATCCATATCAATCTTCACAGAATTTCCATTTTCATTGTAATATTTTTACCATTCTGTTAAATTGAATGTTGTATTACAGATTCCGAATGAGTACTGATGGTAAAATGAAGGGGTTTTTTTTTTTCTCTCAAATACAGAGACTTCTAATATTAATTTTAATGGTGCTGTTGCGCAGAGTTTCAAAAAACATCATTAGAAAGTGAGATGAGAAGTTGTTTATTGAAGTTGCAAAGAAAAAACTGTTGGTGCAAAACATAAACATAATGGATTTATACTTGCAGTTCCTACATCACTGAGTCTTCTGAATTGGTTCCAAATCCCGTCATAAATAGATCTTCTCATTTTTCTGTAAACATCTGCAGTTCCTTGTCTCCAAAATTTTAGGTTTAGTTTTAATTAAACGTAGTAACAATTACTCGTTATCCTTTATTGCAATTAATGAGTGGAAATCAGGAATGGGTGAATAAAGGTGGTAATAATTCTCTTGGCAAATAAATCCTAACACTTAAATGCCCATTGCCAATGCCTTCTATGTTCTGTTGTGCTATGCAAAGAAAGATTGTCATTGTCCTGTCAGGGACACATGACAATAAACTCTTTTGACTCTTTTGAATTCAAATTCAAACTTAAAATGTCTTTAGTTTAGTGGTGCAGCGGTAGAATTGCTGCCTTTCAATGCAGAGAGCAGGGTTCAATCCCGACTACGGGCGATGTCTGCATGGAGTTTGTACGTGACCATGTGGTCTTCTCTGAGATTTAGTTTAGTTTAGTTTAGTTTAGAGATACAGCGCGGAAACAGGCCGTTCGGCCCACCGAGGCCGCGCCATCCAGTGATCCCCACACATTAAAACTATCCCACACACTAGGGACAATGTCACATTTATACCAAGCCTATTAACCTACAATCCTATACATCTTGTGGGAGTGTGGGAAGAAACCCGAGATCCTGGAGGAAACCCACGCAGGTCACGGGGAGAAAGTACAAACTCCGTACAGAAAGCACTCGTAGTCAGGATTGAATCCAGGACCCTGGCGCTGTAAGGCAGCAACTCCACCGCTGCACCATCATGCCGCCGCTCGGTTTCCTCTTGCACTCAAAAATGTGCAGGTTTGAAGGCTAAATGGCACGCTATAAGTGTAAATTGTCCCTAGTGTGTGTAGGACAGTGTTAATGTTTGGGGATCACTGGTCTGTGTGAACTTGGTGTGCCAAAGGGCCTGTCCTGTGCTGTATCTCTAAATTAAACTAAACTACACTAGACGTCTAAAGTTTATCAACTAAGTTATGAAGTTAACTTTCGTTTTTATGGTTCACATTCCGAAGTCATTAATGTATAACAATTTGCTTAAACGACTGGAAAATAGTTAGGGTCTTGATACTTTATTGTGCCAGATCATTGCCAATCTTTACCTGATAGATGCATATGAAATGCACTTTAGACTTTACTTGACAGATACAGCACAGAAACAGCCCACCGAGTCCGCGACCACCAGCGATCATCTATCCTACACACTATTAATAATGTGCAATTTTACCGATGCCTATTAACCGGCAAACCTGTACGTTTTTGGAGTGTGGGTGGAAACCGGAGCACCCGGAGAAAACCCACACGGTCACAGGAAGAACATACAATCTCCATGCTGACAGCATATTGAAATCATGTCATTTAAACCTTTAGTTTAATTTAGAGATACAGCATTTAAACTGAATTTATGCTGACCATTGGTCAGCTGATTAAAAACTAGTTTCATGCTATCCCACTTTCTCATCCATTCCCTACACATTAGCGGTAATTCTTTTCCTGAGTGGTATATTAACCTACAAACCCGCACGTCTTTGGGATGTGGGAGGAAACCGAAGCATTCTGAGGAAACTCACGCTGTCACAGGGAGAACGTGCAAACTCTGCACAGATAGCGCCCGAGGTCAGGATCGAACCTGGGTCTCTGGCACTGTAAGGGTAGCAGCTCTAGCAGCTGCGTCACTGTGCCACCTTGAATGTTAATTCAAAGTGTTAGCTGAGACACTGAGCATGGAAAAACTATACAGGAGGTATCACAACAATACAAACTCCTCATTGAACATGTACAGATGGTTACATGTGCAGTAGTGGTCGGCTGGTTTTGGTTCAGAAGCAGATACTCTGTGAGAGTGATATTTTTAATGTGTAATTCTCCATGGATACTGATGGTAATTGTCGTTTATGTAGAGTTGATTTGGCTTGATATCAGCTGGCTCAGATCAGGCCAAGTGTGGGCTCAAAAGTCTACCTCATTTGTATCACTTAGTTCCATGTCGTCTCCCCCGAAATAGTTCTGATCATTGAACAAACACCATCATCTGGCTGAGCAAAAGTCCCAGTATGTTTACTTAAACACATTTCTCAGATAACTTTCACTTCAGCGAATTTCAATACATTGAACATGACTGCAGGATGTCATTGTGAAACTGTCCAATTTATCTTTGCCATTTTGAAATTAATTATTTAAGTATATATATACATAGCGGATATCTGCAGAGAAAGTCAACTTTTCTCTGTGAGATTTCTTCTTGGGAGGCAGTCAGACTCGAGCCCGAGGCTTTGGTGGCACCAGCCTCTCTTCTAAGGCCCGTTTTCTTCAGGGGAGGGGAGGAGGGCTGCATTTTAAATTTCTTACCAAAGCCGCGCGCCTGATGACGTCACGCAGCCTTCAATCGCACCGGAGCCGTTTTAAATCGATCTCCTGCGGTAAGTAGCGCTAGCACCCTCCTTTAACCCTGTTTTTTTAACCGATTTTTACGGAGCTGATCTGGCGCTGTTCTCCCCTAGAACATGGCGCCACCGGAAGTCGGAAAGTAGGAAGAGTTTTACATATGAAAACGATGCCAGGTATATTTCATTAAAAGCATAGTTTTAAAATTGTCCCAATGGCAATTAAACTACTTTTAGTTTGGTTTAGTTTAGAGAAACAACGCAAAAACAGGCCCTTCAGCCCAACTAGTCCATGCCGACCGGCGATCCCCATACACTAACACTATCTGACATACTAGGTACAATGTACAATTCTTACTGAAGTCAATTTACCTACAAACCTGTCCCTCTTTGGAGTGTGGGAGAAAACTGGAGCACTCGGGAAAACCCATGCGGTCACAGGGAGAACAGACATACTCCGTACAGACAGCACCCGTAGTCAGGACCGAACGTGGGTCTCTGGTGCTGTGAGGCAGCAACTCTACCGCTGCACAACTGTGCTGCCCCTGTTCTAGGTAAAATGGCGTAGTTATGCATGCACGCATACATTGGACTCATCCTTTAAAAATGATTAAACAAATATACTTCCATTTATAAATAACCATTGGGTTACACAAAAAGCTGGAGAAACTCAGCGGGTGCAGCAGCATCTAAGGAGCGAAGGAGATAGGCGACGTTTCGGGTCGAGACCCTTCTTCCATTATAAATAACCATTGCCGAGTGTTTGGTAGAATGGTCAAAGATCAGTTGAATATAAACTAGTTTTTATAGTCCACTAAATAATAATTTTTAATATAATTATGCGAGTCATCTACGTTGCCTATTAAAATTTTCAGCAATTAAAATGGCCTTTTCCTTTGGTTTCATTATCACTTTCAAATAACTCGTTTCATGAAACGTTGCCTATTTCCTTCACTCCATAGATGCTGCTGCACCCGCTGAGTTTCTCCAGCACTTTTGTCTAAAATCACACATCGATTACTTTTGGGAGAAGCTGATGTGAAGGTCCTTTGAAATGCCTTTTTATAACTTGTATTCATGCACAAATACAGCTTTCAATCAGATTCCGGCAGAGAATTACACATTGGTTCATCAAACCCTTCTTGTCCTGTATGTAGGAATAGATGGAAAATACATATTTTGTTGCGTTACTTTCTGTGGTAGCAATGCTGATTTAAACAGAACGGGCTGTCTCAAAATGCTTTCATCTGCACAGATTTACCTTCAAATGCAGATCAATGGTGTCGATTGTCAGCGATGTGAATGAATTTATGTGCATTCTTCAAGGTTAACATTGCAAGGAGGCAGCATTTATTATCCTTAGGTGTGGGTTGTACCTCTCATGTCTATGTCTTACGGGCTCAGATACAGCTTGTTGGGGGTTGCTTGAGTGCTTTGAAATGGTTTGGGAATTGAATGAATTCTTTATTGAGGTGGAAGCGAGTTTTCCGCGAGAGAAAATGCGACAACCATCTCTGAAAAGACATTAAAAATCGTAGATAATTGTGAACTGCTTGAAGAGGGAGAAGATTTGATTTAGGCTGGAGTTGTGCAGCACTCAGTGGAAACTGAATACGATGCTGGAAGACCTCCTGGATTGATCTTAAGCCTCAAGGCTTTCATGTGCTGAGTCGTCTCCTTAGTTACGCTGCCATTTATGCATCAATGCGTGAGAAAAAATATTCTCTATCAATTCAAAAATGAAGAGATAGGTAGAATCTATTCAGCTTGCCAATTGGAAAGTTACTCTCTTTCCTTAAAAATTGTCCTGGCTCTACATTGCAGTGGTCAGCGTTTATGGAGTTTGTACGTACGCTCTCCCTGAGACTGTGCGGGTTTTCTCTGGGTGCTCCAATTTCCTCCCACTCTAAAGACGTGCAGGTTTGTAGGTTAATTGACTTTGGTAAAAGTAGTAAAGGGCCTGTCCCACTTTGGTGCCATTTTTGTGTCATTTACGCGACATAATTTACACGTCACGACGCACGACGCAAACATGATGCGCGCATGGCGTGCATTACGTGAGCATGGCACGTGGTGAGGCGTTGTGGCTTAGCGGTGACGCTCGGTCGCATGTGGCGCCCCAGGATTTTGGGATTCACAAAATCTTTGCACGCCACCTGTGTGATGCGCAAATGAAGCCCAAGTGGGACAGGCCCTTAAATTATCCCCAGTGCCTAGGGTAGTGCTGGTGTACGGGGTGATCGCTGGTCGGTGGGCCGAAGGGCCTGTTTTCCTGCTGTACCTCTGAAGTCTAAAGTCTCAGAATGCGTCACAGGTGTGTCAGATTAACAAAATGGTTAGAAAAAAATATTTTAGCCATTAAAACAAAATGTTTATTAGATTGGATGTTGGTAAAATAATGAACGCAGGAAATGTGCACCCAGAGGAAATAAAGCATAAGATTTTCCTCTTGCCCAATGGGCGTAGATATTGCAGAGGCTGACCACGATATTCCTATGTATGGACATTGCACCAGAGGACACTGTGCAAGAGTCATAGAGTCACAGAGTGATACAGCCTGAATACGAGCCCTTCAGCCCAACTTGCCCACAACGGCCAAAATGTTCCAGCGATACTGGTCCCACCTGCCTGCGTTTGGTCCATATCCCTCCAAACCTGTCCTTTCCTGGTACCTGTCAACAAAGGTACAACTGAAGATAGACACAAAATGCTGGAGTATCGCAGCGAGACAGGCAACATCTCTGGATATAAGTAATGGGTGACGTTTCGGGTCGAGAACTTTTTTTCTCCATCCAAAACATCACCCATTCCTTCTATCCAGAGATGCTGCCTGTCCCTTTGAGAGACTGCAGCATTTTGTATCTATCTTCGGTGTAAACCAGCATCTGCAGTTCCTTCCGACACACGAGGCACATCTGAAGTCGTGCATCTCCTAACAAAGAGTTGAGAGCTAAACTACCTATGTTGGTTTGAGGGTTACACAAAAAGCTGTAGAAACTCAGCGGGTGCAGCAGCATCTAAGGAGTGAAGGAGATAGGCGACGTTTCGGGTCGAGACCCTTCTTCAGACTTGGTTTGAGTTTGTGTTTAGTTTATTGTCATGTGTATTGAGGGACAGTGAAAAGCATTTGTAGCTTGCGAACCAGTCATCGGAAAGAGATACATGACTTGATTTACCTTTATTGTCATTCAGACCTTTCGCAGTCATACATATATTAAAAGTAACAAAACCACACAATAAACACAAATTTAACATCCACCACAGTGAGTTCACCAAACCCCTCTTCATTGTGGTGGAAGGCAAAAGTCTTAGAGTCTCTGTCTTCCTCCCTCCTTGTTCTCCCTCTGCGCTGAGGAGATCCAGGCCTCCGATGTTGCTGTCCACCAGGCCCGCGGCCGAGCCTCCGAAACCGGGCAGCCGCCACCGCCGTCGGCGGAATACCGGAACATCGCCACAGGGCCCGCCGCTGGAACGCTGGAGCACCGCAGCTCCAAAGCCAGGTTGCTGCCGGAACGTCGCTGGAGCACCGCAGCCTCGAAAGCCAGGTCGTCGCTGGAGCACCGCAGCCAGGTCGCCGCTGGAGCACCGCAGCCCCGAAAGCCAGGTCACCGGAACGCCACTGGAGCACCTCAGCCCTGAAGCCGTGCCGCCACAGATTCACTGATTCACTGATTACAATAGAGCCGTCCACAGTGTACAACTCAGCCACATACATGATAAAGGGAATCATGTGAATAACGTTTAGTGCAAGATAAACCCAGTAAAGTCCAACGGTCTCCAATGCGGTAGATAGTAGTTCAGGACTGCTCTCTAGTTGGTTCAGTTGCCTGATAACAGCTGGGAAGAAACTATCCCTGAATCTGGAGGTGTGCGCTATCACACGTCTATACCTTTTGCCCGATGATAGAGGAGAAGAGTGAATGGCCAGGGTGTGATTTGTCCTTGGTTATTCATCTATCCACTCATCTATCCATTCAAATCAGACATCTATTCATTCATATGGCTGCACCTTCAACACCATGGCCCGAACCAAACTCATTCGGGACAAACAGAACATTTCAAAGATTGTAGATGGCCTAAAGCATTTTAAACAATGAGATAAACAGTCTCAGCTCTCAGGATGACATAGTCATGCTCATGATTAGTACGGGTGTCAGGGGTTATGGGGAGAAGGCAGGAGACTGGGGTTAAGAAGGAACGATTGATCAGTCTTGATTGAATGGCAGAGTACACGCGATGGGCCGAATGGCCTAATTCTGCTGCTATCACTTATGAACTTAAGTACTTATGAAATTATGACATTAGTAATAAAAAGAACTATGAGGAGATATGTTATAGGAGAAATTAGCTGCAAAATAAATTAAAAGATATGATTCTTAGTTTAAGATAGGCATAAAATGCTGGAGTAACCCAAAAGGTCAGGCAGCATCTGTGGAGAAAATTGATAGGTGACGTTTCGGGTTGGCACCCTTCTCCAGATCCAGCATTTTATGTTTATCTTTGCAATGAACCAGCATCTTCAGTTCCCTTTGATTGCTATAAAAAAAGATGATGTGCTTAATATTGAGAGATGGAGATGTAATGTACAAGGCCTCAATGCTTCGACATACAGCTTCTGCTTCCTCAGATGCTTCATGACCTGCTGCTGTATAAAATATCACTTCGTTGGTGGTGGTGGTGGGGGGGGGGTTTGAGATGCCGGCCCACAAAGTTGGTCTCGGAAGTTGGCTAATTGATCTGCCGGCTCTGGATAGGCCGGAGTTTCAGAGCTCCGGCCACAGGTGGCACATTTGACCCGCCAATCGGCTGCGGGTCCTGATGAGGTTGAGATCGGCTGCCTCACACGGCCTAGGTGCCACATTTTCGGGAGACTGCTGGGAAGGGGGATTTTAAGTGTCGGACCACCAGCTGCTGGTAAATCTGTGGTGGGCTAGTATCACAAAATCAGACTGACGTAGGGTTCCAACCCGAAACGTTACCTATCCAAGTTCTCCAGAGATGCTGCCAGACCTACTGAGCTACTCCAGCATTTTGTGGGACACGATTGGGTTTGTTTCAGTATTCTGAAGGAATCATGTGCATATATTTCTCTAGCATGTTGGCTTCAGACATGGAATGCAAAAACAGCATTTGCTAAATTTACAACTGAATACATAAAGATAGAAACCCATTCTTTGGGTAATCGTGCAATGAAACATATATTCAATTGCAGGAAATATGGGAATATGTATCAGTTCAGAAAACAGAGCAACGAGGAAGAGACTGAAGAAGGGTCTCGACCCGCAACATCACCAATTTCTTCTCTCCAGAGATGCTGCCTGTCCCGCTGAGTTTCTCCAGCATTTTGTGTCTATCCTTGCAACATAGAAACATAGAAACATAGAAAATAGGTGCAGGAGTAGGCCATTCGGCCTTCGAGCCTGCACCGCCATTCAATGTGATCATGGCTGATCATCCAACTCAGTATCCCGTACCTGCCTTCTCTCCATACCCCCTGATCCCTTTAGCCACAAGTGCCACATCTAACGCCCTCTTAAATATAGCCAATGAACTGGCCTCAACTACCTTCTGTGGCAGAGAATTCCAGAGACTCACCACTCTCTGTGTAAAGAATGTTTTCCTCATTTTGGTCCTAAAGGAATTCCCCCTTATCCTTAGACTGTGACCCCTTGTTCTGGACTCCCCCAACATCGGGAACAATCTTCCAGCATCTAGCTTGTCCAACCCCTTAAGAATTTTGTAAGTCTCTATAAGATCCCCCCTCAATCTTCTAAATTCCAGCGAGTACAAGCCGAGTCTATCCAATCTTTCCTCATATGAAAGTCCTGACATCCCAGGAATCAGTCTGGTGAATCTTCTCTGTACCCCCTCTATGGCAAGGATGTCTTTCCTCAGATTTGGAGACCAAAACTGTACGCAATACTCCAGGTGTGGCCTCACCAAAACCCTGTACAACTGCAGTAGAACCTCCCTGCTCCTATACTCAAATCCTTTCGCTATGAATGCTAACATACCATTTGCTTTCTTCACTGCCTGCTGCACCTGCATGCCTACTTTCAATGACTGGTGTACCATGACACCCAGGTCTCGTTGCATCTCCCCCTTTCCTAATCTGCCACCATTCAGATAATAGTCTACCCTCATGTTTTTGCCACCAAAGTGGATAACCTCACATTTATCCACATTATACTGCAACAAGGAAGTCCTTTGACTGGGCAGGTCTGCTTTTAAAATTTTAGAGGCTGGAGCTTCAGACTTTTAAGCTAGTAAGTGGATGAAGATTTTGAAACGATATTCTATCCCTGGGAAAAAAAAAATGCTATTAACAAAATCAGAATTCCCAAGATGTACATTTCTTCTCCTTGCCATAGAGTGATTAAAATGCAGGGCAAAGTGCGAGGATAAATAAATAAATTAATGAATGTTAAATAAATCTGCAGCAAAACTGATGGGAGATTGCAGATAAGGGAGTGGAATAGAAAATTGATTGCAAATATAGACGCAGATGTTGAGGAATATTAAACTGGGTGGAGAGGGTTTGTTTAGACATTCTGAAGGAATACTGTTCATTTGGCTTCATGGGGTTTGCAATGCAAAGTCAGCTTTTGCAAAAGTAAGCACGGAGAGGAACAAAGGATTGCTAGTTCATCCAGGACACATAATTTATGATATCTATTGGCTACACTGAACTATAAATAAGGCAAAGGCCCTGTTATCGTTACAATAAATAAAAAAGACTGAAAGCCTGCTGTGAAATATGCATAACTCCAGTAAGGAGATGTCTATAAAACAGTATGGAAAAACCGGTGTAAACAACAGGAGTAACTCTCTAGTTAGGTTTCAAAAAGAATCAAATGTAAGATCAAGGCATTTATTTGATCTAGACTGTAATTGCTTTAACTTTACCTTACAGAGCCAGAGACCCGGGTTTGATCTTGACTACGGGTGCTGTCTGTACGTTCAGGAGTTCGTACGTTCTCTCTATGACTGGGTGGGTTTTCTCTGGGCGCTCCAGTTTCCTCCCACATCCCAAAGATGTGCAGGTTTGTAGATTAATTGGCTTGTATAAATTGCCCCTGGTATGTAGGATGCAAAATTGGGATAACAGAACTAGCGCAAAGGTGATCATTGGCATGGACTAGGTGGGCCAAAGGGACAGTTTCTTCTTCTTCTTCATCTTCTTGCGTTTGGTGTCCACAGCCTAAAGTTGTAGGACAACTTGTTCTATTTGATCTTATTTGATTGTGCACGCCGGGTTGATTGCATTCCTCGAAACAGGGCGGACCACGTGAAGGTTGCAATCTTCCACCCCAGGGACTGTTTCCATACTGTATCACTAAACTAAACTAAACTAAGCTAAACCAAACTAAACTAAACTAAACTAAACTAAACTAAACTAAACTAAACCAAACTAAACTACGCCAACCCAAGCCAAGCCAAGCCAAGCCAAGCCAAGCCAAACCAAACTAAACCAAACCATCATTGTTGCAGATTGATTGTTAAGGATAGAGGGTTTTGGAGGATTCTCTCACCAATATGGGTTACTATTAGATTTTTAGTAACCCCAATAAATAACATGGGATCTGTTTCATAATTCTAACGCCCAAGTACATAATTCTTGCAAGCAACAGGATAAATTGTAAATGTCAAATAAAAGAACTTTGTTTTCATCAATCGAGGAATTGGAAAAAAAGAGATGGGTTGTCAACCATCATAATACGCAGGTTAGACCAGGTAGAGTATCATGGACAATTCTGTAAATTACACTTCAAAATGGAAGTCAAAACGAGGATGGAATAGATATAGCGATTATTAATTAAATGTAATTTTAAATTTAGTGCACTTTTTGTTTTTGGGTCTGAAAAATGACCTCCCTATACCAATCAGAATTTCCTACTGATTCCAATATAATGCATGAGTTTTTAAAGAAACTGAATTTACCAAATTTACCATGTAATGAATCTCTGTTGTTAGATGAACCCATCACGGAAGAAGAAATACAGAAAGCAATTGTTTCAATGAATTTTGGTAAAGCTCCCAGTTTAGATGGGTTTACAGTAGAATTTTAAAAATATTTTTCAAATTTATTGTCTCCCTGGCTATGCAAGGTATTTAAAGAAGTCTTTTAAAGGAATAGATTACCATAATCTTATTATGAAGCATCCATTTCCTTAATTCTTAAAAAAGATAAAGACCTTATTGAAGTGACATCATATAGACCAAAATCAATGTTAAATGTAGATTTCAAAATTCTTTCCAAAATATTTGCTATGGGATTGGAAAATATTTTACCACAAATTATCTCTGAAGATCAGACAGGTTTTATTAAAAATTCTTACTCATACTTTAACGTTAGGAGATTAATGAATATTGTATATACAGCGTCAAATAAAATGTGTCATCTGAATGTGTCATCTCACTCGATACCGAGAAGGCATTTGATGGAGTAGATTGGGAATACTTATTCAATACACTTGAAAAATTCAAGATTGGTCCAAAATTTATTTCTTGGATCAAGCTGATATATTATATACCTCAGACATCTGTATTTATTAATAATCAGAGATCCCCTTTTTTTTCAGGCTCTTTCGAGGTACTAGACAGAGCTGTCCCTTGAGTCCTTTACTATTTGATATTGCTTTGGAACCTTTAGCCACTGCTATTAGGGAATCCCCTAATATTTTTGGTATTGCCCACGGGAATACGACACATAAGCTCTCTCTTTATGCAGATGATCTGTTATTGTTCATTTCTAACCCTGAGAAATCTATTCCAGCAATAGTAGCATTACTTAATCAATTTTGTTGTTTTTCTGGTTATAAACTAAATCTTAGTAAGAGTGAGCTTTTTCCATTAAATAATCTTGTTTCGAATTATGGATAGTTTCCACTTCGATTGACTACCGAAAGTTTTACTTATCTAGTTTTACTTATCTACTTGGTCTTAAGATCACCAAAGAACACAAGGATTTATTTAAATTTAATGTTATGCCTTTAATTGACCATATTATACATCAGTTTACTAAATGGTCACCAATGTCCTTATCTTTAATCGGCCGAATCAATGCTGTTAAAATGTTAATTTTACCTAAATTTCTGTATTTATTTCAGACGATATCAATCTTTATTGCCAAATCTTTCTTTGATATTATATATTCCAAAATGTCTTCATATATACGGCAGAATAAACATTCCAGACTAAGTAAAACATACTTACAGAAATCAAAAAAAGATGGTGGTTTGGTATTGCCGAACCTTAGATTCTACTACTAGGCAGTCAATGTTCATTATCTAACATTTTGGACAAAAGATTTAGAAGATACCCAATGCCCAGGATGGATAAAC
The DNA here is from genome assembly GCA_963514005.1 of Raja brachyura. The sequence goes on from OY740796.1 coordinate 45,116,327, forward strand.
CTTGAACGTTATTCCTTACAAGGGCTATCGTTGGCTTCTATCTAGGGGCCTCGTTACATTTTACAATTACAAGATTGAATATATATACGACTAATCCAATAATAAGACATATGTTCCGAATATGGTTTCAATTTCAATTTTGGACCAAATTATTTTATCTTATCGAGTCCTATCTTATCTAATTTTCTCTTCCAACCTTCCAGTACTGATCAAGCCTTTCTGTTATGGACGAGGAAGGGATTAGTAGCTTTTTGTGATTTGTTTTTGGAGGGCTGTTTTATGTCTTTCGAACAACTCTCCAAAAAAAAAAAGTACCTAATTCACACTTTTTTAGACATTTACAAAATTAGACATTTTTTGAAGGCTAATTTACCCCTTTTTCCGCTACCACATCAAACCGAATTTTTGGAAAAAAATTGACATTTGAACCCTTATCAGAAAGGATTAATAACGACTATTTATGAGTTGATTTTGAAATTACAAATAGATATATCTGATAAAATTAAGACAAGAGAACTCCAAATGTCTTTACCTATAGAGAAATGGGAGAGGATTCTTCAATTAGTCAATACCTCTTCAATCTGTGCAAGACACGCTCGGATACAATTCAAGGTGGTTCACAGAGTTCATATGTCAAAAGATGTTGCCTCGTTTTTAAGGTCATATAAATCATACCTGTGACAGATGTAACTCTGAAGTGGCCTCTCCGACCCATATGTTTTGGTGCTGCCCACTTTTGGACAATTATTGGAAATACATTTTTGATAACTATTTCTGTAGCCTTAGGTATTGATTTACAACCTCATCCTATTACTGCAATTTTTGGGCTACCTATGCTAGATTTTATTCATTTGTCCCGCTCCGCCCATCGGTTGATTGCTTTTACCACATTAATTGCCAGAAGATCTATTTTATTTAAATGGAAAGACTCCAACCCTCTGACCACATTCCAGTGGTACTCTGAAACGATATCATGTTTAAATTTAGAAAAAATCAGGAGTGGCATTGTTGAACCCTTGGTTAAATTTGATAAGACTTGGGGAAAATTTATTCAACACTTTCATACAACATAAATTGCTGCCTTTAACTGTTATAAAATCTATTTTACCGCTATATGGTGGAACGGACTTGACGACAAACAGACTTAAATTGTTGAAATTCTCAGTTCGGATTCTGTTTTGCTTTGCTTTGTTTTTGTTTATTTTAATTTTTATTATTTTTCCTTTCCTTTTTTCCTTTTCTTTTTGTCTTTTTATCTTGGTGCCTTTTTTTCTACATTTATAAGTTTTCTTTTAAAGACTTAACTATATTTACATAGAGACCGGGAGGTCTATATTCAATGTGTATTTTGACACTGGTCTCATATTAGGTTATACCGGTTATTAATTTAATCCTGATCCCTATGTATCAATATCATTGTTATGTTTATCAATATTCTTTTTGCTCCGTTTTTATGTTTTGTTTTTGTTTTTTGGGAAAAAACCAATAAAAAGATTTTAAAAGAAGAATTGATCTCACCCATTCCTTCTCTCCAGAGATGCCGCCCGTTCCGCTGAGTTACTTTGGCATTTTTTGTGTCTATCTTCAGTGTAAACCAGCATCTGCAGTTCTTTTCTACACACTTCTCCTTTTTGTTTGTTCATTACGTTATTTATTGAGTACTGCGTTTATAATCTTGTGGTGTTGCTACTTTCATTGTTCCGTTTTGGTTCATATCACAATGAAATGCACTTGACTCTTGAAAAGCTAAGGTTGCCCTCAGAGCAGCGAGAACTCAGAGAACATTTGATTGGGGTTTTCACAGTCACAGAGTGTCTTAAACTAGAAAATAGGTGCAGGAGGAGGCCATTCGGCCCTTCGAGCCAGCACCGCCATTCATTGTGATCATGGCTGGTCATCCACAATCAGTAACCCGTGCCTGCCTTCTCCGCATACCCCTTGATTCCACTAGCCCCAAGAGCTCTATCTAACTTTTTTTTCAATTCATCCAGTGAATTGGCCGCTTCTGCCTTCTGTGGCAGAGAATTCCACAAATTCACATCTCTCTGGGTGAAAACGTTTTTCTCATCTCAGTTTTGAATGGTCTCCCCTTTATTCCTAGACAGCGCCCCTGGTTCTGGACCCCCCCCACCCCAGCATCGGGGACATTTTTTCCTGCATCTAGCCAGTCCAGTCCCTTTATCATTTCATACGTTTCTATAAGACCCCCTCTCATCCTTCTAAATTCCAGTGTCTTGATGGTGTTGGCAGGGAGAGAGATGCAGAAGTGTATGCAGCCAGGTAACAGGGGATTAAGATGATTTGGAAAAGTAGCTGAAGCGGCATAAAGTAACTTTGTGTGTAGGAAGGAACTGCAGATGCTGGTTGACACCGAAAATAGACACAAAAATCTGGAGTAACTCAGCGGGTCAGGCAGCATCTCTGGAGAAAAGCAATAGGTGACGTTTTGGGTCGAGACCCTTCTTCAGACTGAGAGTCATGGGAGAGGTAAATGGGAGTTCCTTCCTAGCCATGATTGAATGGCTGTGTAGACGGTGGGTTGAATGGCCTTGTTCGGCTCCTAGAACTTATGAACTTATGAATGTTTTACTACAGAACTTGATCTTGGTTTATGCAATAGTTTTATTTTATGGCATTTGTTTGCCCTTGTTGTCGGCCTGAGAAGTTCAAACTGTAGATTTTGTCGTTGTGTTCTCTCCATCACTTTGACTGGGTCATAATATTACGGATCAGCTATCATTCGGAAGCAAAAGCCCAGACCTGATATATTATTAATTTTGTTGCAGCCTTCGTCATTGTCTTGCTTCATTCATTGTTCCAAGTGATTATTAAAGACATGGTTTTACAATCCCAAACTTTTAAATGCTCATTTACGCTACCCTGATTATGTAAATAAAACCAATAGATCAGTCTAACTATATATGTTTAATAAGTTCTAGAATTAGGCCATTCGGACCATCAGGTCTACTCCGCCATTCAATCATTGCTGATCTATCTTTCCCTCTCAACCCCATTCTCCTGCTTTCACCCCACAACCCCTGACGCCTTTACTAACCAAGAATCTGTCAATCTCCACCTTATAAATAAGACCTCCACTTGGCTTCCACAGCCTTCTGTGGCAATAAATTCCACAGATTCACCACGCTCTGACTAAAGAAAATCCTCCTCATCTCCTTTATAAAGGTATGTCTTTTTATTCTGTGGCCTTGGACTCTGGTTCTAGACTCTCCCACTAGTGGAAACATCCTCTTCACATCCAATCTATCCAGGCCTTTCTCTATTCCATAAGTTTCAATGACTTTGCCCCTCATCCTTCGAAACTCCAGCGAGCAGAGACCCTGTGCCTTCAAACGCTCATCATATGTTAACCAAATCATATCTGCAACACATTCTCTCCATCGAACACACGGGTCAAATAAATTCCCAACCGACCAGTTGCCAACTCAAGTGTGTTGTCCGGGAACCTCTTGTAAAGGCAGCTATGGATAACCTTCACCATGTTAAAGGAAGGGTGCAGAGGGCCCAGAAATCTCTTACGTGCATCTTTAGAAACATCAATAATATTTACACCAGATTCTCCTGCAAAAGATATTTTTAAAGAATGTTTGGCAAGTGTAAATTTATCTCAAGCTTCTGCAATACCAGTCACGTACTCATTTTATGCCTGTGTCTATGGTTCCATACAATTTGCTACGACCTATTAACCAGGGCAGCACAGTGGCGCAGGGGTAGAGTTGCTGTCTTACAGCGCCAGAGACCAGGGTTTGAGCCTGACTACAGGTGCTGTCTGTACAGAGTTGGTACGTTCTCCCTGTGACTGCGTGGGTTTTCTCCGGGTGCTCCGGTTTCCTCACACACTCCAAAGACATGATGGTTTGTGGGTTAATTGGCTTCTGTAAATTGCTCCTAGTGTGCAGGATGGAACTGGTGTACAGGGGATCACTGGTTGATGTGGACTCAGTGGGTCAAAGGACCCGTTTCCACGCTGTATACCTAACGAATTCGAACGTCTCACAATGCCACGATAAATCACTTCTGCACTCTTTCTACTGCTACCATATACTTCTTGCATTGTCTCACTCAGAACTGTACACAACAATACAAGTACAATCTGACAAACATTTTGTACAGCTGTAAAAAATGAGTGACTACAAGAGTAACCAAATGAGTCTCAACATTTACAAAAATATTTTTTATTTCTTACAGTTAAATTATTTCTGAAATACTAAAAAAAAAATCAAAGACTGTGGAAATGCAGTGGATAAGTGTTTTTTTTTGTACCTGCCATGGAAAATGATTGACTAAATGAGAATAAGAGTCTCAACATTTACAAAAATATTTTTCAGGAACAAATTTTATTTCCGAAATGTTTAAAGAAAAACCAATTCAAAGACTGGGGGAAAGCAGTGGATGAGTGTTTTTTTTACTGCCATGCTGTTATGCAAAAGGTAGACACAAAAAGCTGGAGTACAATACGATACGATACGATGGAATTTTATTTATCCCAGGAGGGAAATTGATCTGCCAACAGTCATAAAACACAAAATACATTAAACATAAAATTAAAGTGACGAAAGGATTGGGGATGTGCAAAGATTGGGGAGGGGAGGGGGAGGGGAGGGGGAGGGGGAGGGGGGAGGGGGAGTCAGTCTCAGTCTACCCCATGATAGAAGGAGGGATGCGTTGTACAGTTTGATAGCCACTGGGAAGAAGGATCTCCTGTGGCGTTCTGTGGTGCATCTTGGTGGAACCAGTCTGTTGCTCCTCAGGTTGACCAGTGTGTCATGGAGGGGGTGAGCGGTATTGTCCAGGATGATCCCCAGTTTGAGGAGCATCCTCCCCTCCAGGACCACTTCCCATGAATCCAACTCCGCCCCCCAGGACGGAGCCAGCCTTCCTGATGAGTTTGTTAATCCGTCCTATAGAGTGGGGCAGCATCTCTGGCAAAAAGGAATAGGTGATGTTTCGGGTCGAGACTTTTCTTCAGGGTTTTGGGTCTGCCTTCGGTTTAAACCAGCCCCAGCAGTTCCTCTGTTCACACGTGCTATTATGCAAAATCTTTGTTAACAATCCAACCACAAAAGCTCTATGGTAGACAATAGTGCTGGAGAAACTCAGCGGGTGTAGCAGCATCCACGGAGCGAAGGAGATAGGCAACATTGCCTATTTCCTTCGCTCCATAGATGCTGCTGCACCCGCTGAGTTTCTCCAGCACTTTTGTGTACCTTTGATTTTCCAACATCTGCCATTCCTTCTTAAACAAGAGCTCTATGGATAAGAAGGACAGTTAGACTTGATCAAGCTTGACTGAAACCAGAATCGAAGAATAGCGTATATAACGTGTATATATCTCCAACGATGTAAAATCTGTAGAATATTCCATTCTTTCCCGACTTTTTATATATATATATTTTTTTTTTGTTTAATCTTTTTCTACTATTTTCTACCTTTATAAAAAATGGGAAAAAAAATAATATAGAAGCACAATTATATCTACATATGTATATCTACAAAGAACAAAATGATTTTTATTATGTCAACAATGAACACGTATCTTTTTTTAAAATAATGTAAGTGCTTCTAACTAATAAAAAAACTTAACAAAAAAAAAGACTTGATCAAGCTTGTCGTGATCCTGTTAGTTTAACCCACTTTTTTTTAGTGCATTAATAAAGCTCAAAGCCAATTACAACTGTATGATCAGTTTATTATCAGAAAGCAGGGTGTTAAAATGAATCATTGATGGTGCAATCAAGCAATTACTTCTCATCGACATTACTCATTTAGTCTGGATTCTACAGAAATCACCTTGATAGAAGTCTCATTACAAACTTCAGGTAGATAAAAAGCACAATAATTGTTTGCAGAGGGGAGGTGAGAGCACCAGCGTGCAGTCACATACGACACCACTGAGGAATCATTGAAGAACTGCCGGCATTTGTAGCGGAAGGCAAAAACCTATCAGATGTGAAGGGAGGAACTGCAGACGCTGGTTAAAACCGAAGATAGACGCAACGCTGGAGTAACAGTGGGACACGCAGCATCTCTGGAGGGAAGGAATGGGTGATGTTTCGGATCGAGACCCTACTTCAGATCTATGTGGTTGGACTCATATCAGACACAAGGAAGGTTTACCGCCGTTGCTGAAAGGTCAGGCATCAGACCGGTAGCACGGTGGCGCAGCAGTAGAGTTGCTGCCTTACAGCGCCAGGAACCCAGGATCGATCCTAACTACAATGCTCTCTGCACAGGGTTTGTACGGTCTCCCCATGACCTGCATGGGCTTTCTCCGATTGCCTCCCACACTACAAAGATGTACAGGTTTGCACGTTAATTGGCCCTAGTGGGTGTGGGATTGTGTTACTGTGCGGGGATCACAGGTCGGCGCGGACTCTATGGGCCGAAAGGTCTGTTTCCGTGCTGTATCTCTAAACTAAACATGTCAGGACAATAGACAATAGGTGCAGGAGAAGGCCATATGGCCCTTCGAGCCAGCACCGCCATTCAATGTGATCATGGCTGATCATCCACAATCAGTACCCCGTTCCTGCCTTCTCCCCATATCCCCTGACTCCGCTATTTTTAAGAGCCCTATCTAGCTCTCCCTTGAAAGCATCCAGAGAACCGGCCTCCACCACCCTCTGAGACAGAGAATTCCACAGACGATGTACAGGTTTGTACGTTAATTGGCCCTAGTGCGTGTGGGATGGTGTTAGTGTGCGGGTATCACAGATCACAGATCACAGACGTCGAATAATATTGTATTGTGAGCTGAATTTTTCAAACAGGTGGCACCAGTCACTTTCTTTCCTTTGCCCATGCTCTTTTACTGGCCAATCATTCTGGTACAGAAGGTCACAAGTACTTTAAATATAACCTAGCCTGTCATTTAATTGATTTGGATTTCATTTTATTACCACTAACTTCACAATACTCGGGCGGCATAGTGGCGCAGCGGTAGAATTGGTACCTTACAGCACCGGAGACCCGGGTTCAATCCTGACTAGGGGTGCTGTCGGTACTGAGTTTGTACATTCTAAATGTGACCGCATGGATTTTCTCCGGGTGCTCTAGTTTCCTCCTAGATGTGCAGGTTTGTAGGTTAATTGGCTTCTATAAAAATTGATAATTTTCGCCTAGTGTGTAGGACAGTGCTAGTGCGTGGGTGATCGTTGGTCAGCATGGACTCAGTGGGTTGTAGGGCGGGTGGGGTACAGGGATGCGAACAGTTGAACCAGTAGGATGACTAGGGTGAGGGACAACGGTAGTTATCCTACTAGTTCTGCTGATTGCATCTACGTATCCTTTCATTACCACCTATTCCCCAGCCAATGATGAGTAAGTAAGTAAGTAAGTAAGTTTATTGGCCAAGTATTCACATACAAGGAATTTGCCTTGGTGCTCCGCCCACAAGTAACAACATGACATACAGTGACAGTTACGAATGACCAATTACCAACAAAATACCAGATCGAAGTACCAGCGAGTGAGAGAAATCCGGAACGATGTTTGGAGGATAAGATCCACCTTTCCTTGGTCATCTATTGCCAGCTGCGATTTGTTCTGGCCTTTCAATAATAGTAATAATATCTGGCCTTTTCCTACCTTCAGCCCCCACCCCCCCCCCCCCCCACTTTAAGTCTGACGAAGGGTTCCGACCTGAAACGTCACCTATCCCTTTTCTCCAGAGATGCTGCCTGACCCTATCATCAGGCAACTGAATCATCCTACCACAACCAGAGAGCAGTCCGGAACTGCTATCTACCTCATTGGTGACCCTTGGACTATCTTTGATCGGACGTTACTGCCTTTACCTCGCTCTAAACGTTGTTCCCTTATCATGTATCAGTACACTGTAAATGGCTCGATTGTAATCATCTATTGTCTTTCCGCTGACTGGTTAGCACGCAACAAAAGCTTTTCACTGTACCACGTGACAATAGACCAAAGTGAAGTGACCCGCTGAGTTACTCCGGCATTTTGTGCCCATCTTGGGGGTGAACAGACAACTGAAGTTCCTTCTTACACAGGTTTACTCATCCTTGCCTCCATTCCTCCAATTTCCCCTCCATTCCATTGAAGAGCAACTTCCACCCTGCGTTGGCTCTTTGACCACCAGGATTGAGACAATGCCTGATGGGTTTTCATTAAATATATTTCTGCCCTTAGGACAGAAAACCCTGAAGCGGGGCGGCAGTAATGAGATGGCAGCTTGATAAAGCAAGTGACAGACACAAGGAGCTTGCATCCAGGCTTTGTGCACAGAAAGAGATAGTCCCCATCTTATATAAACCTCATCTTATATAATGAGTGTTTGACGGGGACCTCATTGAAATAGTACAGAAAAGTGAAAGGCTTGGATAGAGTAGATGTTGACAGGATGTCTCCACTAGTGGGAGAGTCTAGGGCTAGAGGTCATAACCTCAGAATTAAAGGACGTTCTTTAAGGTAGGAGGTGAGGAGGAATTTCTTTAGTCAGAGGGTGGTGAATCTGTTGAATTCATTGCCACAGATGTCTGTGGAGGCAAAGTCAGTCGATATAGATAGATAGATTTTTGATTAGTACAGGTGTCAGAGGTTATGGGGAGAAGGCAGGAGAATGGGGTTAGGAGGGAGAGATAGATCAGCCATGATTGAATGGCGATGTAGACTTGATGGGCCGAATGGCCTAATTCTACTCCTATCACTTATGTATGATCTTATCAAGAGTTCAAGAGTTCAAGAGAGTTTATTGTCATGTGTCCCTGATAGGACAATGAAATTCTTGCTTTGCTTTAGCACAACAGAACACAGTAGGCACGAATATGATAATATCCAATGCACCTCCCAGAAATACTGAATCACTTCAGTTTAGGTTTATTATTGCCATGTGTACCGAGGTACTGTGAAAGTGTTTGCTTGTGTGCTACCTAATCAAATCAGAGGATATTATAGATTAATACAAACACAAACATAAAAGGTAGAGTGAAGAGTGAAAAATACCAAAGTGCAGAATACAGTTTCTCAGCATTGTAGCGTGACAGTTCCAGAGAAAGTCCAATGTCTGCAATGAGGTAGTTTGGAAAATCAGGACTGTATCCCTGCTTGTGGAAGGATGTACAGGAGCTTGGTAACAGGTGGCACGGTGGCGCAGCGGTAGAGTTGCTGCCTTACAGCAGTTTCCTCCCACGCTCCAACGACCTACAAGTTTGTAGGTTAATTAACCTCTGTAAATAGTAAGTTGTCCCTAGTGTGTAGGATAGTGCTAGTACACGGGGTGATCGCTGGTTGGCGCGGACAGTGGGCCGAAAGTCCTGTTTCCGCACTGTATCTCTAAAGTCTAAAGTCTACAGGCCTGTCCCACTTGGGCGTCATTTGCGCGTCATGACACGCACGTGATGCGCGCATTGTGCGTGGTGACGTGCGGTCGCGCGGGGTGCAACAGGATTTTGGGATGTACAAAATCTTCGTGCGCCATCTGCCTGACGCCCAAGTGGGACAGGCCCTTACATCTCCACCATATGCAGTGAACAGTTTTTGTGTGCGTTTCCCCCCATCGCAGATACATCTAGCATTATGTGGGCAGAGTTGATGTCTAGGTAGTTGCAGGGTAAGAGACTCAGTTTAAGTCTAATTGCCTTTGACTTGCGAAACCTGTTGTACAGGTGATTGCTCTCCACGAGGCAATCATTTTTTGGAGCGCTGGAAAACACACGGAAGAGCATGTCACACTGTGTGACATATCCAGGACAGCAGGGGGACATTTTACTCAGGATAACAGATGTATAATCAAATCACTAAACTAACTTGAATTGGATTTCCAACTGTTCAATGTAAGTTGAAATGCCATAGACACAAGGCTATGTTTCCTCCATTCCACAGTCTCCCTCATGACAGTGCTGTCATTCTTCCAGATTCCTCCCAGGGCGTTGTTAATAATAGGACCTCAGCGCGGCTTAAAAACAAAAAAGGAAAAGTCACAAACATGTCTCTGTTTCCGCGTTATATTTTTGCTTCGTTCATTAGTGTAAGATGATCCATGGGATGTGAAACTGTTGCAATGAAAGGAAAGGTAACAATTTGATGAAGGGACGCGCTACAGTTCTTAATGAAAAGTTGGAAATTGTTAACGATTGTGAAGCTGACAGCTTTACAGAATACTGTCTTCCCATCTACCAATTTAATGAGACATAATCAGTAGATGAGAATTGGAATTTCTTTTAAATTGCAGGTTTGCAAATATAATTGGATCGTAGATGTAGAACACAGAACAGTGCCGCTCAGGAACAGGCTCTCTGGCTCACAATGTCTGTGCCGAACATTATGCACCAAATAAATGTATGTATCAGTAAAATGAGTTTTACTGTGCCAAGTTCCAATACGTGAATAAAATTATAACCCTATTCTACTGAGGACAAGAGGAAAATCTCCAATGAACACAAACAGTTACATTGCAGCTTCAAAGACCAAGCCATTTCCTGGTGATAGAATAAATGGATCACATAGTTACTCCGCTCACTTAGTTAACGGAGAAAATGGTTGATTGTTACTTTTGTCCCACAGTCCCAGTGATGTTTGTAGGATAGTCTCAGAGATAGAGGTGGATGAAGGAAATGCTTGAAAACTAGGGTGATTCTGGCTCTGACCCATGGAACGCGACTGGCTTTTAAAGCCATGTCTTGGAAGGAGGGTCCAGTGGTACGGCCATTAGTGCTCCTGCGCTGGCTCCTGTAACCTTGGTTTGATTCTCACAGGTCCTGTCTGAGTAGTATTTGCATGCACATCTAGAGTCATATAGTGGCAGCACGGAAACAACCCTTGTCGACCTATGTGCCTGTCTACACTAATCCCATTTACCTGCATATTCCTGTGTTCCTATGCTATCCATGCACATATCCATGTTTCCTTTATAAACACTGCGAATGAATCTACCCCCTAATTTGAGGAAGGACATTCTTGCTATAGAGGGAGTGCAGCCTAGGTTCACGAGGTTAATTCCCGGGACTGACATATGAAGGCCTTTTAATTTCACGCTGGTAACATTCCTGCCCCTTCGGTCCCATTATCATATGTCTATGCACTGATTGGGCTTTGCTGGCTTGATCCTGCAGTCAACGTTATTTGCGCTATTCCCTTTACTATGCATAATAACCAGAGGAGTTGAGTGCAGGAACAAAGAGGTCCTTCCGCAGTTGTACAGGGCCCCAGTTTGACCACGTCCAGAGTATTGTGTGCAGTTTTGGTCTCCAAATTTGAGGAAGGACATTCTTGCTATTGAGGGAATGCAGCATAGGTTCATAAGGTTAATTCCTGGGATGGCGGGACTGCCATATGATGAAAGAATGGAGCGACTGGGCTTGTATTCATTGGAATTTAGAAGGATGAGAGGGTATCTCATAGAAACCTGTAAAATTATTGAGGGATTGGGCACACTAGATTCAGTAAACATGTTCCCGATGTCCAGAACCAGGGGCTACAGTTTAAGAATAAGGGGTAGGCCATTTAGGACTGAGATGAGGAAAGACTTTTTCATCCAGAGAGTTGTGAATTTGTGGAATTCTGCGACTGCCACTGAACCTACCTCCTAATTTGAGGAAGGACATTCTTGCTATTGAGGGAGTGCAGCGTAGGTTCACAAGGTTAATTCCTGGGACTGTCATATGAAGGCCATTTAATTTCACCTTGGTAACATTCCTGCTCCTTGTGTCCCATTATCATACGTCTATGTACTGATTGTGCTTTACGGGATTTATCCTGCAGTCAACGTTATTCCCGCTATCCCCTTTACCATGTATCTCTACACTGTGGATGGCTCGATTGTAAGCATGTGTTGTCTTTCCGCTGACTGGATAGCGCGCAACAGCTTTTCACTGAACCTTGGTACACGTGACAATAAATTAAACTCAAACTCAACCTCCTCCGTGGTCACTCCAGCAACCTCCTAAGTACCACCCTAAATAAGCACCATTTTATATTAGCACTCCATCCCCAATATGATCATCCTAAGCTACAAAGTCTTCAGTAAAGTCTTCCTATTTCTGTAACAACTTTAAATCATTGTCTCTCACACTTGAGTCTTTGGTCTGTGTTTCCCATAGACTTATGTCCTCACTGAGATTGATCATCAGAGCCAGAAGCTTCAAATCTCAGATATTCCAATCCTGATTTCCTTCATTGAAACCCTTTCCTTGTACCAGCCGTATCCAGTTTTAATTGATAGATTGATTGAAAGATACAGCATGGAAGCTGGCCCTTCGGCCTATCGAGTCCACACTGACCATCGATCACCTGTTCACACGAGTTGTGTTACCCCATTTTCTCTTCCATTCCCTACACATTATGGGCAATTTTATGGAGGCCAATTAACCTACAGAGCCGCAAGTCTTTGGAATGTGGAGAGAAACCTGAGCACCCGGAGGAAACCCACGCGGTCACAGGGAAAATGTGCAAACTGTACGGGGACAGCATCTGAGGTCAGGATCGAACCCAGGTCTCTGGCGCTGTGAGGCAGCTAATCTACCAGCTGTACCGGAGTGTCACATTTGATGAATGAAGAGCAGGCAATATTGCAGGTTTGTCGGTCAATTGGCTTCTGGAAATTGTTCCTCGTGTGTAGGATAGAACTAAAGTTGAGGTGATCGCTGGTCAGCGCGGACTCGGTTGGACAAAGGGCCAGTTTCCACGCTGTATCTCCTAAACTAAAAAAAGTAAAACTGAAACTAAACTAAAGCATCTAACTACTAATCCGCATCTTGGCATTCATGCACTAAGATTCTGACACATAGATTATAACAAAACATATTTGCTCCACACACCGACTACATTGACATTAAAATTGTTGTGCTCAAACACTACCCTGTTCATTTTCAGCATAAAGGCTTGTGGTGGGTGTATGGAATGAGCTGCCAAATGAGATAGTTGAGGCAGATATTATAACAGCATTTAAAAGACATTTGGACGGGTGCATGTATAATTCATAAGTTCATAAGTGATAGGAGCAGAATTAGGCCATTCGGCCCATCAAGTCTACATCGCCAATAAATCATGGCTGATTTATCTCTCCCTCCTAAACCCATTATCCTGCTTTCTCCCCATAACCCCTGACACCTGTACTAATTAAGAATCTACTTATCTCTGCCTTAAAAATATTCATTGCCTCCATGGCCTTCTGTGGCAAGTAATTCCACAGATTTACCACCGTCTGACGAAAGAAATTGCTCCCTATCTCCTTCCTAAAGGAACGTTCTTTAATTCTGAGGCTATGACTTCTGATTCTAGACTCACCCACTAGTGGAAACATCCTCTCCACATACTGTATGCTCTATCCAGGCCTTTTCACAGGGAACGGTTCAGAGGCATATGGGCCAAACGTGAGAAGGTGTAGATGGGCCATCTATGGTGTAGATGGGACACCTTGGTCAAGTTGGGCCGGAGGGCCTGTTTCCATGCTGTCTCTATGACTCAAGGTAGGTTTGCCTTGACTAACCCGCAGAACTCAACAGTGGCCTTATAGCAACTGTCTTAAGGCACACTCAACCCGAAAAGCTCAACTCCAAATGGCTTCCCAACCAAACAGCAAGAAAGTGATATGTAGGATGGAACTGCAGATGCCAGTTTACACTGAAGATAGACACTGAACGCTGGAGAGAAGACACCCATTCCTTCCATCCAGATCTCACACCTGTCCCGCTGAGTTACTCCAGCACTTTGTGTCTCGCAAGAAACTGAGGAACCTTTTACACTGCACAGGTTATAGGGCCCATCTATAGGGTGTTCAGAGTTACTTTCTTCAGTATTAATTCCACATGCATGAATCAATTTCACAGGGTGATATCATTTGGGCTTTGTCCAAGTATTGTTTATACCATTCCATACTTTGTGCGTTGCAGGCATGTGCTTTGTGTATTGTATGGTCTCCATTGTGTTTAGCAATCAATATTACACCACAAATAAAACGCGGAGTGCATGAATTTCTCGGTCATCGTATTTTTGGGGAATAGAATCTAATGATATTCCTCAGAAGTGAAAACAGATCTATACTTCTACACTGTTTTTTATTAACCCCTGATAGAAATAGACCACAGGGGATTAAAATTCACACGAACATCAAACAAGAAGGTTAACAGCTTCCTGTTTCACACTGCTGAGATCAGCACTAGGCACGCCCCAATTTTGGATGTGGGTATGTACTATTAATAATTCAAATTTGCTGTCAGCAATGCTCTTGTCTGTTTGCAAGATTGATGTTTGTGTATATGTACCTAGTATTTCTCACATGATTCCTTTCTGGTAACATCTGTACATTTTACGAGGATATTGCCAGGACTATAGGGTCAGAGCAGTAGGGAGGGGTTGAGCGGGCTGCGACTCAATTCCTTGGAGCAAATTTGCCCTTCTCACTTTAAACCTATACCCTCTCATCTTTGGCACTTCTACCCTGGGCAAAAGGTTCTATCTAGTTTATGTCTACATTTTATGCATTTCGCTGTCTGTCATTTTCCTGCCTGTATGGAGTTTGTACGTTCTCCCCGTGACCACGTGGGTTTTAACATCTGTAGTTGGAAAGTTACTTGAGAGTATTGTGTGGGATAGGATAAACAGGCATTTAGATGGACAAGGGCTGATTAGGGATAGTCAGCATGGCTTTCTACGTGGGAGGTCGTGTCTCACAAATCAAACTGTTTTTTGAAGACGTGATCAAAAAGATCGATGAGGGCACAGCCGTGGATGTTGTATATGTGGATTACTGTAAAGCATTCGACAAGGTTCCGCATGGTAGGCTGGTCAGGAAGGTTCGATCGTATGGGATCCAAGGAGAGATATCTGAGAGTCTGAAGAAGGGTCTCGACCCGAAAACGTCACCTATCTCCTTCGCTCCGTAGATGCTGCAGCACCCGCTGAGTTTCTCCAGCCTTTTGTGTACCCCAGAGATATCTGAGAATTGGTTTAATGGTATTTAATACAGAGAAATGTGAGGCGTTGTATTTTGCGATGTCTAACAAGGGCAGGACTAACACAGTGAATGGTAGGGCTCCGAGGAGTGTTGTAGAGCAGAGGGATCGAGGAGTGCAGGTGCATGGTTCCTTGATGGTGTTGTCGCAGGTAGCTAGGGTGATCAAGGAGGTATTTGGAGCATTGGCCTTCATCAGACATTGAGTATAGTCATTGAGTATTGAGTATAGATGTTGAGAAGTCATGTTGCAGTTGTATAAGACGTTGGTGGGACCGCATTGTGTTAAGTTCTGGACACCATATTATAGGAAAGATGTCAAGCTGGAAATGGTACAGAGAAGATTTACAAGGATGTTGCCTGGGCTAGAGGGTCCGGGTCTGCTCTTTAGTTTGCAAGCTGTAAGAGTTGGTGCGGTGGGGATGATGCCAAAATATTTATTCTTCACTATGGACTCCAAGCCGACCCCTGCTTCTCCCTACCCGCTGGGTATCACCGTAGTGAAGAATAAATATTTTGTTATCACCCTGGAGAATGAGTGTAATCCCCACCCCATCAACTCTTCCAGCTTGCAAACAAAAGGGCAACCCTTCTTTCATTAGTGTTTTGAATCCAATCTATTGGGTAATTTAGTTGAGTTCAGTTTAGAGATACAGCACAGAAACAGGCCCTTCGGCCTACCGAGTCTGCGTCGACCGGCGATCCCCGTACACTAGCACTATCAACACACTAGGGCCAATTTTTACCAAAGCCAAACTTGTATGGCTGAGGAGTGTGGGAGGAAACCGGAGCACCCAGGGAAAACCCACGCAGTCATGGGGAGAATGTGCAAACTCCGTACAGACAGCAGCCGTGGTCAGGAAGGAACCCTAGTCCCTGGCGCTCTAAGGGAGAAACTCTACCGCTGCACCACTGTACCACCCTCATTTGAGTTTATTATCATTTGTGCTAACTCTTTTGCTCTTCCCACGAATGCTGCCTGATTAGCTGAACTGCATCTGCAGTTTAAGGTCCCATATTGTTTAATTCTGTTTAGGAAGATGAAGTTGAAGGTGAAGTTTGACTCAAACATAAGCAACTCTCTTTACCATTGTACTGACATAATCTTTGCGCATTGTTAGTGAACCTAACATAGGGCTTCACCTTGGGAAGAGGTCATTTCCCTCCAAATAACACCATTTATATTGCAGTGAAAAATTAGTGACGATGGGGGAGCTGAAGTTAGAATGTAAAGATGCAACATTATTGCTTAGTTTGAAAGAACGACACCACTTATTCTCGTAAAGCATTTGTCAGCCCAGTGTTTCTGCCAGAGAAAAGGAGTCTTTCTGACGTAAAGTAGATTGCACACTGATGCATTGTTGCCACTAAAAGATTCCAAAGACATTCAGAACGAGAATAGATCAACATCCTCATTGCTATGGATGTGAACTGCGTTAGTCAGCTAAAACACATTTCTTTCATACTTGCATTCCACAGCAAATCAGTAGAATTATTGCATTGCTTCTTCTCCATTATGATCTGTGGTTGAATGCACAAAGGGCAACTGAACTGTAATACACGGCTAGGATAGACACAACATGCTGGCGTAACTCAGTGAGACAGGCAGCATCTCTGGAGAGAAGGAATGGGTGACGATTCGGGTCAAGACCCTTCTTCAGACTCTTCTTCTTATCGAGTCCACACACAAGATTAGAAGTTGTTCAGCCAGAGCTGAACACACTTCTCGGCATCTGCATACAATGGTGTCTGTCTTGTCACTTCTTGTGCTTCTTGTGCGTGGTGGTGGAAAGATTGGTAGACACAGGGCCAGTCAACGTGAACTCTCTTTCCCTGACCCCTTTCTTCAGACTGAGGGTCAGGGGAGAGGAAAACTAGAGATATGGAAGGGTAAGGTGTGCAAAACGACAGATCAAAGCAGACAATGATCAAGGAAATGTAGAATGGTCTGAAGAAGGGTCTCGACCCGAAACGTCACCTATCTCCTTCGCTCCTTAGATGCTGCTGCACCCACTGAGTTTCTCCAGCCTTTTGTGTACCCTAGAATGGTTCATTGTTGGCTGAGGGGAAGGTGACAACGAGGCACACAAACAGTAACATTAATCAGGAGGACAGTGAAACTAGATGGAGAACCAGGAAGGGGCAGGAAGGGAGAAGGAGAAGAGGAAATGCAAGGGTTGCTTGAAGTTAGAGAAATCAATATTCATACAACTGGGTTGTATGTAAGTGCCCAAGCAATGTATGTGTACGTGTATGTGCGTGTGTGTGTTCATGGCTGCGTGTATCTATGTGAGTGTGTGTATACACTCATTGTGTGTACATGTCCCAGCATGTGTGCAAGCATGCATGTGTGTCTGCATGTGTGTGTGTGTGTGTGTGTGTGTGCGTACATGCGCGTGTGTTTGTGCTTGGAGACGCCCGTGAACTTGCCCACTTTTGCATGTGTCAGCATCTTTACAGTAGAGGGTGGGTTTGCAATTGTTATTTGTCTCCTCAACATTGGGCCGGGACATCACCCTGTTTTCCTGTGTGCAATGGATATCCCACGTTGAACGATGTTTTACAGCACGAACTTGCACTCACCCCTCTGAATGAAGTTGGGAAACTGGACCTTTGTGTTCCTCATGGTCCATTCCGAAAACAAATTTTCTGAACATCACCCGCTTTTGTTGCCTGGGGACGCAGAGTTTAGACATTGACCCTGGCTGCTGAGTGGGAAACATAGAGGTGGGAAATGTCCAGCTCACAATAAACAAAGCAACACATACACCTTGGGGAAAGACAAATCGGAAAGGAAAATTCACCACATTAATCACTTAAGATTGAGTGTGAGTAAGTCATCTTTGACCCTAAAGAACTGCCCTGGAGATCACCATAAGCAGAGGTTAAAGGAGTCAGATCTCTTCAGCCTATAAATCACCTCATTGAAACGTACAGAATAGTGAAAGGCTTGGTTAGGGTGATGTGGAGAGGATGTTTCCACTTGTGGCAGTCTAGCCTCAAAATTAAAGGACGTTCATTTAGGAAGGAGGTGAGGATGAATTTGTTCAGTCAGAGGGTGGTGAATCTGTGGTTTTTTTTGCCATAGAAGGCTGCGGAGGCAAAGTCAGTGAATATATTTAAGGCGGGTTCTTGATTAGTACGGGTGTCAGAGGTTTAGGGGAGAAGGTAGGAGAATGTGGTTAGGAGGGAGAGATAGATCAGCCGTGATTGAATGACTTGAGTAGACTTGAACAGCCGAATGGCCTAATTCTGATCCTATCGCTTATGACCTTATGATCTTATGAAAAGCAAGTCTACAGATCATATCTTAAAAGTCTTCAAGATGACAGGTGGCTTTGATATAATAGCTGGAGAAGAACTGGACCTTGTGGTGAATAAGCTGAGAACCAAATGTCATGGATTCAAATTCAGTGGGAAAAGATCTCGAGGGAAGACGAGAACAAAGATAGATTTCTCAGGAAGTTGCTATAAACTGCAACACTACACTGTAATTCCATAAATTGTTAACTTTATAATGTTTTTCCATTCCAGAAATGGTACATAGACTGTAAAATGCCTTTGCTTGTCCCACAAGTGTTGGCTAAATTCCATTATCAATGTAAATCTTTCTATTCACTTGCATGATTTTAAAAGCACTTTGGACAGGTGTTTGCGGAAAAGATCCGGACGACAAGATCAGAGTAAAAAGCATAGATGTGAGAGTAAGCCTGACTGCTCTTTGTAGGAGACAGCTAGGCTCACCGAGCCAAATGGCTTCCTTCTGCAAAACACAAAGCGCTGGAGGAACTCAATGGGTCAGTAAGCATCCATACATGCTGGATTCATACAGGTGGCACAGTGGCACAGCGGTCGAGTTGCTGCCTTACAGCACTTACAGCGCCAGAGACCCGGGTTCAATCCCGACTATGGGTGCTGTCTGGATGGAGTTTGTACGTTCTCCCCGTGACCATGTGGATTTTCTCTGGGATCTTCAGTTTCCCACACTCCAAAGACACACAAGGTTTTGTCGGTTACTTGGCTTGCTATAAATGTAAAATTATCCCTAGTGTGTAGGATAGTGTTAATGGATGTTAATGGTGGGCTGAAGGGCCTGTTTCCGTGCTGTATCTCCAAACTAAACTAAACATCCATGGACGGAATGAACAGGCGACAATTTGGGTTCCAAACCCGAAATGTCATCTGCCCTTTCCCACCACGAATGCTGCCTGACCTGCTGAGTTTCCCCAGCACTTTGTGTTTTGCTCAAGACTGCAGCGTCTGCGGTCTCTTAAGTCTCCGGCTTCTTGCTGCCTTGTGTCTCCATCATACTATGGTTCAAATTCTATTTGATTTGAAGCAACATGTACTCCTACAAACTATGGTCATTGCAAATCCTTCAGGCTAATCCCACTGCTCACTAATGAACACATTCCAACAAACTCTATTGACTCCAACAATAATCTTTCATCAACAAACTGGTCCACAGTGGCGCAATGGTAGAGTTGCTGCCTTTACAGTGCCAGAGACGCGGGTTTGATCCTGACTACCGCTGTTCGCTGTCTGTATGGAGTTGGTACGTACTCCCCGTGACCTGCGTGGGTTTTCTCAGATTTTGGTTTCCTCCCACACTCTAAAGGCGTACAGGTTTGTAGGTTAATTGGCTTGGTACGAATGTAAATTGTCCCTCGTGTGTGGAGGGTAGTATTAGTGTGCGGGGACCGCTGGTCGGAGTGGACTCAGTGGGCCCGTTTCCATGCTGTATCTCTAAATTAAACTAAACTGACGCCATTTTGAATGTGTGTAGGAAGGAACTGCAGATGCTGGTTTAAACCGAAGATAGACACAGAATGCTGGAGAAACTCAGCGGGTCAGACAGCATCTCTGGAGAGAAGGAATAGGTGATGTTTCAGGACGAGATGCTGCCTGACCCACTGTGTTACTCCAGCTTATTTGTGGCTTTGAATTTGATTCTATCACATTTGTTTCTTTGCTTGGGCAATCTGTTGACAAATCCATTCTCACACAGCATCGAGGCTTGAGTTCGTGGCCTCCGGCTATCAAGACTGTAGTTATATCAAACTCGGGAAACCTCAGTTCTCATCCTGAGACTTTGTTAATGTGTTGTTGGAATAGCCTCAGGTGCCTAATTTGTAGTACCTGTTTCATTGCCCTGTCTTCTGTGTAAAACTAGCCGTAATGGAGTGTGCAAATTACTCCGGCCGGATGTAAACCAATGAACGAGATTAATTCAGAATTATCTACTGGGATTTACGTTCAATTCATCTTGTCAGCTACGCATGCTTTTAAGCTATAAAATTTTATTATTAGCCAGGGATTACCGTTAGCGTAATTGTTGAGAACACATTAGTGAAATATGGATTTCTTCATGCTTATTACTTATCAGGGATTACTATGTATGTAAATGTGTGGTTCCATACGAGTTGGTGGGAGATACAAGAAAATGCAGATGCTGGTTGACAAAATGCAGCAACTCAGCGGGTCAGGCAGCATCTCTGGTGAACATGACCTTTCTGGACAGGAGTTTTCTTACTGACTCTCGGTCTGCAGAAGGGTGTTGACCTGAAATGTGCAGGAAGGCACTGCAGATGCTGGTTTAAACCGAAGATAGACACAAATTGCTGGGGTAACTCAGCGGGAAAACGGCAGCATCTCTTGAGAAAAGGAATAGGTGACGTTTCGGGCCGAGACCCTTCTTCAGGCTGAGAGTCAGTGGGGAGGGAAATGGGAGATATGAAAAGGCAAGTAGAACAAATGTAAGTAGTAATTTAGTCAGTACTTTTTATTTATATAGCACTTTTAAATCAAATCATGTTGAAGCCAAAGTGCTTTACAGAGGAAAAAAAAATAGATTACCATACATCCATATAAAATACAAAAAAGAACAAGAAAAAGACAATACACCATCGGATTCAACATGAATGTCCCCCCAACAGCAGAATCAACACTTTACACTGTGAGGGAAGGCACCTTTTGGTCCAGTCCTCGCCCTCCTCCTCCTAGTCCACTCGAGGTCGGGGCCTATTTGAGGCCTCCGCAGCCTGTCATAGGCCCACCTGCCAGGAAGAGTGAACACCGGCGTCGGATGAAATAGTCGTCAGCGGCTTGGAAATGTTTGGAGGGGCCGCTCCCTCCCCGGAGGCCGCGGCACCCGAAGTCCTCAGGCCGGAGCTCCGACTCCGGCGATCTCGGATCCCAGGCTCCGCGGTGTTTTAAATGCAGCGCCGCCCGTGGTTGGACGCCCGCAGCTACAGCTCCGCGATGTTGGCAGTCGGCGGTCACAGTACTCCGGGGCTTACCGCACGGCGAACCGGGCAGGGCATCGCCCGCTCCGTGATGGTGTCCCAGCCCTGTGCTGCCGCTGAAGCTGTAGTCCCGGCCGGTCCCGGCAGGAAACGCCGCTCCAGTCCCGACAATAGGCCGCACGGAGACGACGAAGATGCGATATGGAGGAAATCCGCAGAAATAACGTTTCCCCCGTCCCCTCCCCCCATCCACAACATACAAGAAGACCTACACCAAAAATATAGATTTAACAGGACTAAGAATAAAAATAAAAAAGGATGAAAGGACGGACTGCAGGCGGAGCAGACATACACAACGGCGCCCCACTCCTGCAGTCCGCCATCTTACTTGAGTGAGAATGGATGAGACTTGCACAAAACAACGATGATCAAGGAAAGGTGGAGCCCACAATGGTCCATTGTAGGGTGTGGGGAAGGTGATAACGAGTGATACAAGCAGTAAAACTCAGCAGGACGACAGTGAGACTAGTATGATGACTAGGGAGGGGTAGGGATGGAGAGGAACGGGATGTTATACCACAAGATGTCTGGGATGTCACAGGAGGAGTTGACCTGAAGAAGGATCTCGACCCAAAACGTCACCCATTCCTTTTCCCCAGAGATGCTGCCTGTCCCGCTGAGTCACTCCAGCATTTTGTGGCTATCTTGACCTGAAATGTCTTTTTAACCTCACTCTTTCCCCTTCCCCCTGTCTCCTTCCACCCATATTCCTCCCTTACGTTTCACTCCTTCTCTTCTTTCATTATCTGCCACCCTTGTGTCTCTTTTCCACTTCTCGCCTATGTCCCATCTGTCGTTCATTCCAGCCCTTACCTGTATCCACCGATCACTTGCCTGGATAGACGCAAAATGCTGGAGTTAATCGGCAGGACTTTCAGTCTGAAGAAGGGTCACGACCCAAAACGTCACCCCTTCCTTCTCTCCAGAGACGCTGCCTGACCCGCTGAGTTACTTGAGCATTTTGTGTTTATCTTTGGTTTAAACCAGCATCTGCTGTTCCCTCCTATCATTTGCCAGGCTTTTGTCCCACCCCCCCCCACTTCTCTTTTCACAGCTTTCTATCCCCCCTCCCCCCCTCACCCTCCCCCCCCCCACCCCCAGTTCCATCAGTCTAGAGAAAGATTCTGACCTGAAATGTCGTCTGTCCATTGCCTGGGTTCCTGCAGCACTGTGTGTTTTGGTAAAAAATGATGATTCTATATAGCAATTGCATTTAGTTTAGTTTATTGTCACGTGTAACCGAGGTACAGTTAAAAGCTTTTGTTGCGTGCTAACCAGTCAGTGAAAAGACAATACAAGATTACAATCGAGCCATCGACAGTGTATATATACATGAGAAAGGGAATAATGTTTAGTGCAAGATAAAGTCCAGTAAAGTCCAATTAAAGATAGTTTGAGGGTCTCCAATGAGGTAGATCGTAGCTCAGGACTGCATTCTAGTATAATTGAGTTTAGTTTAGTTTAGAGATGTGGCGCGGAAACAGGCCCTTCGGCCCACCGGGTCCGCGCCGGCCAGCGACCCTCACACATTAACACTATCCTACACTCACTTGGGACAATTTTTAAATTCATCAAGCCGATGAACCTACAAACATGCACGTCTTTGGAATGTGGGAGGAAACCGAAGATCTCGGAGAAAACCCACGCAGGTCACGGGAAGAACGTACAAACTCCGTACAGACAGCACCCATAGTCAGGATCGAACCGGGGTCTCTGGTGCTGCAGTCGCTGTAAGGCAACAACTCTACCGCTGCGTCCCGTGACCCGCATCTTAATAGGATGGTTCAGTTGCCTGATAACAGCTGGGAAGAATCTGGAGGTGTGCCCTGAATCTGGAGGTGTGCGTTTTAACACTCCCTTACCTCTAGCTTGATGGGAGAGGGGAGAGACTCATCCACGAATATGCTGTTAAAGAAGGAACTGCAGATGCTGGAGAATCGAGGGTTACACAAAAAGCTGGAGAAACTCAGCGGGTGCAGCAGCATCTAAGGAGCGAAGGAGATAGGCGACGTTTCGGGTCGAGACCCTTCTTCAGACTGAAGAAGGGTCTCGACCCGAAACGTCGCCTATCTCCTTCGCTCCTTAGATGCTGCTGCACCCGCTGAGTTTCTCCAGCTTTTTGTGTAATCCACGAATATGCTGGTGGCCTTGCCGAGGCAGCGTGAAGTGTAGATGGGGTCAATGGAAGGGAGGTTTGCATGATGGTCTGGACTATGTCCTCTACTCCCTCCAATTACCAGCAGTCTTCGATGGAGTTGTTCCCAAAACATGCTGTGATGCATCCTGATAAACTACCTTTCATGCCGCATCTGTAGAAGTTGGTGAGAGTTGTTGGGGACATGCTGAACTTCCTAAACCTTCTAAGGAAGTAACTTCTAAGGAAGGAATTAAGGAATTAAGGAAGTAAAGAATGCACAAAGGTTCAGCTATGTGAATTGATAGAGAGTTGGTCGTAAACATACTTCTCACGGAGTTACAGGAGTGAGAGAGATATTAGGAAAAGGCTTGAATAGAAGTATACGATAAAGCAACAAGGCAGAATGCCTCGAGAGCCAAATATTAATAATCAACATCTGTCGGAGTCTTCAGCACTGCGATGATACCGAGCAAAGCTTGACACTTGAGAACTGGTTCAAAGGATGCCTTTAAGGCACTGCAGAGTGAATAGAAGGATGATCACACTCAGTGAGAAAGCTGAATTAAAACATTGGAGGAATGGATGTGCAGTGACATGACTTGGGATTTACTAGCAGGCCACAAATTTAATTGGTGAGCAGAAGAAGGTGGTCAACTACAGGTCAACTCAGACAGAACAATAAGGTGATTTGGGCAGGTGAGATACGTGGACTGGGAAGAATATTTGATGCCCTATATAACGCTATACTACGGAGGACACGAGGAAAATATCTGTGGCGCCTTCACGCCCACGTTGGTTTTGCGACTCGCCAACAACCTCACGAGAAGGTCCAGCACAAGATATCAATAACAACTCCAAGGTCAGATGCACTAATTGGCCTCATCTGCACACGGGTTACGATTGGTTAGAATGTAGGTAAAAGGGGCTTCTGGAATAAACGTAACACAAGGTGTCTGGATCAGCTAAGTGTCGTTTGTTCTTTGCTTTCTGTCGTGGGATTCCGTGGATCCTACATGTCCAATGAACTCAAACAGTTAAATTGTGGCTTCAAAGATCAAGCCATTTTCTGGTGATAGAATAGTTAACGGAGAAAATGGTTGATTGTTACTTTTGTCCCACAGTCCCAGTGAGGTTATAGGATAGTCTCAGAGATAGAGGTGGATGAAGGAAATGTTTGAAAACTAGGGTGATTCTGGCTCTGACCCATGGAACAGGACGGGCTTTTAAAGCCATGTCTGATGTTTTGAAAGGAATGTTCAGAGGCATGGCCATTAGTGCTCCTGCCTTGGCTCCTGTAAACCGGGTTTGATTCTCACCTCAGGTCCAGTCTGAGTAATATTCTAGAATCATATGGTGGTACAGCACGGAAACAACCCTTGTCGATCTGTGTGACTGTCTACACTAATCCCATTTACCTGCATATTCCTGTGTTCCTATCATATCCATGAACATATCCATGTTTCCTTTATAAACACTGCGAATGAACCTACCTCCTAATTTGAGGAAGGACATTCTTGCTATAGAGGGAGTGCAGCATAGGTTCACGAGGTTAATTCCCGGGACTGACATATGAAGGCCTTTTAATTTCACGCTGGTAACATTCCTGCCCCTTCGGTCCCATTATTATATGTCTATGCACTGATTGGGCTTTCCTGGCTTTATCCTGCAGTCAACGGTATTTGTGCTATTCCCTTTACCATGTATATTAACCAGAGGAGTTGAATGCAGGAACAAAGATGTCCTTCTGCAGTTGTACAGGGCCCCAGTTAGACCATGCCCGGAGTATTGTGTGCAGTTTTGGTCTCCAAATTTGAGGAAGTACATTCTAGCTATTGAGGGAGTGCAGCATAGGTTCATAAGGTTAATTCCTGGGATGGCGGGACTGTCATATGATGAACGAATGGAACGACTGGGCTTGTATTCATTGGAATTTAGAAGGATGAGAGGGTATCTCATAGAAACGTGTAAAATTATTAAGGGATTGGGCACACTAGATTTAGTAAACATGTTCCCGATGTCCAGAACCAGGGGCTACAGTTTAAGAATAAGGGGTAGGCCATTTAGGACTGAGATGAGGAAAGACTTTTTCATCCAGAGAGTTGTGAATTTGTGGCATTCTCTGCCACAGAAGACAGTGGAGGCCGATTCACTGGATGCATTCAAGAGAGAGTTAGATAGAGCTCCTAGGGTTAGCGGAATCAAGGGATATGGGGAGAAGGCAGGAACGGGGTACTGATTGTGGATGATCAGCCATGATCACAGTGAATGGTGGTGCTGACACAATTGGCTTCCTCTTGCACCTATTGTCTATGTATCTACGTATCTATGTGTCTCTATCACCGCCCCTTGCAGCATGTTCCACATACCACCTACTGTGTGAAAAACATGCCCCTCAGATCCCCTTTAAATATTTCCTCTCTCACCTTAACCCGATGTCCTCTCCTTTTTTACTCTCCTATCTACTATATGTATGCCCTTCATACTTTCATAAATGTCTATTATGCCACTCTCAGCCCCCTGCACAGCAATGAGAACAGTCCTAGTCCATCAATCTCTCTTTGTAACTAAATTCCTTCATTCCAGGTGACATCCTGATGAATCCGCTTTGCCCTCTTGCACGTTCTCAATGTCATTGCATTCACCTCTAGCAGGTTCATGTACAGGTTTGTAGGATAATTTTAAATTGCCCCTACTGTGTAGGATAACGCGAGCATATGGGGTGATGTGTTGGTTGGCACAGACTCGGTGGGCCGAAGGGCCTGCTTCCATGCTGTACCTCTAAAGTCTAAAAGTTGTTTGGTGACAATAAATTGTCTCTGGTGAAGACTGATGGCAGAGGAATTGTGATTGTGGGTTGACTGATGTATGAGAGACAGACAATAGATTACGGGGAAATAATTGGGGCACAAGAGCCAGTATTAACTCAAAGGGCCAAATGGTCATCTTCTAGGTTGTAAGGGAATACGAGTCTCTGTGAACAATGCAGAGCCCTTGCAGTCTGTGTTTGACCAGCTGGTTGCCACCGTAATTCACCAAATCAATGGGATCTCCAGGGCAGTTCATAGATACATCGAGCCTTCACACTGATCTCACGTGATCTCCCATGTTTACAGGAGGCTCCATCCGATTTAGATCTGGAATTTGACAGTAGTCCCGCAAGCAATGTTTCGGGGAGACGACCTTCTTGATCTCAAATGTATCTGACTGAGAAAACAGCATGGGGCAATCAGTTTACGCAGAGCATGTGAGGCAAAGCTCAGAAAAGAAAATCCTGATTGATATCCTTCACAAGACAGGTTAGATAAAGTTTAGTTTGGTCACGTGCACGGGATGGTGCGGTAAAAAAAGTTTTACAATGTGAGCTCTTTCAAAGATCAAAGATCACAGAGTGAGAAAGGCTGGGAAACCAATGAAGTTTTAGATTGGTTGGGTGGTGTTTGAAACTCTGTGTATGCTTGATCAATAGCTAGAGCATCCCTTTGTTTCGAAGCCTTAACTCTGTAAAATATTAAATTCTCCTTGAAGTGTATATGATTGTGTCTTTGCATGGTCTTCCCGACTTAACCCTTGGTAGTATTGGTTCAAAACAAGTTTCAAGGCAACTGAACCACCTATCAACAGCTAGAGAGAGGTCCCAGGCTGCTATTTACCTCGGGCAGTCACGGTGGCGCAGCAGTAGAGTTGCTGCCTTACAGCAAAATGCAGCGCCAGAGACCCGGGTTCGATCCCGACTACGGGTGCTGTCTGTATGGAGTTTATACGTTCCCCCCGTGATCTGCGTGGGTTTTCGCCGAGATCATCGGTTTCCTCCCACACTCCAAAGACGTGCAGGTTTGTAGGTTAATTGGCTTGATAAAAATGTAAAATTGTCCAAGTTAGCGATATGTAGAGTACTGCCCTGCCGGCTATAAAATTCAGAAGGTTCAGAAGGTTCAGGTTCTTTGGTGACCCTAGGATTATCTTGAATCGGATTTTACTGGACTTGCCTTAAACATTATTCTGTGTAAAAAAATCTTACCCCACACATCTCCTTTAAACTTTGCTGCTCTCACCTTAAAGCTGTGCCCTCTAGTACTTGATATGTCCATCTAGAGTCCATTTTTTATATGTTTAAAAGTATAGGAAGTTCAGGTGAGGGCCAAATGTGCAATTAAACTCGGCATTCCAGAGTTGTTGGCATTCTGTTGTGCTGCTGCAAGTATGAATGTCATTGTTCTACCTGGGACCTATGACAATAAAGCACTCTTAACACTCACTGGCCAAGCTGTGTTGATCCACTGTACATTCTGTGATAGTAAGTACTCACTGCCCATCACACACTGCTTTGCAATGATCACAGTTGCTGCACTTAAAATGTTGTCCCATTCAGTCTCTGCACCATATTAGAGTCATAGAGTGGTACAGTGTGGAAACAGGCCCTTCGGCCCAACTTGCCCACACTTGCTGAAGGGCCAACATGTCCCAGCTACATTAGTTCCACCTGCCCTTGTTTGGTCCATATCCCTCCAAAGTTGTACATGTTCACATGTTATAATGACAATAAAGATTATCTATCTATCTATCTATCTATCTATCTATCTATCTATCTATCTATCTATCTATCTATCTATCTATCTATCTATCTATCTATCTATCTATCTATCTATCTATCTATCTATCTATCTATCTATCTATCTATCTATCTATCTATCTATCTATCTATCTATCTATCTACCTGACTAACTGTTTCAGGCACCCCCTGCACGGACACACAGCACCTCCACCCCGACTGAAATCCAGAGCCAGTTTCTTGCAGACAGTCCCACCTCTCCAGACAAACAAAGAAACAGCAAGGACCAACATCTGGAAAGATGAATGGAACCAGCTCAACACACGAGCCCACGACTGGATGGAGAGAGGAATCACTCCGACTGAATGCCTCGCCAGCGGGCACGACCTCCCATTGCCAACCTGGAAGACCCTCAACAGATTACGAGTGGAGCAGGGGAGGTGCAAAGCACTTATGAAAGCATGGAACTACCAGGCAGAAGACACATGCAGCTGTGGAGCAGTACAGACAATGTCCCACCTACTGGAGTGTGACAACGCCCCCCAGTGCAGCCCCCAGGACCCGGCTGAACTGACCCGACCAGCTGTGACCTGCGCCAGACACTGACAGAACGACATCTGAGATTGCAACGGACTCGAAGAAGAAGAAGAAGAAGAAGAAGACTGTTTCTTAAATGTTGGGATAGTCCCAGCATCAACTACCTCCTCTGGCAGCTTGTTCCATAACCCCCACCACCCTTTGTGTGAAAAAGCTGCCGCGCAGATCTTTTCTACTTTATCTTCAACCTATGTCCTCTGAATTCACCTGCTCTGGGCAAGAGACTCTGTGTATCTACCCGATCTATTCCTCTCATGATCTTATCCACCTCTACAAGATCACCCCTCATCCTCCTGCACTACAAGGAATAGAGTGTCAGCCTACTCAACCTCTCCTTGTAGCTCAGACTCTCTAGTCCTGGCAACATCCTGGAAAATCTTCTCTGCACCCTTTCCAACGTGCCCAGAACTGAACAAAATACTCTAAATGCGGCCTCACCAACGTCTTATTCAACTGCAACATGACCACCCAACTTCTATACTCAATGTGTGGCACGGTGGCGCAGCGGAAGGGTTGTTGACTTACACAGCTTTCAGTACTGGAGACCCGGGTACGATGGAGGGGGTGGAGGAACGAGAGAGTGTGTGTTTGTGTGTGTGTGTGTGAGAGAGAAAACAACTGTACGAACGAGAAAGTTGGACAATTGTTGGATTTTTGCTGAACTTTGCATGGAAAAGAAAATTAATTCTGTGTTCCATCGAAGACAATTGAGTATGTAGGAGGGAACTGCAGATGCTGGTTTACACTGAAGATAGACACTAAATGCTGGAGTAACTCAGTGGGACAGGCAGCCTCTCTGGAGAAGGAATGGGTGACGTTTTGGATCGTCACCAGTCTGAAGAAGGGTCTCGAACTGAGAGGTGACCAATTCCTTTTCTCCAGAGATGCTACCTGTCCCGCTGAGTTACTCCAGCTTTTTGTGTCTATCTTCGGGACTGAAGTGAATACTTTTGTAACTTTTGTCAGTGCCATATACATAGCGATTCTTTGCATACTTGTGCACAGTCTGCAAAACAAAGAATTCCACTGTACATGTGAAGGTGCGTGTGACAAGTATAATTCATTCATGTTCTTTCTGCGGAAACAAAACTGAATATAAGAACACAGATACAGAAGCAGGTTTAGGCCTTTTGGCCCTTTTTATCTGAAGGGCCCAACAAAAGCACAAAATACCAGTCCACATTAATTTTCTGTTATTTAATGCTGGGTTATTCGTATGTGTTGTTAAATTGGTAGAAATTATGCCAGAAGTGACAATATCAGGCAAAGTGTACACAAGTGTGAAAATGCACACTTCCAGATTCAGGGGTGGTTTCTTCCCAGCTGCGATCAGTTAACTGAAGCATCCTGTCACCAACTGCAGAGCGGTCCTGATCTAGTGTATGGGTGATTGCTGGTTGGTGTGGGCTTGGTGGGTTGTATTGCCTGTTTCCAGACATTTATCCCACTATCTGCCACCCCACCCGTCACCCTGCTCCTTTCCCCTCCTTCATACACATCTCTCATCCCCGGGTCCTCTCTTCTACCTTGTTGGAGACCCACGGACTATCTTGAATCGTATGTTACTGGGCTTTATCTTGCACTAAATGTTATTCCCGGCCAGATTGTAATCAGGTATAATTTCTTTCATTTTTTGATTAGTTATAGAGATGCAGCACAGAAACAGGCCCTTCAGCCCACAGGGTCCGTACTGACCAACGATCCCTGCACATTAACTCAAGGCTACACACACTAAGGACACTTATACCAAGTGTACTAACCTGAGCCAATTAACCTACAAACCGGTACGTCTTTGGAGTGTGGGAGGAAACTGAAGATCTCAGAGAAAACCCACGCGGTCACGGGGAGAACATACAAACTCCGTACAGACAGTACCCGTGGTCGGGATTGAACCAGGGTCGATGGCGCTGCAAGCGCTGTAAAGCAGCAACTCTACCACTGTGCCACCGTGCTGCCTGTGGACTGGACTTTCTCAGACTGGATAGCATGTAGCCAACATGTTACAATATTAACAAACTAAATTAAACTAAAGTAAACTAAATGAGTTTTGCTGCCAAGGTTGCTATATCATGTCTTGTGGTGGAGAGGGGGGGATTACTGACATAACTTGGGGATATTTGCAATGGGCGGCATAGGCAAGGTTTCCATAATTTGCTTTTGGATTTCCAAGGTGGTGCTTTTAAATATTGCAAATTCCAGATCCTTGCTTTCCCCTGCACTCCCACTTGGCTATAGGTATGATTTTTTTAAAGCAGGTATCAACACCACAATTTGATAATTATTTATAGGTGACAGTGAATAAGTCATATCCCAAACCTTAAGAGGTGGCATGAGTTAGTTTTAAAAGGATTTGCATTCTAATACTGGAAAACATTATTCAGCTCTGATCTTCTGTTTCGGATCCCATGTTGGTTGGGTCTGTGTGAATCAAACCTTGAAAATATGTTGCATTGCATATCAGCGATGAAGCATACGGATAGGTTTACATATGAACAGATAACGTATTGCAAAGTAAATGATGCCAAATTGCTCCTGTCATTTTATTTAATTATATGGATAGATCTATTGAACATAATCGTATATGAAAGCAAGCAGTTCTGCTACGATGACGAGAACTGCTGATATCTTGGGAGTATTATGGACAATTGTGGACACCATGCATGCAGAGATGTATGTAAAGACCTTGCAGAGAGTACGGGGAAGGTTTAGTTTAGTTTAGAGATACAGTGCAGAAACAGGCCCTTCGGCCCACCCAGTCCGTGCCGACCAGCGATCCCTGTACTCTAGCACTATCCTACACACCAAGCACAATTTTTACAGAAGCCGAGTGATATCAAGTTAAGACTGGATGAACAAGAATTGATCAGAAAGTAACAAAATACCAGTTTCCCTAATAGTTTAGTTTAGTCTAGTGATGGGGAGAAGGCAGGTGAATGGGGCTGAGAGGGATGGATAGATGAGCCATGATTGAATGCCAGAGTCGACCTGATTCTGCTTCTACAACTTATGAACTTATGAAGAGTGCGGTGAATCTGTGGAATTCATTGTCAGGGGCTGCGGAGGCCATCATCGGGTAGTTTTAAAGTGGGGACTGACAGATTCTTGATTAGTAAGAGTGCCAAAGGATATGGGGAGAAGTCAGGAGAATGGGGTTGAAAGGGAAAGATAGATCAGCCATGACTGAATGGTGGAGTAGCCTCGATGGGCTGAATGGCCTATTTCCGCTCCTATGATTTATGAACTCTGGTACTTAAGTCTGACCCGCTGTGTTCCTCCAGCACTTTGCGCTTTGCTCACTTTTCCAGCATCTGCAGTTTCTCGTGTCACCAGGTTGTCACTCGGAATGGGGAGAGCTCGGAAATATTGACTCTTGTGGCTTTGGAAGGCAAAATGTGAAAATTCCTTCTCCAGAAAGATTGTAGCCGATCAAAGTGGCGGCTCCAGTAAATGACAACAATCCACACACGCTGGGAAGTGGATTTATAACCTGAGGTTATAGACTTAAAAATCACTGGCAGAAGATTTAGTGGAGAGATGAGGAGAATTTTTTACAGCAGTGAGTTGTCACAGCCTTCAATACTGCAGCTGAAAACATGCCAGTTTTTTTTAACCACAAATCATTTTAAAAAGTAAGTCGAGAAAGTATTTGGAGATGAAAGACTTCTACGATTAAGGAGCAAAATAGGAATAAACATGATCGCTTCGTCAAAGAGCCATCAAGGGTCTATCCTTTGTTGTATGTTACTATTATGTAGAAACATAGAAACATAGAAAATAGGTGCAAGAGTAGGCCATTCGGCCCGGCAGCCAGCACTGCCATTCAATATGATCATGGCTGATCATCCAGAATCCTGGCTTCTCTCCATATCCCTTGATTCGGTTAACCCTAAGAGTTATATCTAACTGTCTCTTGAGAGAGTTAACCTTAATTTATGCTCAAGCACTGTTTAAATTCCAAAATTCGCTCATATACATCTAAACCTATCCGATCCCTGTACCTGTCTAAGTGTAGGTATGTTGCAAAACTTACCTTTAGCGGCGCTGCAGTTCTGCCGCTCCCCGTGTGCGCGACTTTGGCGCCTTGCAGAGGGGGGCGGGCTTAAAGTGCCGTTTTTCAACAGACTGGGATAATCGATGAATGTCGGGCGATTTCGTTGCGGAAGAAAAATCGCTCCGACATTTCATCAATGAAGGTATTTTTAAATTACTCTAAATTATTTATTAACTAGAGTAATTTAAAAATCACCTTCAAAAGCCGTGAGCACTGACAACCGGAAGGATTTTCCGTAGGGGAGAAAAAAAGGTAAATAGTTTATTTTTATATTAAAAGTTGGTTTTTCGGGAGGCTTTAATAATATTTTCATGTTGCGAAATGGGGTCCCGAAAAATGTATGAACAAACAGTATTTTTCCCCCCGACTTCACCGCTAACCGCAACGTTCCAATCCACCGCATTCCACTAAAACCCACTCGCTAGTTGATTTAAATGGCCATTAATTTACAGGAATCAAACACTAAATTCCTTCTATTTGGCCCAGAAATTCATGAAAATGAGATTTAAAAATTATGTTATATTGTGGATTATTGTGTGAATGTTATTTGGACACTTACGCAATTTAAAAAAAGTTTATCTTTTCTTAAGAAATGGATAGATGTTTAGATCTACTCATTGAATTTTGTAATTAGCTACAATTAGATAAATAACTAATTATATGCTTTAATTTCAGGTAATCCAAGTAAGATTGTTTAATATTTGTTTCAGAATGCTTCAATCTATAATAACTGAAAATTTCATTGAGTTCTCTTAATTTTTAAGAAAGTTATGGGCTTTTAACTTTTCCAGATCACAGCTTTTGAGTTAAGTCAATTGAAAGGCAATGGGGAGCAAGATGCTAATTTCCGAGTATGAAAATGACCATAACTTTCTTAATACTGAAGATATGAAAGTAAATTAGGTGTCAAATTAAACTTCTTTTTATGCTTTATCTGATGGGATAAATTGCAGACTTGATTTTTTAAATCTCAAAATTTTGTAACATTGCTACTAAGTGTATCTTAAAGTTACGATAGTACCTGGCCAACTGCCTCCTCTGGCAGCTCGTCCCTTACACCCACCACCCTATGTGTGAAAAGTTACCCATCAGGTTATTATTAAATCGTTCTCCCCTCACCTTAAACCTATGTCCTCTGGTTTGCGATTCCTCTACTCTGGGTAAGAGACTTGGTGTGTCTATTAAAAAACTGTTACAAAGACTCATGATCGTCTGAGGAAAAAAACGTTGTTTTATCTGATAGCTTGGTTCGCAACTTACTTTTAGACAGTGGCCCATTGTCCTAGACTCTCCCATAAAAGGACATATCCTCTTCTTTGGGCGGCACCGTGGTCTAGCGATAGAGCTACTGCCTTACACGCCAGAGACCTGGGTTCAATCCTGACTGAAGGGTGCTTATCTGTACGAAGTTTGAACGTTCTCCCCATGACCTGCATGGGCTTTCTCCGAGATCTTCGGTTTCCTAACACACTCCAAGGACGTTCAGGTTTGTAGGTTAATTGACTTCAGTAGCAATGTAGAAATGTAAAAATTGTCCCTGGTGTGTGTAGGGCAGTGATAAAGTGTGGAGATCGCTGGTCGGCGTGGTCTCGATGGGCCGAAGGGCCTGTTTCAGTACTGTATCTTAAATTAAACTAAAAATAAAATTATATCCATCGACAGATCCTTTGGCTCTTGTGTTCAAACAAGTCCCCATTCTTCTGAAATAGCAGATACAAGCCTAGCCTATAAAGTGCAACTTCTTCTTATTGAACTATTCACCCATTCTATACTTAACTGTTCTCTAAATTGCTTTAACATCTTGCCTTGAATAAGAAATCCACGACTGCATGCATAACTCCAATGAGGTTTCACCAGTACATTACCTGCATGAATCATCAGTTTCAGACGAGGACCTTTCATCAGAACTGAAACATTTATGGATAAACAACATCGAAATGGATAGAAAAATAGAACAATCTGGGTTTGAACATTCCTGAATCACACGGTAGAGTTGCTGCCTTACTGCGCTGGAGGCCCAGGTTCGATCCTGACTACGGGTGCTGTCAGCACGGAGTTTGTACGTTTTCCCCGTGACCTGCGTGGTTCCAACTCAACAGAATTACTCTCACCTGCATCTGAACAATTAGGTTTACAGATAATTTTCTCATCATGATAAGTGCACAAAAATTATAAATCAAGTTAGTAAACATAGAAACATAGAAAATAGGTGCAGGATGAGGCTATTATGCCCTTCGAGCCAGCACCGCCATTCATTGTGATCATGGCTTCTTCTTCTTATCGAGTCCACACACAAGATTAGAACACACTTGTTCAGCCAGAGCTGAACACATTTCTCAGCATCTGCATACAATGGTGTCTGTCTTGCACTTCTTGTGCTTCTTGTGCGTGGTGGTGGAAAGATTGGTGGACACTGGGCCGCGACGTGAACGCTCTTTCCTTGACCCCGTGATCATGGCTGATCATCCCCAATCAGTAACTCATGCCTGCCTTCGCCACATATCCCTTGATTCCGCTAGCCCCTACAGTTCTACCTAACTCGCTTTTAAATTCATCCAGTGAATTGGTCTCTACTGCCTTCTGTGACAGAGAATTCCACAAATTCACAACTTTCTGGGTGAATTTTTTTTTTCTCATCTCAGTTTTAATTGGCCTCCCCTTTATTCTTGGACTGTGACCCCTGGTTCTGGACTCCCCCAACTTTGGAAACATTTTTCCTGCATCTAGCTTGTCCAGACCTTTTATAATTTTATATGTTTCTATAAGATCCTTTTAAATTCCAATGAATACAAGCCCAGTCTTTCCTATCTTTCCTCATATGACAGTCCCGCCATCCCGGGGATTAACCTGGTGAACATACGCTGCACTGCCTCAATAGCAAGGATGTCCTTCCTCAGATTAGGAGATCGAAACTGCACACAATACTCCATATTTGGTCTCACCAGGGCCCTGTACAACTGCAGAAGGACCTCTTTACTCCTATATTCAAATCCTCTTGTTATGAAGGCCAACATGCCATTAGCTTTCTTCACTGCCTGCTGTACCTGCGTGTTTACTTTCAGTGACTGGTGTACAAGGACACCCAGGTCTCGCTGCACTTCCCTTTTTCCAATCTGACACCATTGAGATAATAATCTGCCTCCTTGTTCTTGCCGCCAAAGTGGATAACCTCACATTTATCTACATTATACTGCATCTGCCCACTCACTCAACCTGTCCAAAGCACTCTGCAACCTCCTAGCATCCTCTCCGCAGTTCACACTGCCACCCAGCTTTGTGTCATCTGCAAATTTGCTAGTGTTACTTTTAGTAATTATGGACTTCCATTTATTGAAAATAATGGTCAAGACATTTACATTGTTCATATAATAGTAAGATTAAACGAGCTTACCTGTTTGAAGTTTGATCTTTATTTTATGAGGAGTTACGATGAGTGATTACGTGAAGAAGCCCCGCCAGGCGCATGCTTGTCATACTTCAAAGCAGTGGCGTGAAAACACAGAAAACCAATAGCCAAAGTAACATAGTAAGGCTTTTAGAAGACTAGAACTACCATATGATCCTTTAGATTATGAGGGTGGGAGCGGAGGGCACGTAATCCCTCATCGTAACTCCTCATAAAATAAAGATCAAACTTCGAACTGGCAAGTTCTCGGTTGATCTTACTAGTTTACTTCGGAGTCACGTGAGTGAGTACGTGAAGATTTCAAAGCTCTGTGATTTCATGCCGTAGATACAGTTTCATACGACACACTGCCTTGGTTGACACAGGGTAACCAAATAATGTATCAAACATTGTTTAATTTACACAATAAATGTCTTAAACAATAAAATTTTACACAACAGTAATAACCCCTCTTTCGCAAGGAAAATTACAAAGGAGAACTCAAACAGAACCCAAAACTGCTTGCCCAATCTTTGCATTGCGAGAACAGGTTTGTCATAAACCCTAAAAGGTTCCTTAACTGGACTATCCTGCGGTGAGGATTTGGTCTAATGGCACGTCCTGCGCCTTTGCTGCATATGGCGCCCTGGTGGAGTGATTTAAACACATCAGTGTCTACTCCAGCAAAATGCAAACCTGTTTCGATCATCTAGCAATAGCTTGTACTGACACCTTTGTATGAGGTTTTATGCGGCTGATGACCATCGCTGGTTCAGAGCCTCTGAGACTCTTGATGACCTTGATATTATTAGCTCAGATGCATAATTACATATAGTCTTAGATCAATGGGTATATTTTAAGCTTATTTTGGTTCCAGCCATCCCTGGCCTGCTCTGTTTGATTAGATCATATGCATAAAACACAATATCATCTACAGAAGAATGCATGCTGTCCAGTCATAACTTTTGCAATATTTGGACCCATAATGCTGCCACTAGCACCATGAACATGATCACTTTGAGCATTAACTTCCGGAAAAGCAGAGATGTAATTGGAGCCCATTGCCAAAGCAGTGTGAGAACTATGCTCACATCCCAGCTTTCTGAATATGTTCGTCTGGGAGGGTTTTGTTAAAATACCTTCTATGAATCGGGCCACCAATAGATGAGATCCGACAGAGTGTTGTCCGGACCCTTGCCCTGAGTAGGAGGCCTTGCCATTGTCCAAACGCCATCATTCCTGCTTCAACCAGTTTTTTTTTGTTTTTTAAAGTTTTTTTTTAGGACTTTTGCAGCCTTAATTCATGCACCTTCATGATACGCTCCTTTAGAGCGATGCACAGTAAACAGGTGTTTGATATGTGATTTATTTTAAATTTTTATTTATTTATTTATTTTTATTTTTGTTTTCCCATTATGAAGTCCTGGAACTGGTGAGGGCCATTAATTTGCTGGCCAGATTGTCACCTCTGACTTCACTGGTACGGGTAAATTGCTAACCACATCGGCACACCTGGATTTTTGTGGCTCTTGTGCTTTGGTGTATGCACATAAGCAGTGACACCACTTCAGGGTCAGCATCCTGCTGCCCTGGCTCTCCCGGCTGATGCTCACAGGAGGTCACACACAGCCCTAAACGAGGTGCTGGTGTGATGGGTCCCCATGTCGTGGCTCTCCCGGCTGATGCTCACAGGAGGTCACCACTTCAGGGTCAGATTTATACTGCCCCGCTTCTGCTTACAGGAGGTCATACACATAGCCCTGTCAACAGGTGCTTGTGGCGCGGCTCTCCCCTAGGCCTGCGCTGTGAAAGGTTCGGTGTCAGCAACCCATTGACCCGAACTGGTCTGCCCTTTACCACAGGGAAACCTTGAGCAGCCCTCTCCTGGGCGCTGCTGGCACGGCTCTCCCATAGGCCGGCATTTTCACACATGAAGCAGCCCTATCCCAGGCGCTGCTAGCGCGGCTCTCCGTAGGCCAGCGTTGTGATAGATACGGCGTCAGTAGAACACTGACACGTCCTGGTCTCCCCCTCCAGCAGGGAGACCTTGAGCAACCCTGCCCTCGGCGTTGCTGGTATCGCTTCTCGTAGAGGCCGGCGCTTTTACACATGAAGCAGCCCTGTCCCAGGCGCTGCTGGCGCAGCCTGTCTCATAGGCCCGAGCTTTTATAGTGGAGTTTCACTAATTTGACAGTGTGAATTTGTAAAGGGTGAAAATACCCTTATTATCGAAGAGGAACCCTTGCAGCCCGACTCACCTGAGTTCTAATTGGGCTGCACAAGTTCTCTCTCCCTCCAATTTGACTCCATGCCTGGGGCAATGTGTCTGTGACCGACTGTCAGCGACTCTAGCGTTATTTAAACCGCATCCCCGCAGGCTGGAAACCACTGACTGCTTTGTCAGCGGCTGTTATCGGGAAACCTGATCTTTTGTCGGCTATCCGCCTCAGCGGTTGGACCGGGGTTCCCTTGCAGCCCATAGCCGGCTTAGGCATTGGACCTCCGATAAATCCGGCAGGAAACCTCTGTAAAGAGAGGCTCCTGCTTGAACACACAACGCTGGTAAGTAAAAACACTTACCTTCTAGGTTGAAACTTACCGCCGGCAGGAGCGTTGACCCGCCAGTCCGGTGCTTGCCAATGCGTCTGACGTAATGAGAGGCGTGCGCTCTGGCGGGGCTTCTTCACGTAGTCACTCACGTGACTCCGAAGTAAAATCAGTCATTTGATCACATTTAATATTTCTGAAAGGCTTTTATCTTTCTGGGTGACATGGTGGCGCAGCGATAGAGTTGCTGCCTTACAGCGCCGGGGACCCAGGTTCGATCCTGACGACTGGTTCTTGTCTGTACGTTCTCCATGTGTCCGTGTGGGTTTTCCCCGTGATCTCTAGTTTCCTCCCACGCTACAAAGAAGTACAGTTTTTTAAGTTAATTGGCTTTGGTACAATTGTAAATTATCCCTGGTGTGTGTAGGATGGTGTTAATGTGCGGGGATCGCTGGTCGGCACAGACTCGGTGGGGCTAAGGGCCTATTCCCGCGCTGTATTTCTAAATTAAAAACTAAACCAGGTGTAAATGTTATTTGTCTTTACCAATACAGTACGTGGAATAAAAGGTTTCACAGGATGTCTGATTTGTACAAAGCCATTAAGCTTTACCTCAAGCCCTTCCCCCTGGGTCCAGCTGAAACAGTGGTAAGTGGGAATCATGGACGAATATGGCAGGAAATTTGCCCATTAAATTGTTGACAGACCTTCCAATTTGTTTCCAATATTTTTTGTCGCTTTGTTCAGCTTTTTCCAAAACTTTCTGCGACCATAGGGGGAGTCCAGAACCAGGGGCCACAGTTTAAGAATAAGGGGTGAGCCATTTAGAACGGATATGAGAAAAAACTTTTTCACCCAGAGAGTTGTGAATCTGTGGAATTCTCTGCCTCAGAAGGCAGTGGAGGCCAATTCTCTGGATGCTTTCAAGGGAGAGTTAAGGGGCTGTCCCACTTGGGCGACCTAATCCACGAGTTCTGGCCAGTTTGTCCTCAACTCAACTCATACTCGCAGCATGGTCGACACGAGGTCGTAGGAGGTCTTTGTAACTCCCCTTCATGCTCGAGAATAGCCCCCGTGTACTTGAAGCCTCAGCTAGGTCGCGACGTATTTTTCAACATGTTGAAAAATGCCCGCGAGGCAAAAAATGGTCGCCATGGATAAAATCGATACTTTTTTTGCTTGTAGGTTTAGTTGTAGTAGGTCGGCATGTTATTTGTAGGTAATCGAGAGTAGTCGAAGGTAGTCAAAGGTAGTCGTAGATAGTCTTCATCATAGTTGAAGGGCGGTCGAAGGAGGTCGTCTTCACTCTCCACTATTCCGCGTCCAGTTAGTCGTAGCTAGTCGAAGCTAGTCTTCAACATAGTCGAAGGTCTTCAACATGACATTTTTACAAACTCTCCTAAACTCTTCTCAACCCGCCAATTAGGTCGCCCAAGTGGGACAGCCCCTTTAGATAGAGCTCAAGGATAGCGGAGTCAAGGGATATGGGGAGAAGGCAGGAACGGGGTACGGATTGTGGATGATCAGCCACGATCACAGTGAATGGCGGTGCTAGCTCGAAGGGCCAAATGGCCTACTCCTGCACCTATTGTCTATTGTCATACATTGGAACAGTTCCCTGTGTGGTGCTCTGCAACCTATTTTAGTTAATCTGCTTTCTAAAGCGGCCTATAATCACAATAACTTCACGGACAATACCAAAGATTACCACCACTCATCAGGACATAAAGAACATCTGAAGAAGGGTCTCGACCCGAAACGTCACCTATTCCTTTTCTCTGACCCGCTGAGTTACTCCAGCTTTTCGTGTCTATCTTCAGTTTAAACCAGCATCTGCAGTTCCTTCCTAACACACTCACTTACATCTGTTCTGTATCAGACACAGTCAGAAAGGGTCTGATTTGTTATTAGCCCACTGACTAATTTGTCATCAATAACTTGCCCCAAGAGGTCATAGCCACTCAATTCTTCACAGTATTATATCGAGGAGGAGGATGAATAGTTTGTAATGGGTTCTGACATCAAAATGAGCAGTTTGACCCGTGTTAAAGTACACTTGCATTTTTTGCCAATATTTATTTCTTGAGAATGATAGAGATCAGCTGAGAAATTCCAGAATAGCAAACGGAAGACTCGAAGCTGATAGAACATTAGCCTGGAAATTGTATCGCAAAATGTTTGCTTTCTATATGCCACGCTGTCCAAATTTGACATTGCTTGGAGTAGACTGGCACAAAATTACATTGTGCTGTTCCACGCACCATTTACTTTTTGTTTCCCTGTCATTAGGGACATGTCGTTTGTTGTTATTTGCCAGCAACACTCCACTCCAACCATAATCGTTCAGCAAACGAACGACCAACTAATTACTGACCCACTGTGTCTCTGCATGATAGGCTCCAAAAACAACTTAGAGGGTAAAAACGAGTTTAGAACGGGTGTCAGGGGTTATGGGCAGAAGGCCATGGAATGAGGTTAGGAGGGAGAGATAGATCAGCCACGATTGACTGGCGGAGTAGGCTTGTTGGGCCGAATGGCCTAATGCTTCTCCTATCATTTATGACCTTATGCTCT
Organism: Raja brachyura; assembly: GCA_963514005.1. The sequence continues at coordinate 45,157,401 of OY740796.1, forward strand.
TATGAGAAACAAACAAACAAACAAGCAGATGGCTGGTTTACAAACAAAATGCCAGAAGGTGCTGGAGTAACTCAGTGAGTCAGGCTGCATCCCTGGAGAACATGGATATCCCGAGATGCAAAGATGGTGGGGCGAGGAGAGGGGCGTCGGTTGGCGGGCTGAGCTGGTCAAGGGTGACGGAGGAGGCTCTGCAGCAGCCTGGGGGTTATCTGGACTTACTTGGATCAGGGGAGCTGCACTACATTCAGCATGTGGACCAGACCTTGGATTTTGGACAGAGTGAGTTGGCTCTCAGGATGCAGTACTCTATTGAGACAGGGCAAGTAATTAATTTTCTTCGTGTCAAACACAGTATTGAAGAAGGTTCTTGACCTGAAACGTCACCTGTTCCTTTTCTCAAGAGATGCTACCTGACCCGCTGAGTTACTCCAGTTTTTTGTGTCCATCTTTGGTTTAAACCAGCATCTGCAGTTTCCTTCCCACACAGTTTTTCATTTAATTTGTTTGCCTGACCCTTTATGAGATAATTCCCCATAGGGGCAGCACGGTGGCGCAGTGGTGGAGTTGCTGTCTTGCAGCCCCAGAGACCTGGGTTCGATCCTGACTGCGGCTGCTTGTATGGTCTACCTGTGACCTGCGTGGGTTTTCTCCGGGTGCTCCAGATTCCTCCCACGCTCCGAAGACCTACAGGTTTGTAGGTTAATTGGCTTCGGTAACTTGTAAATTGTCCCCAAAATGTGCAGGATAGTGCTAGTGTACGGCGTGATCACTGGTCGGCGTGGTCTTGATGGGCTGAAACGCCCGTATCCTCGCTGTTTCTCCAAAGTCTAAAGTTTAGTCTACATGGCATTGAGACAGTGGTGGGCCTCAACTGTGGATAGGTAATCGGACTAGATGTAATTCCCTTTATCCTGTTCCTGTACACTGAGGATAGCGTGTAATCAAACAAAATGCTTTACACAGTACCTCGGTACATGTGACAATAATAAATTAAACTAAACTAAATAGAAACTAAACTAATCTAAACTAAAATAACTGGGCAAGGTGCATAGAAAAATGATGACTAGGAGCTCATCAATAGATACAGTATAAAGAATGATTTTATAGACCACATAAGGCAAGACAAAGGAGCAGGTCTTAAATCAGGGGCACTTTCAATCATAAAATTTGCTCATCCTTATCAAAAAAACGGTCGTAAAATCTAATTCAAGACAAGCGTATAATGCTGCTGCCGCTATCTCGTAGCTCCTTCCAATCACATTCTATTGGTGAAACTAGTAGGTTCCCTTTTTACCTGCTGGGTGAAATATTGATGTCTGAAGAAGGGTCTCGACTCGAAACGTCGAGTCCGAAGAAGGGTCTCGACCAGAAACGTCACCCGTTCCTTCTCTCCAGAGATGCTGAATGTCCCATTGAGTTACTCCAGCTTTTTGTGTCTATTGATGTTATGAAGACTGGCTTAAAGGGAAAGATTGAAGTCTGAGGAAGGGCCCTTACCTGAAATATCACCTATCCATTTTCTCCAGAGATGCGACCTGACCCACTGAGTTACTCCGGTGCTTTGTGTCTATCTTACACATGTTTGCGAGGATGTTGCCAGGATTTGGGGGTGTGAGCTATAGGGAGAGGTTGAGCAGGCTAGGTCTCTATTCCTTGGAGCGCAGCAGGATGAGTGGTGATCCTTCTGAGGTGTATGAAATCATGAGGGGTAGATGCACAGATTCTCTCGCCCAGAGTAAGGGAATCGAGGACCAGAAGATACAGTTTATGGTGAAGGGGAAAGATTAAATAGGAACCTGAGGGATAACGTTTTACACATACGGTGGTGGGTGTATGGAACGAGCTGCCAGAAGTAGTTGAGGTTGGTACTATCGCAACAGTTAAGACATATTTAGACAGCTAGGTGCACAGACAATGGGCAATAGGTGCAGGAGTAGGCCATTCGAGCCAGCACTGCCATTCAAAGTGATCATGGCTGACCATCCACAATCAGTACCCCGTTCCTACCTTCTCCCCATATCCCCAGACTCCGCTATCTTTAAGAGCCCTATCTAGCTCTCTCTTGAATGTTTCCAGAGAACTGGCCTCCATCGCCCTCTGAGGCAGAGAATTCCCCAGACCCACAACTCTGTGTGAAAAAGTGTTTCCTCATCTCCGTTCTAAATGGCTTACCCCTTATTCTTAAACTGTGGCCCCTGGTTCTGGACTCCCCCAAAATCGGGAACATGTTTCCTGCCTCTAGCGTGTCTAAACCCTTAATAATCTTATATGTCTCAATAAGATTCCCTCTCATCCTTCTAAATTCCAGAGTATGGAAGCCCAGCCACTCCATTCTCTCAGCATATGACAGTCCCGCCATCCCAGAAATTAACCTTGTGAACCTACTCTGCACTCCCTCAATAGGAAGAATGTCCTTCCTCAAATTTGGAAACCAAAACTGCACACAATGCTCCAGGTGTGATCTCACTAGGGTCTCACAACTGCAGGACCTCATTGCTCCTATACTCAACTGGCCTCTAGGATCGGTTTAGAGGGATGTGGGCCAAATGTAGGCAGGTGTGACAAATGTAGATGGGGCATGTTGGTTGGTTTGGGCAGGTTGAGCCAAAGGGCCTGTTTGCACACTGTATGACTCCCTGACTCCATGGCACCACGCACCCCATTTCTAGTAAGCATTTGAAATAACTCAACGCTAACAATTATTTGAAAAGTTAAATGCCGAGATCTTCTTCTTGCGAATGAAACATAAACCAAAGGAATAGTTAGATTTCAAGCTGAGTGTTGAGCAGCCAGGTTGTTGTCTCTACGTCAATGTTTGCCAGGCCCTGAGCTCCATTTGGTGGGTGGTAGAGCGGGCACCCAGAGATGACATGGTTGGGATAAACTCCAGAACATAACATTCAATAAATGTAATCAAGTGAAAGCTCTCTATGCACCTCTAAAGGACCCCACACACTCTAAAGGACCCCACACATCTCCATCACGGACTGTTCACTCTGCTGCCCTCGGGAAAAAGATACCGCAGCATAAGGAGCAGAACATCAAGGTTCCGCAACAGCTTGTTCCCACGAGCCATCAGACTCCTGAATGCCATGTAAATGGGCTGCCACCATTGTCTATTTATCCTTTTCATCCATGCCTATCCTTCGGTTAATTTATTGTGTTGCACAGGGAGCCAAATGCAACGTAATTTCATTTGGAACTGCATATATCAATGTATTTCTAAATGACAATAAAGTTTTGTTTGACTTTTTGCAATATGGCCATCTCACATTCTGACTGATAGCCGTGAACAAACATATGAAGTTTAAATCCAACTTTCCAGAGGGGAGCAGGGGCCGACAAGTCAAAATCATAATCATAGGTTTGAAAGAGAAATATAGATATAAATAAGTGAATAAAAGTTATCAAGCTGTCTATGATGCCTATGTTTAATCGTTTATGTACATCAAATATATATTTTAGGCACGAGAGATTTCAGTTACTGAGAAAAATAGTAAGTGAAAGAATTTGGAAAAAATTCATAGCAATTGGTATGACCTCACTTGTCTAATTATGTAATCATATGGTGATTTCACTTTGGCAATAAAAATGCATGCTATTGTGTGTCAAACATTGAGACAAGGTGAACGTTAAGTATATCGTAGCTCTTCCCTGTAGATGGCATTTTTTACTTGAATATGCACACATCCATATTTAATAAACAGAAGCGGCAAATATCTGTACCATGACATCGGTTCTGTTTGTATTTATTAGAATACGAGTGTTCAATCTGAACACTTCAAAAGAAACACTGAATATTTATATAATTTCTTGAAATAAATGAAAAGGAGTTGGCTCTTCTGGAATGTTTATGCAAAGTTCAGGAGACGGCAAAGGATATTGTTCCAACAAATGTGCTTTCTGATGTTTTACGATGCAAATGTCACGCGGGACACTGTCTTTCTAGCAAGCAAAATAACTCTGGTAAATGCATTGTGTGAATGCAGCACCATCAGATGTTTCCCAGTTGAACCATTTCAATTGTCTTCAAGATGCTCCGATGTAGGTTGACTCCGTGTGATGTGATTCTGGGAAAACTGCGCACCAATTATTGCACATCCAAGCTTCCTGCAAGCTTCAGATTTTTAGGTTAATACCTCTTTTTTAAATCTGCTAATAAAAATGAGCGGCCACCGTAAGGGTAAACAGTTTCATGTACTGTAGACCATACTAATTATACAAAGTAATCAGACATATGTACAGCTCTCTTGAATACAAAAGAGAGAAGGAAAAAAATGTATTACAATGGTCACGCCAAGTGTCTTCCACTGTCAATGCTCATCTGCATCTTATGGTTATAACCTTGGTGTTATACTTCTGGAAAGGCTGGAACTGTTTCTTTTTAACATCCCATGTGAACATCAGGTGTGATTTTTGTGTAGTTGTTCACATCAATGCACTCTGGACAGACAGAGTATATTGACCAAAACCAGCATGCTATTAGTGCTTGATAGGACTGTATGGGAGTTATAGAAATGGCTGTAGATTCATTGCAGATTTGGAGCACATCGTCTCCAGAAATAAAGCATGTTGCTTTCTGATTTCAGGTTGCTCCTCTGTGATACCTCTTTTGACATAGAATTGAATATATCCAGTCAGCTCCATATACCCGCTGACATGAGGAAGTGCATTAACTCCATGGCAACTTGACTCCTTGGGTGAGCAGTGCCGGATCACATCAATGAGCGATGTAAAAGTTGCATCAAATCGAAGAATCGCAGCGCAAAAGGTCCAGGGCTGTTGGATACTTGATCTTGGCGTCGCTCGCTGAAGGGGAGGCAGGTTTTACACTGTCTCTGCACCACCATCAGTGGAAATGAAGATTAGTCACTGTGCAAAATACTGAGTCTATTGGATGCTTCACGTTTTCACGTTTACACAGTAAATTTCGATGTGACTTCCGCAGTTCTATTAACTGTCCTTCACAATGGCTGTCTTCCATCTGGGATCAGTGAGGGTAGTGTGGAGTCCCAGGTTTTAGGTTCTAGGATGGATCTAAATAATTCAATAGAGAAAAAAAATCCATAAGCGTTGCATTGAAGGCAGACACAATTATCTGTTTTATTTTACGTAGGCTAAATTAATTGCTAGATTAAATTGATGGCTTCTATAAAACAAATTGTACAAACACATGTAAACAGCCGTATTGATGTTTTCTGTTAATGAAGGGATCTTAAATGAACAGTATTTCCCCGCCACTTACATATGCTCAATAACTTGGCATCTTTTATAATTTGGGCAGATTGTTATCAATGTCAGCTTTCTTAACCCTTTGAGGAGTTTTGTATCTAACTTCTTAAAAGAACCCTGCTTTCTTTTACAAACCTTTACCAAATAACCATATAACGATTACAGCACGGAAACAGGCCTTCTCGGCCGTTCCAGTCCGTGCCGACCATTTATTTTCCCCTAGTCCCATCTACCTGCACTCAGACCATACCCCTCCATTCCCTTCCCGCCCATATACCTATCCACTTTACTTTTAAATGTTAAAATCGATCCTGCCTCCACCATTCCACACTCATTCCACACAGCCACCACTCTCTGAGTAAAGAAGTTCCTCCTCATGTTACCCCTAAACTTCTGTCCCTTAATTCTCATGTCATGCCCTCTTGTTTGAATCTTCCCTACCCTCAATGGGAAAAGCTTATCCACGTCAACTCTGTCTATCCCTTTCATCATTTTAAAGACCTCAATCAAGTCCCCCCTTAACCTTCTGCCCTCCAAAGAATAAAGGCCTAACTTGTTCAACCTTTCTCTGGAGCTGTAACTTAGTTGCTGGAACCCAGGCAACATTCTAGTAAATCTCCTCTGTACTCTATTTTATTGACATCCTTCCTAGAATTAGGCGACCAAAATTGTACACCATACCCCAGAATTGGTCTCACCAATGCCTTGTACAATTTTAACATTACTACCCTACTCCTATATTCAATGCTCTGGTTTATAAAGGCCAGCACACCAAAAGCTTTCTTTACCACCCTATCTACATGCGATTCCACCTTCAGGGAACTATGCACAGTCATTCCTGGATCCCTCTGTTCCACAGCATTCCTCAATTCCCTACCATTTACCATGTACGTCCTGTTTTGATTTGCCCTGCCAAGATGTAGCACCTCACACTTATCAGTATTAAACTCCATCTTCCATCTTTCAACCCACTCTTCCAAATGGCCCAAATCTCTCTGTAGACTTTGAAAATCTACTTCATTATCCACAACACCACCTATCTTAGTATCATCTGCATACTTACTTATCCAATTTTCCAACCCATCATCCAGATCATTGATGTACATGACAAACAACAGTGGACCAACACAGATCCCTGAAGCATCCCACTGGTCACCGGCTTCCAACCTGACAAACAGCCATCCACCATTACTCTCTGGCATCTCCCATTCAGCCACTATTGAATCCATCTTGCTACTCCGCCATTAACACCCAAAGATTGAACCTTCTTAACCAACCTTCCATGGGGAACCTTGTCAAAGGCCTTACTGAAATCCATATAGACAACATCCACTGCTTTACCCTGATCAATTTCCCTAGTAACCTCTTCAAAAAATTCAAGAAGATTTGTCAAACATGACCTTCCAGGCACAAATCCATGTGGACTGTTCCTGATCAGACCTCTATTTCTAAATGAGAATTTTACTTCCTCTATATGTCTAATCTGGAAACAAACTTATGGGAGAGAATCTTCAAAGGTGCTAAAACAGTGAGTCAGGCAGTATATTTACATTTAAGACAAAATAAAATAAACAAGCTATTCTATGTGTAATAAGGAACTGCAGATGACGGATTAGACCGAAGATGGACACAAGTTGCTGGGGAAAGTCATCGGGTCAGGCAGCATCTCTGGAGAAAAGGAATAGTTGACATTTTAGGTCAGAACACTTATTTAGACCCAAACCTCTAGTCTGAAGAAGGGTTCTGACACAAAATGTCACCTATTCTTTTTCTCCAGAGATGCTGCCTGACCCGCAGAGTTATTCCAGCATTTTGTATCTTCCGAAGACCGAGGATTGAAACTCTTCTTCAGACGTATTATATTCTCTCCAGAGCTCTCGATTAGATGAAACATTATTTCAGAGATGAAGCATTGCCATGAGGGAATTACTCTCGCAGCTAATGAAATACTTTTTTTCATCAAATCAGAGAAAAGTGAAGTTATATTATTGTGCTGCTGAACTGCTACTAATGGCGCCAGAGAGTTCATGTAAAACCACACAATTCTTTTCTTGCATTTAACATTAATTTACGAAAACCTTCATTTGAAATTCCCCCATTTAAAGAAAAGTTGCACCCCATGATAACATAACAATCACAGACAAATAAACTTCACATAAAGGTGTAAATAGCCAACAACTTCACTGGAGCTGCTTCTGCTCTGCCTTCATAATATCATGGACAAAGAAAGGAAAATGTATTGGTGGGGATATTGGGCATGGTGAATGATAATTGTAATATTTGGGGTGGCACAGTGGCTCAACGGTAGAGTTGCTGCCTTATAGCGGCGGAGACGCGTTTCGATCCTGACTCCAGGTGCTATCAGTATGGAGTTTGTACGCTCTACCCGTGACCTGCGTGAGTTTTCTCCGGGAGCTCCGGTTTCCTCCCACACCCCAAAGCGTGCAGGTTTGTAGGTTAATTGGCTTGTGTAAATTGTCCCTACTGTGTAGGATAGAACAAGTGTACGGGTGTGGGAAGAAGGGCCTGTTTCCACGCTGTCTTTCTCAACTAAACTAATATGATTGTTAAGATAGTGGATTCTGAGGACCTCTGAAAAGACATCTAGCCATTTCTTATGGTAAATGTCAACCTATGGAACCTTAAATGATCAATCTTTAACTGATAGTCATAGAGGCATAGAGGCATAGTCTTACAGCAGGGAAACAGGCCCTTTGGCCCAACTTGCCCATATCGGCCAACCGATGACCCATCTTCACTAGTCCCACCTACTTGTGTTTGCCCCATATCCCTCTAAACCTGCCTTATCCATGTACCTGTCTAAGCCTGTCCTATCCATGTACCTGTCTAAACCTGTCCTATCCATGCACCTGTCTAAACCTGTCCTATCCATGTACCTAGTCACTAACTATAAAAAGTAGCCAAAAGAATGGCATAAAAGTACACCAGTGATATATAATCTAAACACATTCATGGTTCTTTGTTATTTCTTTCATTTCACTGTAATACCTCTAAAGTCTATTTTCTGGTTCTGGTAATATTAACTCACAAGAGCGAAAATGATTGAATGTAGCCAATTTATCTTTCTTCATTACTGCATTTTATTCATTGTTTCAAAGTTAATGGAGAAAGTTATTAGGATCAAATTTAAAAAATGACTCAGACATCTTTTGTTTTAATTTTTTAGAGTTTAATGCCCAAGAATAGAAGTTTTAAAATGCTTCTGTAATGCCAGTGGGCTGAATTACTAATAAAGATTTCAATATTCAATGGCAGCCAAGCTTATAACCGGCTGGAATGAGATAGTTCATTTGTGCTTCATTATGGGAAGAATAATGTGATGCACTGATGTCCACCATTCAGCTAATGATCTTAGAATTCTTTGTGTAAGGCAGGCTCGGATTTAAAGGGAGATTGCTCTGGTCCAAGGTGTAATAATTTAGTTTAGTTTAGAGATACAACGTAGGCCCTTCGGCCCGCCGAGTCCTGACTATGGGTTCAATCCTGACTATGGGTGCTTGTCTGTACGCAGTTTGTGACCAGCGTGGGTTTTCTCCAGGATCTCCGGTTTCCCCCCACACTCCAAAGATGTACAGGTTTGTAGGTTCATTTGGCTTGGAAAAGTTATGAATTATCCCTATTGTGTGCAGGGTTACATTGTAGGTGTGTCACACAATGTGTGTGTTACATTGTAAGTGTGCGGGGATCACTGGTCAGTGTGGACTCGGTGGGCCGAAGGACCTGTTTCCACGCTGTATCTCCAAACTAAATTATAGTTATAACAGCTTGGATGCAATAGATGCAACACACACCTTTTATTTTCACACCGCACTCTTGACACTGATTGTGACATTAACCAGGGCTAAAGTCCTTCGGTGGTGGCGAATACTGTAATTAATAAAGGATTAATAACATGACAGATTTCCCAAGAGCAAAAATGAAATGAGATTTAACAATCTTTCCTATGCCCTGTAGCTAACTACTTTAATAGACCATTACTTTACCCTGTGCGGCTGCTGGTAATGACCTGTTTTTTTGATTTCGCGTTATATTTTGGGGCCCAAATTGGATCGCCCCTTCGAAAAAGGGACTCTAATTTTGATATGTGATTAATCAGAGCTAATTTGACCTATAGTAGAATTGTACGGTGTGTGCACCATAGTTATATCACATCCATTTTCACACGTTGTGCATGGTGGCGCAGCAGTAGAGTTGCTGCTTTATAGCGCCAGACACCTGGGTTCGATCCTGACTACTGGTGCTGTCTGTATAAGGCTTGTACATTCTCCCTGTGACCGCGTGGGTTTTCCCTGGGGGCTCCAGTTTCCTCACACCCCCTCAAAGACGTACAGGTTGGTAGGTTAATTAGCTTCGGTAAAGATTGTGAATTGTCCCTAGTGTGTAGGATAGTGCTAGCGTACGGGGAACGCTAGTCTGTGTGGACTCGGTGGACCAAATACAGATTTCCGCTCTGCATAGAGTCATAGAGTCTTACAGCATGGAAACAAACCCTTGGGCACAACTTGCCTACACCGGCCAACATGTCCCAGCTACACTAGTTCCACCTGCCTGCATTTGGCCCATATCCCTCTAAACTTGGCCTATCCATGTACCTGTCTAAATGTTTCTTAAACGTTGCGATAGTACCTTCAAAACTAAACTAAACTAAATCCAGTCATCACACACCGCATTGGTGTTTACCTGAGTGCTTCCGTGGGGTTACTAATTTTTCTATTAATTTTTACACCTGGAGTATTGCGTACAGTTTTGGTCTCCTAATCTGAGGAAATACATTCTTGCCATAGAGGGAGTACAGAGAAGGTTCACCAGACTGATTCCTGGGATGGCAGGACTTTCATATGAAGAAAGACTGGATAGACTCGGCTTATACTCATTAGAATTTAGAAGATTGAGAGGGGATCTAATAGAAACTTACAAAATTCTTAAGGAGTTGGACAGGCGAGATGCAGGAAGATTCTTCACGATGTTGGGGAAGTCCAGAACAAGGGGTCACAGTTTAAGGATAAGGGGGAAGTCTTTTAGGACCGAGATGAGAAAAAAAAAATTCACACAAAGAGTGGTGAATCTGTGGAATTCTCTGAAACAGAAAGTAGTTGAGGCCAGTTCATTGGCTATATTTAAGAGGGTTAGATGTGTCCCTTGTGGCTAAGGGGATCAGGGGGTATGGAGAGAAGGCAGGTACAGGATACTGAGTTGGATGATCAGCCATGATCATGTTGAGTGGCGGTGCAGGCTCGAAGGGCCGAATGGACTACTCCTGCACCTATTTTCTATGTTTCTATGTTTCTATGTTGTGAGTGGCTGGACGAACTATTCAGAGCTATTCTACATATCATGATGCGAAATGCACCTGGTGGAGATGTGCCGAAGAGAAAATAATATAACGTTGATCCTTGAATCTTCCATTATGATCCGTGTTGTTTAACACAAAGTTCCATAGCATGGAAAGTTGGTTGCCAATCATTTTTGTTGCTACACATTGAAGATTGATTTTGTTCTCCAGTGTAGAAACTGTTTACTGTTTTGTCTGGTTGAATTGTCCGATCAAAAATTCAACTGGGTACTTCTGGTTCCGAATCATCCGTGTCTGTGTGACATCAATCCCTCTTCATTTGGAATGTTCCCTGTGAATTAGTGTGTGCTATTCTGAAGAAGGCCTGGAGCAATGAGTTTTAATGACACTTCTCGAGTAGGGACCCCATTATTTACCACTTCTCCTTCAGGCCCACTCTCCGCTAACAATACCAAATCGAAGCTAACCATGCATTCCCTGTGGGTTACACAAAAAGCTGGAGAAACTCAGCGGGTGCAGCAGCATCTAAGGAGCGAAGGAGATAGGCGACGTTTCGGGTCGAGACCCTTCTTCAGACATTCCCTGTTGGCTTCAGCCCAGATCCCAATCATCTCAAAAGACGGTGAAGTTTGGACAACCACAACAAAAGTCCAGGACACCAGAATCACCAGAACATCTAGCAAAGCTTTGCTTATGACCAAAGTTACGTTCCTTTCCTCAGCCACAACTCCCACATCTAGTCTAAGTATAATGGCGCACATTAACACTCAAGGGGCACCTTTTTTAAACAAAGGGTGGTGGGTGTATGGGACGAGCTGCCGGAGGAGGTAGTTGAGGCAGGTACTATCACAACATTAAAATAATATTTGGACAGGCACATGGACAGGACAGGTTTAGAGGGGTATGGACCAAACATAAGCAGGTGGGACTAGTGTAGATGGGGCATGGGCAAGTTGGGCCGAAGGGCCTGTTTGCATGCTGTATGACTCCAAGTCTCAGTGTGCTCCTTTTAGGTCTTATGTTTGTTTTACAACTTAATTGCCGTCCGTCCACTCTAAAGGTTAATGATGAAGTTGGTTGTGATTTGAGCAACCAGAATTCACAACCGAGCATAGAAACATAGAAAATAGGTGCAGGAGGAGGCCATTTGGCCCTTCGAGCCAGCACCGCCATTCATTGTGGTCATGGCTGATCATCCGCAATCAGTAATCCGTGCCTGCCCTCTCCCCATATCCCTTGATTCCGCTAGCTCCTCGAGCTCTATCTAACTCTTTTAAACTCATCCCGTGAATTGGCCTCTACTGCCTTCTGTGGCAGATAATTTCACAAATTCACAACTGTCTGGGTGAAATCTCAGTTTTAAATGGCCTCTCCTTTATTCTTGGACTGTGGCCCCTGGTTCTGGACTCCCCAGTAAGGATCATCAACTAACTTTTTATATCAAAAGAACGTTTGTGGATATTATAAGTTCTTGGATAGACTTGAAAACAAACAAATCTGAAATTATTGGCAAAGAAGTACTGTAGATGGACGGTTTGCAAATTTGTCTAAGATAGACACAAAACGTTGGAGTACCTCAACGGGTCAGATAACGTCTCTGAAGAACATGGACAGGTGACGTTTCTGGTCAGGACCCTTCTTCTAATACTAATTATACTGGTTATTATAGTTGATATGAGTCCTGGCTTTATTCTTTTTGCTCTGTTTTTTAATGTTTTATCTTTGCTTTTTTTGGGAAAAAAAACAATAAAAAGATTTTAAAAGAAAGAGGAAACAAGCCCTTTGGCCCTCCGAGTCCATTTAATGCTCGATCACCCTTTGACACTGGTTCTATGTTATCCCTTTTTCTCATCCATTCATTGCACACTAAGGAACAATTTCCAGAGGGCCAATTAACCTACAAACCCGCACGTCCTTGGGATGCGCGAGGAAACCGGAGCACCCGGAGGAAACAAATGCAGTCAGAGGGAGAACGTGCAAACTACGCACTGACAGGACCCGAGGTCAGGATTGAACCTGGGACTTCGACCCTGTAAGGTAGCAATTTTACTGCTGCGCCACCGTGCCGCCCTCTATTGTTGCACTGTATGGTAACATTAACACTCAGCCAACTAACAGCTTTATTAAAAAAGAGATGCCAGATATGTTTCTGGAGAGAAGGAATGGGTGACGTTTCAGGTCGAGACCCTTCTTCAGATAGACATAAAATAGCCAGGTCTCTGGCGCTGAGAGGCAGCAGCTCTACCGGTTGTGCCACTGGGCTGCAGTACATGATAAACACAGTTCTAGAAGCTGGATAAATATACTGCGTTGGCAAGTGAGACAACAAAGAGTCCAGGACAGAAACATGTAGCACACTTGTGAACAAGTCCCCAAATATCTTGCAATATGTCTGTTCATTTAAAAGCGGGTTAGAAGGTGAAGGAAGAGAAATTTAATTCAAATTGAATTGCAACTTCTGTGTACGCTGTGCCTGTGCACTGAATCGGAAGTAAGGCTGAGAAGTAATTTCACATATTGGATAACTCCAGACAGTTTGAATGTCTTATGAATGCACATTATATTGACCAAGGAACATGCACTTCACTGGTGCAGTAAGTATATATGGGTTTATTGATTAGACTGACAGCTTTACCAAATGTACAACACTAACAAAATGGTGGGGTAGCGCAAGGGAAAGTTAGGAAAAAGATTATGTTACAGTATATATGAACTAAAAGGTCAGGAGCCCGATATAAATCTTAACTGTTTTATAGAGACAATAAAACACTCTTGACCCTTGACTTTTGAGATGGGCCAATTTTCTTAAAGCTTTAATTTAGAGATACAGCATGGAAACAGACCATTTGGCTTACCTAATCCCCTCTAACCATCGATCACCCGTTCACACTAGTGCTATATTATTCCATCTTCGCATACACTTCTAACATGTTAGGGGCAATTTTACAAGTGCCAATTAACCCATTTAAGGCCGGCATAGTGGTGGAGCTGGTAGAGCTGCTGCCTTGCAGCACCAGAGGTCCCGGTTCGATCCTGACCTCGCTTGCTGCCTGTGTGGAGTTTGCACGTTCTCCCTGTGACCGTGTGGGTTTCCTCCCACACCCCCAAAACATGTGGGTTTGGAGGTTAATTGGATTCTGTAAATTGTTCAATACGTAGGGAGATGGTCGTCGTGGAGTCGGTGGGCCGAAGGGCCTGTTTCCATGCTCTATCTCTCAACTAAACTATACCTACATTTGGATAGCTTCCTGTATTAAGAGCGACCTAAATGAAATTTAGGAGAAACATGAAATACATGGCCTATCCTCTTTCCACCACCCCGACGAAATGTAATAGTTCCCAAGTAACACTTTGAAACCCACTGAGTTTCTCCATCCTTTTGTGTACCCTCGATTTTCCAGCATCTGCAGTTCCTTCTTTAACACTTTGAAACGTTGGTTTTATTTAAACTGTTACTTTGAATTTACAAATTTCCGTCTTTGAGATATAAAATGGCAGATGTAAATATTCTACGTGCAATTTTGAACAATTTTCGAACACATTTACTTTTTTTTTTCAAATTAATCGTTTACAATTATGAAAATCCATTACAAATGCGATAATTGAGATTATAATGAGAGAAGAACTAAGTAATAAAATGTGCGACAACTGCTAGTGGACATACTTTGTGTAATCGTGACGGGTACAATAATGTACAATCAAGGACATCTAATCTCTGGTAACAATTAAAACCTCCATTTGATTAGTAATTATGAAAATGCTATCATAAATGCCGAACATAATAGATCACATTCACAGCACCTCATTGGCAAGGGTGAAAATAAAAGCAAAAACGATTGAAATATTTGAAAATTCAGACTAATGAAAGTCAATATAAAATGTGTAGGAAGGAACTGCAGGTGCCAGCTTATACTGAAGACAGACACCAAATAGAGGAGTAACTCAATGGGAGAGGCAGCATTTCTGGATAGAAGGAATGGGTGACGTTTTGGGAAGGGTGTCGATCTGAAATGTCACCCATTCCCTCTATCCAGAGATGCTGCCTGTCCCGCTGAGTTACTCCAGCATTTTCACAAGTTATAGGAGTAGAATTAGGCAATTCGCCCCGTCGGTTCCACTCCATTATTCAATCATGGCTGATCTCTGCCTCCTAATCCCATTTTCTTGCCTTCTCCTGTGTTTATCTTCAATATAAAAATTATTCTGTTAGGGCTAAAGAAACAGTTAGATACAGCGGTGCGGGAACCATAAGGTTGTTCTGCATGGATGTTTCAATGAATATCATATGACCTTGTGAGGTGTAAAAATTAATTGTTCTATTCACCGTTTCTGTATCTAATGGTTCTAACAACAGAATTACCCTCACCTGCATCTGAACAATTAGGTTTACAGATATTTTTCTATTGATAAGTGCACAAATACTATAAATCAAAACCCGGTGATGTATTAATTATGGTTGTTTAGTAATTATGGACTGTTCCATTTATTGAAAATAATGGGCTTGCAGATGTCTAGACATTTACAGTTCATATAATCAGACATTTGATCATATTTTATTTTTCTGAAAGACTGTCATATTTCAGGGTGGCGCGGTGGCGCAGCGATAGAGTTGCTGCCTCACAGCGCCAGAGACCCAGGTTCGATCCTGACGACGGGTTCTTGTCTGTACGTTCTCCATGTATCCGTGTGGGTTTTCCTCGGGATCTCCGGTTTCCTCCCACACTCTAAAGACGTACAGGTTTGTCGGTTAATTGGCTTTGGTAAAATTGTAAATTGTCCTGAGTGTGTGTAGGATAGTGTTAGTGTACTGGGATTGCTGGTGGGCACGGATTCAATGGGCCGAAGGGCCTGTTTCCGAGTCTGTATCTCTAAACTAAACTAAATGAAAACTAATCTCAGAAAAGGTAGTAAGATAATAGTCAATGCCCAAAGATCTAATGACATTTACTTTTTAAATATGAGAACGTAGCAATTGTCTGAAACACATTTGGGTGCTATCATTGTTTGTTGCCGCTCGTGTTTCTTTTCTCTTAGTGCTGAATAGGATAACAATCATATGAATTACACTAAAAATTCTGCAGGCAGACACAGATCAATGTTTCACAGATGTATTGCTGCCGACTGTGGTTACAATGGAACCACAGAAATCGCCGTCATTATTTCTTTGGATAACACTTCGCTTCCCAGTGACATTCAGACACTTGTATTCCTTGCTATTTGTTCTTTCCATAACTTGAGTTTATTTATTGATGAGGTCCTCTCCTTGTGCCCCGGGCTTGATTAATGGGTATGAGTATATTTTAAACAAGTGATCCGAAATTGAGTGTGTCAGTAATGAGACAAGTGATGTCTGACTGCCTCACTGGCATTATATACGGCTGCATCCGCTGGAAGCTTCACTTCAATGGCGATCCCATAATGTAAATGTAGCAATGCTGAAACCAGCAACAGAGTAGAGTGCGGTCTTTGTTCCTTGCAAACCCACATCTGATAGTGTAGGAAGGAACTGCAGATGCTGGTTTAAACCGAAGATAGACACAAAAAGCTGGAGCAACGCAGCGGGACATTCAGCATCTCTGGAGAGAAGGATTGGGTGACGTTTTGGGTCGAGACCCTTCCTCAGATGCAGCATTTTGTGTCTATCTGAAGAAGGGTCTTGACTCGAAACGTCACCCATTCCTTCTCTCCAGAAACATATCTGGCATCTCTTTTTTAATAAAGCTGCTAGTGGCGACAACCCATAGTTGGCCGAATGTTGATATTACCGCACAGTGCAATAACAGAGGGCGGTACGGTGGCACAGCGGTAGAGTTGCTGCCTTACACGGCCAAAGTCCCAAGTTCGATCCTGACTACGGGTGCTTTCTGTACGGAGTTTGTACGTTCTCCCTGTGACTGCGTGGGTTTTCTCTGGGTGCCCCGGTTTCCTCCCACATTCCAAAGAAGTGCAGGTTTGTCAGTTAATTGGCTTTTTAAATTGTAAATTGTCCCTAGTGTGTAGGATAGTGCTGGTGTACGGATGTTTTTGTAGGATAGTGCTAGTGCTAGTGCTAGTGCTAGTGAGTAGTGAAAAGCTTGGATAGAGTGGATATGGAGAGGATGAGTGGGAAAGTTTAGGACTAGATGTCATAGTCTCAGAATTAAGTGATGTTCCTTTAGGAAGGAGATGAGAAGGAATTTCTTTTGTCAGAGGGTGTTGAATCTGTGGATATTTTTGGCACAGACGGCTGTGGAGGCCAAGTCAATGGATATTTTTAAGCAGAGGTAGATAGATCCTTGATTAGTATGGGTGTCAGGGGTTATGGGGAGAAGGCAGGAGAATGGGGTTAGGAGGGAGAGATAGATCAGCCATGATTGAATGGCAGAGTAGACTTGTTGGGCTGAATGGCTTAAATCTATTCCTATCACTTATGCCCTTATGTATAAGGTCGGGGGGGACCGATGGACCCGTTTCCACGCTGTATCTCTAAAGTCTGAATTCTAGAGTTTGCAATTTACCAGCCTACTCAATGTTATTGAGCAAGGGTAACTAAGCACTTGAAACAATGATATAACTAATTCCCCAGAGAAGCTGCCTGACCCGCTGAGTTACTCCAGCACTTTGTAGTGATTTTTTGTAAATCAGCGTTTATCATTGTCACTGTCCAGTCCATCACAGGAACTGATCTCCCTGCCATCGAAGGGATCTACAGGAGGCGCTGCCTCAAAAAGGCAGCCAACATCCTCAGAGACCCACACCACCCTGGCCACGTTCTCATTTCACTCCTGCCATTGGGAAGAAGGTACAGGATTTAGTAATCTGTAATGTGTAGGAAGAAGTTGCAGATGCCGGTTTACACCGAAGATAGATACAAAATGCTGGAGTAACTCAGCGGGTCAGGCGGCATCTCAGGAGAAAAGGAATAGGTAAATTTTCGGGTCGAAACCCTTCTTCAGGTTGCGAGTCAGGAGAGAGGGAAACTAGAGGAAACTAGAGGTATTAAAAGGTGCAGAAGAAGTCAGAGCCGGCACCAATGACCAAGGAAAGGTGGAGCCCACAATGGTCCATTGTTAGCTGTGGAAGAGGTGATAGCGAAGGGATAAACGAAAGTGAACAGCAGAACTGGCAGGACAACTTGAGTGGGGGAGCAGTGGACAGAACGCGGATGCAGGGGTTTACTTTAAATGAGAGAAATCAATATTCATGCGGTCAGCTTGTTAGCTGCCTAAGCAAAACATGAGGTGCTGTTTCTCCAATTTCTGTTTGGCCTCACTCTGACAATGGAGGAGGTCCAGGGCAGAAAGGTCAATGTGAGAATGGGCAGGGTAGTTAAAGTGTTTGGCAACCGGGAGATCTTCAAGAAAGGAGTGAGAGAGGTAATGGGAAATTATAGACCAGTTAGCCTGACATCGGTGGTGGGGAAGATGCTGGAGTCAATTATTAAAGACGTAATAAACGGCACATTTGGATAGCAGTAAAAGGTCCAAGTCAGCATGGATTTATGAGGGGGAAATCCTGCTTGACTATTCTTCTGGAATTTTTTGAGGATGTGACAAGTAAAATGGTTTAAGTGGATGTAGTGTATCTGGATTTTGATAAGAAGAAGCTTCTGATAAGGTCCCACACAGGAGATTAATGGGCAAAATTAGAGCACATGGTATTGGGGGTAGGGTGTTGACATGGTCAGGGAATTGGTTGGCAGTCAGGAAGCAAAGAGTTGGAATAAAGGGGTCCCTGTCAGAATGGCAGGCAGTGGCGAGTGGAGTGCTGCAAGGCTCGGTGCTGGATCACAACTATTTACAATATGTATTAATGATTTAGATAATGGACTTATAAGTAACACTAGCAAATTTGCAGATGACACAAAGCTGGGTGGCAGTGTGAATTGCAAAGAGGATGCTAGGAGGTTGCAGAGTGAATTGGACAGGTTGAGTCAGTGGGCAGATGCGTGGCAGATGCAGCATAAGGTAGATAAATGTGAGGTTATCCACTTTGGTGGCAAGAACAAGGAGGCAGATTATTATCTCAATTGTGTCAGATTAGGAAAAAGGGAAGTGCAACGAGACCTGGGTGTCCTTGTACACCAGTCACTGAAAGTAAACATGCAGGTACAGCAGGCAGTGGAGAAAGCATGTTGACCTTCATAATGAGAGGATTTGAGTATATGAGTAAAGAGGTCCTTCTGCAGTTGTACAGGGCCCTGGTGACACCACATCTGGAGTAGTGTGTGCAGTTTTGGTCTCCTAATTTGAGGAAGAACATCCTTGCTTTTGAGGCAGTGCAGCGTAGTTTCCCCAGGTTTATCCCCAGGATGGCGAGACTGTCATATGAGGAAAGATTGGAAAGACTGGGCTTGTATTCACAGGAATTTAGGATGAGAGGGGATCTTATAGAAACATGTACAATTATAAAAGGACTGGACAAGCTAGATGCAGGAAAAATGGTCCCAAAGTTGCAGGAGTCCAAAGCCAGGGGCCACAGTCTGAATAAACGGGAGGCCATTTGAAACTGAGATGAGAAAAAACTTTTTCACCCAGAAAGTTGTGAATTTGTGGAATTCTCTGCCACAGAGGGCAGTGGAGGCCAATTCGCTGGATGAATTTAAAAGAGAGTTAGATAGAGCTCTAGGGGTTAGCGGAATTAACAGGTATGGGGAGAAGGCAGGCACGGGTTATTGATTGTGAATGATCAGCCATGATTACAATGAATGGCGGTGCTGGCTCGAAGGGCCGAATGGCCTTCTCCTGCATCTATTTTCTATGTTTCTATCTCTAAACCAAACAAAGCTAAGAAAGACAAAACAGATTGTTCCCGATTCAGTTTTGTGCAACCCAAAAGCTTGTGAAGCCTGACATTTTAACAATGCAGCATGTTTAGTACTCCAGTTGTATGAAGATATAATGGGATTGTATTTATCTGCATGATTTTGGGACAAAGAGCAACCAGTATAGTATTTATGGTGAGGGCTCTGCCAGGAATAGATACGTGAAGCAGTGGCTTGGAGCCGACAGAGATGAGGTGCCAGGGAAACCATATGGGCAAAAGGACACAATATTCTAAAACATCCTCAGAGTACCCGAGGCTTTACAAATCCGATCCCCCAAGTGTAGTGATCTAAGAAGGGGTGGAAGAAAGGCTATTTAGTGCCTGCAGCAAAAGACTGCATGATGGAATTTGTAACAGTGAGAATGCTGGAGCTTTTTCTACACAAGGAAAACAACACTGCATGGCCGTTTGATTATACTTTAGATTCAAATGCATGCAGCATTTTTCTCAATCATGAATTTTTATCCGAACATTAATACCAATTCTGCTTGAAAAAAAAGAAAATAAATATTTAAAATTTTACAATGAATAGAATGAAAAATTGTAATTTCCCAATGAAGAATGTTCACATATATCTTACTGACTCTAAAGATGCTGAATTACAAGTTTGGTTTAGTTTCGGTTTGAGGATCCAGTGTGGAAACAGGCCCTTCGGCACACCAAGCTCGCGCCGACCGTACACTAGTTCTATCCCACACACCAGGGACAATTTACAGAAGCCAAATAACCTACAAACAAGCACATCTTTGTATGGAAGGAAACTGGAGCACCCAGAGAAAACCCACACAGTCACGGGGATGACGTACAAACCACGTACCGACAGCACCCATAATCAGGATCGAACATGGGTCTCTGGCGTGTGAGGTAGCAACTCTACCGCTGTGCTACTGTGCTGCCCATAATTCTCATAGGTAGATATTTGTACCTTTCTTTTCCAAAGCTCAGGATCATAAGACACACAGTAATATGGAACACGGATGCAGGTACATTCATTAGTGTGGAACCCATGGGTTTATGATAGGAATGTGGCCGTGAATCTCTGATTAGAGTACTTCTTTTTAGTTTCAAGAAGAAACAGCATGGAAGTGACAAATCTTGTCAGCAACGACTCTGATTTGTATATTAATGAGGTTTTAGCAGTAATCAGCTCTCACAAATTGTCAATCAAAGTCTTGAAAACTGGGAAAACGTCTCATCAGAATTAGTTCTGGTCAAGAGATTTTTTTTTGATGACTGAGAAAAGCCCTCAAGGGGACTGCAGCAGAGAGAATGTAGTTATACAGATAGGTCAACGTTGACCACGGCCCTTCACAGCTTGGAGAAATTACAGTTTATTATAGCACAGTCCAAACTGAGCAATCAACAGGGAAACACAGCAGGCAGCAAGAGATGAGACAGCTGAACCTTTACACAACTGACAATTAGAGTACAATTTCCAGCTCTCATCTGTTTTATCTGCATAGTAAGTAAGTAGGTAAGTTTATTGGCCAAGTATTCACATACAAGGAATTTGCCTTGGTGCTCCGCCCACAAGTAACAACATGACATACAGTGGCAGTTACGAATGACTCAGAAAACACTAAACATTAATAATAATAATGCATTAATGATAAAACAGTGAAGACAGGGTAGACACAAGGAACTGCAGATGCTGTTTTTTTTTAAAAAAACGACAAAGTGCTGGAGTAACTCAGCGGGTCAGGCAGCATCTCTGGAGGACACAGGTAAGTGACATTTTGTGTCGAGACCCTTCGTCAGACTGCTTTATCCTTTTAGAGGTACAGCGCAGAAACAGGCCTTTCGGCCCACCAAGTCCATGCCGACCAGCGATGCCCACACACTAACACCGACCTACACACACTAGGGATGATTAACAATTTTATCAAGCCAATTAGCCTACAAACCTGCACATCTTTGGAGTGCGGGAGGAAACTGGAGCACCCGGAGAAATCCCATGCGGAGACTGTACAAACTCCCTACAGACAGCACCCGTGGTCAGGATCGAACCTGGGTCTCTGGCGCTGTAATGCAGCAACTCTACTGCTGCGCCACTGTACCACCATGCCAGTTCACATACTGGTTCAGAAATGCAAAGAACATATATATGCCCTCCTGGTTTTCATGGGACATTTTGACACGTTCTTCAGTGACAAAGCTTCTGTTTGACCAGTTGCCTCATAGTCACAACCCCCTCCCTAACTCTCTCCCTCCCACCTTTTTTTTTTCCCTTCCAAAAACTTTATTCGACACAATCATATGATACAACAAATCAAAACATAATCAAAATAACACTATATCAAAAAAATCATTGTAGTACAACAGTACATTCATTGTTTACAATACTCTCAACCCCACGCGGTGACCAGCATTGACGGAAGGCCTCCAGAGTCCCCGTGGACACCGCATGTTCCCTCTCCAGGGACACACGTGCACGGACGTAGGCCCGAAAGAGGGGCAGGCAGCCGACTCTCGCTTGACCATCGACCGCCCGCTGCCTGGACCCGCGAATGGCCATCTTGGCCAGGCCCAGAAGCAAACTGACAGGTAAGTCCCCCCCCCCCCCCCCCCCCCCCCCCCCCCCCCCACACTCGGCTCTCCCCACTCCTTGCCTTGTGTCCGAACACCAGGATTGTGGGGTTAAAATGCAGCCAGAACTTGAGGAACAACCCCTTCAGATATTGGTACAGGGGCAGTAACCTCTCACACTCCATATACACGTGGAACACGGTCTCCTCCTCTCCGCAGAAAATACATGCGGCGGACAAGCCCGTGAACTGGCTCAAAAGTTTATTACATACCACCGCTCCATGCAACACTCTCCACCCCAGGTCCCCAATGTAAAGGGGAACGACTCCCTTATAGAAGGACCCCCACTGGGGACCTCCCCTGCCTTCGGATGGTAACACCGTCCACCATGGTGTGTCGGGACGGGAGACGAAGGCAAGGAGGTTCAGAATGTGCAGGAGCATCCTATACAGTGTGCGTCTCTTCGCATCACGAAATGGCATGCTGGTCATCTCAGGTTGTGTGGAGCCGGTGCCCGAGAAATATCCCGGAGCCTAGGCCCGATGAGCAGTTCTGACGGAGCGGGGGTAGGCTCTATCAGAACCACTCTAGGCTCGTGCCTCTCCTCGACACCTGCCATGACAGGGTGAGGACCAGCCACTGCCGCAGCCACGACATCCCCCTCCCCCCATCCCCCAACACACTGGCTGAAAACAGCCAAATTCCTCACTCTCAGCACATCCCAGTAGAAGACAGGCAAGCCCCTTAGAGCGGGTCCACTGATGCCCGCCACCGGGAGCCGCGAGACCCCCCTTAGGCAACGACCCTGACAGAAAAAATACGTGGCCAGAGTGTGCCATCTGGGAGGGTTCTCTACATACATATACCTCCGCAGAATCCTGAGACGGAGAGCCGCCACCTGGGTACGCACGCATAGCAAGGACTGGCCGCCCTTCTCTAACGGGAGACTCAGGACCGTCGCGGAAACCCAGTGCTTCCTTTCCCCAAAATAAATCAACCAGCTTCTTCTGTAAAGCAGTTACAAATATAGAGGGCGGGACAAGAGTAGCCAGCCGGTACCACAACATGGAGGCCACCATCTGGTTTATTACCAGCACTCTCCTCCGAAAGGAAAGAACTCCAAGCAGGCCTGACCAGCGCCCCAGCCGGGCAACCACTTTCGTCTCCAACTCCTGCCAGTTTGCCGGCCTCCCTGCCTCTCTCTCTCAGAGTAGTGAAGTCAATCTCAAATCAGTGAGAGGTAATTGAAGAGAATATCCAACTCAGCTGTATCTATTTATCACTAAAGGACACAAAGTGTTGGAGTAACTCAACGGGTTAGGTGGCATCTCTGGAGGATATGGATGGGTGACGTCTTGGGTCGAGACCAGAGACGCTGACTGACCCTCTGATACTTCAGCACTTTGTGTCAGGTTTTACAGTAATGTTTGGCACTTGCTTCTCAGAGAGAGGCAACAACATTGTGACACGTGAAAGTCATGGTGAACCTAGGTGTACCCACACAGTAAGTGAATCAAGTACCTGGTGCCCCATCTGCATTGGCATGTGTATGAAAAGTAACCACATCGTGGTATAACTCAGTTTAGTTTAGTTTCGGGAAACAGCGTGGAAACAGGCCCTTCGGCCCACCGAGTCTGTGCCGACCAGCGATCCCCATATACTAGCACTATCCTACACTCACTTGGGTCAATTTACATTTATACCAAACCAATTAACCTACAAACCTGTACGTCCTTGGAGTTTGGGACAAAACCGAAGGTCTTGGAGAAAATCCACACAGGTCACGGGGAGAAGGTACAACAAACTCCATTCAGACAGCACCGGTAGTCAGGATCGAACCCGTATCTCTGGTGCTGTAAGGCAGCAAATCTACCGCTGCGCCACCGTGCCGGCCTCACACCAGCTCTGCACGTTTATTCGTAAGGCCTCCAAATTCACTTGTGTAATGCCTGCCATTAGGTTGCTATGGATACAGGGTTGCTATGAATATAGAAAATGATATGCATGTTCACAATTGTAATGCGAGTTGTTCAGGTCCCTGTACAGGGAGTTGTGTTGGCTTGCCCACTGTTTTCATAAGCCAGCAGAATGCCAAATAGACAGGTTGTGAAGTCAATCAGTGCACAATGCTCTGCATAACTAGACCTCAAAGAGGCAATGACCACTATGTGGATTAAGCAGAGAGAGAGTGAGAGAGAGGGGATGGGTATTTAGATGAGGGGCAGCTTGCCAAACCAAAGACTGGCTTCTGAGGGATAAGGCAAACCTCTAACCAACTGGTACAAGCCATGGACAGAACGATAATGAGTGAGTGGTGGAAGCTTCACTGCTGACCGCGGTCTCAACGATTGGAGGAACAGATGCCCGCACAACTCAGGAGGAAGCCTGCAATCTGCAACTCAGCACGATACTTTGTCAATCTTTGTTGCATTACATCAATTTTTTGCAGCAGGAAGAAGCGGGGTGTAAGAAGGAACTGCAGATGCTGGTTTACACCGAAGCTGGATACAAAAAGCTGGAGTAACTCAGCGGGACAGGCAGCATCTCTTGGAGAGAAGGAATGGGTAGCGTTTCGGATCGAGACCGTTCTTCAAACTGAGTGTCAGGGGAGAGGGAGACTAGAGATATTTGGAAGGGTGAGATTGATCAAAGCAGACAATGATCAAGAAAATGTAGACTGGACCATTGTTCGGTGAGGGCAAGGTGACAAGGAGCCATACAGTCAATAATATTAATAAGGAAGACAGTGAAACTGGTCAGAGAACAAGGGTGGGGGAGGGATGGAGAGAGAGGGAAGGCAAGGGTTATTTAAAGTGAGAGAAATCAATATTCATACCGCTGGGCGTAAGGATACATGAGGCTCCAATCTGGCTGGACAGTCAAGAGAACAAATCATTACATCATTAGGCCGTGGAAAGCACAACTCACTATTCCAGATCAGTTTGCACCTTCCCTCTTGTGCTAAAATCGCATGGTTGCACTGTGGCACAAGGGCAGAGTTGCTACCTCACAGCGCCAGAGACCCGGGTCCGATCCTGGCTACTGGTGCTGACTGAACAGAGTTTGCACGTTCTCCCTGTGACCGTGTGGGTTGATAATTGGCTTCTGTAAATTGGTTAAATGTTTGACTCATGTGCTTGTTAACATGTGGATCGTGGTGGTGGTGGTGGCTATCCCTCGAGGTCGAGGATGATGGTCTACGTTCTGTTGGTTTTATGGAACCAACAGGTGGCTTCTGAGTCCAATCCTGGCTTCACAGAACGCAGACGCCTGTGCGTGTGTTTGTTTAACGTGTACTTGATGTTGCACTCCAAGAAGCACACGGTCCTTCACAACTCAGTCAACTGATTCTAATGGCAAGGGAACCAAGACGATTGGAGCTGATAGATCTGTTGCAGCCTTCATCCGCCTTCACAGCCGTTGAGTTCAAGGTAACTTCATCCACCTGGTCTGCCGTTGAGGTCTTGTCGATAGCTTATTACTGAATATGAAGTTAGCTATTGTCCTGTAGCATAGGTGAGCATAAGTAGTTTAGATACTTTGTCACTGGGCATGCTTTTCTTGGTTGACTACTATCCTGGTGTTATAGCACATGAGCTGGCCGGCTTCGGAGCGTGGAGAGCTGAGGTGAGGCGCGGCTGCGACTTGGCCCCGGAGTTCGGAGGTTCCAGCCGCAGGCCCGGTGGACGGGACATCAGGAGCTCGCCGGTCCCTGGTGGGAGACCGCTTTTCGGAGCTCCCGCAACGATAACTTCTCCCGCCCGAGTTGCGGAGCTGAGGGCGACCCGGAGCGGGGCCTTACATCGCCCCCCGCAGTCTTAAACGGCCGCGGGACTTGCCGGCGCCCGCTGGGGGCTCCAACATCGGGAGAAGAATAAGGAACAAGGGAGAGACAAGACTTTGCCTTCCATCACAGTGAGGAGGTGTTTGGAGATTCACTGTGATGGATGTTTATGTAAACTGTGTTCATTGTGTCTTGGTTTTTTTTTCTCGTTTGTATGACTGCAGAAACGCAATCTCGTTTGAACTTAGGATCAAGTGACATAATTGAATATCTTGTATATCTTGTACTTTGTGTTTAACAGTAATAAATATTTAGGGATAATAACCAACAATTAACAGAGACAGGCACCGATGCATCTTTGATACTGTCAGCTCATTAAGAACACTATTAGTAATTCAAACACTGAGAAAGCCCAAATCACAGTCCTCATAAGATGAAGAATGTATCCTTTTCTTCTAGAATTATTATTGCAGAAAAAAGAGGAAATGGCACAAATTTAGATGCAGGATAGAACTTCGATGCCTCTGTGAAACAATTCTTTCTATTCTTTCCACCACAAAGTATTGAGTTAAAACACAAGTATTTAAATAATAGATTGGTTTAGCTTCAAGCACATCCAGACTGTCAAATGGCCCCGTTCCATTCCAGCAAATATGTCGCATAATCCCTTTGTAAACCCTTCATTCTCAATTATCCACCTGGGTTAAGGACTGATTATAAGGCTTGTTGCTTCTTGAAGGACAGACGTCATTTCGTAGATACAGAGCAATTATTGAATGATTCACAAGCACCAATATATGACCCGAAACGTCACCTATTCCTTTTCTCCAGAGATGCTGCCTGACCCTCTGAGTTACTCTAGCATTTATGTGTCTTTCTTTGGTGCAAGCCAGCATCTGCAATTCCTTCCTCCACCTTTTTCAAAACTTGCCTACTCCAAATATGGCTAGAATGGCCTTTCTCAGCGAGTGCACAGACACATGCAGTGAGTGTACTTTCACCATTGGAGTTTAAAGGTCATGGAGGGCGACACAGAGGCCACACTGCACTGTTTGGCACAATAGAGATGCTGCCTGCCATGGGTCAGAGACCCGGGTTCGATCCCGACCACTGTCATGGAGTTTACACGTTCTCCCTGTGACCGCATGGATTTTCTCCGGATGCCCCGGTTTCCTCCCACATCCCAAAGGCGTGCAGGTTTGTGGGTTCATTGGCTTCTGTAAAATTGTCTCTGGTGTGTAGGATAGAACTATCGTATGGGTGGCTGTTGGTTGGAGTGGGATTTGTGTCAAAACTCTGCACCAGGGAAAGGAAATGTTTAGTGCCCGGTGTGAGGAAAAGTGAGAGTGGGGGTGGGGGGATGGGGGGGGTTCAAGGTGGTGCGAAAACAAATGCAAAGATAGTGAACGTGAAGACAGGACATGATTGCAATTTGATTCATGGCATCCAGAAATGTACCAAAGCCAATTTTTTTATAATTGTCTCAACTGTAGTTAATTATTAATGGAATCCAGGTGGATGGGCTGGTGCCTGCAGGTGACGTTAAGAAGACGGTGATCCAGCGTACATAATGTATAATTATATTCAGAAACAATTGCAGTACAGGATGTCTGAGCAGATGTGAAGGAGGCCAACCAGGGAACTAACCTACTGGAATAACCTGTGGTTGGGGTGGTGTCAAGTGCAGCTTGCAATGATAAGTTCACTAAATGAGAACAAGAAGAGATCAAGGAAATTATCATTTGGTTTAAGTTATAACCTTGGAGTAATGTAAATACTAAACCGCTCAGGTGTAATATTTTAATTGCAACAACATCTCCACATTCACTCCATGCAGTGAATTTTAAATTCATTTCCCTGGTAGGGAGGCACAGTTGCACAGTGGTAAAGTTGCTGCCACACAGCGCCGGGTTCCATTCTAACTACGGGTGCTGTCTGTTCGGAGTTTGCACGTTCTCCCTGTGACTGCATGGGGTTTCTCTGGCTGCTCCGGTTTCCACCCACATTCCAAGGTTTTGTAGGTTAATTGGAATCTGTAAATTATTCCCTAGTATGTAGGATAGTACTGGTGTACGGGGTGATCGTTGGTCGGTGCGGACTCGGTGGGCCGAAGGGCCTGTTTGCACGCTGTATCTCAAAACTAAGTGTTATATATACACTTAGTTTTTACCTTTATCGCTGCATGATACATTCTTGGAACTCGTTTATTTCATGTGATATGACTCTTAGTACATTGTCGTACCTGTAAACTTAATTTAGTCTTCATCAAAGAATGACCTATTTCTGCACCATCTCCGACCATTTGCTTCTGCCTGTATTAGCACAAAGGAAATCCACAGACACAAGGAGACTACTTGGAAGAGTCAAGTGGCACGAGCTTATATGAAAGGGCTGAGAGAAGCAATTTAAAAATATCAAATTGTATTCTCTTAGCACAATGCAGCAGATGCAATTATTAAAGTCAATTTTTGCAGCAAGTGCAATATTCTATCTTAATGAATAGCTTAATTTTGGTTATGCTGGCCAATTTGCAGTGTGATTTCAGATAGTGAGTCTGATTTAGTGTCCTCTATTAGTTGCAATTTCAACCGACCAAACCGATTGATGTTACATATTTTATTCGCTTAGTGCGATCCACTTCTTGAATACTGCTACTTATATCAGGTTAACATAGCATTAGAGCTCCATTGAGGTTTATATTAAAAATATAATGCATGTGTTGTCATTCAAAATGCTATAATATTGATTGTAATATGTTATATGTACGAATGTTAAAATTGCATTAACCAAACCTTAAAATAAATATTCTTTCCCCTTCAATTGTTTAATTTGCTTAGCTTATGGCATAAAAAGTGCATTGGAAAAGGTGTGCGAGTGAAAAAAACCTCACGTTAACCTGGCGATTTTAACATGTTGAAAATCCAGCGGCGACCAGAAAGACGCTACGACTCTTTGGGCGACTGAGGAGACTACTCACGCCCATGCAGACGACATCCCGGCGACCATGTGGCGACGGCCTAATCGCCTTAGTCGCCTAAAAAAATAATCTAAGTGGGACAGGCCCTTAACTGTCTTTTTCAATGTGTAACGTTGCCACAAGCTGTCATTGAAGCTCAGGAGAATTGCTTTACATCCAAGATAGTGCAAGATTAAAATAAAGCTGGAAAAAAAACACCAACAATGCATCAAAGGCTGCAATGTTCCTTATTAATGTTTCTGCACTGCTGCTTGTTGGTGCTAATTCTTCAATCCCTCATTAGTAATTTGTATTTCTAATATAACAGACGGCTGATAACAGACACCTGATAACTAGCAGTGGTTCACAAAGAAAATATTCTGCAGAGCATTTTTGGCATCTGGCGTTGAATAATTAAATGCAGCACCCATAAGTAATGCACAGTACATAATGCATTCCAATCGCCTACAACATGGCCCAGACACTGTTTCTCTTGGTTGTGCTTCCATTTTAAATGTTAGATGCCAGATTAGAAAACATCTCTGCTCTACTCGGTCCTCAAATTGCCGAAAAGTGCGGTGTAAATACAGGATATTTGAAAAGTAAGAATTCTCCATCAATGGCTTAAGTACAAATGTAAATATAAAATAGATAATACATCCTCAGTAATAAGTTTTGAAACATTTATATTAATTTAATGTATTTTATTTCTGAATAAAAAAAAACACATATACTTGGAATTATTTTAATTATTTTCAATTCGTAGGGCGGCAAGGTGGCGAAGCGGTAGAGTTGCTGCCTTACAGCGCCAGAGACCCGGGTACGATCCGGGCTACGGTGGCTGTCTGTACGGAGTTTGCACGTTCTCCCTATGACTGCATGGGATTTCTCCGGGTGCTTCGGTTTCCTCCCACATTCCGAAGGCATACAGGTTTGTAGGTTAATAGGCTTCTCCAAATTGTCCCTAGTGTGTAGGATAGAACCGTTGATCAGCACGGACTTGGTAGGGCCAAGGGGCCTCTTTCTGCACTGTATCTCTAAACTAACTAAAACTGAGTATAACATCTCTTGTCCTTGTTGAATTCCATACAGACTACATGTGTGGCCCTGCCCTCACTAAACCTCTTCAAAAAACTCAGTCATGAGACATCATCTCCCATGTTCAAAACCATGCTGACTATCCCTAATCAACCCCTGTCTATCCAACTGCATGTATACCTATCCCTCAGAATGCACTCCAATAACATTCATACCACAGAATTACTTTACACTTTAGAGATACAGTGTGGAAACAAACTCTTCAGGCCCTCAAGCGATCTCTGTGTGCACTAACAGTGGCGTGGCGGTAGAATTGCAGCCTTATAGTCTCCGAGATCCGGGTTCTATCCTGACTACGGGCGCTGCCCCTATAGAGTTTTACGTTCTCCCCCTGTCTGCGTGGGTTTTCTCCGGGTGCTCCGGTTTCCTCCCACACGCCAAAGACATGCAGGTTTGTTGGCTAATTGGCTTCAGTAAAGATTGTAAATTGCCTCTAGTGTGTTGGATATTGCTGGTGTACGGAGAATCGCTGGTCTGCACAGACTCGGTGGGCCGAAGGGCCTGTTTCTGCGCTGTATCTCTAAACTATAAATCTAAACTAAACTAAAACTTATCCAATCTTCCGGTATCTCGACAGGTTCTAACTATGATTCATATATCTCAGCCAGGGCTCCCTCAGTTTCTTCATCAGCTTCCCACATACCCTTGGATATATCTGATCGGGCCTTGGAGACTTATCTACCTTCATACATCTTGAATCATTTATTGTATAATTATGTGTGATGTTTGAAGATTCTCAACTATGAGCAGATTCTGTTTATTTCATTCCTGCAGTGCATTCATACATTCACTTACAAGTTGTTTCAGTGAAAAGGAATCAAAAGACACATGGATGGGAATCTATGACCTTCTATCAAACACTAGTCACATCTTACATGGATAACATAGTAGAAAGAGAAAAGCAAATGCTGAAAGCGATTGAAAAACACAGGGACTGCTTGCAGCGGAACTGAGGTCTGCTAGTAACTGTGAAGAGATAGGTTATCGTTTGTGTGGAGATAAAAAGAAATCCCCCAAATCTTAAATTATGCTCTTCTCAATTCAGGTGGACTTGGTGTGAGCATTGGCAGGAGGCGGCACGGTGGTGCAGCGGTAGAGTTACTGCCTTACAGCGCTAGAGACATCCTGACAACGGGTGCTGTTCGTACGGAGTATGTACGTTATCCCAGTGACCTGCGTGCGTTTTCTCCTGCAGCGCCGGTTTCCTCCCATGCTCCAAGAATGTACAGGTTTGTAGGTTAATTGGCTTTGTTAAAATTGTAAATGGTCCCTAGAGTGTGTAGGATAGTGGTAGTGTAAGGGGATGGCTGGTCGGCAAGCCCTCGGTGGGCCGAAGTGCCTGATTCTGCACTGTAACTCTAAACAAAACTAAAGGAACAGGCCCTTCTGCCCACAATGCCTATGCTGAACATAATGTCAAGTAAAACTAATCCCATCTGCCTGCACATGATCCAAAACCCCTCCATTCCCAGCATATCCAAGCGTCGATCTGAAAGTCTCTTAAATGTTGCTACCCTGACTGCCTCCACCACAATCCTTGGTAGCACATCCCAGGCACTCACTACCCTCTGTGTAAAATACTTGCCCCGCACATCTCCTATAAACTTTGACCCACGCCTTTGCTATAGCCTTCAGTGTTTGATTTCCACCCTGGGGAAAAGGTTGCGACTGTCTACCTTATCTATGCCTCTTGTAATTTTATATACAGTGCATTCAGAAAGTATTCAGACCCCTTCACTTTTTCCACATTTTTTTACATTGCAGCCTTATACTAAAATGAATTAAATTATTTTTTTAATCATCAATCTACACACAAAACCCCATAATAACAAAGTGAAAACAGGTGTTTAGAAATTTTTAATATTAGAAAGTAATATCACATGTACATAAGTATTCAGACCGTTTACTCAGTACTTTGTTGAGGCACCTTTGGCAGCGATTACATCCTCAAGTCTTCTTGGGTATGATGCTACAAGCTTGGCACACCTGTATTTGGGTAATTTCTCCCATTCTGCTCTGAAGATCCTCTCAAGCTCTGACAGCTTGGATGGGGAGCGTCGATGCACAGCTATTTTCAGGTCCCTCCATAATGTTCAATTGGGTTCAAGTCTGGGCTCCAGCTGGGCCACTCAAGGACATTCACAGACTTGTCACGAAGTCACTCCTGCGTTGTCTTGGCTGTGTGCTTAGGGTCGTTGTCCTGTTGGAAGGTGAACGTCCGCCCCAGTCTGAGGTCCAGAACGCTCTGGAGCAGGTGTTCATCAAGGATCTCTCTGTACTTTGCTCCATTCATCTTTTCCTCAATCCTGACTAGTCGCCCAGTTCCTGCCGCTGAAAAAAAAAAACCCCACAGCATGATGCTGCCACCACCATGCTTCACCGTAGGTGTGGTATTGGCCAGGTGATGAGCGGTGGCTGCTTTCCTCCAGATGTGACACTTGGCAATCAGGCAAAAGAGTTCAATCTTGGTTTAATCAGACCAGAGAATCTTGTTTCTCTTGCCTTTTGGCAAACTCCAAGCGGGCTGTCATGTGCCTTTTACTGGAGGAGTGGTTTCCGTCTGGCCACTCTACCACAAAGGTCTGATTTGTGGAGTGCTGCAGATATAGTTGTCCTTCCGGAAGGTTCTCCCAACTCCACAGAGGAACTCTGGAGCTCTGTAAGAGTGACCATCGGGTTCTTGGTCACCTCCCTGACCAAGGTCCTTCTCCCCCGATTGCCCAGTTTGGCCGGGCGGCCAGTTCTATGGAGAGTCCTGGTGGTTCCAAATTTCTTCCATTTAAGAATGACGGAGGCCACTGTGCTCTTCGGGAACTGCAATGCTGCAGAAATTGTTTTATACCCTTCCCCAGATCTGTGTCTCGATACAATCCTGTCTCGGAGGTCTACGGACAATTCCTTCATCTTCATGGCTTGGTTTTTGCTCTGACATGCACTGTCAACTGTGGGACCTTATATCGACAGGCGTGTGCCTTTCCAAATCATGTCCAATCAATTTGATTTACCACTGGGGGACTCCAATCAAGTTGTACAAACATCTCAAGGATAATCAATGGAAACAGGATGAACCTAAGCTCAATTTTGAGTGTCATAGCAAAGGGTCTGAATACTTACGTAAATGTGATATTTCAATTATTTATTTTGAATTACTTTGCAAACATTTCTGTACACCTGTTTTTGTTTCTTCATTCTGGGTCGATTGATGATAACAAAAAATGAATTTAATCCGTTTTAAAATAAGGCAGTAACATAACAAAATGTGGGAAAAGTGAAGGGGTCTGAATACTTTCTGAATGCACTGTATATCTATCAGGTCTCCCCTCAACCTCTGACGTTCTAGAGTAAACGATCCGTTTGTCCATCTTCTCCACGTAGTTAATATCTCTCATCCATCCTTCTGGTAAACCTCTTCTGC
Source organism: Raja brachyura (assembly GCA_963514005.1). The sequence goes on from OY740796.1 coordinate 45,190,531, forward strand.
AACATCTCTGCACCTTCTATGACTTTCCAATACTTCATGTATTATTTTAGTGCAGCGCTTGTAAAGCCTTGTGATTAAACTGTTGATTTGTAAACGGAGTTCTTCCATTTCTGACTAGTTTTGTGGATTTTGTGTGAGAAATTGCCCGGATTTTGCCATTTTCCTGCATCTTTATCTAGAATTTCTATCATGTAAAGGCCATCATGGATTTTTACTTTTGCAAATCTTGGACATATACAACATTGTAGTTTCAGTTTAGTTTATTGTCACGCATACCGAGGTACAGTGAAAAGCTTTTGTTGTTGCATACTATCCAGTCAGCAGAAAGACAATACATGATTACAAACAAGCCATTTACAGTGTATAGATACATGATAAGGGAATAACGTTTAGTGCAAGGCAAAGCCAGCAAAGTCCGATCAAGTATAGCCCAAGAATCACCAAAGAGGTATATAGTAGTTAGCTCTCCGGTTGTGGTAGGATGATTCAGTTGCCTGATAACAGCTGGGAAGAAACTGCCCCTGAATCTGGAGGTGTGCATTTTCACAGGTCTGTACCTTTTGTCCAATGGGAGAGGGGAGAAGAGGGAGTAGCCAGGGTGCGACTCGTCCTTGATTTTGCTGCTGGCCTTGCTGAGGCAACGTGAGGTATAAATGGAGTCAATAGAAGGGAAAAAATTTGTGTGATGGTCTGGGCTGCGTCCACAATTCTCTGCAATTTCTTGTGGTCTTGGATGGAGCTGTTACCAAACCAGGACATACTTAATAAAATTAAATAAAAGCATCTTCACTAAAATACAAATACTACATAAAATAAACTTCCATGTAATAATTTCCATGCATGAGTTATGTTTTTTTTTAATCAACTAATGACCAAATCTTGTTATTTTTTATTTTTGGTGTTTAGATTTCAGTTTGTGGAGATACAGCATGGAAATAGGCACTTCGGCACCGACCAGCGATCACCCAAACACAAGTTCTATCCTACACGCAAGCCAATTAACCTACAAACCTGCACATCTTTGGAGTGCGAGAGGAAACCGGAGCACCGGGAGAAAGCCAACGTGGTCACGGGGAGAACGTCCAAACTCTGTACAGACAGCACCCGGAGTCAGGATCGAACACGGCTCTCTAGCGCAGCAAGTCACCAACTTTCCAGTAATGTGATAGTCTAGAACCAGAGATCACAGCCTCTAGAATGGACGTAAGGAGGAATTTCTTTAGCTAGAAAGTGGTGCATCTGTGGAATTAATTGCCACAGATGGCCGTGATGGCCAAGATATTGGGTGTTTTTGAAGCAGAGATCGACAGATGCTTGATTAGGAACGGACTCAAAGGTTGCAGGTTTGAAGGCAGGAGAATGGGGTTAGGAGGGAGAGATAGATCAGCCATGATTGAATGGCAGAGTAGACTTGATGGGCTGAATGGCCTAATTTTGCTCCGTGTGTAATGGTCTTATGGTGTATATACTTTTGACTCTGTGAGCTTCATGTGAACAAGAAATGTCATTACATTCTGGTGTGCATGATAATAAACTAATCTTAAACCAAATCTGAATCTAAATGAGATGATTATCCTGATATTGTAGCGCTGGGTGTAGCAAAATTCAGTTTCAATGACAAATTCTCTGAGAGAGAAATCACAGATCAGGACGGGTTTACATTAATATTTAAAATACGGAGCCATGAATTCTGATGTATCGTTGCATTCGCTAAGTATTCAAAACTATTGAGTACACAATAAATCCTCATTATGTGTAGGATGGAACTGCAGATGCTGGTTTAAACCAAAGATAGACACAAAACGCTGGAGTAACTCAGCAGGACAGGCAGCATCTTTGGAGAGAAGGAATGGGTGACATTCTTAATGGACTGTTGGGGGGGGGGGGGGGAGGGGGGGAGGGGGGGGTACATTATTGCCCACTGTTAATGAGCAAGGGATTACAGAATATCATTGTATAAGTAGTATAAGTAGTAAAAACAAAGAACAGCTGATGCTGCTTACAAAGTGCTGGTGTAACTCAGCAGGCCAGGCAGCATCCCTGGAGAATGAACTGGGCCAGGAATCAAGGTGGGTTGACGGGAGAGGTGAGCATTGGCGGTGGCATTGGTCAGGGCCTGCAGGTGGCCGGTGTGCAGGTAAGGGTCGGCGGTGGTGGCAGCGTCTTGGAAGTGGCCGATGAGGCTGCGTTGGCCGGTGGTGGTGGTGGCAGGTGGTGGAAGTGGCCAGGAGGGTGGCGGTGTGGGCTGTCATCGGTCGTCTAGCCTGGATGTAGCCGGGGAGCTGGCTGGCAAGAGCCGGGATGGGATGGTCTGTCCACTATAACCAAATTTCAACATCAAGAGGTCCATAAAAACGAAGGTTTACTGTATGGACTTAGTGTAATAGTTTGCATGGACCTATCTTCCTTTCAGGAAATGTCCTGGTATCGAGGACAATTAAAAACAATACAGGCAAGAGGATCAATATGGGTTTTTTCGGTTAGAAATGCAACAGTGAAAAGGCATGCTCCTGGTCTTTGTTTTGGACAAATGCGGCATTTGGAACTTTCACAATAATGCATTCCACTTTGTTGCACCATAAATATTGCAGGCTGTATTGAAGATGTGTTGTACAGGCATGCGGGTGAAAAATTTGAACAGACGTAAAACAGAGCAGTGAAAAAAGTGTGGAGAGAAAATAGACAAGTGGCCTTCTGCTCAAATCATCTGATCTGCTGCGTCAATTCATTTCTGTAAACTGCCAGTGTGGCAAAAAAAAATTGTGACCGCACTCTGAGTCGGATTGCTTGCACTAAACATTATTCCCTTGTCATACACTGTATCTCGGTACACATGGCAATGATAAACCAATACCAATACTGGTACCGAAGATAGACACAAAATGCTGGAGTAACTCAGCGAGACAGGCAGCATCTCTGGAGGGAGTAGGAATGGGTGACGTTTCAGGTCGAGACCCTTCTTCAGACCAGATTCGGTTTAAACCAGCATCTGCAGTTCCTTCCTACACACCAATACTGATGCCAATGGAAGAGGAATGATTGAATGTAACCTGGTAACGTAGACTTGAACTCTAGACAAACGTGTGTCCTGAAGGAAATGCACAAAGAGAGGCTGTACAACAAATAATTATACATCGCTATCAAAAAAGGAACAGGAATGGTTACTGTAAAGAAGAAAGGAAGCAGATCAGAAGCTGGGCAAAATTACTATATTCAATTGGAAATAGAATAAATGATGAAAAAATCTTTGGAGACAAAATTCAGGCAGATTAATAACTCGAAACTCCTATCAGGAAACTGGAGTTTTCTATAATAACTGGTTACCACAATGTATATTATTAATCTTTGTATTAACACCAAAATGCTGAAAATAAATCAAGTATATTGAAAATCTATTTTTTCCATGAATAAATTTTCTGATCACACCTATATTAGAAAGTCGCGTTGCTTTAAATCAGAAATGGCTGCAGTTATCAATCCATTCTACTTAATTAAGAGGGGAATTCTGCATAGCATATGCATCGCTCATAAGGTATGTATGGCTGTGATGCGAACAGAAGGGAATATGAACTGAAATGCCTTTTTAATGCTAGAAGATATGGAATTCCCCTCTGTGGAATATGCTTATGGGCTTTTTATTCACAAGCAGAAGAATAATATATGGAATCAAGGGATATGGAGACAAAGCAGGAACGGGGTACTGATTTAGGATGAACAGCCATGATCATATTGAATGGTGGTGCTGGCTCAAAGGGCCGAATGGCCTACTCCTGCACCAATTTTTTATGTTTCTAAGTTTCTAAACCAGATTTTCTGTCAGTGAGTGGAGTATCCTACAACTCACAGAAACACCAATGAACGAAACAAGGAAAGTAAAATTGCCCCCAAGTGTGTGCGATAGACACAAAATGCTGGAGTAACTCTGTGGGTTGGGAAGGGGTGAGCAGACCACGGAGTCAACGAGAGAGGGGTCCTTGTGGAAGACAGGGCGGCACGGTGGCTCAGCGATAGAGTTGCTGCCTGACAGCCCTTGCAGCGCCGGAGACCCCGGTTCGATCCCGACTATGGGTGCTGTCTGTAAGGAGTGTGTACGTTTTCCCCGTGACCTGCGTGGGTTTTCTCCGAGATCTTCAGTTTCCTCCCAAACTCCAAAGACGTACAGGTTTGTAGGTTAATTGGCTTGGTAAATGTAAAAATTATCCCTGGTGTGTGTAGGATGGTGTTAATGAGCGGGGATCACTGGTCGGCACGGACCCGGTGGGCCGAAGGGCCTGTTTCCGCGCTGTATCTCTAAACTAAACTAAACAGCGAGGTGTGGGGCGGGATAGAGTTGGCCAGTGGTGGTTCGTATTGTAGCTGGTGGGAAATAAGAAGGATGATGAGCTGAATGCAGATGCTGGAAGTGTAAAAGCTGAGGACGAGGGAACCCAAACCAATACATCGTCTGTCCATTCTCCCCACAGATGCTGCTTGACCCGCCGTGCTTCTCCACCACTTTCTGATTTGCTCAAGTTTCCAACGTCTGCACCTCCTTGCGTCTCCGTGGAACTCAATTCTCGTTCTTTTTGAGTGGGGAAGGCGAGAGCAGAAGTCCAGGAAAGGGAGAAAACGCGGGTAAGGGCTCCAGTATCCACAGCAGAAGGACAGCCATGTTTCCTGAAAGAGGAGGACTTTTCAGACGTCCTGGAGTGGAACACCTCAACCTGACAGCAGATGTAGCTGAAATGGAGAAAGTGGATGGCATTCTTACAAGGGACGGCACGGGAAGAAGTCTAATCAAGGTCCAGCATTACCAAGGACCAGTCACACCCCAGTCACTCCCTCTTTTCCCCTCTCCCATCAGGCAAAAGATGCAGAAGTATGAAAACGCACACCTCCAGATTCAGGGACAGTTTCATCCCGGCTGTTATCATGCGACTGAATCATCCTACCGCAACCAGAGAGAAGTGCTAAGCTACTGTCTACCTCTTTGATGACCCTCAGACTATCCTTGATCGGACAATGCTGACTTTACCTTGCACTAAACGTTATTCCCTTATCATGTATCTATGCACTGTAAATGGCTAGATTGTAATCATGTATTGTTATTCTGCTGACTGGATAGCATGCAACAGAGGCTTTTCACTGTACCTCAGTACACGTGACAATAAACTAAACTAAACTAAAAGTATCAGAAGTCGCCAGTGACAAACAATTAGTTGAACATTATCCACTGTACACATTCATCCACACATTAGGTTTCTCCGAAACTGAAAATAAGCTCGGCCAAAACACTTGCACTCATTTAATGTTAGTGAGCAAACGATCATACCTGAAAATTTGAAAGAAAAAATGATATAGTTGCGCCAACAATGGCATTATTCCAATTTTTATCCAAATGAATTAAGATTTTCACTTTTTGACATTAAGTGCCTGCAAGTTTCTACGTGATCTAAATGAAGAGTCGGGGATTCTTACCTTTGTGGTTTTGACTCTGTTGCCAGAAGCGCACATCCATCCTGAATTATCCGGTAACGTTTTGCATTCCTCTCCTTCTACACAAGGTTCCATCTCGCACCACCATTTCCCAATAACAATGGAAGCTTTGGAAAATCACAGAGCGATTTGAAAAGTGAGTGACGGAATCATTTCACAAGGAAGAATTTTACTCTCTGCAATAAGCTACACTCTCGTTTTAAACAGTCATCTTCACATAATTTTTTGAGGTGCCACAAAAAATAAATCTAATGGTGGTACAAAGGGTCATGTTGTCGACCTCCCCGTAGTGAGCCCTGTACAACTGACCTCGGTCAGGGGAACGGCAACAAACAGAGACGGCAGTTTGGCGCCAAACCCGGAGCATGCACCCTTTTTAGGGCGGGCACCTACGCATGTCGAACCGGATGGCATCACCCTGCTGCAGCTGAATTCTGCTGCCTCAAATGCAAGAAGAAGACGAAGAAGAAGAAGAAGCCAGAAAAGCATTTGAATTAAAAAAAACAATAGTGAATGTAATTCGTGTTCCCAGTTTTGCACAGTTCTGTCTCTGTTATGCTGCAAAAAAGAGAAACATTTAATCCAAAGATAGACACAAAAAGCCAGAGTAATACAGCAGGTTAGATTGGAGAAAATGAACAGGAGATGTTTCGGGTCGAGACACTTCTTCAGACATCAATGTTTAACATTTAATGCATCTGTGTGGCATAGTGGCACCGCCTTACAGTGGCAGAGATGCGGGTTCAATCCTGGCAACGGGTGCTGTTTGTACGGATTTTGTACGTTCTCCCTGTGGCCTGCGTGGGTTTTCTCCGGGTGCTCCGGTTTCCTCCCATACTCCAACTCATACAGGTTTGTAAGTTAATTGGCTTCTGAAAATTGTAAATTGTCCTAAGTGTGTGCTTCCATCATCTTATCAAATGTGAGTATACGGGTCCTTAAACATCTACCAAACAGTTCCTTCAGACAGGATCATTTGAGTTCTTTAAACCACAGAGTTAAAGTTAGCCGAGCTCATTTTCTCTACTCTTGTGTCAACAGTGTAGACTTACCTGAAGTTTATTCGGCATTAGGTAGAATTTGTACTGAGGATATTGTTTCTTAGTGAGCCACCTTAATATAGTGCGTCAAATCAATGCTAAACAATAGACTAGTGAAAGGGGGGTTTGCATATAATGTGTGTCATGTCTTACTCCCCGGGGACATGCAAAAAAAATATATAGGGCACTTCCCCATAGCCACTACTTTTAAGTAAAGTAGACAGTCCATGGTGAGGATATCAAATTACATATTCCCCATCATTGACCTGAATCTTATCTAAACTGAATTGATCAAAAAGAAGAGAAATATTTTAAAATATATTTATCCTCATCTTAATTGTCGCTCCTCTTATACCTATATTTACATCACAAACGATTGACAGTTCCAAACTTACAAAATGGAGAAAGTATTACCTCCGATGGTTAGTGCAGGACATTGACCAACATTGGCATTCCAGAGGCACCTGTATCTCTACTATCTCCTCAGTAAGTATCAGCATTTGTTCATCAATTTAGACTGTAGACTTTCGCGATACAGCGCGGAAACAGGCTCTTCGGCCCACCGGGTCCGCGCTGACCAGCGATCATCCTTTACAATTTTTACTGAAGCCAATTAACCTACAAACCTGTATGTCTTTGGAGTGTGGGAGAAAGCTGGAGCACCCGGAGAAAACCCACATGGTCACGGGGAGAACATACAAAATCAGTACAGACAGCACCCATAGTCAGGATCGAACCTGGATCCCAGGCACTGTAACACTACCGCTGCGCCACCGTACCACCCTCATCTTTCAATAAAACTGTAACTATCGTGACAGCATATATATATTTTAATCCCTTTTAACACACTGGGGTAAATTTGTTCCGATTTCAAAGGCAATGAGATGATATAAATATTTGGATTTAAACAAAGCATTCCTGAGCAAAACACAAAGTGCTGGAGGAACTCAGTGGGTCAGGCAGCATCTGTGGAGGGAATGGACTGAAGACATTTCGGGTCCGAAATCTTCTTAAGACTCCAAAACAAAAATCATCTGTAAATTTCTACGTCAGCATCTCAAGTGCAAAATGATTTTTAGTTAAAATCCTGTTTTGGAAAATGCTGGAGGCCAAGGCCATAATCCAGGCTCAACCAGACAAGAGAGTTCTGGTGCACACTATAGGCTACAGGGAGACACTAGACTGCACAACATCACTGCAGGAGTCAAGAATCAAGATTGGTTAATTGTCATACGTATCAAAAAAGGAACAATACAAATCTTATTTGCAGCAGCTTCACAGGTCTGTAGACACAGTACTCATAGGTAACATAATATCCAAAAACAGTTTAATACATTTTTAAAACAGTATTAATGCAAAACAAAACAAAAGCCTGATGTCCCTAGTGCAATCAAGAAGGTTCATTGTTCTTAGATCAGTTTTTTCGTGTTCAAGAGCCTGATGGTTGCTGGGAAGAAGCTGTTCCTGAACCTGGAGATGATGGTTTTCAGATTCCTGTACCTTCCCTTCCTGACGGCAGCAGTGAAATGAGAGTGTGGCCAAGGTGGTGTGGGTCCTCGATGATGCTGGCTGCCTGTTTGAAGTAGCACCTGCTAAAGATCCCGTCGACGTGGGGAGGTCAGTACTCTTGATGTGTCAAGCGCTTTTAGTATTCTCCATCGTTCGTGGTGTTTGAGTTGCTGAACCAGGCTCTGACGCTAACAATATTCTCTCAACCGTAAGAATTCAAGTATTCATTGACACTCGAATCTCCTCAATCTTCTGAGGAAATAGAGGCATTGATGGGCTTTGATTGCATCAATGTTCTGGGCCCAGGACAGATCTTCAGAGATATGCATGTCTAGAAATGTGAAGTTGTTGACTCTTCCCACCATTAACCCATTGATGAAGAAACATTCATGGAACTTTGGCCTCTTTTTTCTACAGTCAACAATCAGTTCCTTGGTCTTACTGGCATTGAGAGCAAGCTTGTTGTGCTGACACAATTCAATCATACAATTGATCTCCCCCTACGATACGATACAATAAAACTTTAGTCATCCCCAGAGGGATGCTCTGACCAATCCCCTGTACTATGACTCATCATTGCCCATAATGAGGATGCCTGCTAATCATGAACCCAAACTTCATGAGTTGGGGCTGTTTGCCACAGTCAACGTGCAAAAATGAACTGGAAGGACAGTGCGGCAAAACGTACAATAAACCAGCGTTACTACGGTTGCTAGACACAAAATGCTGGCGTAACTCAGCGGGACAGGCAGCATCTCTGGATCGAAGGAAAGGATGACGTTTGGGTCTTCAGACTGAATCAGGGGAGAGGGAGATACAGAGATAAGGAAATGCAAGGTGTGAAAATGAGACAAAGGGGATGGAGATCAAGGAACATGAAGAACATTGTTAGCTCGGAGAAGGTAACAACAAAGCAAACAGAGGTAAAATGTAAACCAGGACAGTCGGACTTGTTGGAGAACTGCGAAGGGGGGTGGGATGGAGAGAGAGGGAAAGCAAAGGTTACTTGAAGTTGGAGAAGTCACCTACTGTTGCTGTATGTTTGTAGTTTGTATGTTCTCACCATGACCACGTGGGTTTTCCCCAGGCGCTCCGGTTTCCTCCCACACTCCAAAGAAGTACAGGTTTGTGGGTTAATTGGCTTCGGGAAAGAATTGTAAATTGTCCCTAGTGTGAAGGATAGTGGTTAGTGTACGGGGTGATTGCTGGTTGGTGCAGACTCGGTGGGCCGAAGGGCCTGTTTCTGCACTGTGTCTCTAAACTAAAAGATCTGCAATTCCTCCCTACGCATTTTGTCTGCAAACTGCAAAATCTCCTCAAGGTATGTCTACTTTGAAGAAGTTCTCTTCTTCTATTCTTTTTCTCCAGAGATACTGCTTGACCCGCTGAGTTACTCCAGCATTTTGTTTCTATCTAGCAGCAAAACCCAACACAGTTATCAATTAGTACCCTCACTGTTGAATAAATAATTGTAGGGGACACATAATCTATCGTTAGGCATTACAATTCTCAACCGAATATACCCCATTTGTCTAAAGTGCAGACATAAAATATATTCTCTCAGCCATCCCCTTAATAACAGAATACCTGGAACCATTATGCATTTGTCTTTCATTTGTTCCCATTTGTGATTTCCTGTGGGAAATAGAAACATATCTGTTCTGTTCGAATCAGCAAGATTTTGTGAAGGATGGTGCAGAGCTAAAGGATGTCTCTGTGCCACCAGCCATTTCCAAATGACAATGAGACTAGAAAATAATGTCTTTTAAGACTCTGTGTGTGCACATGAAAGAGATGAACTTGAAAGGGGAAATGTGTTTTTTTTTTATCCAGCTGCACCTGCATTAAAATCACATTTGCCTTCTTTCAACACATGTCTTTAGGACATGGACTCCAGCAAAGTTGCAGTGTGGAGGCAATACTCTGTGGGACTGCCACAATGCTGAGGGTACCTTTGTCCTGGCCATTACATATACGGACAGGATCTCATTAAAACCCACTGACAATCTGAAAACCTATCAGATATCGAAAGGCCCAGACTGAGTGGACGTGGAAAGAGTGTCTCGAGTGATGGGAGAGTGTAGGACCAGAGGGCACAGCCTCAGAATAAAAGGATATACCTTTAGAATGAAGATGAGGAGAAATGTCTTCAGCCAGAGGGTGGTGAATCTGTAGAATTCATCGTCACAGATGGCTGTGGAGGCCAAGACATCGAGTATTTTTAAAGTGGAGATTGATAGGATATTGATTAGTAAGGGTGTCAAAGGTTCAGTTCAGTTCAATTTAATTTATTGTCACTTATTGTACAGTGCAAAGCTTTTGTTGCGTGCTAACCAGTCAGTGGGAAGGCAATACATGATCACAATCGACCCATTTACAGTATATAGATAGATACATGATAAGGGAATAGGAATAGAGATTTAATAGTGTGGAGCGACTGTAATATGAGTTTGTAGATCTGGGTTGGGCGCCATCTTGGAGGCAATCTAGAGAACATAAGATAATGATCAGAGATGTAGGGACAGATTTAGGACATTCGGCCCATCAAGTCTACTCTGCCATTCAATCATGTCTGATCTCGCTTAACGCCATTCTCCTGCCTTCTCCCCATAACCCCTGACACCCGTACTAATTAAGAGAAGGCAGGAGAATGGGGTTAAGAGAGAAAATAGATGATTGAATGGTGGAATAGACTCGATAGGCTGAATGGTCTGATTCCACTCCAAAGTCTTATGGTCTTATGAGACATACAATGAACCGCAGCAGGTCCATCCTATTAATTCTGAAGAATTAAATAGGACACCATTCAAATGGTTGTTTAAATATTATCACAGCTGAGATCTATTCTGAAATTAATTCTATCTGAGTGCTTAACCCAGCATGGCAAATGATAATAAGAGAAAACAAAACACATCAACAATAAGTTTTTAAAATCTATCATGAGGGTTGGAATGAGTTATTTTTCATCATAAGAGAGAGAGAGATGCAAACAAAATGACATCCCAAAGCAAAGTCCTAATGCAAATACATTTTACTTAACTTTGATATCCAGTAGATAATCTTTAAAATGTCTAATCAAATAAGCTCATATAATGTGTACGTGTGATATAATTTATAATGATTTGATGAGTTTTGCCACTCCAATTAATATCAAGTATTAATGTCCTTTCTCAAAGTATTCAAACATTGATTTTGGCATCTGTCCTATGTTGTGTGTTTAAGTCATTGGAATCGAGGAATTGTAATTTATTTTTGATTTGTTCTATAACAGTAGTTCCCCGGGCTCAACAATTGCAATTTTGTAATAGTTCTTTTCCTTGTCTTGCTCCACTTCCCATGACAACAAATTGCTCAGCTGAAACATAGGAATAAATAAACAGTTTGGTCTGGGAACAGCTCCATCCAAGACCGCAAGAAATTGCAGCAAATTGTGGACCAGACCATCGCACAAACCATCCTCCCTTCTAATGACTCAATTTATACCTCACGCTGCCTCGGCAAGGCCAGAAGCATAATCAAGGCCACTCCCTCTGCTCCCCTCTCCCATCAGGCAAAAGGTATAGAAGTGTGAAAACTCACACCTCCAGATTCAGGGACAGTTTCTTCCCAGCTGCTATCAGGCAACTGAATCATCCTACCACAACCAGAAAGCAGTGCTGAACTACTATCTACCACTTTGGTTACCATTGAACTATCCTTAACTGGACTTTGCTGGCTTTACCTTACACTAAACCTTATTCCATTTATCATAGAAACATAGAAAATAGGTGCAGGAGGAGGCCATTCGGCCCTTTGAGCCAGCACCACCATTCATTGCGCTCATGGCTGATCGTCCCCAATCAATAACCCGTGCCTGCCTTCTCCCCATATCCCTTGATTCCACTAGCACCGAGAGCTCTATCTAATTCTCGCTTAAATCTATCCAGTGATTTGGCCTCCACTGCCCTCTGTGGCAGGGAATTCCACAATTGGCAGGGAATTCCACAAATGTATCTATAAACTTTAAATGGCTCGATTGTAACTATGTATTGTCTTTCTGCTGACTGGATAGCATGCAACGAAAACTTCTCACTGTACCTAGTTTCACATGACACTAATATACTAAACTAAACTGAACTGAACTAAGCTAAACTAAAGAACCAAAGTTGCAGGCAGCATAGGGAGATAGGTGAATATGTGCTACTTAAAGATATCAGACAAGATATTCTTATCAGCCTTTCTTCTATGAAGATGTAATTAAATTCGTAATATTCCAAATTAAGAGGACAAAAGTTCTCAGACATTCATTTATTTTAAGCTGGGGGATTTGAGAAGGAGCTGCAGTCAGAACTAAGTGACTTGACTTTCAAGAGAAAATAAATGAGTATGTGCACGCTGTACGGCGTAGATGACCCTTAGATTAGCTACTGGTTTAAAGCCCAATCACGCTGAATAGACTGTGCCATCTCACTTCCACCTTTCATTAGGCCGACATTGGCTGCTGGCCAATGGGATTTTGAACATGGGGATTTCGGAGGTCATCGCCTGTAAGATTAGTTGGCGTCAATCCCCAGAGTAATGTGCAGCTCGCGGCTCAGAACACAAAAGCAACACGTTCTCGATATAACAGCCGCTCCTGATCGAGCAGAGGCAGAGGCAGAGCGCTCAGAATCAACGATTCTGATTACAATGGCCCATCTCCTTTATCATCCTTACGTTTCTGCATCTCTTTCATTCATTTGTTCTATATCTCTTTATATCACTGTCTATATCTCTAATATAGAGATATAGACAGTTTCACTGCGACGTCACATGTGATTATAAAGTTAACAATTCAATTTTGATTAATTAAACAAATTGTGCCTGTTTATCACAATGCAGGCAGCACACCTGCTAATTTTAATGATGTCAGTCTGCAGCCACTATTAATCAGTCTGTGGGTTGACTGATTGCATCAGCAGAGGGCCAGTGTTGTGAGTAGCTCTCTCCAGTTGGAGCCAATAGTTCTGCTGAAAGGCAAACTGCATTTATGTCATTAAACTGGAGAGAGTGCAGAGAATGTCATTAAATCGCAAAGAATGCAGAGAAGTCACGAGGCAGCTTCATATGACCTTGACTTGGCCGCATTTGGAGTATTGTGTGTGCTTCTGTTCATCCCATGGAGAGGGGAAAGATTTAATAAGAACCTGAGGGGTAGCGTTTTCACACAAAGGGTGGAGGGTGTATGGAACAAGCTGCCAGAGGAGGTAGTTGAGGCAGGGACAATGTTTAAGAAACAATTAAGACAGGTACATGGATAGGACAGGTTTGGACGGATATGGAGCAAACCCGAGCGGGTGGGACTAGTGTAGATGGGATGTGTTGGCCGGCGTGGGCAAGTTGGGCATGTTTCCATGCTGCATCACTCTATGGTTACAAAATTAATAGGAAATGAAAGATGAAATGTGAACGGTGATGAGGATTCTTGATCACACACAGTCAAGCATATGCAGCCACTATCTCACAGGTTTATTTTATTTATGTAGTTTTTAGGACATTGATATGGGTGGGAAAGCAAACATTTATCCCCACTCTCCAAATATCTGCTGAATTGAATGGTTACTGGGCTGTCTGAGAGAGGAATAAAGTGTCAAGTACATCGGTAGCCTGGAATCACAAACAGGCAGTTCTGAATAAAGATGGCAGATTTCATTCCCTGAAGTATATTAGTGAAGCAGATAGGTTTTTACGAGTATTCTGGCTGCTTCGTGGTAACCCTGACTGACAATTTTAATGCAGCATCTTCCAGGGAAGATAGCACAGAGGTGGTATGTATAGGGGATAAGTCAGTGAATGCAAATGGTCCCACAGACGGATGCCTGATTCATTAGGAAGCTGCCAGAGAAATTGACTCCATTGTCAAAGAACACGGAGAACTCTAACACCAATTTGGCATGTGCACGTAGGAATTCAGCCAACTTTCCAAACTATCTTTTACCTAACTTTAATATATTGCCTGGCCCTCGGTGTTATCGTTTAACCTGCCGTATAAGCGCGGCACGGTGGCGCAGCGGTAGGGTTTCCGCCTTACAGCGCCAGAGATCCGCTGTACGTTCTCCCCGTGATCTGCATGGGTTTTTTCCGGGATCTCCGGTTTCCTCCCACACTCCAAAGACATACAGTTTTGTAGGTTCATTGGCTTGGTGTAATTGTAAGTGCGTGTAGGGGATCATTGGTCGGCACAGACTGAGTGGGCCGAAGGGCCTGTTTCCATGCTGTATCTTTTAACTAAACTAAACTAATTGAGCTATCCAACCTAAGTTCATTATCAAGAGTTAGTGGAACAATGACATTCTGATTTGCAGCAGCATTACAGCACAATACACCTAGATAATCTATATAAAACAAAAAAAATCAATATTAATAACCCCAATGTGAATAATACTAGTGCAAAAAAGCCCAAAGTCCATAGTACAACCAAAGACCGTCCATAGTTCATAGTTGAGGTTAGTATTGAGCAGTTTAGTTTTGTTTAGAGATACAGCACAGAAACAGGCGCATCGTCCCACTGAGTCCGCGCCGACCAGCGATCCCTGCACACTAACACTATCCTACACCCACTAGGGACAATTTACAATTTTACCAAGCCAAATAACCTACAAACCTGTATGTCTTTGGAATGTGGGAGGAAACCGGAGCACCCGGAGAAAACCCACGCAGGTCACGAGGAGAATGTACAAACACCGTACAGACAGCGAGAGGCCATAGTCAGGATCGAAGTCTCTGGCACTGTAAGGCAGCAACTCTACCGCTGCGCCACCATGCCGCACTGCACGTGTAGTATTCAAGACCCTAATAAATGTTGCAAAGAGGCTATTCTTGATCCTGATGATTCCTGTTATGAAAGAATAGTTTTAGGCCTTGCAGATTCAGATGGCTGTAAATTTGGGTGTGCATGAGGATGCGTAATTTCACCAGTCCAGATTCCACCTTTCAGTGTGGTTTTCGGATCACTGAGGCACACAAGGAAACTGGCCCTTCAGCCCAACAAGTCCATGCCACCCATTCACACCAGTTCTACAATCCCACCTTCACATCCACTCCCTTCACACTGAGGGCAGCTTTTTTTTACAGCGGCCAATTAACCGACAAAACTGCACATCTGCGCGATGCAGGAGGAAACCGAAGCCCCCAGAGAAAACCGACGTGGTCCAAGGAAGAGCAGGGAAACTCCACACAGACAGCAACCGAGTTCGGTACAGATCCTGGGTCTCTGGTGCTGTGAGGCCATTGTGCCACCCTGTATTAAATATGTGATAATTAAAGAAAAATGTCACAACCTTCTGACTTAGGAATAAAATTCACACATTTGCGCTATCTGTACACATTTTCTAAAGCTGCAATGAACTTTCTAATAATTTTAACTGCACAGTTATTTACCCTGTTCCTTTATGTTAAGATTCGTAGTCAAGCTGCCTAGCCCTATAAAACTGAAGCTATAAATGGAAAATTTGACAGACAAATAAATCTCGTGATTAATATCCTCATCTTAATGCTTGTTTGGTTTCTTTTGCCACAAAATATATCATATATCAAAAGGTTTAGTAAAAAAAAATCAATTTGAAATTCTTTGGAAAGATGACATGTTATTCCTTTGCACTATGAATTTAAATACAGTATTGATCATTTTATTTTCAAAGGATCCCTGCTTCTGTAAATTCAGGTTAATGGCTCTGAGAAATGAAAAGTTTAGTTATACAACTAGTGTACACTGATTTCTGTTTGAATCACACATTTTATAGATCATGATTTCTAGCAATGAGAAAATTCACATGACCCACCAAGCATTAAAGATGATTGGGGAACTCAGCAGGTCAGACTGCCTCTCTGGAGAACATGGATAGGTGAGGTTTTGGGCCGAGACCGTTCTTCAGGTAACAGGTTCAGTCCATCGAGGGTACACAAAAAGCTGGAGAAACTCAGCGGGTGCAGCAGCACCTAAGGAGCGAAGGAGATAGGCGACGTTTCGGGTCGAGACCCTTCGACCCGAAACGTCGCCTATCTCCTTCGCTCCTTAGATGCTGCTGCCCCCGCTGAGTTTCTCCAGCTTTTTGTGTACCCTCGATTCTCCAGCATCTGCAGTTCCTTCTTTAACAGGTTCAATCCTTCCCCTCTTTCTCCCTCCCCGAAGACTGAAGAAGAATCCCAACCTGAAACGTCATCTACCCAATGAGGCGGAAGGGTAGATCAGCCATGATTGAATGGCGGAGTAGACCTGAAGGGCCAAATGGCCTAATTCTGCTCCTAGAACCTATGAACTTACAAGGGTCCTGACCACTATACCTCGCCTATCCATGTTCTCCAGAGATGCTGCCTGACCCGCTGAGTTACTCCAGCACTTCATGTCTCTGATTGCTTAGGATTTTGGCCTGGGAGAGGCCACTGACATTCTTCATCCTTCGAGTAAACTTGCAGAGACATAATTGATGGTGTTGTTCCAGTACTTTAAAAAGCCTGCTGCAGATACTCTAAGTATAAGAAATATATTGGAGAGCAGGCCCCACTGTTGTGATGAACCTTTCTACTGGGGAACAGTGTAGTGCAGTGGGAGCAGGTTGCTGGAAAACCTTGTTGTTGTGGATCATAAGGTCATAACCCATGTGATAGGAGCAGAATTAAGCCATTCGGCCCAACAAGTCCTCTCCGCCATTCATTCATGGCTGATCTATCTCTCCCTCCTAACCCCATTCTCCAGCCTTCTCCCCATAACCCCTGTACTAACCAAGAATCTATCTATCTCTGCCTTATAAATATCCACTGACTTGGCCTCCACAGCCTTCTGTGGCAAAGAATTCCACAGATTCACCACCCTCTGACTAAAGACATTTCTCCCCATCTCTTTCCTAAAAGAACGTCCTTTAATTCTGAGGCTATGGCCTCTAGTCCTAGACTCTCCAACTAGTGGAAACATCCTCTCCACATCCACTCTATCCAAGCCTTTCACTATTCTGTAAGTTTCAAGTGTTGAGTTTAAGGCTCATGTTCTCATAAGCGTCACTGATAGCTGGTATAACATTGCTCCTTTACTGAGATTCAGGCGGTTTTGGTTCTCAAGTGTAATTGCCATAAACCAGACAGCTTTCTATCAATTCTCATAATTACCTTTACTCTTGCGGAATGGACGCCTTCAAATCATAGTGTTAAAGAAGGAACTGCAGATGCTGGAGAATCGAGGGTTACACAAAAAGCTGGAGAAACTCAGCGGGTGCAGCAGCATCTAAGGAGTGAAGGAGATAGGCGACGTTTCGGGTCGAGACCCTTCTTCAGACTGGTCAGGGATCAGGGAAACGAGAGATATAAACAGTGATATGGGGAGATCACCACACCAGAAACAGCTTATAATGGCCTGCTTTCCTTATCACCAATACTTTTTTGCATATCTTTCACTCATTGTTCTTGCTTTATCTCTCCATATCACTGTTTATATCTCTCGTTTCCCTGATCCCTGACCAGTCTGAAGAAGGGTCTCGACCCGAAACGTCGCCTATCTCCTTCACTCCTTAGATGCTGCTGCACCCGCTGAGTTTCTCCAGCTTTTTGTGTAGCCTTCAAATCATAACTGTGCTCGGAGGTATTTCAGCCTTGTATCTTTTACACAAAACTTAACATTTTAAATATCTTAAATATGTCCCAGACAGAACAATGAACTTCTTATTTGTAGCAGCACAACAGAACATGTAAACATAGTAACTGTTATCAGGCAACTGAATCATCCTACCACAACCAGAGAGCAGTGCTGAACTGCTATCTACCTGTTTGGTGACCCTCGGACTATCCTTGATCGGACTTTGCTGGCTTTACCTTGCACTCAACAATATTCCCTTATTATGTATTTATACACTGTAAATGGATCGACTGTAATCATGTGTTAAAGAAGGAACTGCAGATGCTGGAGAATCGAGGGTTACACAAAAAGCTGGAGAAACTCAGCGGGTGCAGCAGCATCTAAGGAGCGAAGGAGATAGGCGACGTTTCGGGTCGAGACCCTTCTTCAGACTCGTAATCATGTATTGTCTTTCTGCTGACTGGTTAGCACGCAACAAAAGCTTTTCACTGTACGTCGGTACACGTGACAATAAACTAAACTGAACTGCAATGTTGGGCTGAAGGGCCAGTTTCCTTGTGTGCCTCAGTGATCCGAAAACCACACTGAAAACAGCTTCAGGCATGAAATACAAACAGGCGGCACGGTGTCGCAGCGCTAGAGTTGCTGCCTTACAGCGCTTGCAGCGCCGGAGACCCAGGTTCGATCCCGGCTACGGGTGGTGTCTGTACGGAGTTTGTTCGTTCTCCCCGTGACCTGCGTGGGTTTTCTCCGAGATCTTCGGTGTCCTCCTGCACTTCAAAGACGTACAGGTATGCAGGTATATTGGCTTGGTGTGTGTAAAGATTTTCCCCAGTGTGTGTAGGATAGTGTTAATGTGCGTGGATCGCTGGTCGATGCGGACCCAGTGGGCTGAAGGGCCTGTTTCCGCTCTGTATCTCTAAACTAAACTAAACTAAATGATAGAGCATTATGCGGCACATCAGCTGAGCTTGCCTACAAGCCCTGCTGAGGGAAATGAGGCTCAAAACTATTGCCAGGAAACACAATCCATCCTGCAGAGTATTGATTACATTTGTAAAACGCTCCTCGCTCCACTGAAGCACAAAATGGGCAGAGGATGCTATGGTTTAGGGCTTTCCTTGCATATATGCTCCCTTGGCACCATTCCAACATTGCAGTTTGGAGAGCGTACAGTGGCTGCAGCGACTGATGGCCTTCATCAGTCAGAGTATTGAGTATAGAAGTCGGGAGGTCATGTTACAGTTGTATAAGACGTTGGTGAGGCCCCATTTAGTGTAGTGTGTTCAGTTCTGGGCACCATGTTGTATGAAAGATGTTGTCCAGCTGGAAAGAGTGCAGAGAAGGTTTACGAGGATGTTGCCAGGACTCAAGGGCCTGAGCTACAGGCAGAGGTTGAGCAGGCTAGGACCCCTCATCCTTCATGGAGCTCAGGAGGATGAGGAGTAATCTTATAGAGGTGTATAAATCCATGAGAGGAATAGATCAGGTAGATACACAGAGACTCTTGCCCAGAGTCGGGCAATCGAGAACCAGAGCACGTAGTTTAAGGTGAGGGGAGGAAAGATTTAATAGGAATCTCTGGAGAAAAACTGTGGCAGATGTTTTGCAACAGAAAATAATGTATTTCCCAATAAATATATGAAGTATGTGTATGCTCTTCTCTTTCCTGTGATGCTTTACCAAGAGAAAGATTGGGAGATGGGTTAATTTTTCATCTTGGGCTTGCGGA
This sequence comes from Raja brachyura, assembly GCA_963514005.1. Next base: position 45,209,870 of record OY740796.1, read on the forward strand.
ATACTTGGGGTTGTCTAGAAGGTTGTTTTGTACCCTGTATTATTTTTTTTCCCTTCATGGACTGCAAAAACAAGGAATAGAAAACAGTGTGACCGCAGTGTTTTGTTTTATTTTTATTTTTTGAGATACAGTGTGGACGCAGGCCCTAAGAACCACCGAGTCGGTGCCGACCTGTGATCAGCCATGCACTAGTTCTGCACACTAGGGACAATTTAAGCCACTTAACCTATAGACAAGCACGCCTTTGGAATATAGGAGAAACCGGAGAAAACCCATGCGATCACCGGGAGAACGTGCAAACTCCGTAGAGACTGCACCCGTCGTCATGATCGAACCCCGACAGACACAACACTGGTCAGTTCCGTGTCCTTATGCAGGTGTGAGATTTTGGTGTGCCTCACCTTACAGCTGGTGTCTTACAGCGCCAGGGACCCGGGTTCGATCCTGATTACACGTGCTGTCTGTATGGAGTTTGCACTTTCTCCCCGTGACCTGTTTAATTTTCCTGAATGTTGTAATCGAAATTTAAAAAATACCAAAATTGCACAATACTTTGCGACATTCTGTAAATATGATTGATGCAAAAAAAAAATTTTTGGTTTTCCCCAGTTAATGCAACATGTATGATCGATTATTACTGGCTTGGACAAATGCTACACTGCAAACATTAAATGTACAAATGAGTTTATTTTAGTTTAGCGATACGACGTGGAAACAGGCCCACGTGTCCACACCGACCAATGTACACTAGTACAATGTACAATGTACACCTGTACACTAGTTCTATCATTCACACTGTTTGCACTAGGGACGATTTACAGAGGCCAATTCAGCGACAAATCTACACGTCTGTGGAATGTGGGAGGAAACCAGGGTAGCCGGGGAAACTGGTACCTTACAGCCGGTGCCGTACAACGCCAGAGACCTGGGATCAACCCAGACTACGGGTGCTGTCTGTCCGGAGTTTGTACGTGGGTTTTCTCCGGGTGTTCCGGTTTCCTCCCACATTCCAAAGGGCTGCGGATTTATCTACTAATTGGCTTCTGTAAATTGGCCCTTAATGTGTAGGAAGCGAAACTGTCACAACATAGAACTAGTGTACGGGTGATCGATGGTCGGCGTGGACATGGTGGGCTGAAGGGCCTGCTTAAAAGCTGGATTTTTAAACTGAAATTGCATTTTAGAATGGGCACTGTAAATGGCTCTTGAAAAGTTTAGCGAGCAGTGGATGATGTATACACGTCAGAAAAAAAAATTCCTTTCAAGAATCCAGTAATAACATCTTGATTGCATTAACAACATAAATAAATTATTTCCCAGTATGGTATAATTTTTAAAAAGCCAGGTAATTACTTTAACTTTCCATTGTGTTCTATTGATTAATTATAATACAAATTAACAAGTTAGAGTAATTATGTTTAAAACATAATGTTATTTCACTACAGCTAATTTACTGTTAGGAGTAATTCATAGATCACTGCGGTTCACAATGCTTTATGTCCCAGCATAAGGCTGACACGCTAATGTACTTCTTGCTAAAACATGAAATATTTTTCACAGCAAGCTGCCAATAAAGGCTCTCTCCGTCACATTGTATTTTGACAAATCTCTCACTTAATGCAACTAATGCAACACTGGGTATCATTTTCAGAACCACTTTTCTTCCTTTGTGATGAGCGATGCATTTCAACATTTCGATATGGCGATGAATAGAAAGACAAAATACTGTGTTGGAAATACAAACAAAAAATCTCGGAAATACGCAGCAGGAAAGGCTGGGAAGAAAAGGCTGCTAATGTTGCAGGTTTAGTTTAGTTTAGTTTAGTTCATAAGTTCTAGGAGCAGAATTGGGCCATTCGGCCCATCAAGTCCACTCAGCCATTCGATCATGGCTGATATATCTTTCCCACCGAGCCCCATTCTCCTGTCTTCTCCCCATAATCCCTGACACGGCGGTGCAGCGGTAGAGTTGCTATCTCACAGCACCAGAGACCTGGGTTCGATCCTGACTATGGGTGCTGTTTGCACGGAGTTTGTACGTTCTCCCGTGACCTGCGTGGGTTTTGCCCAGGAGCTCCGGATTCCTCCCACACTCCAAAGATGTGCAGGTTTTTAGGTTAATTGGCTTGGTTAAATTGTAAATTGTAGGATAGTGTTAGTGTTTGGGGATCGCTGATAGGCCTGGACTCGGTGGGCCAAAGGGCCTGTTTCTGCGCTGTTTCTCTAAAAAAAAAACTAAAACTTTAAACCCTTATTAATCAAGTTCAGTTTATTATTGTCACCGTTTTGCATGGTGCAGCGGCCAAAGATAGACAATTCCAAGGGTTTGCTGCCAAGTAAGTGAAGCCAATATTCCTCATCTCTGTTCTAAATGGCCTCACGCTTACTTTGAGATTTGTGATCCTTGAATCTATATTCTTTCACCTGCAGAGATATTCTCTTTGCATTCATTCTGTTAAGCCTTTGAAGATATTTTTTTTGCATTTCAATGTCACCTTATATTCTTCTCAACTGTAGAGAAATGAGGCCTAGCCTACACAATCTCTTGTAATGAAACACATCAAGCCAGACACCCATCTGAGTAATTTTGATGGCATTCGCTGTAAAGTTAGTATAGGCTTTCAAACCTACACACCATACTCCATGTGTGATCTCACTGAGATCTTGTCAAATTGTGACGGCATGGAGAGACTGCTGACCGGAGGGAGTAAACCCCACCGGGGCTGGCATGGGCATGGCCTAGCTCCTCATGCCAGCAGGATCCATCGCTAATCAGTGCTTTGGATCCACCCTTATATTGCTACGGAAGGAATCGACTATGAATAAGACAGCTAGCGCAGCAATTGACAGAGCAGCAGCACCGGCAGGACATAAGCTACGAAGCTGCATCTGTGGCTGAGAAAAGATAACATCAGAGAAGGGTCTCAGGTTCCACCAGGGCAGGGAAAAGTGCCTGAGAGAGTTTGGTGTGGGGCCTTGCATTGACCATTAAGGGCCTGTCCCACCAGCATGCAACTCTATGCAATTAGCGCGACCTAACGTGGTCGCTTGAGCCATCCGGCGTCGCGGGGCCGATCCCACTTCGATCGCCGGAGCCGTGCGGAATTGTGCGGAGTTCGTCCCGCGTTCGTCCCGACACCGCGCGGGGCTCCGAAAAACCGACTATGTCCAAATATTCCGCGCGGCAACGACTTGTCGGCTGGCAGTCGCCTTGACATTTACACACCGCCCCGACATTGTGCCTCCATGAACCTATTTGTAAGTGCCTCCGTGACCCTCTATGTGTGTGGCTCCGTGGCCCTGTGTGTGTGTGTGCCTCGGTGCCCCTCTCTGTGTGCCCCTCTCTGTCCTTGCGAACTTACCTTAGACTTCGCTCCAAGTTCGCCTCACTTTGCGCCGCGTTGCGCCACTCACCCGACCTCCGCGCGGCCCCTACTGCCGGTTTGGTTGCGCTTGCCGCATGCAGGCGCATGCTGGTGGGAACGGCCCTGTACAGGGGATCACCCGACCTCCGCGCGGCCCTCGCTTTTCGTTTGATCGCGTTCATCGCATAGAGTTGCATGCTGGTGGGACAGGCCCTTTACTTTCTAAGAGGCAGGCCAAATCAGTCGAGTGAGGCCCAGTGGCAGGTTAATCACCAGTCCACAGGGTATCAGCACCCCAGGCAAAGCTCAACCAAGTACTGTCCCACCAACGGACACGAGACCAGAGCCCATCCAGCTATAGTCAGTGGCAGAGAGGAAGATGGAAGGGAAAAAAGCTGAATGGAGCCGTCACTGGCTGTGGCTGAAGAGAAAAGATGCTGTCCGGGCTGCCACGTGGCCATCTAGAGGCTAACAATAAGACACACACCCAGGGCTGATCACCCTGAGGTGGGCCTGCCTCCACTGAGGGTGTCTTGTGATAAAAGGCCGAAACACCCAGTGACGTTGAGGTACACAACTGAAGATGTGTCTGATTGGTCGCAAAATCACCTGATGGTCATCCCCAAGAATACCAAATGTCAACTGTAGTGAAAAAAACTTAAGGATTGTAACATCCAGTCCTACTAATCAATCAGTAGTAAGATATCCCTATTCTAATACATAGTCATAGAGCCATATCGACATGCAGTGTGGAAACAGGCCCTTCAGCCCAACTTGCCCACGCCAACCACAGGCTCCATCTATATCCCGGCTTGCTCGCATTTGGTTCATATCACTCTAAACCTGCCCTATCCATGTACCTGTTTAAATGTTTCTTAAACATTGCCATAGTCTCTGCCTTAACTACCTCCTCTGGCAGCTTGTTCCATACACCCACCCCACTTTGTGTGAAAACGTTACCCCTCAGGTTCCTATTAAATCTTTCTCCCCTCTCCTTAAACCTATATCCTCTTGTTCTCGATTCCCCTACTCTGGTTTACCCGATCTATTCCTCTTGTGATTTTGTACACCATTATATAACAACTCCTTCAATAAAGCTCAAAATATAGAACATAGAACATAGAACAGTATAACACAGGATACCATTTCCCATCCCAATTAACTTGCTGTTTCTGCATTTTAATTTATCGTAACCTGAGCACAAGAATACATTGATCGTTTCAAACATCAACATTTTTCAATCTCTTACCATTTAAAATACACTCAGCATTTTCATTTATTTTCACTAAGGTGCGCACACAGCTATTATGTCTCTGCATCAATAAAGAAGGTTCTTTGGGCAGGAGCTAGTGCTGGGGCTCAAGTTACAATTTGGCCAAGTTGGATAATTCTATTGCAATACAAAGGAACTGTGGATAGACAAAAATGCAGGAGAAACTCAGCGGGTGAGGAAATAGGCAACGTTTCAGTTCTAAACCCTTCTTCTTGACTCAAAACTATTTCCTTCGCTCCATAGATGCTGCCTCACCCGCTGAGTTTCTCCAGCATTTTTGTCTACCTTCAGTTTTCCAACATCTGCAGTTCCTTCTTAAACAAGAAACTGTTGTAGCAAAGACAGACACGATAGTGTCTGGAGTGGCTCAGCGGGTCTGGCAGCTACTCTGGAGAAAATGGATAGGTGGCAATAGACAATAGGTGCAAGAGTAGGCCATTCAGCCCTTCGAGCCAGCACCGCCATTCGCTGTGATCATGGCTGATCATCCATAATCAGTACCCCATTCCTGCCTTTTCCCCATATCCCTTGACTCCGCTATCTTTAAGAGCTCTATCCAACTCTCTCTTGAAAGCATCCAGAGAATTGGCCTCCACTGCCTTCTGAGGCAGAGTATTCCACAGATTCACAACTCTCTGGGTGAAAACGTTTTTCCTCATCTCAGTTCTAAATGGCCTAACCCTTATTCTTCAACTGTGGCCCCTGGTTCTGGACTCCCCCAACATCAGGAACACGTTTCCTGCCTCTAGTGTGCCCAATCCCTTAATAATTTTATATGTTTCAATATGATCCCCTCTCATCCTTCTGCCGTTTTGGGTCGGGACACCTTCTTCAGACATTCAATTATATTGACCTGTATCTGAATTTATCTGAGTAATGCGTGATTGTAGATCCACTTCTGCGATTAGCACACAAATGGCTTGGGTGCCATCATGGATCCAATCATAGAGCCGTACAGTGTGGAAACAGACCCATCAGCTCAACTTGCCCGCACCAGCCAACATGCCCCATCTACACTAGTCCTACCTGCCTTGCGTTTGGCTTATATCTCTCTAAACCTATCCTACCCATGTACCAGTCCAAACGCTTCTTAAATCTTGCAACACCCCCTGCCTCAACTTCCATACACCCATCACCCTTTGTGTGAAAAAGTTACCCCACAGATTCGTATAAAATATTTTCCCCTTCACTTTAAATGTTTGCTCTCTGGATCTCGATTCCCTTACTCTGGGCAAGAGTCGCTGTAGGTCTACTCGATCTATTCCTCTCATGATTTTATACACAATCTTGGATCCAATTTGCCTTGGATATGAAACGGCTTCAGCGATTACTTGCTCTTTAATAATTGCTGGGTGAAGCTACACATTAAGGTTAGTAGCTAGAATTACACTACGATCTCCACAACCCAAACAGTCTCCAACATCTCACAGTATTTCCGTCAGATGTACCTGATTAGATTGCCTCCTCTGTGCTGGTACATCCAGACCAATTTGTTCCCCTGAACATACAAAGCTAAAGATAGACACAAAAAGCTGGATGAGCTCGTTGGGACAGGCAGCATCTCTGGAGAGAAGGAATGGGTGATGTTTTGGGTTGGGACCCTTCTTCAGACCAGTTAGGGATAAAGGAAACGATATAGACAATGATGTAGGGAGATATAGAACAATGAATGAAAATATGCAAAAAAAGTAATGATGATAAAGGATACAGGCCACTGTTAGCTGTTTGTTGGATGAAAACGAGAAGTTGGTGCGACTTTGGTGGGGGAAGGAGAGAGAGAGAGGGAATGCCGGGGTTACTTGAAGTTAGAGAAACCAATATTCAACCACCTGCCCAAGCAAAATATTAGATGCTGCTCCTCCAATTTGCGTTTAGCCTCACTCTGACAATGGAGGAGACCGAGGACAAAAAGGTCAGTGTGGGAATGTGAAGGAGAATTAAAGTGTTTAGCAACCGGGAGATCAGGTAGGTTCAGGCGGACTGAGCGAAGGTGTTCAACGAAACGATCGTCCAGTCCGCAAAGCTATATCCTCTATTTTATCACAACATGGCAGGTAGTAACGTGCAAATGTTTGCCATCGGTGGAAAAACCATTTGTCAGTTGTTACATTTAAAAATTAAAAAGGCCTGCTTTTAGTGCGGGTGGCAGGGTTACAAGTCTGTTGCGGCTCCAATAACCTGTGCTGTTTGTCACAGCTTATTGGAGCTTATTGGAACGGAAGAAGGACAAGAGGCCGACCAAAACTCACATGGAGGTGAACATTCCAGAAGGATTTGGAAGCCCGGGACGCAAGCCTATCGAGGGTGGAAGGCGTGAAGCACATGACCGAACAGGATGGCAAAAAGTTGCTGCTCAATGCACTCAACAGTGTGGGAAAAACTAGGTCTAAGAAAATAATGGGGTAAATGGGAGCTCAGGACCGCAGTCCAGTTGGTGATAGGATGGTTCAGTTGCCTGCTAACAGCTGGGTAGAAACTGTCCCTGAATCTGGAGGTGTGCGTTTTTACACTTCTGCACCTCTTGCCTAATGGGGGAGAGGAGAGAATGACTGGGGTGTGAGATTGGTCCTTGATGCTCTATGCTCTAAACCTATGTTATAGAAACATAGAAATTAGGTGCAGGAGTAGGCCATTCGGCCCTTCGAGCCTGTACCGCCATTCAATATGATCATGGCTGATCATCCAACTCAGTATCCCGTACCTGCCTTCTCTCCATACCCTCTGATCCCATTAGCCACAAGGGCCACATCTAACTCCCTCTTAAATATAGCCAATGAACTGGCCTCAACTACCTTCTGTGGCAGAGAGTTCCAGAGACCCACCACTCTCGATTTATAAACATCTTTGCTATGGGCATAAGTTTTTGATTTTCTATCCCATCTACTGTATGACTTTCATAATTTTGTATCCCTCTCCCAGCCTTCCCTCCATCTACCCCTGATCTACTCTTCTGGATAGAAAACAAAGCTAGCCTGTCTAGTCTCTCCTCATAACTGAAACATAAAGTACCATCCACTCAATGTCCTGGTGAAAAGGAAGACACAAGGAAATGCAGATGCTGCTTTACAAAATAAGGCACAAAGTGCTGGAGTATCTCAGTGGGTCAGGCAGCGCCTCTGGAGAACATGGACTGACAATGTTTTGGGTCGGGACCCTTCTTCAGACTCCTAGTGAATCTGCTCTGTACCCTCTCAGTTTTAGTTAGGTATAGAGATGCAGCGCGAAAACTGGCCATTCGGCCCACCGAGTCCCCACCGACCAGCGATCCCCGCACATTAACACTACCCTACACACACCAGGGACAATTTTACATTTACACCAAGCCAATTAACCTACAAACCTGTACGTCTTTGGAGTGTAGGAGGAAAACAAAGACCTCGCAGGTCACGGGGAGAATGTACAAACTCCGTATAGACAAGCATCCATCATCAGGATCGAACCCGGGTCTCTGACGCTGTAAGGCAGTAGCTCTACGCTGCGCCACCATGCCTCCCCAATGCGTTTCTCTACGACAGGCAGTATCTTTGTGAATATGCATTGATGCTGGCAAAAGCCTCAGTGTTCAATGTGCCTATTCTTTAAGTAAAAATTGAAAAAAGACATCCCGGATACTTTACTCAGACATATTTCCCATTATGTAGATATTAATGGGCACATACTACGATATGAGAAGTACTGTTCTCAAGATTTAATGTGAAAAGGTCTAGTGAATTCCATCAGATATGCCAGCACAATGACTTTTCTGAAATTGTAAGAAATCAGAATGATAAAATGATGCCATTTACTTTATTATGGAAGTATAAAATAGAATTTTCTCTAATATTTGTTAATCTGTAACATTAGAGCTTTTGCAGATGGATTCATCTAATTCTTTTGAAAAATCCATTCTTGCCAATTACCCCCAAGCTAGAAATCTTATTTAGCATTCATTACGATTGTACAGGATGTCAGTGAGGCTGCAACCAGAATACTGTGTGCAGTTTAGGTCACTTTACGGAATAAGATACTAGCATTTGAGGCAGACCTGATGAAAATCACCAGGTTACTAGCTATGATGAGAAGGTTCCTCTGTGATAAATGGCTAAAGACGCTGCACCAGTAATAATAATCCTCTTATTGAAGCATGAAATGAAACATATAAGATCCTGAGGGGTCACGATAGAGTAGATGTTAAGATGTGTCCATTAGTGATGGAGTCTCTGTCGAGGAAACCTTGCAGCGAGTGAAGGGAGGGGGGGGACAATTTAAAATGAGATGGTTGGGATTTTCTTCTCACAGAAGATGGCAAAACTCTGAAATTCTCGAGCCCAGAGGGTTGCCTCGGATAAATCATCCGAGCTATTTAACACGGAAAGAGGGGGACAATTTTGAAAGATCAGGGAGTTGAGGGCAGACAAGAGGAGCAGATCCCTGGGACAGATTAGCCACAGACACAGGGCAGAGTTTAGACAATAGACAATAGACAATAGGTGCAGGAGTAGGCCATTCGACCCTTCGAACTAGCACCGCCATTCACTATGATCATGGCTGATCATCCACAATCAGTACCCCATTCCTGCCTTCTCCCCATATGCCTTGACTCTGCTATCGTTAAGAGTTTAGTTTGGAGATAGAGCGTGGAAACAGGCCCTTCGGTCGACCGAGTCCACGTCGACCAGCGATCACCCCGTACACTAACATTAACCCACACACACAAGGGACAATTTACTATTTTACCGAAGCCAATTTTACCGAAGCTACAAACCTGCACGTCTTTGGAGCGTAGCAAGACAGCCGAACAGCTGGAGAAAACCCACGCGGTTACAGGGAGAACGTACAAACTGCGTACAGGATCGAACCAGGGTCTCTGGTGCTGCAGCTCTAGCACTGCATCCTTGTTGTTGTGCCAGGCAGTCTACTCTGGCTTCTATTCCCCCCCACCCACCCACCAAGTACTTTTGTTTGTGTGTAGATAGAGGCATCAATGTTTGTTATGGTTGACAAGACAAGGGGTTATTTATTGAGAAATAAACAATATTTTCTAGACATATTATAAAGTACACTAATCCCGAGGTCAAATAAGTTGGAATGCTCCTGTCCATTAATTTGGCAAAGATCTGGAAATAATGGGTTCTAATAGGTACAGTTGATACAGTGGTAAGAAATATCCTTAATATAGGTTGGAAACACTCATTGGAACACTCTTGATACGGTGCCCAACCCAAAACATCATCCATCCATCAAGTCAGTGGATATTTTGAAGGCAGGGATAGATAGATTCTTGATTAGTACAGGTGTCAGGGGTTATGGGGAGAAAGCAGGAGAATGGGGTTAGGAGGGAGAGATAGATCAGCCATGATTGAATGGCGGAGTAGACTTGATGGCCGAATTGCCTACTTCTACTCCTATCCCTTCTGACCTTATGACCATCCATGTCCCTCCAGAGATGCTGCCTGACCCGTTGAGTTACTCCAGCACTTTGTGCTCTACGCACATCTCCAGCATCTGCAGTTCCTTGCCACTTTTGGCAACACAATGGGTTCGTAAAGTTACTCTGGAAATAATGCTCGCATCAAAGTTAATTTTATAAAGCTTTCTTTTTGCGGCAGGTTATGTTAATTTGTAACAATCTCTCTTGTAGATTAAGCAATTTATCCAATAATGAATAATGATGTTTTGCGATATATCTTAATCAATGTTGGATCAATGGACATGGGAGTAATTCTAAAACGCCTCATTATTCAGCCTTTGGGGCCACAGATGAGGAAGGAACACAAATAGATGATCTGGGTTGTGTAAGAATAATTAGTCAACAATATTAATCGATGGAGTTGAGGCCTATATGGGGGAGGATGCATGAATCCAGCGAGCTGCTTGATCAAGTCGACCAAATTAGATATTTCCGAGCCCTTCAAATGGATAATGACTGAAAGAGGAAAAGCTTTTTGCAGACACAAGGAACTGCAGATGCTGGTCCACAAAAACAGACACAAAGCGCTGGTGCAACTCAATGGGTCAGGCAGCATCTCAGGAGAATGTGCAAGACAAATGGGCCCGATGTTGGGAGGAGTCCAGAACCATGGGTCACGGTTTAAGAATAAGGGGTAGGCCATTTAGGATTGAGATGAGGAAATATTTTTTCGCCCAGAGAGTTGTGAATCGGTGGAATTTTCTGCCACAGAGGGCAGTGGAGGCCAATTCACTGGATGATTTCAAGAGAGAGTTAGATATAGCTCTTATTGCTAAGGGGATAAATGGATAAGGGGAGAAAGCAGGAACGGGGTACTGATTTTGGATGATCAGCCATGATCATATTGAATGGCAGTACTGACTCAAAGGGATGAATGGCCTTCCACTGCAGATATTTGCTATGTTTCTAGGTTACTATGTTTTTAATATGGATAGGCAATATTGCAGGCCATAACCCTTCCTCAGACTGATTATTTAGCATCGTAAACATATAATTTTGATTAAAATCATCAGGTTTCAGAATGAATGAATGAATAAATTTATTGTCCAAGTATGTACACATACAAGGAGCCCAAACAGAATTACATTTCACGGACAGAGGCCCTTTGGTCCACCTCATCCATGCCGACCAAGATGCCAGTACTATTTACCCACATCTGGGCCATATCCCTCCAAACCTTAATGTAGAAACAAAGAACTGCAGATGCTGGTTTATACCAAAGAGAGACGCAAAGTGCAGGTGGAGCTCAGCGGGTCAGGCAGCATCTCTGGCGGAAAAGCATAGGTGACAATGTGGTGAACTGTGGAACTAACTGGTTATCATTTAACCAAATCATTTAACCAGTTCACCACATTGTATCCCTCTTGAGATCACACCTTCCCTAGCCAACAATGGGCCCATCAGGGCACCGCCCTGCCTAAGGTCATTTGTTGCCAGCTCAGATCGGTCCTGATTTTTGCTCGCTACCAGCTCTTCACTGCCCCCACACCCCCTACTTTCAGTCTGGAGAAGGATCCTGACCCAGAACGTCACCTATCCTTTGCCTCCAAAGATGCTGGCTGACCCGCTGAATTAAGCCAGTACTTTGTGTCTATCTCCCTCCACCTTTCCCATCCCTTTACCTGTCAAGGTGTCTTTTAACAGGCTTGAGTTGAAATTCCAATAAACAGTGACACTTGACATTAAAATTATGCTGAGTGCAAGTTTAGTGTCTAAAAAACTCTGAGATTCCTTGTCAGGCCTGACAGGTCAAATTGAAATTGAGAAATCTATGCATGCTGTTAAATGACAAGATTGAAACACATAGCCATACGCTCCATGCTAAGTAAACATCTCATTCAAAATAAACAATTGCTTCATAACTTTTTACCATTCCCATATATTATCCCTAAACGAAACTTAACTAAACTCAACTCAACTAAACTCGTATTAGGATGAAATGTGTAAGAAAGAACTGCAGATGCTGGTTTAAATCGAAGGTAGACACAAAATGCTGGAGTAACTCAGCGGGTGAGGCAGCATCTCTGGAGAGAAGGAATGGACGACGTTTCGGGTCGAGACCCTTCTTCAGACTGATGTAAGGGGAGGGTTTGGGACAAAGATAGAATGTAGGTGGAGACAGTCAGACTGGTGGGAGAACTGGGAAGGGGAAGGGGATGGAGCGAGTAAGCAAGGGCTATCTGAAGTTAGAGAAGTCAATGTTCATACTGCTGGGGTGTGAACTACCCAAGCGAAATATGAGGTGCTGGTCCTAAATTTTGCGCTGGGCTTCACTCTGACAATGGAGGAGGCCCAGGACAGAAAGAACTTCCCAGATTGGGAATGGGATGGGGAGTTGAAGTGCTGATCGGGTAGGTTAAGACGGACTGAGCGGAGGCGTTTAGAGAAATGATCACCGAACCTGCTCTTGGACTCACCAATGTAGAGAAGTTGACACCTGGAACAGCGGATGCAGGAGATGAGGTTGGAGGAGGTGCAGGTGAACCTCTGCCTTGGCTCTTCAAACTAGGGGATTGATATTGCATTCCATTGATAAAATGTGACAGCACCTTCATGAAGATGGCACCTTCCTTAGTACTTCTCACTCTGGAGTTTAGAGATTGTCTCAAGCGTCAAAAGAATGTAAAAATGAAAAGGAGTGCTAATTCACGGAAATATGTAAATGTTATTTGCAATGGTACTGCGGACTCAGTTCAAATCATTGTGATGCCCCAAGCTGGTTATTTCCTTCTGATTCTCCACTTTGCCTTCAGACTAGTTATTTCCCAATTATTTAGGATGCAAATCCTTACATCTGTCTAACTAATTTATATTAATACAAATCAAATGAGTTCAGGGCTGGTTTTAACAATTGGTTTTTAAATTGGAAAACATATCCCAATGGCTTTGTGGATCTGGCCTTTAAAGATTTGCCTTTAACCAGGCTATTATCATTCGATGAATATATTTCGTGGGTGCCCATTGAATGTCAAGCATGGCCTATACGGGATAGAAGGAACAGATGCTGGAGGAGAGTTACATTTGTTAAGAATGAGGGTGGCACGGTGGCGCAGCAGTTGAGTTGCAGCGCCGGAGACCCGGGTTCGATCCTGATGACGGGTGCTGTCTGTATGGAGTTTGTACGTTCTCCCCCTGACCGCGTTGGTTTTCTCCGACATCTTCGGTTTCCTGCCACACTCCAATTAATGTACAGGTTTGTAGGCCAATTGGCTCGGTCTAAATGTAAATTGCCCCTAGTGTGTGTAGGATAATGTTAATGTGCGGGGATCGCCAGTCGGTGTGGTCTCGGTGGGTCGAAGGGCCTGTTTCTGTACTGTATCTCTAAACTAACCTAAAGAATGGAAATCAACTTGGACATGCCTATTATCAAGACTTTGCATTAGGTAGTTTGAATTACCGCGGTAGTCAGAATAGTCTGGGTGAGCTTTTGACTTGCACGTATATTAAAACAAATCAAGTTTACACTTTAGAAAATAGAATGAATTCACCGTTCATTCGTCCTACCACTGCTTCCTGGAAAGAAAACATATGTGTTAGAGTTGTGTAAAAAAATAATGGCAGAGTGAAAACTGCTGTGAAGCAAAGCAATTAAGAACAATAGCTGAGGAATTGCTGGATGATTTGCACAGTCTTCTCAATGGATTATTTGATGTTACTTCTACACAAAGAGCAATACCTCAATTCAATCTTTTCATTCCTGTAATGAATGTACCAAGGAAAATCACTACCCAACTGAGTGAAGAATGACTTGATGTTCACTTATACAGGTGGCACCCAGCGCGGACTGGCAAAGTTGGGTTGCCTTATTTCCCGAGATATAGGTCGTAGCCACCTGAACTTGAAAGGGCTGAACAACCCTTGGTGATGGTGCTCCCACAATGGAAAATAAAACAACAAAAAAGAAAATCAATCATCAAAAATCAAATAAAAGGATGAAAAAGAAACTTGGGACTGAACGAAAGCGTTTGCCCAATATTCCGTGGATTAGCCTGAAGAAGCAGATTGCCTTTCTATTGTTTACTCCCATCATTTCTTCCAGAATGATTCTGCAGCAAACCACAATGTATAAAATTAGTTTTGGGCAGATGCTGAAAATGAATCCGTCTGTATCACCTGCCAGTTGTACTTCCTGATATTAGAAACATAGAAAATAGGTGCAGGAGGAGGCCATTGGGCCCTTCGAGCCAGCACCGCCATTCATTGTGATCATGGCCGATCATCCACAATCAGTAACCCGTGCCTGCCTTCTCCCCATATCCCTTGATTCCGCTAGCCCCCAGAGCTATTGATTCCACTGAAGCAGCACATCGTCTATAGTGTAGAACTAGTTGCATTGTTCTGCATCTGGTCACGGCCACTCTATCAGTAATGCATCTCTCTGTCTATAATGCTGATTGCACTTGTGCTCTCTCTCTTTAGCCAACTACTGCAACAGTGCCGCTAACATATCTGTTATAGGGCGCTTAAACCTCAACCCCATGTTTCATCATTTTGGTCATAGAGTCATAGAATCAGACAGCATGGAAACAGGCCCTTCGGCCTAATTGCCTACACCGACCAACATGCCCTATCTGCACTAGTCCCACCTGCCTGGGTTTGGCCCATATCCCTCTAAAACTATGCCATTGATATTCCTGTCTAAATGTTTCTTAAACATTGCGATAACATCTGCCTATCCTCTCATGATTTTGCACACCTTCTACAATTGGTGTGCAAATGCAGAATTTAAACCACAGTGAATTCATAATATACTGCTCACAACAGTGAATAATAACTAAAAAGGATGCAAAGTACTGGAGTAACTAACACTAAGGCAACGCAACTTTTGTCAACTGGGTGTGGCTGGTAAATGATATGAAAATTAAGTCAATCTTCTGAAGAAAATGTCTCGACCCGAAATGTCACCTTTTCATCGTTTCCAGAGATGCTGTGCGACCAGCTTTTTGTGTCTCTCGTCGATCTTCACTCAAGTAGGCAGTGATATTCTTTGGTACATTAATTACAGACATCAAAACCTGCACCGGGTGCTACTGGCAAAGTATAAGTGACAAACAAGTCACTCTTCACTCAATTGGGTAGTGATTTTCCTTGGTACACCGGGTGGCAAGGTGGCACAGTGGTAGAGTTGCTGCCTTACAGAGCTTGCATCACCAGAGACCCGGGTTCGATCCCGACTATGGGTGCTGTCTATACGGAGTTCGTACGATCTCCACGTGACCTGCATGGGTTTTCTCCGAGATCTTCAGTTTCCTCCCACACTCCAAAGACGTGTAGGTTAATTGGTTTGGTATGTGTAAAAATTGTCCCTAATGTGTATGTAGGATAGCGTTAATGTGCAGGGATCGCTGGTCGGTGCGGACTCGGTGCAGTATACCTAAACTAAACTAAAAATTGTATTTAGGTATTGCACTATGTGTAGAAGGAAAATAATCCATTGAGAAGACTGTCAAAACCATCGAGAAATTCCCCCGCTATTGTTCTTATTGATTTTTTTTCACTCTGTTATGCTTTGCATCAATTGTCTCTTTGCTATTTTTTTATTGAAATACTCTAACACATAGGTTTACATTCCAGGAAGCACAGGCAGGTGAATGGATGTATCTCAGTCAGTCAGTCAGTCTGCAATGGATGTTCTCTGCATCGCTAGTCAACATGGGCTCGATGGGCTGAAGGGCCGGGTTTCCGCGCTGTTTCTCTAAAGTCTAAAGACCTGACCTTCTTTACACAGAGAGTGGTGAGTCTCTGGAATTCTCTGCCGCAGAAGGTAGTTGAGGCCAGTTCATTGGCTATATTTAAGAGGGCGTTAGATGTGGCACTTGTGGCTAAAGGGATCAGGGGGTATGGAGAGAAGGCAGGTACGGGATACTGAGTTGGATGATCAGCGATGATCACATTGAATGGCGGTGCAGGCTCGAAGGGCCGAATGGCCTACTCCTGCACCTATTTTCTATGTTTCTATGTTTCTATGACCCTCACCCAGCTCAATAGCTGTGTAATTTGATGGTTAAATTTGACGTTTGTGAATGGCGATTATCATTCATAGTCACTCAGGGTCTGTCAGAAGTTAAAGACAGCGGTAACAAATTAAAATAAAGTTAAAAGAGTAACAATCACACACACACACACAGAATCATAGTTATAAAGTCATACAGCGCAGAAACAGGCCCTTTGGCCCAACTCATCCAGGCTGACCTAGATCCCCCATTTAAGTGAGTCCCACCTGCCCCGGTTTGGCCCATATTCCGTCTAGACCATTTGTATCCATGTACCTGTCCAATACTGTGATAGTACCTGCCTCAACTTCCTTCTTTGGCAGGTAGACAAAAAATGCTGGAGAAACTCAACGGCAACCCGTAACGTTGTCTATTTCCTTCACTCCACAGATGCTGCCTCTGTCGCTGAGTTTTTCCAGCATTTTTTTTCTCTATCTTTGATTGTTCCAGCATCTGCAGTTCTTTCTTAAACATACCTTTTTTGGCAGCCTGTTTTATATATATCTACCATAGTTTGACATAAAATGCTGGAGTGACTCAGCGGGTCAGGCAGCATCTCTGGTGAAATGGAATAGGTGACATTTCGGACCCGAAACATCACCTATTCTTTTTCACCAGAGATGCTGCCAGACCTGCTGAACTACTCCCGCACCTGTGTCTATCTTCGCTGTAAACCAGATCTGTAGTTCCTTCCTGTGCCATACTCCCACCACCCGCTGTGTGATAAATGTATCCCTCAAGTACCTATTAAATCTTATAAACCTATACCCTCTGGTTCGTGAGTCCCCTACACTGGGTTCCTATCACATCTTTCCCCTCTCACCTTAATATAATTATTTCGAAATCAATTAAAACATAAACTGATTTAATGATGTCAAATAAAGACATCTACATAGGTTTCCCGCGGCAGATAATTTCTCCATTGATTTCCTGGGGCTTAGCTGTACTTCTGATCTTATACACGTTCCGCATGCAGATTTCCCCAGCCTGTGAGCCTGTGGTCTGTAGTGGCTTATGCATCCGCATCAGGCTCCATAATGTGTTTAATCGGGCAGTGCTGAAGTTATATGGCTAGCCGGATGCTGAGCAGGGCGCCTGGGTACAGGAATTGCCCCGTCGTTGCACATTGTGGACCTCAGAAAATCCGTCCCACCTTTTCAACATACCAATGGTCTGATCATAGTAAGACAACAAAGTGCTGGAGTAATTCAACGAGAGACACAGAGTGCTGGAGTAACTCAGCGGCTCAGGCAGCATCTCTGGAGAAAAAGTATGGGTGACGTTTCGGGTCAAGTCCCTTCTTCAGATTCCCGACCCGAGAGGTCACCCATCCTTTCTCTCCAGAGATGCTGCCTGAGCCGCTGAGTTACTCCAGCACTTTGTGTGCGCCTTTGGTATGAACCGTTCTTAGTTTCTGCTGGAGTTACTCAGCGGGTCAGGCAGCATCCCTGCAGGGGACACGGATAGGTGACGTTCTGGGTCGGGATGCTTCTTCAGACTGATTGCAGAGGGGGAGAAGAAAGCTGGAAAATGGGGAGAGGCAGGACAAGAGGGGGCAGGTAATAGGTCGACGTGGGGGGGGGAGGGGAGGTTGATAGGCAGATAGTTGGAACAAAGACCAGAGAGAAGAAAGGAAGGTGTGAGACAGGTTTGAAGAGTTGGATTGTAAAGCCGGGGGGGGGGGGGGAATTGGCAGGACTGCGGGTGACGGGGGGGGGGGGTAGGTGAAATAAGTGTATTGGTGGGCATATACCAGTTCTACCAGATGTGGCACCATGCCACCCATACTATAATATCTTGGACTACTGTTAATTTTATGACATAACGATACAATATGACAGCACTTTATTTATCCCAGGAGGGAAAGTGGTCTGCCAACAATCATAAAACACAACAACATACATGAAACATGAAATTAAAGTGACGAGCGGAAAGTCCAGGATTGGGGACGCGCAAAGCTTGGGGAGGGGGGAGGGAGAGGGGAGGGGGAGTCAGTCTTAGTCTACCCCACGACAGAAGGGCCAGGAGTTGTACAGTTTGATAGCCACAGGTAAAAAGGATCTCCTGTGGCGTTCTGTGGTGCCATTGGTATCACAGTTTATAATCAATTTTGCCGATAATACAACGGTTGATCATTAATTGTAGGTAGTATTTATGAATGGAATCTATTGTCATGGATTTGCAGATCCTTTGTAGCCATGAATAAAGTGTGAGTGAAGGACTGTGATAAAAAGGAACATGCATTGTTGAGCTTTGTACTTTGGCGGCAATTTTCTTTAACAAAAGAAAACCTTGGTGGGTTTTCTCCGAGATCTTCATTTTTTCCCCACCCTCCAAAGACGTACAGTATTGTAGGTTAATTGGCTTGGTACAAATGTAAAGTTGTCCCTAGTGTGTGTGTGGGATAGTGTTGGTGTGCGGGGATCGCTGGGCGGAGCGGACTTGGTGGGCCGAAGGGCCTGTTTCCGCGCTGTATCTCTAAACTAAACTAAACTAAACACATAGAAGCCATCTGGCCTTTTTTTTAATAGAGTTCTCCCGGTTAACAAAGTTTGAAAATTGTGAATCTTTTCACTGTTTCCAGTGGTGCCCCAGTCAGAGAAAGCCCATAGATATTCCCAGGAGTGTAAAGCAATTCGCAAAGCAAGCTCGTTACTCATACAGACAGCACATTAATAATATCAGGCAGAGATCTCTGCTTATGTAGGCCAAGAGAGAACGGGAGGGATGAGGGGGACTGAGGCACTGGATTTAAATTCACATTCTTTTGCTCCTAAGGAATAAATAAATTGATCAGAGGACAATTGAAGATTAATTTTGGAAGAAGAATCATACGCCGGCACGGTGGCGCACCAACATAGTTGCTGCCATACAGCGCCAGAGACCCGGGTTCGATCCCGACTACGGGTGCTGTCTGTACGGAGTTTGTACGTTCTCCCTGTGACCTGCGTGGCTTTTCTCCGAGATCTCCGGTTTCCTCCCACACTCCAAAGACGTACAACTTTATAGGTTAATTAGCTTGGTATAAGTGTAAATTGTGTAGGATAGCATTAGTGTGCAGGGATCGCTGGTCGGAGAAGATTACGGAGAGTTGGTCTGTCAAGGAGGACTCTCTCTAACTTCTACAGGTGCACAGTAGAGAGCTTGCTGACCGGTTGCATCGTGGCTTGGTTCGGCAATTTGAGTGCCCTGGAGAGGAAAAGACGACAAAAAGTAGTAAACACTGCCCAGTCCATCATCGGCTCTGACCTTCCTTCCATCGAGGGGATTTATCGCAGTCGCTGCCTCAAAAAGGCTGGCAGCATCATCAAGGACCCACACCACCCTGGCCACACACTCATCTCCCTGCTACCTTCGGCTAGAAGGTACAGGAGCCTGAAGACTGCAACAACCCGGTTTAGGAATAGCTATTTCCCCACAGCCATCAGGCTACTAAACTTGGCTCGGAACTATGAACATTAATATCCCTCCATCTGTTATTTGCACTTTATTAATTTATTAATTCATGTGTGTATTTACGTATATAATTGTAGTCAATGCCTACTATGCTCTGTTGTGCTATGCAAAGAAAGATTTTCATTGTCCTGTCAGGGACACATGACAATAAACTCTTTTGACTTTTGACTTTTGACTTTGACTTTGAGCAGACTGGGTGGGCCGAAGGCCTGTTTTCATGCTGTATCTATAACCTAAACTAAACTAAAGACTTTTAAACTGTGCAACAGATAATCTGGAATCTGCTTGGCTCTGTGTATGTGTTTAATTTAAAATTAATAAGTACATAAATAATCTTATTAAACTACATAAATGTACAAGATTGATAGACACAAAATGTTTGGAGGAACTCAACAGGGCTGCATCTCTGAAGAAAAGGAATGGGTGACATTTTGGGTCGAGACCCTTCTTCAGACTGAGAGTCAGGGGAGAGGGAAACTATGGATATGAAAAAGGACAGAACAAATCAGAGCCACACCGATGCCCCAGGAAGGGTGGAGCCCACAAAGGTCCATTGTTGGCTTTGGAAGAGGTAATAAGAAGGGATACGAACAGTGAAACCAACAAGGTGGCCAGGGTGGGGGAGGGATGGAGAGAGAAGGGATTCAAGAGTTATTTTAAGTTTGAGAAATCAAAGTTCATACCCGCTGGGTTGTAAGCTGCCCAAGCAAAATATGAGGTGCTGTTCCTTCATTTTGTGTGTGGCCTCACTCTGACAGTGGAGAAGGTTCAAGACAGAAAGGTCAGATTGGGAATGGGAAGGGGAGTTAAAATGTTTGGCAAGTGGGAGATCGCGTAGGCCAAGGCAGACTGAGCGTAGGTGTACAGTGAAGCGATCGCCCAGTCTGTGTTTGGCCTCGCCGATATGTACACGTGTGCTGAAATGTGCATGTGTCCTACTTATCAAACCAGTAAAAAATAAGTGGAAAAAGAAAACTTAATGAATTCAACTGAAAAATAAAACAAAACACACATTGGAAATCTAGAATGAAAACAAATTGCTGAAACACTCAGCAGGTTCAGGTTGTATTTAGGGGGGAAGGGAAAGAGAGGTAACGTTTCAGACCCCCTGATCAGTTGCTCTTCCCACCGATGTGATCTGACCCGCTAAGTATTTCCAGCGGGAAACACAAAATGCTGGATGGAGTAACTCAGCGGGACAGGCAGCATCTCTGGAGAGAAGGAATGGGCGACGTTTTGGGTCGAGACCCTTGAAGGTCGAGACCTGAAACATCGCGCATTCCTTCTCTCCAGAGATGCTGCCTCACCCGCTGAGTTACTCCAGCATTTTGTGTCTACCTTCGATTTAAACCAGCATCTGCAGTTCTTTCTTACACAGTATTTCCAGCGCTTCGACTTTTTATTTTACACTAAATGAGCTGCTATTTTCAACTTTCAAGACTAAGAGCGTGTAGAAATAATAGAGTGCACAATTTCCAGTCCAAATTCCTGGGGACTGTAATGTCTGAAGACAGCACTATCTGAACCACTATCTGGTGCACAGACATATTCAGAAGATGGATAACTACTTTTGTCAATCCGTAACATTCATGCTTTTGTACATCTGATGCAATATGGTGGCGCAGCGGTAGAGTTGCTGCCTTAGAGCGAATGTAGCGCTGGAGACCCGGGTTCGATCCCGACTCCGGGTGCTGTGTGTACGGAGTTTGTACGTTCTCCCCGTGACCTGCGTGGGTTTTCTCCGAGATCTTCAGTTTCCTCCCACATTCCAAAGACGTGCATGTTTGTAGGTTAATTGGCTTGGTAAATGTAAAAATGGTCCCTAGTGGGCGTAAGATAGTGTTAATGTGCGGAGATCGCTGGTCGGTGTGGACCCGGTGGGCCTAAAAGCTGTTTACACGCTATCTCTGAACTAAACTGAGGGGGATCCTGAAACCAGGAGCATTGCAGTTGTGGATATATACAGACAATGCCTACATAGACTGGAGATCTTGTACTGTCGACATCTCAAATAACCCTTAAATTGGGCTAGATTAATATTGTAGCTTATCGCAAATTGCAATTATCTACCTAAGGAAACTGATATGGTATTAATAAGAATAAGATCACAAACTAAATTGTAGAAGATGAATTTTAGTAGATGCTATTAGTAGACCAAAAAATCATCATGGAGGGATATGATTTTTATGTTCATAAGTTCTATGAACAGAATTAGGCAATTTAGCCCATCAAGCCTACTGTACCATTCAATCGAGGCTGATCTATTTTTCCCCCATTCTCCTTTTCCCTTCTCCCCATAACCCCTGACACCCGGACTAGTCAAGAATGTCAATCTATGCCTTAAAAATAGCCATTGACTTGGCTCCCACAGCCATCTGTGGCAATTAATTCTGCAGATTCGCCACCCAATAACTAAAGAATGCTTCTCATCTTCTTTCTAAAGGTGCGTCCTTTAAATTCTGAGGCCTTGGCCCCTGGTCCTAGACTCTCCCACTGGTGGAAACATCCTCTCCCCATTCACTCTATCCAGGCCTTTCACTATTTCTGTACCTCTTGAAGTCTGAATTACGTAAAATTGAATCAAACAGGCTCAGAACAATAAGACGCTACTTCAAACTGAAGATGCAGATTGGAAATCACAATTTTTTAAAGATATCATTTCCAATTCCATGAGCCAAACGTCACAGGGTAATTATTGAAATGTAGAGTTATAAAACACTGAAATATATTATCCCTGTTTGGTTTATTTTGGCGGACTGGAATGACGGCTGGCTCACCCATGCATTTCTCTTTACGAACAACTGCAGAGGAAAATAGAGCTAAAAGTCAGACTTGCCACAACAACAGAACATGTCTAACACTATCCTCGGCAACCCTGCATACTGGGTCATGTTAAATTATGTATAAAGGTATAAAATTGCTGCCAAAGTTCGAAAATGGTTTTGAAAATTCTATTACAATTCAAATAGGATAAATGCCCAGGGGACACCACCAAAGAATGATATATTATTTAATGATATAAAATTATTTATATCTTCCTTTGATTCCCATTGAAAGCAATGTGCAATCGCTCAATTTAAAAAAAAATATTCTGTGCCTGTCCTCATTAAAATCATCTGTTAAAATATCTGGGTCTGCATTTATTTAATTATGACAATCTCTTGAAGCATTACATTGTGCTTTTATGCCTCAACTTTTAATGATCATATATAAATGGTTAATTAAAATCTCTACAAATCTTTGTGTTACAGCCATATATTCCGTGCCCATTATGAGGTTCTATAGCTATTACAAAATTACTTGACCTGCGCTAAATTTCCAACACTAGCAGCAACCACATTTAGTGTCATAGAGCCATAGATATTCATTGAATCATACAGTGTGGAAACAGGCCCTTCGGCCCAACTTGCCCACACTGTCCAACATGTCCCTGCTACACTAGTCCCACCTTGCTTGTGTTTGGCCCATAGCCCTCCAACCCTGTCCTATCCATGTACCTGTCTACATGTTTCTTAAACGTTGCGACAGTCCCTGCCTCAACGACCTCCTCCGGCAGTTCATTCCACACATCCACCACCCTTTGTGTGAACTAGCTATCCCTCAGGTTCATATTAAATGCAACAAAAGCTTTCACTGTACCTTGGTACACGTGACAATAAACCAAACTCAACCTCAAACCAACAACAGGATCAAACTGCAGCAAATTTGTATAAACAAGGAACTGCAGATGCTGATTTTGCACAAAAAAAAAGACAAAGTGCCGGAATAACTTAGCATGGATAGGTGGCGTATCAGGTCAGGATCCGAAGAAGGTTGGTCTGTAGAGAATTGATTTGATTTTTCTGAGGAACATTTACTCTGTATCTTTCATCATACAATAACATTTTATTTCCAAAATATATCCTTTTTAACTAACAGTGTAAAGAGAGGAGTTCGAAATTGGGACTTAAAAGACATCACCACAGTGTCAACAAGAATAAAAGAAAGAGAATATCAAATAAGAGTTCACTGGCACAGATACATATTTCTTATCTTCATCCATTTTTAGCACTCGGTGAATAGAATACAAAGAGCTTAATTTAAAGGTTTCATCTTTGTTTCGATGCTTGTCCAAAATGATCAGAAAGCTACTGGTTTAAGACAGCATACATCAGTGAAGCAGTAAATGTCAGGACAATGAGATGTTATGAGGTCACATCGTTGTAATTTAAAATATGATTTACCACCTTCAAAAATCTATAGATCTTCAGCGTAAATGGCAGAATGAATAGAATGGATGGGGGGTGCATGGAGACAGATCCATGTCCTATAAAGAACCAGAGTTCTGACGTAACTACACAGCAGGACCTTCACAGTGAATGGTAGGGCTCTGACAGTGTTGTGGAGGAGAGGGATCTAGGAGTGCAGGTGCATAGCTCCCTGAAGGTGGAGTCATAGGTAGATCAGGTGGTCAAAAAGGCCTTTGACACATTGGCCTTCATCAGCCAGGGTATTGAGTATAGAAGTTAGGAGGTCATGTTGCAGTTGTATAAGACGTTGGTGCGGCCACATTTAGAGTATTGGGTTCAGTTCTGGGCGTCGTGTTATACGAAAGATGTTGTCAAGCTGGAAGGGGTACAGACAAGCTTTACGAGGATGTTTCCAGGACCAGAGGGTCTGAGCTGTAGGCAGAGGTTGAGTAGGTAGGGACTCTATTCCTTGGAGTGCAGGAGGATGAGGGGTGATCATACAGAGGTATATAAGATCATGACAGAAATAGATCAGAGTAGGTAGATGCACAGAGGCTCTAGCCCACGATAGGCGAATATAGGTTTAAGGTGAAGGGGAAAAGATTTAATAGGAATCTGAGGGGTAACTTTTTCACACAACGGGTGGTGGATCTATGGAACAGAGGAGGTAGTTGAGGCAACATTTAAGAAACAGTTAGACAGGCACATGGATAGGACAGGTTTGGAGGGATATGGAACAAGCGCAGGCAGGTGGGACTAGTGTAGCTCGGACATGTGGGCAAGTTGGGTTGAAGGACCTGTTTCCACACTGTGTCAATCTATGACTATGATCTCAGACAGGGTCATTCTTTGTGATAATCGGGAATGGATAATATTCATGACGGCAATCCAGAAATAAAATTGAGCAGATGAAAATAAGCTGATCTTTTCCATCTTTCCATACCATCGCACAAACCAACCTCACTTCCATTGACTCCATCTACACCTCAAGCTGCCTCAGCATAGACGAGTCTCACCCCGGCCACTCTCTCTTCTCCCAGGATGCTACTTGACCCGTTAAGTTACTCCAGCACGTTGTGCCTATATTGCACCAAATGTGCACTGCACTCTGAAGTCACTACTTTGCTTGCAGTAATTTTGATAATGATCTCTTCTGGGGGAAAAACTGAGATAAATCCAGTTACTGGTTAATGACCCAGTGTAAAGTTGGACATGTATAGATGAACTAAACTCGGATGACAGTTTCCATTCTAACAGACTTGCCTGTGAAGATCAGCTTCTAGGATGAGATTCTGAAAGGTTATTTTCAACTATGGAATGAATCTACAATATATGTCACTGGTTGATAAGAGCAATAGAGGGGGGAAAAAAACGAGGACATTTATTATCGACTGAGGCTGGAGGACGAAGGAAAGGAAATCAAAGAGGATATTATTGACTGATAGAGGAAGATTGAGGGAAAGCCTTCAGAGTGCAAGTTATTGACTAAAAGAACAAGATTGAGGAAACCAAAGGAAGCTACTACATCACACCGAAAGAAACCAGAGAATAAAATGAAAATGAAAATTGTAAAGCAACATTTGTATGTAATAACGATAATAAAGAGAAAGTACAACTTTCCCTGATAACCAGATTTAATATGTGATCACTCATATATATTAGCAAGGCCAAGCGCAGATTTTCCGATAATGCGCTCAAATTTACTGCTAACACCGTAGTTTAAATTAAGTTACAAGCACATAACCTCCATGTAAAACGTGAGGGGCCTCTATATTCGTAATATGTTTTTAATTTTGGGCGGCACAGTGGCGCAGATGGTAGGGCTGCTGCCTCACTGCACCAGAAACCCGGGTTCAGTCCGCACCTCGGGAGCTGTCTGTGTGGAGTTTGTACGTTCTCCCTGCGACCGCGTGGGTTTCCACCGGTTGTTCTGGTTTCCTCCCACATCCCAAATCTGAAGAAGGGTGTCGACCCGAAACATCACCCTTTCCGGAGATACTGCCAACCTTTTGTGTCTATCCAAAGATGTGCTGCTTTACTGGTTCACTGGCTTCTGTAAATTGCCTCTTGTGTGCAGGGAGTGGGTGCAAAAGTGAGATAACCTTGACCTTGCGTCATTTTGATGATCGACGGTCGATCGACACGTCACCTATCCATTTTCTCCAGGGTGCTGCCTAACCCACTCAGTTCTTCAGCATTTTCTGTCGATCTTTGGTATAAACCAGAAGTTCCTTTTTATGACATTTTGGCCTCCAGTCTTGCTCCCTTCTTGGATCAGGTGCAATATATGCAAACCTAAGAACGCTGTGTTTATTTTATAGAAATAACGTGCAATTGCTGCTCCCAAATTTGGACATACGAGATAATATGCGGCAGTGACAATAAGTAAACTCAGTATTACACGTAGTTTAAAGGGGCACTTGATATGTATTGGCATGGGGATACAAAGACTGCCTACCAAAATATTGATTTATCATAACACCAGGGAGCTTTGACTGAAGATGACAAGAAAATACGCACAGACTTTGGAACTATGCTGAGTCAGGAACAAATGAAATGTCTTTCATTTCCTACAGGAATAGCAAAGTTCCAAGGGGGGTTAAGCATGTACAACTCTCTGAAGTCTTCTCCTTTTTTGAGGCTCCTTCAAATGCTAAAGTAACCCTTCTAACAACTACCACGGTGACAATGCTATGAAGTAAATTGCAGCAAAAGGAAAAAGTCACAGCAGAGAAGAGGGGATTTAGCTTCAATGATTTAACACCGTGAATCAGAGTGACCCGCATCCCTTTCACACCACCTCACACGGGGCGTACAGATTAAGTTTCCGATATGGATCCGCTTGATGGGCAGCAAATAACACGAATACTCATGAATTTTGTGTTATAAAATAGAGACGGTTCAAAGAGATCTTTAGAAAATCCCTGCTTTTTACTTTACTTTTACCCTTAGACTTTAGCGATACAACATGGAAACGGGCCCTTCGGCCCACCAAGTGCGCGCCAACCAACGGTAACCGGTTCATGCTAATTCTATCCTACACACTCGGTACAATTTATAGAGACCAATTAACCTAGAAATCCGCATGTCTTTGGAGTGTGGGAGGAAACAGGAGCACCCAGAGAAAACCAGTGCGGTCACAGGGAGCACGTACAAACTCTGTAGTCAGGATCGAACCCGGGTCTCCGGCGCTGAGGCAGCAATTCTACCGCTGCGCCACCGTGCCACCACCCCCCCCCCCCCCCACAATTTTTTGGTGACCTGATATGGCAGTCGCCGAAAAAATCGCCAAGTGGGACAGGCCCTTCATCAAGACATACATCAATGAGGGTTACACAAAAAGCTGGAGAAACTCAGCGGGTGCAGCAGCATCTAAGGAGCGAAGGAGATAGGCGATGTTTCGGGTCGAGACCCTTCTTCCACCGTGAGGTGCTGGACAACAATTCCACACGTTTGTTTATTGGGAGATGTTGCATATTGCATTCCTGCCCACACAATACTCCTGATGTGGCCATAAACCTTCAGCAAGTGTTCATAGTAAACCAACATTTGCAAACGATAACCAAAAACATACTCCCACTGTGCCACGAGGAACCATATGGATCCGGACTTCAACTTTCAAACACGCTTTGATCCAAGCGCAAGTACTGAAAAAATGATTTCATGTTCATAAGTTATAAGAGCAGAATTAAGCCTGTTCGGCTCATCAAGACAGCTCTGCCATTCAATCATGGCTGATCTATCTTTCCCTCTCAACCCCATTCCCGTCTTCTCCCCGTAACCCCTGATACCCGTACTAATCAAGAATCTGCAATCTCTGCCTAAAAAATATCCATTGACTTGGCCTCCACAGCCTCCTGTGGCAATGAATTATGTGGCAATGGCATTTATACAGTATGAATACACAAAGGCTCCTCCAAACACCAAGGAAAATGATATTGAATTATGTGAGGTAAGGGAAACCTCACATAATGAGTAGCTATGGATACTATGAGTTTCAAAGTAAAAGAAGTACTGACACTTTTGAAAAATATAAAAGTGGATAAGTCTCCAGGTCCTGACAGGATATTCCCTAGGACATTGAGGGAAGTTAGTGTAGAAATAGCTGGGGCTATGACAGAAATATTTCAAATGTCATTAGAAACAGGAATAGTCCCCGAGGATTGGCGTACTGCGCATGTTGTTCCATTGTTTAAAAAGGGTTCTAAAAGTAAACCTAGCAATTATAGACCGGTTAGTTTGACTTCAGTGATGGGCAAATTAATGGAAAAGATACTTAGAGATAATATATATAAGTATCTAGATAAAGAGGGTCTAATTAGGAACAGTCAATATGGATTTATGCCTGGAAGGTCATGTTTGACTAATCTTCTTGAATTTTTTGAAGAGGTTACTAGGGAAATTGACGAGGGTAAAGCAGTGGATGTTGTCTATATGGACTTCAGTAAGGCCTTTGACAAGGTTCCTCATGGAAGGTTGGTTAAGAAGGTTCAACTGTTGGGTATAAATGCAGGAATAGCAAGATGGATTCAACAGTGGCTGAATGGGAGAAGCCAGAGGGTAATGGTGGATGGCTGTTTGTCGGGTTGGAGGCAGGTGACTAGTGGGGTGCCTCAGGGATCTGTGTTGGGTCCTTTGTTGTTTGTCATGTACATCAATGATCTAGATGAAGGGGTGGTAAATTGGATTAGTAAGTATGCAGATGATACCAAGATAGGGGGTGTTGTGGATAATGAAGAGGATTTCCAAAGTCTACAGAGTGATTTAGGCCAGTTGGAAAAATGGGCTGAAAGATGGCAGATGGAGTTTAGTGCTGATAAATGTGAGGTGCTACACCTTGGCAGGACAAATCAAAATAGGACGTACATGGTAAACGGTAGGGAATTGAAGACAGAGGGATCTGTCAGACAGTTGAACAGAGGGATCTGGGAATAACCGTGCATAGTTCCTTGAAGGTGGAATCTCACATAGATAGAGTGGTAAAGAAAGCTTTTGGTATGCTAGCCTTTATAAATCAGAGCATTGAGTATAGAAGCTGAGATGTAATGTTAAAATTGTACAAGGCATTGGTGAGACCAAATCTGGAGTATCGTGTACAATTTTGGTCGCCCAATTATAGGAAGGATGTCAACAAAATAGAGAGGGTACAGAGGAGATTTACTAGAATGTTGCCTGGGTTTCAACAGCTAAGTTACAGAGATAGGTTGAATAAGTTAGGTCTTTATTCTCTGGAGCGCAGAAGGTTAAGGGGGGACTTGATAGAGGTCTTTAAAATGATGAGAGGGATAGACAGAGTTGATGTGGACAAGCTTTTCCCTTTGAGAATAGGGAAGATTCAAACAAGAGGACATGACTTTAGAATTAAGGGACAGAGGTTTAGGGGTAACATGAGGGGGAACTTCCTTACTCAGAGAGTGGTAGCGGTGTGGAATGTGCTTCCAGTGGAAGAGGTGGCGGCAGGTTCGTTGGTATCATTTAAAAATAAATTGGATAGGCATATGGATGAGAAGGGTATGGACGGTTATGGTATGAGTGCAGGCAGTTGAAGGGCCGAGATGGCCTGTTTCCGTGCTGTAATTGTTATATGGTTATATGGTTAAACAGGAGGCACAAGAACTGCAGATGGTGGTTTACCACTAAAAACACAAAGTGCTGGAGTAACTCAGCAGGCCAGGCAACCTCTGATCCGCTGAGTTACACCAGCACTTTGTTGTGTTTTCCCTCCAAGTTGGTATGCCTTGCAACAAAGGTCAAGTGATAAGAGCAGAAATAAGCCACTCATTCATGGCTTGATACACGTACTCATCAAGAATCTATCTATCTCTGCCTCAAAAATCATCGTGTAAGTAATGGAAATGGTGTCCATATGACTCGCTCCATCCCCAGCAGCACGGGAAAATGGTAAAACATCAAAAACATCATGAGGTTAAACCTCATTCACCGACTTTTCACAACGACGCTAAGCTTGGATTTCTCCCCATCTCGGTGTTTTTTCTTGTGCTAATGGTCAAACATCAACCTCTCACTTCTGAGGTCTGAGGTTCCCACCTGCTTCAAAAGGGCATCAATAATACCGGTGCCCAAGAAGAGCAAGGTGACGTACCTCAATGACTATTGACCAGTGGCACTAATGTCTGTGGTGATGAAGTGCTTTGAGAGGCTGATCATGGCGCAAATCAACTCATAACTCGACAAAAACCTGGACCCACTGCAGTTCGCTTACCGCCACAACAGATCAACACTGGATGCGATCTCACTGGCTCTCCACTCTGCTCTGGACCACTTGGACAACAAAAACTCATATGTCTGGCTGTTATTCATTGACTACTGCTTGGCATTTAATACCATCATCCCCTCCAAGCTGGTTACCAAGCTCTCAGATCTGGGTCTCCGCGTATCCCTCTGCAATTGGATCCTCAACTTCCTCATTCACAGACCACAGTCTGTCCGTATCGGTGGAAATGTGTCATCCTCAATAACAATCAGCACGGGAGCACCTCAAGGCTGCGTGCTCAACCCCCTGCAGTACTCACTTTATACTCATGACTGCGTAGCCGGACATAGTGCGAACTCCATCATCAAGTTTGCCGACGACACCACTGTTGTGGGACGTATCACTGATGGAGATGAGTCAGAGTATAGAAGTGCGATCGACCGTTTGACCAAATGGTGCCAGCACAATAACCTGGCTCTCAACACCAGCAAAACCAAGGAACTGATTGTGGAGTTCGGAAGGGGTAGGATGTGACCCACAGTCCCGTTTATATCAACGAATCGATGGTGGAAAGGGTCAAGAACGTGAAATTCCTGGGTGCGCATATTTCTGAAGATCTCTCCTGGTCCGTGAACACTGATGCAATTATAAAGAAAGCACATCAGTGCCTCTACTTTCTGAGAAGATTACAAGGAGTCGGTATGTCAAGGAGCACTCTCTCAAACTTCTACAGTTGCACAATACAGAGCTTGCTGACTGGTTGCATCGTGGTTTGGTTCGACAACCTGAGCCTCCAGGAGCAGAAACGGCTGCAAAAAGTTGTAACCACTGCCCAGTCCATCATTGGCTCTGACCTCCCTACAATCGAGGGGGTCTATCGCAGGTGCTGCCTTAAAAAGGCTGGCAGCATCATCAAGGACCCACGCCATCCTGGCCGCACACTCACCTCTCCGCCGCCATCAGGTAGAAGGTACAGGAGCCTGAAATCTGCAACATCCAGGTTCAGGAACAGCTTCTTCCCCACAGTCATCAGACTATTAAAGACAACTTCAAACAAACTCTGAACTATAACAGCCTATTGCACTTTATCTGTTTATTGATGTGTGTATAAATATATATTCTATTGTATACGAACGCACTGATGTGATCTGTATTTATGATTACAATATCTTGTTGTGCTGCAGCAAGCAAGAATGTCATTGTCCTATCTGGGACACATGGCAATAAACTCTCTTGACTTGACTTGACTCTATCCATCCCTGCCTTAAAAATATCCAATAACTTGGCCTTCACAGCCTTCTGTGACAATGCATTCCACAGATTCACCACCCTCTGACTAAAGAAATTCCTCCTCATCTCCTTCCTGAAGGAACGTCCTTTAATTCTGAGGCTATGACCTCTAGTCCTAGACTCTCACACTGTTGTCCATGATGTTTGATGCCAAGCTCGATTTCCATAGTCATAGAGTAATACTGAGTGGGAACAGGCCCGTCGGCCCAAATTGCTCAAATTAACCTTTGGCCTCTGGCTTTCTTCACTGCCTGCTGCACCTGCATGCTTACTTTAAGTTCGAAGATAGACACAAAATGTTGGAGTAACTCAGCGGGTGTGGAATGGGTGACATTTTGGGTCGAGACCCTTCATCATAAGTTAAACTTCTGATCAAAGCATGCAGGTACAGCAGGCAATGAAGAAAGCCTAATGGCATATTACATAGAAAATAGGTGTCATTCGCCCCTTCGAGCCAGCACCGCCATTCAATATGATCATGACTGATCATCCAAAATCGGTACCACATTCCAGCTTTTTCACCGTATACCTTGATTCCCTTACCCCAGGAGCTAAATCTAACTCTCTCTTGAATGGCATATTCCCCTTCATTGCGAGAGGATTTGAGTATAGGGGCAAGAAGGTCCTACTACAGTTGTACCAGGCCCTGGGTGAGACTGCGCCTGGAGTATTGTGTGCAATTTTGGTCTCCTAATTTGAGGAAGGACATTATTGCAATTGAGGGAGTGCAGCGTAGGTTCACCAGGTTAATTCCCTGGATGGCGGGTCTGATCTATCTTTCCTTCTCAACCACATTCTATTGCCTTCTCCCCATAACCCCTGACACCCATACTAATCAAGAATCTATCTACCTCTGCCTTAAAAATATCCATTGACTTGGCCTCCACAGCCGTCTGTGGCAATGAATTCCACAGATTCACCACCCTCTGACAAAAAAAATTCCTCCTCATCTCTGTTCTAAAGGAACGTCCTTTAATTCTGGGGCTGTGGCCTCTGGTCATAGACTCTCCCACTAGTGGAAACATCCTCTCCACATCCACTCTACCCAGACCTATCCAGGATGTGACTCAAAAGAGTGCTCCCTAGATGGCAGCCTGAAGGAAAATACTGCCGGAAGATGCTTAAGGGCCTGTCCCACTTGGCGATTTTTTCGGCGACTGCTGGCGTCATCTCAGTGTCGCCAAAAGATTTTGAACATTTCAAAATCCAGCAGCAACAAAAAAAATGTTGCGACACTGCGAAAAAACACCGCGCGTCATACGTCATCATGCCGCGCCATACGTCATCATGCCGCGTATTTTTCGGTGACCTGATACGTCAGTCAATGCTGCCGGCAGTCGCTGAAAAAATCGCCAAGTGGGACAGGTCCTTTAGGAGGCCGATGCAAAGGTTCACAGGACATTGGCAAGGAATGTTCTTGGTAACCTTCAGTGAATGGCATTGTGATGAATGGCAGTGAGAGTTCACGCTCACCTTGGTGATGCTTGAGTGCGGCAGGATGGAGAGTATTTGGACCAGCTTCCAGCTGAATGACACCTATATATCCTTGTTGCTGGAGGGCAACCTGCTGTAGCAGCTAAAGAAATCTGCTCCTCATGTCATACATAAATCCCGGCGGTTAAATGCACCAATCCACTTGTTACACACGAAACATGCTTGGTGTAATATGCTGGGACTTGTGGTCCAGGCATAGAAACATAAAAAAATAGGTGCAGGAGTAGGCCATTCGGCCCTTTGAGCCACCACCGCCATTCAATATGATCATGGCCGATCATCCAAAATCAGTACCCCGTTCCTGCTTTCTCCCCATATCCCTTGACTCCGCTAGCCAGTCCTCTGTTAGCCAGTTTTCCATCAAACAATCCAACACCAAGAACAATGGATACGTTATATGAGGTTGGAGGAGATTCAAGTGAACCCCTGCCTCACCTGAAAGGACTGTCAGGCCTACGCGATCTCGCAGTTACCAAACATTTTAACTCCCCTTCCCATTCCCACACTGACCTTTCTGTCCTGGGCCTCCTCCATTGTCAGAGTGAGGCCACATGCAAATTGGAGGAACAGCACCTCATATTTCACTTGGGCAGCATACAACCCAATGGTATGAATATTAATTTCCCTCATTTCAAGTAACCCTTGTTTTTCCTCCCCCCACCCCTCCCCCACCCTTGTCGCCCTACCAGTTCCACTGTTCGCACCCTTGTATCCCTTCGTTATCACCTCTTCCGCAGCCAACAATGGACCATTGTGGGCTCCACCCTCCCTTAGTCATCTGTTTCTGGCCCTGCTTTGTTCTGGCCCTTTCCTACCTCCAGTTCCCTCCGTACCACTTTCAGTCTGAAGAAGGGTCCCGACCCGAAACGTCACCCATCCTTATTCTCCAAAGTAGCTGCCTGACCCGCTGTGTTACTCTTGCGCTTTGTATCTTTCTTTGGTATATACCAGCAACTGCAGTTCCTTTCTACATAATTCTGCTTACAAATTGTTGCTCAATACATTTTCCAGTTTAGTTTAGTTTATTGTCACATGTACTGAGGTACAGAGAAAGGCTTTCATTGCGTGCTAACCAGTCAGCAGAAAGACGATACATGATTACAATTTATAGTGCATAGATACATGATAAGGGAATAATGTTTAGTGCAAGGTAAGACCAGCAAAGTCCAACTTTTAGTTGACCCCTTTGCTTTCCAACATACTGTTTGCTCTGTTAAGCACTCGTTAGTTTCCACGTTTTCTTTAGCAAGAATGGGGAAACTACATCATGCAGGGCCTCCATCAAAAGTCAAGGACGTAGCATTGACTTAGCCATGGTCATAGAGTGATACAGTGTGGGAACAGGCCCTTTGGCCCCACCTGCCCACACTTGTATGAAACGTTTTATTAGGAGGGGCAGTGCCTTCAGTCCTGCAAATCAACAAAGGAATGGAAATATGAAGTCCAGATCTAGAGACAGAGATGATTGAGTCTAACCTTGTTATCTATTACATGCCTTTGCTCTTGGCAAAACTTAAGTAATCAGTTACGCTGCCTTCTTAAAGGAGAAGCAGAGAGACAGATGTAAGGTGTCCAACATAATTGACTTAAAGACATATGTGTAGCATCCCACTGTTATGTGACTACACGGTGGCGCAGCGGTAGAGTTGCTGCCTTACAGCGCCAGACTACATCAGGGTGTAGGATAGTGCTAGTGTACGTTGATGTGTAAAATCCTCAATTTGTGCTGCAGTGGGATATGGTGCTGTGACCTAACGAAACATTCATTCTTCACACAATACAAAGAAGTTGGAACTTGTCTACCTTTGGAATGCCATCTAAATATCATGAAGGTAAAACTCCATTGGAGCCAGATCCAAAACGAATAATGTTAGGAATGTCAGAGGGCTGCCCTAATTTAACGATATTTAAAAGATGCTTCCTTGACTATGGTTTAATAACTGCGAAAAAACGTATACTTAAATTCTGGAAAAAGATAACAGTCCCTACAGTGAAGATGCGGATCACAGAAATGACCGAGACACCACATCTAGAAAAAATAAGGTTCGTCTTGACTGACAAACCAGATCAATTTTCAAAAATATGCTCTCCTTTTATTGAATTTCTTCAACAACATAATGGTTGAACACAAATTTAAAACCGATGGTAGGGTTGGGTGAGCGGGCGTACGGAAGGGTAGTTGGATATATCTCCGCTTCTTTTACACCTTTGCTAGTTCTGGTTTTTTTTCCCCTTACTTTTTTTTTCCTATGCTTTTTTCTTTCCTTTTTCCCCTTTTTCTTCCCCCTATCTAGTTATTACTTTATAAAATGTTAAAACTGAAGCTGTACGAAAATTGTATAACTGCTATGTCGATCTTTTTTATTTGTACGATTGCTTCTTACAAAAATAAAATAAATAATTAAATAAATAAAATATGATGAGGGACAGTGAGCGATATGAAATTAGGGAAGGTGTGAATGCTTGGTAAAGCTTAGGAGGCCAGCACAGAGTCACACAGCTCGTAAACAGGTCCTTTGGCCCAACTCGTCCATGCCGACCACGATGCGATGGATGAATAGGAAGTTAGATGCACTGGCGTGTGAAATCCAACACGCTTACAACCTGTGAGTTGAAGCGGAGAGATGGAGCCGCCTAATCTAGGTGAACATTGACGGCCCGATAGCTGGTGGCTCAGAACAACACAAACTATTCAATATTTGTGCATAAATGTTCAGGAGGTAATTTCCCGGCGGTTCACTGACATGTGCCTGACACCAACAGGCTGATTTCCTTTGCTGCTCACTGAGACTCAATAAGCAAGAGGCAAGAGTGTTTTATCGTCATACGTCCCAGATAGAACAAAGACATTCTTACTTACAGAATAAATAAACACAGTACGCTGTAAAGCAATGTAATAAACAAGAGGGGAAGAAAAGTGCAGTGCGTGTGTGTATATACGTGTACTCACATACGCACGTACCGATTATGTTCAATCTAGATACTGTGACTTTGTTTTACACAGGCTGTCATCTTCAGCATTCAAAGTCGTCTTCTTATCGAGTCCACACACAAGATTAGAAGTTGCTCAGCCAGAGCTTCTCGCCATCTGCATACAATGGTGTCTGTCTTGCGCTTCTTGTGCTTCTTGTGCGTGGTGGTGGAAAGATTGGTGGAAACAGGGCCACGACATGAACGCTTTTTCCTTCACCCCAGCATTCAAAGTGATAACAAGTTTACGCCTCCCAGTAATGGTGCCTCCTTCACTTCAAAGTTTAGTTTTTGAAGCAGCCTTTTTGTTTCAACTTTTAAGGAATGTTCACTAATTTAGACCTCTATTGCTCTGCTGACCCTGCTGTAGCTTTTATCTCAAATTTCCAAATGTGCCTTCAGTCCTGCCTAATTGTATGATTTTTCCTGCCGCACATCCCTGCACTCCAATAATTCAGAACTCTGGTTGTTCTCTATTCCCTGAACTCAAACACCAGTAATAACGTTTTCTACAAAGTTTGTATCTTTTAGAATTCTCATGCATTGCAATTAAAAGCCTCCTAAAATATTAATATCTTTCAGAGCTGTACTTTTGCATGTTTCAACTCTCCTGTGCGTTAATCAATGTAAACCTCAATATTACATCCAGAAATTTTAGTTTAGTTTAGTTTAGTTTAGTTTGGAGAGAGAACGTGGAAACAGGCCCTTCGGCCCACTAGGTCTGCGCCGACCAGCAATCCGCGCAAACCTTATCCTACACACACTTAGGACAATTAACAATTAAACCCAGCCAATTAACCTGCAAACCTATACGTCTTTGAAGTGTGGGAGGAAACGGGAGATTCTGGAGAAAATCCACGCAGTTGACAGAGAGCTGGTATAACCTCTGTACAGACAGCACCCATAGTCAGGATCGAACCCAGGTCTCTGGCACTGTAAGGCAGCAACTCTACCGCTGCGCCACTGTACCGAACGTTAATATTATTTTTAATGTGCGGGAAGGATGTTTTGGGAGTTTGGTGTGGTATATAAAATGTACACTGGGTTAGTACCTTAGTCTTTGTATGTAGCACAGCATGCTCTAAAAATGTTGATCCATTGAGTCGATAACCCACAAGTGTCTGTATTTAACCTAAGTGTTTGGGACTAGGTACAAGCAATCTTTCATGAGTTTCCCAATTTAAATGTAAATCTGTGGGTATCCGCGGCAGTGAGATCGAGGATGCTGTAGAGAGGTGAGAAATTAACTTAGACTTCTCATCACATCAGTATGGTCACATCACTTGCACTGTCACCTTATTCATATGCACTGAGTGCACAGACAACTCCAGTATCAGTAGGCGGCAAGATGGCGCAGCGGTAGAGTTGCTGCCTTGCAGCACTGGAGACTCGGGTTCGAGCCTGACTTTGGGTGCTGTCTGTACGGAGTTTGTACCTTCTCCCCGTGACCGTGTGGGTTTTCCCCAGCTGCTCCGGTTCCCTCACACCCTCCAAAGATGTGCAGGGTTGTAGGTTTTTGATTACTTTATTTTATTAGAAGTAATCTATTTACAATAATGTAAACAGCTTTACAAACCTCAGCTTAATTACATATTATTTTTTAAATAACCCATTGACAGTTATCATCTTCTATTTTTTTTGGAAATAAAGAAAAGAATAGAATAGTTTTAAATCAATATGAAAGTGATTAAATAATAATTTGATTATATAGAAAAGAAGAAGAAAATAGAGCAAGGAAAAAAGATTATAGATTAACAAAAAGTGAAAAAATATTATATATATATATATATATATCAATGAAAATCAACAAAATATATTGTATCTAAAACTATTACAAATAATAATATCAATGAAGACATGCTTATTAATCCTAGTATAAGAATCAATTATTCTCATCAAATCCCGCTGGGTACCCGTCAGGCTGTGACGTCAAGAACAGCTACTTCTCTAGATACTGTATATATGGAGACCATATTTGTTCGAAGGTATTATATTTGTCCAATAGGACAAATCTGATTCTTTCTAATTGTAACGTCTCCAACATCTCTGCTGCCCACATTTTAATTGTGGGGGATAATGTTCCCTTCCAAAATTTCAATATGATTTTTTTCCCTATTATCAAACAGTAATCAAAGAAATTTCTTTGATTTCCTGTAAGTACCGAATTTGAATCCAAAATCCCAAGTATTATTAACTTTGGGTCTGGATCCAATCTAATTTTTAGAACCTCAGAAATAACCTTAAAAATTTCTGTCCAGTAGTAATTCAGTTTGGAACATGTAGCAAAACTGTGTGTTAAATTTGCTTCTAAGTTCTTACATTTATCACAAATTGAAGAGAGATTGTGAAAGATACTATTTAATTTAGTTTTTCAATAGTGTAATCTGTATAATACTTTGAATTGTATCAATGTATGTCTGGCATTTAACGAACACCGATGTATTTGCTGTAAACTTTCTTCCCAATTTTCTTTTGTTATGGATAAACCAATTTCCTTTTCCCATGCTTGCCGATATGTTTCCGTTGTTGGATTCTCCTTATCCAAGATTATGTTATATATATAGGCTATTAATTTTTCTGTATTTGGGTGTAAATTAAACAAATCATCTAATAATCCTGGTACTTTATTTTTATAATCTAATGTGTTTGATTTTATATAATCTCTAATTTGTAAGTACCTAAACAAGTGATGCGGAGACAATCCGTAGATATCTTGTAACTGTTGGAATAAAAGAAATTTTCCTTTTCTATAAAGGTGCTCTATCCTTTTAATTCCTAAATCATCCCAATGTCTAAACCCTCCATCCAATATAGAGGGCTTAAATAATGGGTTATTCATTTTTGGTAGTCTAAGTGAAAGATTATCTAGCTGTAAAGTCTTAACTATTTGTTTCCAAATACGTCTATTATTATAAATTATAGGGTTGTCCCTATAATTTTTTTTTGTACTTCCTTTGGGGCAAAGAGAACCGAGCCTACATTATAGGGTAAACAATCTTCCTTTTCCATCTTTAACCACATTGGTTCATAATCCATATTTACCCACCAAAAATTCATATTCTTAATCTGGACTGCCCAAAAATAATATAAAAAATTTGGAAGTGCTAATCCTCCATTTATCTTAGATTTACATAAATGTTTTTTACTTATTCTATGATTTTTATAATCCCAAATAAAACTATAAATAATATTATCTATTTTTTTAAAAAAGGTCTTTGGGAGAAAAAAAGGAATAACCTGGAACAAATATAATAATTGTGGTAAAAACACCATCTTTATAGCATTTATTCTACCAATCATGGATATAGGAAGTGTTTTCCAGTACAAAATATTTTTTTTAAGTTTATCTAATAATAGAGGGTAATTAGATTTAATTAGTGAATTATAAGATTTAGTTACATTAATTCCTAAATATTTAAATTTGTCTTTAACTATTTTTAATGGATATTGTTGTAATATATTTAAGTTAATTCCTGTTATAGGCATAATTTCACTTTTATTCCAGTTAATCCTAAATCCTGAAAATGTGCCAAAGATAGTTATAACATTAAATAACTTAGGTATACTAATTTCCAGTTTTGTAATATAAATCAAAACATCATCTGCATATAAAGATATTTTGTTAGTTGTTGTGTCAGTATTATAGCCATAGATTTCAGGTTCTGATCTGATTCTTTCCGCCAGAGGCTCTATCATCAAAGCAA
Source organism: Raja brachyura (assembly GCA_963514005.1). Next base: position 45,249,307 of record OY740796.1, read on the forward strand.
ATAGTAAAGGCGATAACGGACAACCCTGTCTACAACCCCTAAAGAGCTTCAATTTAGCTGATAATATTTGATTAGTTAAGATTCTTGCCGTTGGATTCAAATATAAAATTCTTATCCATTTACAGAATCTATCCCCCAATTGAAACTTTTCCATTATATTAAATAAATATAACCATTCCACCTGATCAAATGCCTTTTCTGCATCTAGCGATACAACTGCTAATTCCCTGTCCCGTACTCTTTTTGAATATATAATATTAACCAAGCGTCTGAGATTATGAGATGAGTAGCGTTTTGGGATAAAACCTGTTTGATCTTGATGTGTTAATTTAGAAATCACCAAACTTAATCTCCGAGATAAAACTTTCGTTAGTATTTTTTGGTCTGTATTTAGAAGTGCGATCGCTCTATATGATCCTGGATCTTCCAAATCCTTATCTGCCTTGGGAATAAGTGTAATTGTAGATTTGTTCAAAGATTCTGGTAATTTACCTTGTTCATATGCATATCTATATACTGTATATAATCTTGGGGAAATCAGATCTAGAAATTTTTTATAAAATTCTGCACTTAGGCCATTGGGGCCCGCTGCTTTTCCATTCTTTAACGAACTAATTGATTCTTCAATATCTTTTACTGTTATTTCGGCGTTTAACAAATGTCTACCTTCCTGATCTAAACTATTAATTTGACACTTTTGTAGAAATGTTTCCATATCCACTGTTTGTCCTGTTAATTTAGATGAATAAAGATTTTGATAATATTGTAGAAATCTGTCATTAATATCTTTTGGTATCGTCAATATATTTCCTTCCACCGATCTAATTCTATGTATCAATTTTTCATCTTCTAATTTTCTAAGTTGTCTTGCTAATAGTTTTTGTGGCTTGTCTCCAAACTCGAAATGCACTTGTTTGGTTTGTTGAAATAGTTTAATGACTTGGTTAGAATATATTTTATTTAGTCTATATTTTGCTATTGCAATTTTGTTACTTAGCTCTTTAGAAGGGCGTTTTATATTTTCACTATCTAGTTGTTTTATCTCGTGTTCTAACTTTTGTTCCATCTTTCTATTTTCTTTATTAAGATAAGCCTGTGCAGATATTATTGCACCACGCATAAACGCTTTAAATGTGTCCCAGAGTAACGATGGTGAAGTCTCCGGTTTGTCATTAGTTTCAAAAAATAGTTTAATCTGTTCCGTCACATGTTTACAACAGTCCTTATCCTTTAATATCTGGGGATTAAATCTCCAAATAGTCGTTTTATTAAGTATATCTTTTAGTTTTATCTTAAATGTAAGAGGCGCATGATCTGAAATAATAATATTGTGATATTTTGCGTCATACGTAAAAGGTAGTAATTTTGAATCTATTAAAAAATAATCTATCCTAGAATAAGTTCCGTGTACGGGCGAAAAAAACGAGTATTCTCGTCCGGATGGATTATCTAATCTCCAAATATCCTTAACATTCGATGTATTAATAAAATAATTTATAAGTTTACTTGAATTAGAGGTAGCTTTCCTTTTTGTAGAAGACCTGTCTAAGTGGCTATCTAAGGTGCAATTAAAATCACCCCCAATAACTAAATTATATTGAGTGGAAATAGGAATATTATTAAATATTTTCTTAAAAAATAGTGGGTTATCAAAATTAGGGGCATATATATTCACCAAAATTACTTTCTGTGAATATAATTCCCCTGTAATTATTACATATCTACCCTCTTTGTCCTCTATTATAGAATTTTGTTTAAAAGGTATACCTTTACGGATAATTATTGCAACTCCTCTAGATTTGTGTATAAATGAAGAGTGATATACCTTGGAAATCCATTTCGCTGTTAATCTATATTGAGCATCTCTTTTGAGATGAGTCTCTTGGAGGAAGATCACGTCTGATTTCAATCTATTCAACTGTGCTAGTACATTTCCCCTTTTAATTGGTTCGTTAATTCCCTTAACATTCCAACTACAGAAGGTAATTCCACCCCCCCCGGTCTTCACATTCATATCTTGCATTTTACTATTAGGGTGGTTTTTTTTGGAGTAGCCTTCTCGACCCCTCCAGCCCAGCGGTATACCCAAACGCCAATCCGATGAGAATTTCTATCTTCAGTAATCCATATACATATCTTCTTAGAGCGATTATACAATATCGTTCATAACTACATTCATATAATATATAACGCAAAATCAAATATTTAATATATAAGAAAAAGTACAAAGTGTAATTCAAAAAAGAGAAAGGGGTGTTAACAGGGTGCCCAGAAAAAAAAGAAACTACACTGGTATAGTGTGTAGTGTGCATTAGTGAGAGCCACACTAGCGTGGCTATTAATCTACTGACTTCCGTTTTTTTTTAAGAAAAGAGATGTTAAGTGTTCCAGCTCCTGTCTATAATACTATGTATATTGGGGTGGGGTACTAACTTTAAGTACTTAGTAAATATTTCTATTATTCATATTACTAATTACTAGTTATTAATTTCTAATATAATTAATATTATAGTAGGTAATACTATATTAGGGGGACAATTAAAAATTTACTAATTAATATCAAGCTATAACAGCATGTCCATTATTGCCCCTCTTTCTTAATGAATAATTCATAACCGCAGGTCGGTAATAAAAGTTCATTCTTCTTCTTCTTCAGCGCTTACTTCTTCTTCTGCTTCCTCTTCTGCCTTCTTCTGTATGCCTCGGGCGAATTCCAGTGCTTTGGTATGCTTAACAAAACGGAATTCCTTGTTGTCGTAGGTCACTCTCAATGTTGCTGGGTACATCAGACCATATCTGAGATCCTTTACATCCTTTATATTCCGAAGAATACCTCTTGTTTCTGAGAATAAAGATCTTCTCTTAGCCACTTCAGCCGGGTAATCTCTGAAGATACTGATTTTAACTCCTTCATATTTCAGATTCCTCTTTCTTATTATTATCTTCATCATTTCTTCAAACTTGTGATCGTAAGCCACCTTTACAATCATTTGTCTTGGTGGTGCACCACTCCCAGGGGCCCGTCTTAAAGCCCTGTGGGCACGGCCCACCAGTGGTTCTTGGTCCAGATCCAGAATGTCCTTTAGGAGTTTTGCAGCAAATTTTCGCGGGTCCTGATTTCCTTCCCGACCCTCAGGCAATCCTACTATTCGCAGATTCTTACGTCTTTGTCGACCTTCCAAATCAATACATTTCTCATTTATTTTGTGAAGTAGCTCTGAGAGGCGTTTATTCTCGGCAAGTAACTTCTCAGTTTCCTTGGCACTTTTTACAGCAAAATCAGCCAAATCTTTAATTGCATCATTTTGTTGGTCGAGTGTGATGACAATAGGATCTATCTTATCATTCAGCATTTGTTCCAGCCCAGCAACCTTGTCGTTTACCTCAGAGATTCGGTTTTGAAATTCAGCATCCACCTTTCTTTTCCATTCGTTCATTCTATTCTTTACCATCTCGGTAACTTCTTTTGTTAATTCCACTTTAGTTCTCTCATGAGACACCAGAATCTCCGCTTTAAGAGTTTTTATTTCATCCTTATATTCTTTCTTCATGTCTTTAAATTCATCTTTATATTCCTTCTTCAGGTCTTTTATTTCTTTCACCAGTTTCTTCATCTCACCCATCAAAGAATTTTTAAATTCTTCCATTTCCACTTTCCTCTGTGAGATTTCTTCTTGGAAGGAAGTCAGACTCGAGCCCGAGGCTTTAGTGGGGCCAGCCTCTCTTCTAAGGCCCGTTTTCTTCAGGGGAGGGGAGGAGGGTTGCATTTTAAATTTCTTACCGAAGTCGCGCGCCTGATGACGTCACGCAGCCTTCAATCGCACCGGAGCCGTTTTAAATCGATCTCCTGCGGTAAGTAGCGTTAGCACCCTCCTTTAACCCCGTTTTTTTAACCGATTTTTACGGAGCTGATCTGGCGCTGTTCTCCCCTAGAACATGGCGCCACCGGAAGTCCTGTGCAGGGTTGTAGGTTAATTGGCTTTGGTGAAAGACTGTAGATTGCCCCTAGTGTGTAGGATAGTGCGAGTGTCCAGGGATCGCTGGTTGGTGCACACTCTGTGCCTGTTTCCACATTGCATCTCTAAATGAATCTAAACTAAACTGCTGGAAGCAGAAGATGAAGTCATAGTCACACAGCACAGAAACAGGCCCTTTGGCCCAATTTGTCGATACTGACCAAGATGCCCGATCAACATGCTGTCTCTTCTGATATGCTGAGTTACTCCAACACTTTGTGTTTTACACACGATTCCAGCATCTGCAGTTCCTATTGAAACTTTGATTAGATATTAGGTTTCTATTGCATATCACAATACATAAAATGTACTAGTCTACTTTAGTTCAGTTTAGAGATACAGCGCGGAAACGGGCCCTTCTGTCCTCCGAGTTCACATCCACCAGCAATCCCCGCACACTATCACTATACTACACATAATGAACATTTATACCAAGCCAATTAACCTGCAAACCTGTACGTCTTTGGAATGTGGGAAGAAATCGTAGACCATGGAGATAACCCACGCAAGTCATGAGGAGAACATACAAACTCCATACAAATAGCACCCTTAGTCAGGATCCCTGGCGCTGTAAGGCAGCAACTCTACTGTTCACCGCGTTCCTGTGTTGTAACAGTTAATTGCTGGATAGTAATTGTTTTCCACATCGATTATTTATGAAGTAGCAGGAAAATTTGAAACACAAGATTCCTATAACATGGAGGGATGAAGATGGCTGATGTTTCACTGAGGGGGGTGGGTTTTTTGCAAGATTGTCTTGTGTGAGTGTGATTAGGTGTTGCTGTTTAGGGAGATGAGGAAGAGAAGGTATTTATGTTGCATTCTGACATTTTAATGAAAAAAACAGATTTTTTTAAACTTCATCCATGATGATGTGTTTCACAGGAAATCCATACACACATACAGTCACAAAAACACTGACATTGGCACTCCCCAATATAGCCTTTCATCTGCCTTCTGCTCTTCAATATTATAATCCCCCCTGTGGATCTGTATAAGTCTTGACAGTTAGATCTTTTTCCATAATATAACAGAAGGTATTAATTGTGTTTTATCCATTAGGTAGGGGAATATTTCACTGGCTTAATGTTCCAATTAACTAACTGGGGATAGACACTAATGCCCAAAACATTCATTGTATTGAGAGATTGAAAATCACCAATTCTCCATTGGGGAAATTTAGATGGCTGCATACAAATGATTACATTTTATCCTACATTATATTCTTTAATGCAATGATGTGCAGATTTTTTATGTGATTGTTGGCATTCAATTACCACTGAGCCAGCCTGGTGCCAGCTGCTGCTTTATAATTGGCAACTAAACAATGGGTTTGCTCACAGTGGGCCAAACCCGCACTAACCCTTAGGTGACCCGCAAAGCCCCCTACATCCGTACATCCTACCAAGGGTGGCTGAGTGGGAAACAGTGGGTGGCAGGCTTGGGCAGTGCTGCCCGAAGTTCAGACCAGATACAAACTCTGTCTGGCCCCACATGCCTATCTTCGACAGGACCCGTTAGCTTTGATCTGGCCCATTGGTTTTGAGTCTGAACAAGGGTCTCGACCGGAAACATCACCTATTTCATCTCTCCAAAGATGCTGCCCGTCTATCCAATAGAATTGGATTGAGGCAGCACAGTGGTGCAGCGGTAGAGTTGCCGCCTTATAGCGCCAGAGACCCGGGTTTGATCCCGACTATGGGTGCTGTCTGTACGGAGTTTGTACGTTCTCCTCGTGACATGCGTGGGTTCTCCAAGGTGCTCTGGTTTCCAAAGACGTCCAGGTTTATAGGCTAATTGGCTTCGGTAAAATTATAAATTGTCATTAGTGTGTGTAGTATCCTGTTAATGTGTGGGGATCGCTGGTCAGCGCAGACTCGGTGGCCTGAAAGACCTGTTTCCACACTATATTTCTAAACTAAACTAAACTAAACTAACAAATGCAAAAAAAAGGGCTTTTCACTGTACCTTGGTGCACGTGACAATAATTAACCTCAATCTAAACCTTCACGATAGTTCAGGCAGCCCATCGGATGGACCACATCGCACATTTAATAATTCCAAGAAGTTTGGAATTAAACTCCGGACATCTCAAACTAGTTGCAAACACTTGCAGAAGATCATGATGCTGGAACCGCAGTGTGCAGCTATGAATGCAGCTATGCTTTATGTAGGGTACACAAAAGGCTGGAAAAACTCAGCGGGTGCAGCAGCATCTAAGGAGCGAAGGAGATAGGCGACGTTTCGGGTCGAGACCTATGCTTTATGTACCTTGGGCTACTTTACCATGTGCTTAAGATGAGTAAAGTACAGGGAATATTTGCGAGGATGTTGCCAGGACTAGATGGCACAGTGGAGCAACGATAGAGTTATTGCCTTACAGCACCAGAGACCCGGGTTTGATCCTGACTATGTTTGTACATTCTCTCCGTGACCTGCATGGGCTTTCTCCGGGATCTCCAGTTTTCTCCCGCACTCCAAAGATGTGCAGGTTTGTAGGTTAATTGGCTTGGTATGAATGTAAATAGTGTTGGTGTGCCCTGATTGCATGTTGGCGTGGACTTGGTGGAATGCAAAAGGCTAAGGGGTGATCATATAGAAGTGTAGAAAATCATGAGGGGAATAGATTGGGTTAATGCACAGGGTCTTTTACCTAGGGCAGGGAATAAAAAACAAGAGGGAATAAGTTTAAGGTGAGTGGGACATGATTTAATATGAACCTGAGAGGCAACTTTTTCACACAGAAGGTGGTAGGTATGTGGAACAAGGTGTCATGAGGAGGTAGTTAAAGGGCCTGTCCCACGAGCATGCGACCTGCATGCGGCAAGCGCGACCAAACTGGAAGCGGGGGCCGCGTGGAGGTCGAGTGATCCCCGTACAGGGCCAGTCCCACCAGCATGCGCCTGCATGCAGCGAGCGCGACCAAACCGGTAGCGGGGGCCGCGCGGAGGTCGGGTGAGTGGCGTGAAGTTGGAGGGAAGTCCGCGGTAAGTTCGCAAGGACAGAGAGGGACAGAGAGAGAGATACACAGAGGCACACAGAGAGGGACACGGAGGCACACACAGAGAGAGGGTCACGGAGGCACACACAGAGGGTCACGGAGGCACAGAGAGAGAGAGAGTCACGGAGGCACACACAGAGGGTCACGGAGGCACACACAGAGGGTCACGGAGGCACACACAGAGGGTCACGGAGGCACACAGAGAGGGACACGGAGGCACACAGAGAGCAACACGGAGGCACACAGAGAGGGACACGGAGGCACGAAGTCGAGGTGGTGCGTAATGCGTTGATGCAGCTGCGGGCCGACAGGCCATTCCCGCGGAATTTTTGAACACGGTCATTTTTTCGGAGCCCCGCTCGATGTCGGGACCAGCTCCGCACAACTCCATACGGCTCCGGCGATCGAAGTGGGACCACGTTAGGTCGCGCTCACCGCATGGAGTCGCATGCTGGTGGGACAGGCCCTTAAGGCAGATACTATAACTGCTTTGAAAAGACACTTGAAGGTAGACAAAAATGCTGGAGAAACTCAGCGGGTGAAGCAGCATCTATGGAACGAAGGAAATAGGCAACGTTTCGGGCCAAAACCCTTCTTCAGACTGATAGGGGGTGAAGTCAGTCTGAAGAAGGGTTTTGGCCCGAAACGTTGCCTATTTCCTTTGCTTCACAGATGCTGCTGCACGCGCTGAGTTTCTCCAGCATTTTTGTGTACCTTCGATTTTCCAGCATCTGCAGTTCCTTCCCAAACACTTTGAAAATTCACTTGGACAGGTAGATGGATAAGAATGGTTCAGAGGGATTTACAGCGATAGGGACCAAATGCAGGCAAATTGGACCCGTTTAGATGGGACAGCTTGGTTGGAATGGACAAGATGGGCCAAAGGGCCTGCTTCTAAACTGAATGACTCGATGACTCAATGCCCTCTGTTTTAGAGTCAGATGAAGGGTGGTTGTTTCGGGACAAAAAGCTATCCCTTATGCAAATTGCTCCAGAAATAATTCCGAAGTCTGTGCTTAATAGAAAAGTAGTCCAATAATAAGCATGAAGCTTGCATTAGCAAGCTGAGCGAGCAGACAATCTGTGCCCTGAGGCTCTGTTTCCACTGCCGAGACTGGAGAAATTTCACACCCCATTACAGAGCAAATCTACATATTCATCGCAGTCAATCAGATCATCCACAACCTGGCAATAAAGTAGGCTGCAGATAGAGACAAAACGCTGGAGTAACTCAGCGGGCCAGGCAGCATCTCTGGAGAGAAGGAATGGGTGATGTTTCGGGTCGAGACCCTTCTTCAGACTGAGAGTCAGGGAGGGCGACACTAAAGGTATGGGAAGGCACAGAACAAAGCAGAGCCGGCATCGATGACTCAGGAAAGGTAGAGCCCACAATGGTCCATTGTTGGCTGGGGAAGAGGTGAAAACAAAGGGGGGCCCAGCGTGGTTGGGGGGGTGGGGGTCACCGGGATGAAAGGGGGACTAGATGGAATACTTTGAAATGTTGTCGCTGCCCGATATGTGGCGAGTCTTTGCAAACTTTGTACGCAAAACCAAGAATCTCACTGTGACATGTCACATGTGATAATGAAGTACAATTCATTCATTCATTCGTAACAAAGGACTACAAACTGAAGTTATGAAGAGGACTAGAGTTATCATATCGTCCCTGGCCAACAATGGACCATTGTGGGCTCCATCTTTCCTGAGTCATCGATGCAGGCTCTAGTGTGTTCTGTACCTTCTCATACCTCCAGCATCCCCCTCCCTGACTCAGTATGATGAAGGGTCTCGACTCGAAACGTCACCTATTCCTTTTCTCCAGAGATGCTGCCTGACCCGCTGAGTTACTCCAGCATTTTGAATCTATCTTTGGTGTAAACCAACATCTGCAGTTCCTTCTTACAAATTAAGTAGGCTGAGGTGCTGCTTAGAAAATGCTGAGGAGTGAGAAGGAGAAAGAGATGTTCATAAGGACATAAGGTTATCAGTGATAGGAGCAGAATTATGCCATTCGGCCCATCAAGTCTACTCCGCCATTTAATCATGGCTGATCTATCTCTCCCTCCTAACCTCATTCTCCTGCCTTCTTCAAATAACCCGTCACCCGTACTAATCAAGAATCTATCTCTGCCTTAAAAATATCCACTGACTTGGCCTCCACAGATTTCTGTGGTAAAGAATTCCACAGATTTACCACCCTCTGACTAAAGAAATTCCTCCTCATCTCCTTCCCAAAGGAACGTCCTTTAATTCTGAGGCTATGGCTGTAGTCCCAGACTCTTCCACTACTATCCGCATCCACTCCTTCCAAGCCTTTGGGTACAATAGGATATGAATCTGCTAGTATTATATGCTCTTTGATTGTTCCTATTTTATTTTTGAGCTCTAAATATTATTATTTTCCACCATTTTCCTCACTTGTCCAATTGCACGGGTGTGATATTTGGGATATTTGAATTGCCACTGGCCTGCATTTGTTAACACTGTGCCGCCAACACAAGGCAGCTGGAACACAAACCCAAGCACTTGCTCATTCCATCTGGAATCATGGCTGGAGTTGTTTGATGCTATTGCATGCCAAGACAAGCAAGCCATCAGCCCTGGCTTGTACGCAATACATTTCCGTGATGCCAACTGCAAAATCCTACAAATGCTCTTGGAAGGTGCAGCGGTAGAGTTGCTGCCTTACAGCGCCAGAGAACCGGGTTCGATCCTGACTACGGGTGCTGTCTGTACAGAGTTTGTATGTTCTTTCTGTGGGTTTTCTCCAGGTGCTCCGGTTTCCTCCCACACTCCAACGACATACAGGTTTGTCGATTAATTGGCTTTAGCAAAAAATGTAAATTGTCCCTTGTGTGTAGGATAGTTCTGGTGCGAGTGGATTGCTAGTCAGAGCGGACTAGGTGGGCTGAAGGCCCTGTTTCCGCTACGTATTTCTAAACTCTGACTCCATATCTCTGACTCTTGTCAGAAACCACGAAGGATCTGGAGACAAAATATTGAGAAGGCCTGTGACAGTGAGCATTAACCTCTTTACAAAGATCCATTTGGTGGGTTATTTTGTTCCAGAATGTTGCCGATGGCTCCTGACACTTGTCTTGAGACTCAGATCCAACACTTTAAGAAAGTGGTAGGGTGGATGGTGCAGTAGATGAGGCCGCCATTAAATGGCATCGCTCCTCTGAACTCTGCAAGCACCAGCTTGATGGTGCTCCCTTTAGAGCCACGTCTTCAGATGCTGCTTGTCCTTGTGCTCATCTACATGGCCATCAACCTTCTCCAACGGTCCAGTGTGTCCATTCTCTTATTTAGATGTAGATTTAGGTACAGCATTGAAACAACATCTTTGGGCCCACTGAGTCTGCACCGACCAACAATCATCCCCGACACTAGCATTATCATACACACCAGGGACAATTTACAATTTTACCAAAGCCAATCATGCAACAAACCTGTACGCCTTTGGAGTGTGGAAGGAAACCGGAGCACCCGGAGAAAACCCACACGGTCACAGGGAGAATGTAAAAAAACTCTGTACAGACAGCACCCGTAGTCAGGGTCCAACCTTCGTCTCTGGGGCTATAAACCAGCACTTCTACTGCTGAGCCATCCTGCCACCCCATTCTATCTATGCCTTTCATAATGTTAAATGCCTCCATCAGGTCTCTTCTCAACCACTGGCGTTCCAGAGAATTGGAAAGCAGGTATGTACAATATCTGCTGATAGGCATTAAGGGCCTGTTCCACTTGGGCGTCATTTGCGCGTCACGCAGATGGCGAGCGAAGATTTTGTACATCCCACAATCCTGGGGCGCCGCTCGCAACCGCACGTCACTGCCTACGTCACCACACACCATGCGCGCGTAATGTGCCGTGCGTCGTGAGTCGTGACGCGTAAATGATGTCGCGTAAATTACGCGCAGATGATGCCCAAGTGGGAAAGGCCCTTTAAATGACAAACCAGTGCTTTTAAAACAAATGGCTTCATTAAAATACCACAGATCAACGTGTTGAACTTGTAGCAGGTTATGAACCCAATATCACCACCATCCATGGTTAATGTAGTTAGTGCAGGAAATCATTTAATATATCTGGCAGAAATAGCCCCTGGATGACCATTATATTTATCTTTTGTTTTCTTTCTTTTGCCCGAAAGAATTTAGAAAAATAATTCAAAAATTGGATTCTCAAATAATAAATATCTATTAAACTTTTTTTTGAATAACCTGGAGGAAAAAAATGGTTAACATGCCCATGCAAATTGTATTCCATGCCTTCTCTACAGAGGTAATCAATAAGCAATTTATTAGCTTATTCTGGCGATCAATAAACACATCACATGATGATGTTGAAACAAGAATGTTAAGAAAGAAGAAACGAGACACAAACGGTCACGTCTAGTAAAAGGCACAGAGTCAGATTAGATGTTAAAATGGAAAACGACAAGATTGATATGAAATCTTATATGATGAGCGTTTGACAGCACTGGGCCTATACTCACTGGAGTTTAGAAGAATGAGGGGCGATCTCATTGAAATGTACTGAATAGTGGAAGGCTTGGATAGAGTGGATGTGGAGAGGATGTTTCCACTGGTGGGAAAGTCTAAGACTCAGAATTAAAGGAAGTTCCTTTAGGAATTCTCTGTCTCAGAGGGCGGTGGAGGCCTGTTCTCTGGATACTTTCAAGAGAGAGCTAGATGGGGCTCTTAAAGATCGCGGAGTCAGGGGATATGGGGAGAAAGCAGGAACGGGGTACAGATTGTGGATGATCAGCCACGATCACATTGAATGGCCTACTCCTGCACCTATTGTCTATTGTCTATTTAAACAGCGTATAACACTAGCAGATTCATATCCTATTGCACCCAAAGGCTTGGATAGGAGGTAGAATACAAAGAAAACAGCATCGCCAGGGACATCTCACACCCCAACCATAGACTGTTTACCCTCCTCCCATTCGGGAGACGCTACAGGTCCCTCAGCTGCCGTACCAGCAGGCTCAAGAACAGCTTCTTCCCTGTGGCTGTCACACTTCTCAACGCTGCACCTCAATGACTGCCTGTCTCCACCCCTCCCCCCCGGACACTGTATATGTATAGACGTATATTAACTCATACTACTGTGCAATTACTTGTTCATTCGTAAGTTCGCCCTTCGGAGATACCAACTGCATTTCGTTGTCTCTGTATTGTACACTGCACAATGCCAATAAAGATTGAATTGAATTGAATTGAATTGAATAGAGTGGATGCGGATAGTAGTGGAAGTGTCTGGGACTACAGGCCATAGCCTCAGAATAAAGGACGTTACTTTAGGAAGGAGATGAGGAGGAATTTCTTTAGTCAGAGGGTGGTGAATCTGTGGGATTCTTTCCACAGAAAGCTGTGGAGGCCAAGTTAATGGAGGATTTTAAGGCAGAGATAGATAGATTCTAGATTTGTACAGGTGCTTGAGGTTATGGGAAGAAGGCAGGAGAGTGGGGTTAGGAGGGAGAGATTGATCAGCCATGATTGAATGGTGGAATAGACTTGATGGGCTAAATAGGCTAATTCTCCTCCTATAACTTAGGAATTATTTCTGTAAAGTTATGTAATAAATTAATTGACGCCAGATACTACCACATGTTTACTAATCTACTTTGCGCAATGACAAGACATACTGCTTCATTGAAACAAACGTCATCAGAACTGTTTCTCTGTATTTTCACCCACCATTAATTAAAACAAATTAATTATTTTTTCTTGCTATATCTCAATAACTGTTTTTTTCTCATTCTACCTTCATAGGCACAGAGGAGTTTGCATAAAAATTAAATGATTATCCAGTTCATATTATCAGGGATACTATTCTTACCATGGAGCAAATCCACCATTAAGATGGTAGATTTGTCCATAGTGTGTTTACATAGGAATTTGCAAGTACATCACTAAGTACTTCACTAGGGTGACACGGTGGCCTTACAGGCCAGAGACCCGGGTTCAATCTGTACGTTTGCTGTCTGTACGGAGTTTGTATGTTCTCCCTTTGACCAGCGTGAGTTTTCTCCGAGATCTTCGGTTTCTTCCCACACTGCAAGGACCAACAAGTTTGAAGGTTAATTGGCTTGGTTGACTGTTCCTCGTGTGTGTTGGGAACTATTAATGTGCAGGGATCGCTAGTCGGTGCAGACTCGGGGCCGAAGAGCCAAAAATCCGCGCTGTATCTCTAAACTAAACTAAACTGGACTAAAGTGAAAGATTTAAGGGCCTGTCCCACTTAGGCTGTTTTTAGGCGACTGCTGACGACTGTCATAGTCGTAGTAAGTTGCCCAAAATCCGACGACTGGACCCCCCCCTTCGACATAAAAAATTTGAAATAGAATCATTACTTTAACAACAGAAACAAAACTGAAGTCACCACCGGCGACAACCTACATCACGTGGCGACAACCTACGTTAACCTGGTGAAAACGATGACAGCACCTATGTCAGGACAAGTCAAGTTACACTCATTGGCGTCAAACCCACTGTCGTCGACTGTCTCTGAAAATGTTTCAACATGTTGAAAATCCAGCAGCGACCAGAAAAACGCTACGACTCTTTGGGCGACTGCGGAGACTACTCACGACCACGCAGGCGACACCCCGGCGACCATGTGTCGGCAGCCTAGTCGCCAGTAGTTGCCTAAAAAAATCGCCTAAGTGGGACAGCCCCTTAAGGGTTGCTCTCGGTATTAAATGAATAGCTTCTTATTAGTTATTTTCTGCTGTACCTCCTGGTTGACCTTTCGGGGCTGTAAAATGCAAACAATTTATCTGCTTGCATTTGCGGCTGCTTCTGCCAGTGAAAGGCTGGAAGGAAACTGCTTTATGTCGCATTCTGAGTTGACGGGGAAATTAAAATATAAAGTCAAATTCACCAAAACAGCCAGCGATTACTTTGCACTTTATATACAAGTCTATGATAATAAAAGACTACTTTGCCAAAATGATATGGAAAGCTTATTGTTTGCGATTATTTTAAAATAAATTATAGATCCATATCACGCCTGCTTGGCATTTGTGAAAGTTCTGTAGTTTATGTTCATTGTTTACTCTGCGAGATTTATGTGAACAATGGATTTCAGTGCACCCCGGTGTGTGTGTCAATAAAGTAAGTGGAACCTGGATGGAGACAATGAAATATTACTGCAGTTTGAAAAAGGAAAGCTACAATTAGTGTGCCGTAAATCTGGGCGATGGTCTGAAGTGAAGTATAGATATGTCATAGTGATGTTTATCTCTCTTGCTTTAAGTTCAATGGTCTAAATCTTCCTGGAAATATCGCAGCGACTTCCTGACACAAAATATTATTAATGTGGAAGTCATCCCGCAAGTTTGTGGAGAGACATGATAGGCACAAGCTGATCCGCCATGATTTGCTGGTCAGCTTCTGGCAATCTGCCATTTGCCTTGTCTGAAAAGAATTGCGATACCAACATCCTCTTTCAGTTTAGTTTAGAGATACAGCATGGAAACAGGCCCTTCGGCCCACCGAGACTGTGCCGACCAATGGTCACCCATACATAGGGTTGCCAACTGTCCCGTATTAGCCAGGACATCCGTATATTGGGCTGAATTGGTTTGTCCCATACAGGACCGCCCTTGCCCATATTTGACTGTCACTACTCGGGTAGAGGGGACTGTCGGGCCAGAGTGCCGCGTCTGGCCCCGCCTCACCCGTCCCGACGTAGTGCAGCCCATGGAGTGCGGCAGCAGCGCCACGTCCTTTGCCCCGTCGGTCGGCAGCCCGGCCAGCTGTCCGACCTTCAGACCTCCGCTTACCACCGACACCACCACCCCTCCTTCTCATGGCCGATCATCGGTTCATGAGTTGGACGGGGTGCCGGACTTTGCAATGTTGCGTGACCCGGGACAAAACTCCTCAGCTGGCCCGCCGGCTGGGTTTTGTGTGCAGTCCAGCACCCAGGCCAACTCATCATTCACCCAGCCACGGCCGAGTCAGTCAACAAAATGCCGTCAGGAATTTGTCCCGTATTTTGACCTTTTGTCCCTTATTTGGGAGAGAGAAAGTTGGCAACCCTGCCCATACACTAGTTCTATCCTACACATCAAGGGCAATTTACAGAAGCCAATTAACCCACAAACCTGTACGTCTTTATATTTTTAAGAACTTGCTAGATTTGCATTTTAAGCTGCCAATTAAATTCCCAAAAGAGATTTAGGCCTCATTCTAAACTACTTTTAAAGGAAACTGTTAACACAATCAAGTTACATTCCTGAAAATGAGTAAGTTATTTTTAGAGTAATTTGTTCTGCAAGTTTATCCTCACTTTTCTGTCCTTCTCTGTCTCTTAATCCATCATTTCTTTGCTTCAAGTGATTTTTTTTCTTTTGCATCTGATTTCACTCCAAGTCACACTTCTTCTCCATCATTTTGGTGTCATTTTCAATCCTTAAAGAGATTGACCATGGAGACCATGGACCAGTCTGAAGAAGGGTCTCGACCCGAAACGTCACCTATCTCCTTCGCTCCTTAGATGCTGCTGCACCCGCTGAGTTTCTCCAGCTTTTTGTGTAACCCTTGATGCCCTCTTGTTCTTGCTAACCTTAAGCATTCCTGATGCTCTTACACCGTTGCACTCGCTGTTCCGCCGTCACCTTGTGCATCCATCACAATTATAAAAAAAGAGTTCAGACAAAGTTCTGACAGTACTTGATGTCTTACTCTAGAAAGATAACGTTAACGTTTAGTTTAGTTTGGAGATTTAACGCAATTTACCACCAAGTCTGCACCAACCAGCGATCTCCGCACATTAACACTGTCTTACTACTAGGGGCAACGTACACATGCACCAAGCGAATTAGCCTACATATCTGTACGTGGGAAGATCTCTGAGAAAACCACGCGGTCACGGGGAGAATAGACAATAGACAATAGGCAATAGCTGCAGGAGTAGGCCATTCGGCCCTTCGAGCCAAAACCGCCATTCAATATGATCATGGCTGATCATCCACAATCAGTACCCTGTTCCTGCCTTCTCGCCATATTCCCTGACTCTGCTCCCTTTAAGAGCTCTATCTAATTCTCCCTTGAAAGCATCCAGAGAATTGGCCTCCACTGCCTTCTGAGGCAGGGAATTCCACAGATTCACAACCCTCTGTGTGAAAAAGTTTTTCCTCATCTCCGTTCTAAGTGGCGTAGCCCTTATTCTTAAACTGTGGCCCCTGGTTCTGGACTCCCCCAACATCGGGACATTGTTTCCTGCCTCTAGCGTGACATACAAACAGACAGCTCCCGTAGGCGGGATCGAACCCAGGTCTCCGGAGCTGCAAGCTCTGTAAGGCTGCAACTCTACCGCTGCGCCACCGCAGCCGCCTTGTGCGCAGACAGCATCTCCATTGTTAATGACCTTAACTTTAAACCTCAATGGTTCAATGGCACTTTTCTTGACACATGTGCAAAGTGCAAACACACAGTGACATTATATTAATGATATTAAACAGTACAGTTGATTTACAAACAGTTTTTTTTCTCGTTTATTATATTCATTACAGAGTACTATGTTTACGTATTCTGTTGTGCTGCTGCAAGTAAGAATTTAATTGCTCTATCTGGGACATATGACAATAAATCACTCTTGACTCTTGACTTGAGTACTGCCGTACCTAAGCACGTCCTCGATTAGTAGATTGTGCAGGAATAGTCCACTGATCCTGCATGCAAGAGGCATCATGTTTTGGTGCCATTTTCAAAGTCATAAGGTCATTAGATCACAAAGCGATAGGAGCAGAATTAGGCCATTCGGCCCATCAAATCTATTCTGCCATTCAATCATGGCTGTTCTATCGCTCCCTCCTAACCCCATTCTCCTACCTTCTCCCCATAACCCCTGACATCCACACTAATCAAGATCTATGTATCTCTGCCTTAAAAATATCTTTCAAGAGGCCATTGGCTTGGCCTCCACAGACTTCTGTGGCAAAGAATTCCAAAGACTCACCAACCTGTGACTAAAAAGGTCCCTCCTCATCTCCTTCCAAAAGGAACGTCCTTTAATTCTGAGGCTGTGACCTCTAACCCTAGATTCTCCAACTAGTGGAAACATCTTGTCCCCATCCACTCTATCCAAGCCTTTCACTATTCGGTACATTTCAATGAGGTTCCCTCCCCCCTAATTCTTCTAAACTCCAGCGAGTGCAGGCCCAGTGCCGTCAAACGCTCATTATATATTAACCCACTCATTCCTGGGATCATTCTTGTAAACTCCCTCTGGACCCTCTCCAGAGCCAGCACATCCCTCCTCAGATATATATGGTACCCAAAATTGCTCACAATATTCCAAATGCAGCCTGACCTGCCTCAGCATTACATCACTGTTTTTGTATTCGAGCCCTCTTGAAATTAATGCTAGTCCAGTCCATGCTCTAGGTGTTATTAAGCGTGCAGATAATTGGTGCACCATTTTTCCATCACAATAATAAATATTCTATGAGCGTTTAGTTATTAGTGTTAACAAAACCATCCCATAAACAGTGGGCACAGTTGCTGTAGCATGATTCAAAGTGACTTTAATTTTATGAGGAGACACAACAATAGCAGACAGTTTGAGCCAAACTGTGCTTTAGCCCTAATACAAATAAAACATAAATGAGCATTTTGATTAGATTTTGTCATTAGCTCCTTCAGAGGTCAGTATTTATCTGATTAATTACAAAGACTGCAGACTTATTTTTGCTGCTGATTCACTTAAATCTAAGTTTCCAATTTAAGGATAAAGGCCGAGACAGAGATCATGTTGCCTGAGATCTGACTCGCATTCCATTTAATACATCTCTCCGTCTGTGATTTTAAATTGGATTATTATTGATCTAATTTACTTGCCATCAACACAAGAAGGTCTGGCTCTTGTGGTACCAGCCACTTTCCCCGGCAGACAGGAACACTTCACAGTCTGTGATCGCTCTTCGATTCGATTCTTGTTGCAGCATCTGTGCGCGGCTATCACTTCACACGTCCCCCCGTCTGAAAGGGAAGAAATAGGGATTACATTCTCCATCACAGACCCCTCTAGAGGCATACAGCATGGAAACAGGCCCTTCGGCCCGACTCGTCCATGCCGACCATGATGCCCCATCAAAGCAAGTCCCACGTGCCTGCGTTTGGCCCATAGCCTTCGAAACCTTTCCTGCCTCAGTGCAGTTCAGCCGTTCAGTGTAACGAGGGGCAATGAAAAACCTTTGTTGCATGCTAACCAGTCAGCGGAAAGACAATCCATGATTACAATCGAGCCACTTACACAATAAGGGAATAACGTTTAGTACAAGGTAAAGCCGGTAACGTCCGATCAAAAATAGTCCGATGGTGACCAGTGAGGTAGATATGCACCTGTCCGTGCCTTTAACTCGCTAGAATCTAGAAGATTAAGAGGGAATCTTATAGAAACTTACAAAATTCTTAAGGGGATGGACAGGCTAGATGCAGGAAGATTGTTCCCGATGTTGGGGAGGTCCAGAACAAGGGGTCACATTCTAAGGATAAGGGGGAATTCCTTTAGGACTGAGATGAGGAAAACATTTTTCACATCGAGAGTGGTGAGTCTCTGGAATTCTCTGCCACAGAAGGTAGTTGAGGCCAGTTTATTGACTATATTTAAGAGGGAGTTAGATGTGGCCCTTGTGGCTAAATGGATCAGGGGTGTATGGAGAGAAGGCAGGTACAGGATACTGAGTTGGATGATCAGCCATGACCATATTAAATGGCGGTGCAGGCTCGAAGGGCTAAATGGCCTACTCCTGCACCTATTTTCTATGTCTATGTTTTCTATGTTTAACATGCTGTTACTGTATAGTACCTGCCTCAACTAGCTCCTCTGATAAGCTTGTTCCATACCCCCACCACCCTCTGAGTGAAAATGTTACCTTGTGTTTCCTATTAAATCTTGCCCTCTCACCGTAAACCAATGTCTTCTACTTCCTGATTCTCCTACCCTGGGGAAAAGACCCAGTGCATTCATCCTATCTATTCCCTTCATGTATTTATGCATCTCTATATCATCGCCCTCCGTCTTGTGTGTTGGAGTATCTCAGCGGGTCAGGCAGCATCTCTGGAGAAAAGGGATAGATGGCGTTTTGGGTCGAGACCCATCTTCAGACCGCCCAGGCTGAAGAAGGGTTCACGACCTGAAATGTCACCTATTCATTTTCTCTGGAGATGCTGCCTGTCCCGCTCAGTTACTCCAACATTTTGTGTCGATCTTTGGTGCAAAGCAGCATCTGCAGTTCCTTCCTACACTTTCTCGTGATATGCCGCCTAACCCGCTGAGTTAGTCCATCACTGTATGACTATCTCCCCCTATAACTCATAGATACATAGAAAAATAGGTGCAAGAGTAGGCCATTCGGCCCTTCAAGCCAGCACCGCCATTCAATATGATCATGGCAGATAATTTCAAATCCCGTTCCTACTTTTTCACCATATCCTTTGATTCCTTTAGCCCTAAGACCTAAATCTAAATCCATCTTGAAAATATCCAGTGAATTGGCCTCCACTGCCTTCTGTGGCAGAGAATTCCACAGACTCTGGGTGAAAATGTTTTTCTTCATCTCAGTCCTGAATGGCCTACCCCTTATTCTTAAATTGTGACCCTTGGTTCTGGACTCCCCCAACATCGGGAACATTTTTCCTGCATCTAGCCTGTCCAATCCTTTAAGAATTTTATATGTTTCTATAAGATCTCCTCTCATCCTTCTAAATTCCAGTGAATACAAGCCCAGTCGACCCATTCTTTCACCTCAGGACTTCGAATCTTGGCAACATCCTTGTACATCCTTGCTGCACACCATTTCCAGGTTAATGACACCTTCCTATAGCAGGGTTTCCAAAACTGCACACAATATTCTGTTGTTGGCCTCTCCAATGTTTTTATACAACTGTAACTTTAACATCAGTGAAAAGAAACATTTTGGCTTCCATAATTCAATTCAGGAAAGGCTTTGGCACTTAAAGCAATATAACGAAGGGAAAATGGAAGATGCAACAAGGAAATAGGTTCAATTCAAAAATGTTTTGTTTTAAACCCATTAAAATGGTATGAATGCACAGCTTGTTAAAACTATGTATATTGCCAACAGCCTTTGATTTGAGACTAAGGTACATCAAAGTATATTTTCATTGATATGTTATACACTCCATGTCAAGAGCAGCAGAAATAATGTATTGGATTGGAGACCCATCAGATGAAGCGCTTCCTGACCTGCTGAGTATTTCCAAAATTTCCCGTTTTATTTCAGATTTCCATAATCTAGGTATGTTACAAAATTTACCTTCAGCGGCGCTGCAGTTCTGTCACTGGCTGTGTGAGCGACTTTGGTGCCTTTGAGAGGGGGGGGCGGGTTTAAAATGCGTTTTTTCTTCAGACTATTCAAATCGATTTTGAACAGGCTGTTTAGTTGCTGAAGAAAAATCGCTTAGACTGGCGTTTTATTATGTTTATTAAAATTAGCGCTGGATAATTTAATAGCAGGAGTAAACTTAAAATCATCTTCTAATGCCGCAAACGCCGACAATGGGACAGATCTCATGTAGGGGACAAGGCAATGTACACCGTTTATCTTTTCATATAAACGTGCTTCTTAGGATGCCTTTAATCAAAATGTCACGTTGCGAAAAGGTGGTGTAGGACCCATACGAACCGGCAGTATTTTTCCTGCCGATATGGGGTTTAAATTCACCGCAACTGCAATGTTCCAAACGATCGCGTTCCACAAAAACCCACTCGCAAGATGATTTAAATGGCCATTAATTTACGGGAATTAAACACTAAATTCCTTCCATTTGGCCTATAAATTCATGACAATAAGATTTTAAAATCATGTTATATTATGGATTCTTGTGTGAATGTTATTTGGACACTTAGGCTTTCTATAATAACTGAACATTTATTTCAGTTCTCTTAATTTTTAAGAATGTTATGGGCTTTTGACTGTCCTTGATCACAGCTTTTGTGTTAAGTCAATGGAAAAGCAATAGGGAACAAGATGCTAATTTCTGAGTATGAAAATAGCCATAGCTTTTTTAATACTGAAGATATGAAAGTGAATTAGGTGTCAAATTAAACTTCTTTTTATGCTTTGTCTGATAGGATAAATTGCAGACTTGATTTTTAAAATCTCAAAATTTTGTAACGTTGCTACATAATCTGCACTTTTTGCATTTCTGATGTTGAACGAAATATCTGGTTGCATTGAAAAAAAGTTGTTTCTAAGTTATTCTTTTCACGTTGAGATTCATATCCAATATTAAAAAAAACGCAACATGAATTGTCTGTTTTCGGAAGACAACTTACACTTGATTACTGGTAATATTAATCTGCAAATGTTTTAACTCATGTGCCAGGGTACAGTTAAAAAAGCTTTTTATTGCTTGCTAACCAGTCAGCGGAAAGACAATATATGATGGAATACATACTCCAATACGTACTTCGGCTGACCAACAGGCCCCATCTCACCTGCTTGCATTTGGCCCAAGTGCTTCTAAACCTATCCTATCCACATACCTGTCTAAATGTTTCTTAAACGTGTAGTAGTACCTGCCTCAACTACCTCCTCCGACAGCTTGTTCCATTGGAACATAAAAGAGTACAGGGCAGGAACTGGACCTTCGGCCCATAATGTCCATGTCTAACATGATGCCGGGTTAAACTAGTTAAACTAGGTATCCATTGTCTATTTCCCTGCCTGGCAATTACTGAGTTAACACCTTGCTACATCAAGACGTTAATCTTTCTTATGCTAATATTGCAAACAATAATTTCTATGCTCAAAAGATAATTAATAATTTGATGCCAATCACTGCTGGAGATCTGGAGATTACTGACAGTGTGCAATTATACGCAAACATTATTATACCTCATTTAAATATTGCACTCATTCTGACGCTCCTTGTGTTCTATGTTCTTTCTCATTATAAACAACTCTAACAGTTCCAGGGAGACTGTATGTGACACTAATCTCCAAGGATTGGAATTAACAGAGATATAATTTTGAAATTACAGATCTTCTTGCACCACTTCATTACAGCTAAATTCAAGCACCGTATGAAAAGACTTTGGTTTTGTTTAGCCAATAAGTCAATTCATGGTCGTGCTGTCTGCTTAGACTGACTTCATTGGCACCTTAGGAGAATCTTCCACATAAATGCACAATGACAACAAACACCGTCACAACTGACTTTATTAACTAAATGTTTAAGAAAGAACTGCTGGAACAATCGAAGGTAGCCAAAAAATGCTGGAGAAACCCAACGGGTGAGGCAGCATCTATGGAGTGAAGGAATCAATGACGTTTCAGGTCGAGACCCTTCTTCAGACTGATCTGAAACATCGCTTATTAACTAAATTAATGGTTTTGTTATTCTCATCCAATACCTTAATATGACGTACACGACCTGTTTAACGCACTGATTATCAATTGAAACTTCTTTGGCGGTTTAAGCCAGGTAAGTACAACAAGTCAATTTGATTTTCCTTGCCGTTGCAGAATGAATGACCATGGAGCATGGGAAAGTTTGAAAGCCATTGATTTCTAAACAGAAGTCTTAACTTGATGCCATAATTAGAGCGTTAACGTAAGAAGGAATGAAAGCAGACTGATGGATATACTCAACAGGCCAGTCACCATCCCAATGGGATGAGATGAACTGAGTTAACAGTTAACTGTTAAGAGAGAAACAGAGAGAGAAACAGACAGAGAAGAACAGAGTTAACAGTTCTGTTAATGACCTTTCATTTGAGCTGCAATGCTTCAATGGACAAAAAAAATAATGCAAGACTCAACGTTTTGAGTCTTGCACAAGAAACTACAGATGCTGGGATCTTGGACAAAGAATAAACTGCTGGAGAAACTCAGCAGTTCAGGCAGCATCTGTAGAGGCAATGGATAGGGTCGGGACTTTTCTTGGAATGGCGGAGGGGGGGGGGGGGAGAGGAGAAAGAGGGATAGCTGGATAGGAGAGTGGGAGACAGTACAAAGTCTGGCAAGTGATAGGTGGATACAGGCAAAGGTGGGGTGGGGGGGTGTCATTGGAAGAGAGACAAAGGCAAGAGGTGAGAAGGAGGCAAACAGGTGTCAAATAAGGAAAGAAGAGGACATTACATACAAAGTCAGACTGAGGGTTATGGATGGAAGGAGACCGGGTGGGGGGGGGGGGGGGGGGAGGGGGAGTGGGTGTATAAAAGAGAAATGGGGGACTGAGATGAGAAGTGAGGATACCGAGGATGGGAAAGGAACAGAGCGACAAGGGTGACTTGAGTTTTAATAATAGAATAAGCTCAAAAGAGTTTACTAGAGTGCATGAGTATTATTTGTCACTGACCGGTAGACACAAAATCCTGGGGTAACTCAGTGGGACAGGCTGTATCTCTGGAGAGAAGCAATGGGTAACATTTCAGGTTGAGACTCTTCTTCAGACTGTCAGGGAAGGGGGAGCGTAGAGATATGGTGGGGTAAGGTGTGAAAACGACTGATCAAAGCAGACGATGATCAAGGAAATGTAGAATGGTTCAAACTCCAGTCTGAAGAAGGGTCTCGACCCGAAACGTCGCCTATCTCCTTCGCTCCTTAGATGCTGCTGCACCCGCTGAGTTTCTCCAGCTTTTTGTGTAACCCTAGAATGGTTCATTGTTAGCTAACAGGAAGGTGACAACAAAGGCACACAATCAGTCAGATATCAGTCACGTTAATCAGGAGGACAGTGAAACTAGTCGGATAACTAGGGTGGCGGAGGGATGGAGAGAGACGGAATGCAAAGGTGGCTTGAAGTCAGAGAAATCAATACTCATGCCGCTGGGCTGTAAGCTGCCCAAGCGAAATATGAGGTGCTGTTCCTCCAGTTTGCACTGGGCCTCACTCTGACAGTGGAGGAGGCCCAGGACAGAAAGGTCAGTGTGGGAATGGGAGGGGGAGTTAAAGTGTTTGGCGACCGGGAGATCGCAAAGAGCTAGGCGGACTGAGCGAAGGTGTGGAATGGTGCACAGAGTCAAAAAGAGAGAGATCAGGGTGGGATTCAATGACAAATTAAATATAGAGATAACCATCGCAACCAGCAGTTAAGATACCCGTGGGAGTCAGTGAAGTTACCACAGAGAAGGAAAGTGTGGATTTGAGAGCAAGTTGATGAATTTGCAGCTGCAATGTTAGCAGGGAGTTAATGAGTTTATGTTTTGAGGAATATTAATACTGATTTCTATAATAAAAATCCATGTGTCTGCTTGACAGACCAAGAGGTTTAGCTAATTTCACTCAAGTTACTCTGCTAAATATGCAACAAAGCACTTTAACAAAATTTTGCTGAACAGATATCACAAAGATCTCCATTCATAGAGCTATGCATCTAATTGTCCAGATGAAAAATGTAATTTTAAATTGTGTCTGCAACAATAAAGAGTTAATACATTATTTTATTATTCTGCTTCATGATCTATTATGTTGCTTTTTGATTTTAATGTCAGCTGTTTGATTTACAATTTGGTACAATGTTTTTTTGTATAATTTTGAAAGATCGAATTCCCTGAGGGAACAGGTAATAATGAACTCAACATTCAATAGAGATGAATACAACAAAATGCATCTGTGGGAAGCAGATTAGTAAAGAGATTTCAAAGCAGTCTCCAACTAATTGTTTGAAAAGAAAGGTTTTATTTTTAGTTTAATGTGTTTCGAAATCTTGAAATATGTTTTTGGAATTGAGGCATTTTGGAATTTGAAAATTTGGGTTAAGGTGGAGGGGGAAAGAATTTAATAGGAATCTGAGGGGTAACTTTTTCACACAAAGGTAGTGGGTGTGTGAAACAACCTGCCAGAGGAGATAGTTGAGGCAGGGACTATGCAACTTTTAAGAAACAATTAGACAGGTGCATGGACAGGAGAGTTTTAGAAGGATTTTGGCCAAATTCAGGCAGGTGGACGTTGGTCGGATGGGACATTGGTCGGTCGGACATTAGTTGGGCAGGTCATTTCTACGCTCTATGACTATGACATTATATGCATATAATCCCACGGAAAAAAAGTAACTACATAGAATGGATACCTAGAATCAAACTCCAGTGATGAATCAATGTTTTCAGGAGAGCATGGTTGAAATGAAGAAAGAAGGAACTGCAGATGCCAGTTTGCCAAAAGACACAAAATACTGGAGGAACTCAGCAGGTCAGATAACATCCTGACCTCCCAATGCTTTGTCCTGCCCCATCCATTCTTCTAGATATCTTGCTCCCCATCCATGCGATCAGTCTGAAGTTGGGTCCCAATCCGAAACGTCACCTATCCAAGTCCACCAGGGATGCCGCCAGACCCTCTGAGTTACTCCAGCATTTTGTGTCTTCCTTTTTATGCTTTGGATGGGGTCGGTGAGAGAATTGATCGGTAATGGCTCCAATGAGAAATTAAATTGTGCTTACAACCGAATGTCTGCTAAATTAAGACAATTGAAGGTAAACAGATCTTTATGTGGAAGCACAAAAACCTCCACATTTCTGAAGCATTGCACATCCTCTTTAGAGCCATTCCAGTTCAGCAGATGGAGGCTTTGTCAAAAGCAGCAAAGATTACCATGTGTGGGAGACGTCGGAACATATTGCAATTCTGCAAGCGAGACTTTAAACTAGTTAGATAAGACAGCATTTTATATTTAAAAAGCATTTTGCTCAGACTATGCAATTGTTTGGGCTTCAGTCCCCTTTTCGCATTATAAATATCAATCCTTAAATGACAGTCAGTCATACTGTGTGGAAACAGGCCCTTCAGCCCAACTTGCCCATGCTGACCAACATGTCCCACCTACACTAGTCCCACCTGCCTGCATTTGGCCTAAATCCCTCTGAACCTGTCCTATCCATGTACCTGTCCAAATGTTTCTTAAACGTTGTGATAGTACCTGCCTCAACTACCTCCTCTTGCAGCTCGTTCCATATACCTACCGCCCGTTGTATAAAAAAGTTACCCCTCAGGTTCCTATTAAATCTTTCTCCCCTACCTTTAAAGCTATGTCCTCTGGTTCACAATCCACCTACTCTGGGCAAGAGACACTATGCTTTTATCCCCAACCAGTTTGACTCATGATCACACACAATCTTGGTTGGAGTCTGTAGATTACTTTCCTTGATACTCTTTGAGAGTATTTCCTTTAAAAAATCCAATGTCGTGTACTTTATATTCACCACACAAATATGTGGCTACCATAAATTAATCAGCTAGGGAGGCACAGTGGTGCAGCTGGTAGAGATGCTGCCTCGCAGTGCCGGAGAACTGACCTCGGGGTGCTGTCTGTGTGGAGTTCGCATGTCCTCACTGTGACTGCCTCCGGGTTCCCGAGTTTCCCTCCCATATCGGAAAGTCATGCGGGGCTTGGAGGTTAATTGGCCCGCTGTGAATTGCCCCTAATGTGTCGGAAGTGGATGAGAAAATGGGATAAGATTGAGCTAGTGTGAACAGGTGATCGATGGTTGGCCTGGACTCGGTGGGTCGAAGAGCGCTTCTACACTCTATCTAGAAACTAAAACTAAAACAAGAACAAAATCTACTGCTGCACTGTATAATAATGTTAAGAAGATGTAGAAAAAACCCAGCTAGTTTACTCATGTATCACATAATTATTTTTTGAAATGTATCTAATTTGCATTTCTTAGTGTCACAACAGCTTTTCAGTGTCAGTAAGATTCTAGAAACACTTTAATGTGTTGGTTTAAATTGAATTGGTTTGATTGGTTTCTAAGGTTGCTACTAAGGCAGTTTAGGGCCTGTCCCACTTGGCGATTTTTTTTCGGCATTGACTGACGTATCAGGT
Organism: Raja brachyura; assembly: GCA_963514005.1. Next base: position 45,276,144 of record OY740796.1, read on the forward strand.
CACCGAAAAAGTTGTGGCGTGATGCAGCCTGACGCAGCGTGATGACGCATTGACGCGCGGTGTTTCCTCAAGTGTCGCAACATTTTTCTTGTTGCCGCTGGATTTTGAATCTTCAAAACCTTTCGGCGACCCTGATACGTCAATCAACGACGCCGGCAGTCGCCAAAACAATCGGCAAGTTGGAAAGGCCCTTTAAGCTATAACCGTGGGTGAGAGCGCACAGGGGAAATTCAACATGGCCTTCCGGGATGTTCCTGGAAGTTAAACATGAGACGTGGGCCTGTTTGAAGTGGGGAAGGCATGGGGACCACAAACCGGGGAATAGGTCACTCAGTGATGATGGCGGTGGTTGATTTTCTTTTGTGAGGAGAGTAAAGTCACTGATTCAAGCAGCTTCTACGCTGCACCTGTTCCTTCTTCATCCCTGCTTTACCCTCTACCTCCTTAGATGGATGTGGAGAGGATGTTTCCACTAGCGGGAGAGTCTCGGACTAGAGGTCATAGCCTCAGAATTAAAGGATGTTCTTTTTGGAAGGAGATGAGTGGACATTTCTTTAGTCGGAGGGTGGTGAATCTGTGGAATTATTTGCCACAGAAGGCTGTGGAGGCCAAGTCAGTGGATATATCTAAGGCAGAGGTAGATAGATTCTTCATTAGTACGGGTATCAGAGGTTATGGGGAGCAGGCAGGAGAATGGGGTTAGGAGGGAGAGATAGATCAGCCATGACTGAATGGCGGAATAGACGATGGGCCGAATGGCCTAATTCTGCTCCTATCGCTTATGACCTTATGTCTTCAGGAGATTAAGGAGATTTGGAATTCTCTTGAACTTCTGCAGGTGTACATTAGAGAGCATATTGACTGGTTGCATCACTCCTGGTTTGACAACGCGGACTGGAAATGAAATTTAAGTGCAGGCATGCAGTGAGAGACCAGCTGTGTGCCCGCGGAAACATCAGCCTGATTTGTTTTGCTCAGCCTATCGACTTTAGAGATACAGTGCGGAAACAGACCCTTCGGCCTAGCAAGTCAGCGCCGACCAACGGCCACCCCATACACTGGTATGCGTCGAACGGAGCTGGAGGTTGCGCCGCCAGGAGCAAAGGAGGACCCGGCGTGGGGGGGGGCCGCCGTGAGGGGTGGGGGAAAGGACAAAGGAGGATTCTGGGTGGGGGACGGCGCGAGGGCGGAAGGACAATGGAGGATCTGGAGCGAGGGCGAACCGCCGTGAGGAGATGGAGGGGGGAGAAGAACAAAGGAGTGCCCAGCATGGATGCTTTGTAACCTTCTCAGTGCCCTTTACATGGCGACTATTTGCATACCTCGAGTAGGCAAGCAACGAATTTCACTGTGACTTGTCACCTGTGATAATCGCATTCATAGCAAAAGGATTTGAGTACAAGAGCAGGGAGGTTCTCCTGCAGTTGTACAGGGTCTTGGTGAGACCACACCTGGAGTATTGTGTACAGTTTTGGTCTCCTAATCTGAGGAAAGACATTGTTGCCATAGAGGGAGTACAGAGAAGGTTCACCAGACTGATTCCTGGGATGGCAGGACTTCCATATGAAGAAAGACTGGATAGACTCGGCTTGTACTCGCTGGAATTTAGAAGATTGAGGGCGAATCTCATAGAGACTTACAAAATTCTTAAGGGGTTGGACAGGCTAGATGCAGGAAGATTGTTCCCGATGTTGGGGAAGTCCAGGACAAGGGGTCGCTGTTTAAGGATAAGGGGGAAGTCTTTTAGGACCGAGATGAGAACATCATTTTTCACACAGAGAGTGGTGAATTTGTGGAATTCTCTGCCACAGAAGGTAGTTGAGGCCAGTTCATTGGCTGTATTTAAGAGGGAGCTAGATGTGGCCCTTGTGGCTAAGGGGATCAGGGGGTATGGAGAGAAGGCAGGTACAGGATACTGAGTTGGATGATCAGCCATGACATTATTGGATGGCGGTGCAGGCTCAAAGGGCCGAATGGCCTACTCCTGCACCTATTTTCTATGTTTAATAAAGTATTCAATTCAATTCAATCAATTCAATAGTACTATCCTACACACCAGGGACCATTTACAATTTTACAGAAGCCAATTACCCTACAAACCTGCACGTCTTTGGAGTGTGGCATGAAACCGAAGCAGGCGGAGAAATCCTGGTCACAGGAAGAAGTGACAAACTCCATTCAGACAGCGCCTGTAGTCAGGATCGAACACGGGTCTCTGGCGCTATGAGGCAGCAACTCTACCGCTGCGCTACCGAGCCGCCCAAGTCAAGCCTTTAGTCAAAAAAAAAATCCAACTTTGAGCTTCTCCATTGAAATGAATTTCAGGTCATGAATTTGCTGAATTGGTGTCATAAACAACAATTAATCTCACTGCTGCCGTATGGAACTGCTAACGATCCTGTCACTCCTGTGATTTATGGACCTGTCATTACATTCGAAACTTGGGGCACAGCAGAACAACCGATCTGCAAAATCTCACTCCAGAATGCAGTAAATTGTTTCTAAAAGTTTATCCAAATTTTCGTGAATGTGACATTTGTTTTAGTTCCAGTCTTGCCATCCACACTTCAGCTAGCGTTGGAAGGAAATGTTTTTCAGAGCATAAAGCTGTTTTGACACTAGGAAATGCAAATTAGATACATTTCAAAAAATAATTATAGCATACATGAGTACGATTGGAGCATATTGTTTTTACATCCCCTTCACATTATTATTAATAATTTCACAAACGTTTCTGAATATAGAACATATCCAACATTGTTGCATGGATTAGGGCGGCACGGTGGCACAGCGGTAGATTTGCTGCCTTGCAGCGCCAGAGACCCGGGTTTGATCCTGACTATGGGTGCTGTCTATGGAGTTTGTTCGTTCTCCCTGTGACCTGCGTGGGTTTTCCCTGGGTGTCCTGGTATCCTCCCACACTCCAAAAACATACAGGTTTGTTGGTTAATTGGCTTCGGTAAAATTGTAACTTGTCCCTGGTGTGCAGGATTGTGTTGGTGTACGGGGTGATCGCTGGTCGGCACGGACTCGATGGTGCAAAGGGTCTTATTCCACGCTGTATCTCCAAGTAACATATAATTTACCCCAAGAGTAAATAGCTGCCTCTATGTAACAGCTATACAGTTAATCTATGCCCTCTCCCCGAGGCCACACTTGTTTCAGGCACTTATTCTGTTCTGTTTTGAACTTCAGATTGAATCTGCATCCACTACTCCTTCTGGCGATGTCTTGCAAATTCCAACTATTCAATGCGTAAAATAATTTGTTTACATGTTACTTTTCAACAAGATGAGGAAAACATTCTTAACACAGAGAGTGGTGAGTCTCTGGAACTCTCTGCCACAGAAGGTAGTTGAGGCCAGTTCATTGGCTATATTTAAGAGGGCGTTAGATGTGGCACTTGTGGCTAAAGGGATCAGGGGGTATGGAGAGAAGGCAGGTACAGGATACTGAGTGGGATGATCACCCATGATCACATTGAATGGCGGTGCAGGCTCGAAGTGCCGAATGGCCTACTCCTGCACCCATTTTTCTATGTTTCTATATCACGTCATTCAATACCTCCTGGTACTTAACCCGAGGAATAGTTTCACTATATCCGGGGAGGCATGGTGGCGCAGCGGTAGAGTTGCTGCCTGACAGTGACAGGGACCCAGGTTCGATCCTGACTACGGGTGCTGTCTATACGGAGTCTGTTAGTTCTCCCTGTCACCTGTGTGGGTTTTCTCCTGATGCTCCGGTTTCTTCCCACATTCCAAAGATGTGCAGGTTTGTAGGTTAATTGGCTTCTGTAAATTGTTCCTTGTGCGTGCAGGATGGAACTCGTGTACGGGTGACCTAATGCAAGTTAAACAAAAACTGAAACATAAACCCTATCTAATCCTTTCATGTTTTACGATATCTCTTTCAGTTTTACTCACCGCCACTGTAACCGGTTGCTAACCATTGTAACTCCTCTTCCCATTCCCACGTTGACCTTTCTGTCCCTTGCCTCCTCCATTGCCAGGGTGAGGACACGTGCAAACTGGAGGAACAGCACCTCATATTCCGCTTGGGTAGCTGACAACCCAACACTGTGAATGCTGAATACGCAAATTTTAGGTAAATCCAAACCCCCTCCGCTCCCCCTTCTTCCACCACCCCACTTTCTTTCTCCCCCCCCCCCCCCAACCCCTCTCTCCACTGTGCCTCAGCTGGACTCGCACATATTTCTCCCCTTCCAGTTGCATTCCTTCCTCTAGCTTCACAATTTGCAAATCTTCAATCCCTTTGCCTCACATCTTCCGCCTGTTCATCCCTGGTCTTTATCCAACCATCTGCCCAGCAGAGACCCCCTTGACCCAGTTCCACCTATTATTTGCTGTGCTTTGTCCTGCCCCTCCTCTCTTCCAGCTTTCTTTCCTCCCCCTACAACAGTGTGAAGAAGGGTCCCGACCCGAAACATCACCTAATGTAACATGTTCTCCAGAGATGCTGCCTATTCCTTTGAGTTACTCCAGCACTTTGTGTCTTTTCTAGTAATTTGAGTACTGTCCCAGTAAAGCCCAAAGCTAACAATGATGAGGCTCAGGGCAAGAATCAAGAGTGTTGAATTGTCACATGTAGCAAAAATGGAACAATGAAATTCTTACCTGTAGCAGCTAAACAGGTTTGTAAACATAATACACCAGATAAGATATAACAATGGGCCTGTCCCACTTACGAGATTTTTTTCGGCAACTAGCCGGCACCCATCATAGTCGCAGCAGGTGGCCGAAAATGTTCAACATGTTGAAAATCCAGCGGCGACCAGAAAAAGATACGACTCTTTGTGCCACTACTCACAACCATACAGGCGTCACGTGTCGACATATTGCGGGGTGACGCCTGTTATGCGGTGAGTAGTCGCCCGAAGAGTTATACCTTTTTCTGGTCACCGCTGGATTTTCAACGTTGAAAATTTTCGGTGACCTGCTGCGACTATGACGGGTGCCGGCAGTCGCCAAAAAAACTCCGTAATTGGGGCAGGCCCTTTAAGAAAAAAATTCAAGACATTAATAACCCCAATCCTAGCGTAAAAGCAACCAAAGATAGTCCATTGTTAATAGACAAAAATGCTGGCGAAACTCAGTGGGTGAGACAGCATCTATGGAGCAAAGGAATAGGTGAAGTTTCGGGTCGACACCCTTCTTCAGACTGAAGTCCATTGTTGAGGTTAGTGTTTTGTAGTGTTCAAGAGCTTGATGGTTGTTGGGAACAGCTATTCCTGAACCTAGAGTTTTCAAGCTGCTGTGCCTTCTTCCCGATGGCAGGAGTGAAATAAGAGCGTGGCCAGGGTGGTGTGGTTTGATGATGCTGATTGCCTTATGAGGCAGCGCCTCCTTTGGATCCCTTTGGCAGTGGGGAGGTCAGTGCCTGTACTATGATTAGTTTAGAAGATACAGTGTGGAAACAGGCACATCAGCCCACCAAATCCAGGCTGCCCATTGACCATCCGTTCTAAGTTATCCCACTTTCTCATCCACTCCCTACGTGCTCTGGGCAATTGACAAGGGTCAATTAACCACCAAACCCACACACATTTGGGGTGACTGGGCAGTACCACTCTCTGTAAAACATGTTGCTATTAACCACATTTAACAAGATACAAAAGTTATGATACTGTTGTTGGGAGCTAATTCATAACAAAGTATAGGAAAGTATAAATTTATTTTATAGATAATTTTAAAAATTATGTACTCTAGTCCCACTCATTACAATCTTCCTTTCCAGCAGAACTGTTGAATAAACAGAGGCTGAGTTTGGGAGATGAGACACACTAGCACCTCTGCGACCAACCTCCCCCTCCTTCCTCCTTCCCACCCACCTTCTGGTGTGACAGCAATGATGATTCTCACTTGCTTTTTTAGAATTCACGTCATCTTTAAAATAATTTTCCCAATATTCATCTTCAATTCAAATTACTGGGGTAAAGGTTCTATCTTCAGAAAATTAGACAACCTACACACCACTCCTCCACCCCATTGCACTTATGACGTTGTCACGATCATGTTGAAAGGGCATGAACTGAGCATTCTCTTGGCAATCATCTGAGGTGACCACAGAAGGTGAAGAAGGATCTCGACCCAAAACATCCTCAATTCCTTCTCTCCAGAGATGCTGCCTGACCCGCTGAGTTACTCCAGCTTTTTGTGCCTATCTTCGGTTTAAACCACCATCTGCAGTTCCTTCCCATACTAGCTATGAATGAGATTGATTTAATGAACATTATTTTATATATGACCACCCTGTGCTTTTATTTGTGATATTACAGCATCTTTAAAAAAATAAATGCCGTTGGGTTTTTTCCAGCTCCGTGACACATATAATTATTAATCACAGTACATATGATGCGAGGTGTTTGCACGTTCTCCCCATGACCGTGTGGGTTTCCTCCAGGTGCTCCGGTTTCCTCCCACATCCCAAAGACATACAGGTTTGTAGGTTAATTGGCCCTCTGTAAATTGCCCCGAGTGTGTAGGGACTGGATATGAGAGTGGGAAAACATAGAACTAGTGTGAATGGGTGATTGATGGTCGAAGGGTCTGCTTCCATGCTGCATGTCTAAATTAAACATAGAGCAGTACAGCACAGGAATAGGTCCTTCAGCCTACAATATTTATGCTGAACATGGTACTAAAGGGCTTGTCCCACCAGCATCCGACTCCATGCGATGAGCGCGATCAAATTAGAAGTGGGGGCCGCGCGGAGGTCGGGTGATCCCTGTACAGGGCCGTTCCCACCAGCATGCACCTGCATGTGGCAAGTGCGACTAAACCGGCAGCGAAGGCCGCGCAGAGGTCGGGTGAGTGGCGCAACACGGCGCAAAGTGAGGCGAACTTGGAGCAAAGTCTTAAAGGTAAGTTCGCCAGGACAGAGAGGGGCACAGAGGCACACACACAGAGGGCCACGGAGCCACACACATAGAGGGTCACGGAGGCACCTACAGAGAGGGTCACGGAGGCACGACGTCGAGACGGTGTGTAATGCGTCGAGGCGACTGCGAGCCGACAAGCCGTTGCCGCGCGGAATCTTTGATCATAGTCAGTTTTTCGGAGCCCCGCACGATGTCGGGACGAACTCCGCACAATTCCGCACGGCTCAGGCGATCGAAGTGGGACCGGCCCCGCGACGCCGGACGGCTCAAGCGACCACCTTAGGTCGCGCTCATCGCATAGAGTTGCATGCTGGTGGGACAGGCCCTTAAGTCTCCTGCACCTGATCCTTAATCCCTCCATTCCCTGCATATCCAAAAATTGACACAAAATGCTGGAGTAACTCAGCGGGACAGGCAACATCTATGGAGAGATGGAATGGGTGGCATTTCGGGTTGAGACCCACCTTCAGACCCGAAACGTCACCCATTCCTTCTCTCCAGAGATGCTGCCTGTCCTGCTGAGTTACTCCAGCATTTTGTGTCCATCTTTGGTGCAAACCAGCATCTGCAGTTCCTTCCTACAACCTGCATATCCATGCGCCGCCTATCTAAAAGCCTCTTAAACGCCACTAGCGTATCAGCCCCCACCAGCACTGCTGGCAGCGCGTTCCAGGCATCCACCATTATGGGTAAAAAACATGTCCCGCACATCTATTTTAAACTTTGTCCCTCTCACCTTACAGCTATTCCCCTCTAGTACTTGACATTTCCAGCCTGGGTAAAAGGTTCTAACCATCTGGTCTATCTATGCCCTTCATCATTTTATATACTTCTATCTAATCATGTGCATCAGCACCTTTTTGTGCCCGTGAAAAAACATTGATGATGACCTTCCATTGCCCACAGCTTTTGGGAGAAATGACTCTGTTTACATTTAGAGAAGCTGCTGCTGTGGCACTTTTTTATTTTTATATTGTTATTCCTTCTAATTAAATTACATGAGGAAAAGGTATTTTCAAGTGAATTATATATTAAAAATATATATTTTGTACTTCAAATGATTCATAATGTCTCCAGTCATTGACACCTCAAACCACTGGAAAAGGACTTTGAGACGTCAACTAAATGTGTCTCAGGATCCACTGCCTGAGGCCCACTCACTACTCCAGCTCACTAGGTCACTATTCCTCCACACGGCACAGTGGCGCACCAGTAGAGTTGCTGCCTTACCGCGCCAGAGACCCGGGTTCGATCCTGGCTACGGGTGCTGCCTGTACGGAGTTTCTCCCCGTGACCTGCGTGGGTTTTCTCCAGGTGCTCCGGTTTCCTCCCACACTCCAAGAGACGTGCAGGTTTGTAGGTTAATTGGCTTCGATAAAAATTGTAAATTGTCTCTAGCGTGTAGGATAGTGTTAGTGTATGGGGATCGTTGGTCGGCACGGACTCGGTGGGCCAAAGGGCCTGTTTCTACGCTGTATCTCTAAACTAAACTAAAATAAACTACAGTACGCTGAACTAAACTAAACTAAACACACTATTTCATCTACACAGCCAAGGGGGGCACATGTGAGGTGGCAAAGGTACAGTCTTGGTTAGGAATGACTGGCCCAATGCATATTGTACAGATACAGTCCAACACAATAAATCCATTAGGTTTAAGGATTAATAATGACTTTGTACGTGCTCTTGATGGATCCATTGTAACTGTTCAAAGATAAGTACTTTTGTTATTTTGGCCATTTAGCAGATGCAATGTAGCAGTTTTATTGCTTAAAAAAAACTCTGGCTGTCAAAATAACTCACTTCATTGTGATAGTGACTGCGCCATAAATAGTTCAAGGGCTGCAAGGTGCTTTAGGATATCCTGACAGGGATGTGAAAAACATTATATTAATGTGAATCTTTGTTTACTTCTTCTCTCGTTAGACCTAGGACGTACAAGGTCAGGAAAACCAGTGTGTGGTGGAATAGAAGGCGGATTTCACTGCACGTGCAGAAATATAAAACTTGCCGCGGCGTATTTAGTGACGTTTCACAATGGCACGACTGTCATTAGCATTAAAATTAGATCTGCAGCGATTATGATATGTTATGATACATTTCAAAGGAATTAGGTTGCTTTGGGCAATGCCTTGATGGTATAATAGTTGTATTGACCTGAGTATTTGTAGGAATGGTCTTAGTGGATCAAATGAGCTTCATCTTTAGTTTTAGTGTAGTTTCCAGATACAGCAAGGAAACAGGTTCTTTTGCCGACTGAGTCTGTGCCGACTAGCGACCCCCCCACACACTAATGCTATCCTACACATACTAGGGGCAATTTACAATTTGATCAAAGCCAATTATAAACCTGTACATTTTTGGAGTGTGGGGGGAAACCAGAGAAAACCCTCGCAGGTCACAGGGGGAACGTACAAACTCCGTACGGACAGCACCCGTAGACAGGATCGAACCTGGGCCCCTGACGCTGTAAGGCAGCAACTCTACCGCTGTGCCACCATGCCCCCCAACATTAACTCATTAACCATATAACAATTACAGCATGGAAACAGGCCTTCTCGGCCCTTCCAGTCCGTGCCGACCATTTATTTTCCCCTAGTCCCATCTACCTGCACTCAGACCATACCCCTCCATTCCCTTCCGTCCATATACCTATCCACTTTACTTTTTAACTGTTAAAATCGATCCTGCCTCCACCACTTCTGCTGGAAGATCATTCCACACAGCCACCACTCTCTGAGTAAAGAAGTTCCCCCTCATGTTACCCCTAAACTTCTGTCCCTTAATTCTCATGTCATGTCCTCTTGTTTGAATCTTCCCTACCCTTAATGGGAAAAGCTTATCCACGTCAACTCTGTCTATCCCTTTCATCATTTTAAAGACCTCAATCAAGTCCCCCCTTAACCTTCTGTGCTCCAAAGAATAAAGACCTAACTTGTTCAACCTTTCTCTGTAATAGTTGCTGGAACTCAGGCAACATTCTAGTAAATCTCCTCTGTACTCTCTCTATTTTGTTGACATCCTTCCTATAATTAGGCAACCAAAATTTTACACCACACTCCAGAAATGGTCTCACCAATGCCTTGTACAATTTTAACATTACTTCCCTACTCCTATATTCAATGCTCTGATTTATAAAGGACTGAATCCCTGAATCCTTACTTTCTGAGAAAGGGGCATATTTACTAATTGACAGGGAAGGTTGCTGAACTAGAACAGATAAGACAGCAGCCTATTTACTAACCTTCCTGCATGGTAACATGGCTTTCATTTGGTACTATCCACAGTAAAGCACTGTGATTACTCAGTAAAAATACTCAGTACAACCGAACAGTGAAAGGCCTGGATAGAGTGACAATAGAATGAATGTGGAGAGGATGTTTCCACTGGTGAGAGCATCTAGGACCACAGGCCATAGTTTCAGAATAAAAGGGCGTACCTTTAGAAAAGAGATGACAAGGAATTTCTTTAGTCAGCGGGTGGTGAACCTGTGGAATTCATTGCCACAGACGGCTGTGGAGGTCAAGTCAATGGATATTTTTAAGGCGGAGAAGGACAGGTTCTTGATTAGTACGGGTGTCAGGGGTAATATTTAAGAGGGAGTTAGATGTGGCCCTTGTGGCTAAGGGGATCAGAGGGTATGGAGAGAAGGCAGGTACGGGATACTGAGTTGAATGATCAGCCATGATCATATTGAATGGCGGTTCAGGCTCGAAGGGCCGAATGGCCTACTCCTGCACCTAATTTCCATGTTTCCATGTTTCTATGTAATGGGGAGAATGGGGTTCCTATTAAAACTTTCCCTTCTCACCTTACGCTTATGTCCTCTATGGGAGGAAAACAGAGCACCCGAAGGAAACCCATGTGGTCGGAGGGAGAATGTGCAAACTCCTTGCCAGAGCACCCAAAGAACGTGCAAACTCCACATAGACAGCACTCAAGGTTAGGATTGATCCCGGGTCTCTGTGAGACAGCAGTCTACTTGCTGCGCCACTGGGGCAGCCCCATATAATATCATATTTATTACATTATATTTATTATGGTAATAAATGGTAATAAAAAATCAATTGTATGTTTTTACTATCACTACTACCTGTCCCCCAAACTGATTATTTTTCCTGTGTTCTTGGTTTATATATATACTAATAACAGTAATAAACTAAATGAATTAGAAGATTATTTAAGATTATTAAGAAGACATAACAAGAGTATTTCAGTACAGGAGTACAGAGGTTCTTCTGCAGTTGTATAGGGCTCTGGTAAGATCACATCTGGAGTATTGTGTACAGTTTTGGTCTCCTTATTTGAGGAAGGACATCCTTGTGATTGAGGCAGTGCAGCATAGGTTCACGAGATTGATCCCTGGGATGGCGGGACTGTCATATGAGGAAAGATTGAAAATACTTGGCTTGTATTCACTGGGAGTTTAAAAGGATGAGGGGGGATCTTATAGAAACATATAAAATTATAAAAGGACTGGACAAGCTAGATGCAGGAAAAATGTTCCCAATGTGGGGCGAGTCCAGAACCAGGGGCCAGAGTCTAAAGGGTAGGCCATTTACATAGAAACATAGAAATTACGTGCAGGAGTAGGCCATTCGGCCCTTCGAGCCTGCAAAGCCATTCAATATGATCATGGCTGATCATCCAACTCAGTATCCCGTACCTGCCTTCTCTCCATACCCTCTGATCCCCTTAGCCACAAGGGCCACATCTAACTCCCTCGTAAATATAGCCAATGAACTGGCCTCAACTACCCTCTGTGGCAGAGAGTTCCAGAGACCCACCACTCTCTGTGTGAAAAAATTCCTTCTCATCTCGGTCCTAAAGGATTTCCCCCTTATCCTGAAGCTGTGACCCCTTGTCCTGGACCTCCCCAACAATCTTCCTACATCTAGCCTGTCCAACCCCTTAAGAATCTTGTAAGTTTCTATAAGATCCCCTCTCAATCTCCTAAATTCTAGAGAGTATAAACCGAGTCTATGCAGTCTTTGTTCATAAGACAGTCCTGACATCCCAGGAATCAGACTGGTGAACCTTCGCTGCACTCCCTCTATGGCAATAATGTCCTTCCTCAGATTTGGAGACCAGAACTGTACGCAATACTCCAGGTGTGGCCTCACCAAGACCCTATACAACTGAAGTAGACCCTCCCTGCTCCTATACTCAAATCCTTTGCTGCTCCTATACTCAAATTTAAGACTGAGGTGAGAAAAAACTTTTTCACCCAGAGAGTTGTGAATTTGTGGAATTTCCTGCCACAGAGGGCAGTGGAGGCCATATCACTGGATGGATTTAAGAGAGAGTTACATAGAGCTCTAGGGGCTAGTGGAATCAAGGGACATGGAGAGAAGGCAGGCACGGGTTCTTGATTGGGGACGATCAGCCATGAGCACTATAAATGGGAGTGCTGGCTCGAAGGGCCGAATAGCCGCCTGCTGCACCTATTTTCTATGTTTCTATGTTTCTATCACAATATGGTTTGGTAACAGGCTGGCCAAGGTCTCAAGAAATTACAGAGAATTTTAGATGCAGCTCCGTCCATCCCAAAGGCATTAAATATGGGACTGTCGCAACGTTTAAGGGACATTTAGACAGGTACATGTTTAGAACAATATGGGCCAAATGCAGGCAGATGGGACTGGTATAGATGGGGCATGTTGGTTGGTGTGGGCAAGTTGGGCTGAAGGGCCTGTTTCCATGCTGTATGACTCTATGACGTGGAAGATGGCTCTGATGGACCACATGAACTTTCATTATTCCATGTCTCTTCTGGAGGAGAAAACTTTAGCTGGCATTGTTCAGACACACTGGTGTCCTCATGATCAACTGAAGCCCATAGGGTTATTTGAATAGGGTGATTAGCTGCGGAATATCCACATGTTAGTTGAGATAGTGGGTGAAGCCCCTGTGGCAATATTCAGTTTCATAGAGTGATATAGCATGGAAACAGGCCCTTCAGCCCAACTTGCCCACATCGGCCAACATGCCCCAGCTACATTAGTCTCACCTGCCTGCATTTGGTCCATATCACTCCGAACCTGTTCTGTCCATGTACCTGTCTAGCTGTTCCCAGCCTCAACTACCTCCTCTGGCAGCTACAGTGCCCTCCATAATGTTTGGGACAAAGACCCATTATTTATTTATTTGCCTCTGTACTCCACAATTTGAGATACGTAATAGAAAAAATTCAATATGATCATGGCATGATCTAAAATCAGTACCCCGTTCCTGCTTTCTCCCTATATCCCTTGATTCCTTTAGCCCTAAGAGCTATATCTAACTCTCTCTTGAAAACACCCAGTGAATTGGACTCCACTGTCTTCTGTGGCAGAGAATTCCGCAGATTCACAACTCTCTGGGTGGAAACGTTTTTCCTCAGCTCAGTCTTAAATGGCCTACCCATTATTCTGAAAAAAACACACAAAAAAACCAAACACAAGCTCAAAAATGGAAGTATTGGGGTAAAGGGTACAGAAAGAAGCAGAGAGGAGGTGCTCAGTGAATCGAAACTCCTGTTGTTGCTGCCTTACAGCGCCAGATACCTGGGTTTGACCCTGACAATGGGTGCTGTCTGCATGGGTTTGTACGTTCTCCCCTGATGTGCATGGGTTTTCTCTGGCTGCACCGATTTCCTCCCACACTCCAAAGATGTACAGATTTGTAGGCTAATTGGCTTGGTTAAATTGTAAATTGTCCCTAGTGTGTAGGATAGCGCTAGTGTGCGAGGATCGCTGGTCGGCGCGGACTCGGTGGGACGAAGCACCTGTTAACGCACTGTATTCTCTAAACTAAAGCTAAAATTCTCTAATGCACAGCACAGATTCCGTTTGGACAGAACTTCACTGCAGAACGTGGAATAAAACCATCAGAAGAACCAGTCAAAGTGACTCCCCAGATAAATTGTCTAAATGTGTCTTGATTTGATTTTTTAAAAAAAGCTCAAAATAAAAGCTGCGATGTTTAATTAATGAGGGGAAATTAACATTTAGAAAGCATTTCTGCTTCAAGATGGAATCAGCTGAAGAATATTCAGCTTAAAACATAGCAACAGTGCCAAGTTCTAGTCAGTAGTCGTCCCACAAGAGATGCGGAACTCCGGCAGTGTGAAAGTACATTTCACGATTGTCTAGACAACGACCATCTGGGAATAATTCACATTTTACATGTAATGTTTTAAAGTCATTAATGGGATGAATGGGAAATAAATTCTACCTCATTGCAAACCATTAGCATATCACAAGTCAAATGACTGCAGCAATGAATGAGACATCCCTGGTGTACATGCAAGAGTCCTCTTCATTCACCAAAGTTATCCAAATTACAAGATTGCCGAGAGCACAAAGTCGAACCATTGAGAAGTAAAAGGCAACTGGAACCACAGAGTCATAGTCATAGACTTATAGAGTTATGCAGCATGGGAATAGGCCTAACTCGTCCGTGCCGACCAAGTTGCTTCAGCTGTTGATCCCATTTACCATCTAGCCCTTCAAATTGTCAGAGAGAGCCATACAGCACAGAACCAGGCCATTCAGCCCAACTTGTACATGCTGTCCAAGATGCCCCATCTACACAGATCCCACCTGGCTGCATTTCACGTTCATAAGTTATAAAAGTAGAATTAAGTCATTCGGCCCCTCGAGTCTACTCCTCCATTCAATCATGGCCGATCTCTGCCTTCTAATCCCATTTTCCTGCCTTCTCCCCATAACCCTTGACACCAGTTCTAATCAAGACATTTGCCCAATATCCCTCTAAACCAGGAGTTGGCAACCTTGTTCTGCATAGGGGCCAGGACCCACGTCTGTGAGTGGATGGCGGGCCACATCTATCGCCATAGTGTGACACTTGGTATTGTTTTTCGCATTAGTTTTCACGTGTTTTGCAATTCGTTTTCTGCAGTTACCAGATCAGCTCACGTGCCCTGGGACTGGCTGTAGTGCCCAGGTTGCCTGCGTGGCCTGGGACGAGCTGCAGTTCCCAGATCAGCTCGCGTCCACGGGACTGGCTACAGTTCCCAGGTCGCGAAAACAAATTGAATAAAAGATACGCCTGCGTGCTGGGTGATTTTAGGTTACGGGTCAGATCCGGCCCGTGGGCCATAGATTGCCAACCCCTGCTCTAAACCTTTCCTCTCCATGTACCTGTCCAAATATCTTTTAATTGTTGTTATGGTACCTGCCTCAACTACTTTCTCTGACATCTCATTCCATATACCCATGACCCAGTGTGTGGAACAAGTTTCCCCTCAGGTTCCTATTAAATATTTCCCTTCTCATCTTAAATCTATGCCATCTGGTTCTTGATTCCCCTACCCTGGGTAAAGGACTCTGCATTCATCTAGTCTATTCCCCTCATGATTTTATACACCATCTCTCAGATCACGCCTCAACCACCTACACTCCAAGAAGAGGTTGGCGGCACTGTGGTGCAGCAGTAAAGTTGCTGCCTTACGACTCCAGAGAACCAGGCTCGATCCTGACTATGGAATGTTTAAGAAAGATCTGCAGATGCTGGAAAAATCGAAGGTAGTCAAAAATGCTGGAGAAACTCAGCGGATGAGGCAGCATCTATGGAGAGAAGGAATAGGCGACGTTTCGGGTCGAGTCCCTTCTTCAGACTTGCTTGTTTGGTCTCCCCGAGACCTGCGTGGGTTTTCTCCGGATATCCCTGGTTTCCTCCCACAATCCAAAGACGTACAGGTTTGTAGGTTCATTGACTTGGCATAATTGTAAATTGGCCCTAATGTGGGTAGGATAGTGCTATTGTGCGGGGATCACTGGTTGTCGCGAACTTGGTGGGCCGAAGGGCCTGTTACGCGCTGTAACTCCAAACTAAACTAAACCAAACTGAGCTAAATTAAAGAGTTTTCAAAATCCCATATGCCATGATATTCTATAGGGATTATTTTCTCCTCACTATGTCCTTTTAGTGACTCCTGATTAGTATGTAGTCTTACGTAGCTCCAAGAGGCAGTACTAAACAGTTGCAAACCAGGATGATATAACATGAATGAGTAATTCGACTCCAGTGGTGACTGGTATACAAATTACATATCTCAATCTATCACATTTTTGTCTAATCGTTAAAAGACATTTGGGCAGGTATATGAACAGAACAGGTTTAGAAGGATAGGGGCCAAACTCAGCCAGGTGAGCCTAGTATAAATAGGGCATTTAGCATGGGCATGGTTGGCATGGGCAAGTTGGCCCGAAGGGCCTGTTTCCACTTTGAATTGAAACAGTTCTGAAATAGAGTGATAGAATCATAATAATCATCCAAACATTATCTAGTCCCGATTATGTGCAATTCATTGTAAATATTTTCAGGCTGGTAGAAAAATACAGAATACTTGACACTTGTTTGATGTGTCATTCCTAATGTTTTATGTGTCACTGTCACATGTTTTATGTCACTGTATGTCATGTTGTCACTTGCGGGTGGGGCACCAAGGCAAATTCCTTGTATGTGAATATACTTGGCCAATTAACTTATTCATTCATTCTAGGTTTTGGTACATTCCCATTGCAGCAAAGAATATTATGTTTTGGCAATTTTCATTCATTTGGGAAATTAATGTTGAGAAAATTGACAATTTGGATAAATCATTTCCCAGTGCGTCAATCTACAATTTTCAATAATTCAACCTAATCTTATGGATTTTGAAGGGTTTAAAAGCTTAAAACAGGCAAAAGCAAAGATTTAAATAAGCTTACAGTTGCTCAATATCAATTCTACTGAGGAAAAGCGTAAAGCAGCAAATTTTAAAAAATGTAGATTTCAAATCAAATATGGATCAAAGTTTGAAAATCAATCACTGAAAAGATGATCTAAAAGTATTGTAGCTTAAATTCTTACATTTACATCTATATCATTATAATGATATAAGGCGGCATGGTGGCATATAGTGGTAGAACTACTGCCTTACATTGCCAGAGACCCGGGTTCGATCCTGGCTACCGGTGCTTGTCTGTACGGAGTTTGTACGTTCACCCCGTGAACTGCGTGAGTTTTCTCCGGGATCTTTGGTTTCCTCACACACTCCAAAGACGTACAGGTTTGTAATTAAATTGGCTTGGTATAAATGTAAAATTGTCCCCAGTGTGTGTAGGGTAGTGTTAATGTGTGGGGATCGCTGGTCAGTGCGGACTCGGTGGACCGAAGGGCCTGTTTCCGTGCTGTGTCTCTAAACGTAATGAAACTAAACTAACCTAGATCAAACATGATTACAAGTAGCATCCAAAGATTGGCGAGTAAAGGTCAGTGTGTCCATTGAATCTGGTACACAAGGAACTGCAGATGTTGGAATCTTAAGTATAATCCAAAGCGCTGGAATAATTCAGCGGATCCAGTAGCATCTCTGAAGAACATGGATGGAGTCCTCAGAAGTGTCCCAACCTGAACGGTCGCCTATCCATGTTCTCCAGAGATGCTGCCTGACCCGCTGAGTTACTCCAGCACTCTGTGAAACGTCATCTATCCATGTTCTCCAAGGATGCTGCCTGACCCACTGAGTTACTCACCCACTTTGCGATTTTTTTCTTCAAGTCTGTTCTTTACAAAAGCTCTGAGCGGCCATTTTCAGTTCATTCAGTCTTGTAAGAGAAATTAATAGTCGTGGGATATGGATCAATTCCGCAGAGGATCAGGCCCTTCAACCCACAACATCGTTCTGAACATGATGCCAAGTTAAGCTAATCTCCTCTGCCTGCACATGATCCATATCCCCCTCCTCATTCATTGCATATCTATGTTTATCTAAAAGCCTCGGTGTATCTACAATTGTATCTGCCTCCACCACCACCCCTTCAGTTTACTTCATTGTCATGTGTACCGAGGTACAGTGAAAAGTTTTTGTTGCGTGCTAACCAGTCAGCGGAAAGAAAATACATGATTACAATCGAGCCGTTTACAGTGTGCAGATAGATACATGATAAGGGAATAACGATCAGTGCAAGATAAAGCCAGCAACATCAGATCAAAGATAACCTGTCACCAATGAGGTAGATAGTAGTTCAGGACTGCTCTCTTGTTGTGGTAGAATAATTCAATTGCCTGATATCTGCCCCTGGCAGCATTTTACAGGCAACTACCACTCTGTATAAAAAACTTTCCCCGCACATCCTTTAAACTTTGCCCCTCTAACCTTACACAAATCCACATGACAAAATTAATTCAATGGAATATTTCTCTACTCTGGAATGATAATTAATATATGTTCTAAGGCATTCCTTTATTAGCATTTAAATCCCACAACCTTGATTATTTCAACATAATTAGAATCACAATATCCCACAATGTTTGATCTTTTATCTTGATATTTACATATATAACCTCCAATTTCATTCTTAATCAAATTTACATTCAAACCTTTAGGAGCATTTAAACAATACGAGAACTGCTGCTCAGAAACCTGAGCTTGGAATTCAAGCAGCTAAAGACACATGATTGCACGAGACACGTGAAGTGTGCTGAAGGTCCCAAGTCAGCAGAGACAGGCCATTCAGCCCGTCTTGCTTGTGCTACCATTCAATAAGAGCATGGGTGGGTTCCCACCTCAGCACCACTTCCCTGCACATCAACCATTACCTGAATCTGTGACTAGTCAATGATCTAGTGACTTATTCAGTTGAGTTTAGTTTAGAGATACAGCACGGAAACGGGCCCTTTGGCCCAGCCCGTCCGTGCCGACCCACGATCATTTTCCTAAGTGATAGGAGCAAAATTAGACCATTCGGCCAATTGAATTGAATTGAATAAATATTATTAGCCAAGTATGTATACATACAAGGAATTTGCCTTGGTGCTTTGCTCGCAAGTAACAACATGGCATACAGTAGCCAAGTAAAAATAAAACATTATAATTTAAACATGTGAAGAATTAAATAAAATACCAGAGCATAAGGAGGCTACAGACTTTTGCATGTGGAAAAAAGCTGTTTTTATGTCTGGCTGTGGCGGGTTTGACAGTCCAGAGTCGCCTTCCAGAGGGAAGTGATTCAAAGAGTTTTGTGGTCAGGGTGAGAGGGGTCATTATTTAGATAATTTTACCCGCTAGCTTCCTGGCCCTTGCAGTTTACAGTTCGTTGATGCGGGGGAAGGATGCAGCCAACAACCGCCTCGGCTGATCGAACTGTGCGCTGCACCAAGTCTACTCTGCTATTTGATCATGGCTGATCTATCTCTCACTCCTAATGCCATTCTCCTGCCTTCTTCCCACAACCTCTGACATCCGTACTAATCAAGAATCTATCTATGCCTTAAAAATCTCCCCGCTCACTAATGCTATCCCACACTCAAGAAAGCTGTAAAAGAGTGCCAGGACAGAGTATGACCGGTAATAGGTGAATAAGGTTGAGTTTTTTTTGATAAGCAGATTGTTGGACAAAGGCCAGTGATGAAAAGACAGGTGTGAGCCCATGAAGGATAAAGAATTGCGAATTTACAATTTTACCGACGCCAATTAACCTGCAAATCCTTTGGAGTGTGGGAGGAAACCAGCGATTCCGGTGAAAACCCACGCGGTTACGGGAAGAACGCACAAACTCCGTACAGACAACACCCGTAGTCAGGATCGAACCCGAGTATCTTGTGCTGTAAGGCAGCAACTCTACCGCTGCACCACTGTGTCTCCCCATTACTTCACTATAATGCAGCAATTGCAAGCAACAGGTCTCTGCTGTCCTTCATTGATGGAAGAAACAACTATTCCCTTTAAGAAACTATGATTAACTATGGCTTTGGAGTGTGGGAGGAACCCGGAGCGCCCGGAGAAAACCCACACGGACACAGGAAGAACGTACAAACTTCGTACAGACAGCACCGGTAGTCAGGATTGAACCCGGGTCTCTGGCGCTGCAAGGCAGCAACTCTACCGCTGCGCCACTGTGCCACCAGGACACCAGTTCATACAATGAGAAAATAAGGCATTGCATATATACTTGGACCAAGACTGGAAGTTGGAAAACGGTGTTGAAACATGGAAACTTTGTGCATAGTGACACAGTTGAGGATGTATTGTACTCGTCATGTACTGCAGGAATTGACCGATAGCATGCAGAACAAGCTTTCCACTGCATCTCTGTGCAAGTGGCAATAATAACATGAACTATCCCAACACGCAACATTGCATTTTCACACCCTTTTGTTTAGTTTAGTTTAGTTTAGTTCAGAGATACAGCGCGGAAACAGGCCCTTCGGCCTACCGAGTCCGCGCCGACCTGCGATCCCTGCACATTAATACCACCCGACACACACACACACACACACACATGTCAAATGTTTTTTGACATTTCTATTTAACCAAGCCAATTAACCTACAAACCTGCACACTTTGAAGTGTGGCAGGAAAACAGAAGATCTCAGAGAACACCCATGCAGATCATGGGGAGAACGTACAAACTCTGCACAGGCAGCACCTGTAGTCAGGATCGAACCCGGGTCTCTGGAGCTGCAAGGCAGCAACTCTACCGCTGTGCCACCGTGCCGCCCCTTTAATGGCCCTCATCAACCATTATGCACGGCCATAACAGCGTGATGCAGGAGATGAAGCTACGTCCAACTATCCTCTCATTGAAATCTGTATTCAGAACTGATATTTTGGACTTCATGTATGCTTCTTCTGCAATATGAGATAAATAAGACTTTAAGTAGTCCTGGGAATAGATGAATCACTGTGGTTCGACTTTGTGTATTAGAGATCATAAAATATATAGAATTGCATAAAAACTAGTTCATCTTATTACAAAATATTTTCAGTCATTTGTTATAAAATAATTTAAAATATATTAATAATGACAGCACAGGGATCGTCCTGGTGGCCTAAAATGTTACTCTTTATATACTCTTTATACTCATGTTATTACTAGAGGATAAAAAAAACTATTGGGCTATCTTTTTCTCTTCTCTTCCTTCCCTTGGTACATGCCATGATAAAGGTTTTTATTATTTCTGAGTCCATGTTGTCACTGTGCCGACACAGCAAATGGGGTGCATATTTGTGTGTGGGAGTGCGTGCAGTGCTGTTGGTTAGGATGAATGAATGCTCAATGTTCAACCTATCGACAGAATTGGTCGCTTGTTCTGCCGATGAAACGATCAATGCTTTCGTCCACACCACCGCAACCAGCCACCTGTCCATCTCCCTTTCCGGCCTAAAGTTTAGTTTCAGCTTCAGCTTTAGTTTTGGAGATACAGCACGGAAACAGGCCCTTCAGCCCACCGGGTCCGCGCCGACCAGCGGTCCCCGCACATGATCACTATCCTACACACGCTGGGGACAATTTTTACATTTATACCAAGCCAATGAACCGACAAATCTGCACCTATTTGGAGTGTGGGAGGAAACTGAAGATCTCGGAGAAAACCCGCGCAGGTCACGGGGAGAACGTACAAACATCGGACAGACAGCACCCATAGTGGGGATTGAACCCGGGTGTCCGGCGCTGCAAGTTCTGTAATGCAGCACTTGTGTCTAGATTAATTTAGGGAAACAGGCCCTTTGCTCCACCTGTGCGGACCAACTGGCTGGAGTTTTTACGGACATTTCCAACCTGTCACTTCTGAGGTCTGACGTTCCCACCTGCTTCAAAAGGGCATCAATAATACCGGTGCCCAAGAAGAGCAAGGTGACGTGCCTCAATGACTGTGGCACTAACGCCTGTGGTGATGAAGTGCTTCGAGAGGTTGATCATGGCGCAAATCAACTCCTACCTCGACAAAAACCTTGACCCACTGCAGTTCGCTTACCGCCACAACAGATCAACGGTGGACGCGATCTCGCAGGCCCTCCACTCCGCTCTGGACCACTTGGACAACAAAAACTCATATGTCAGGCTGCTATTTATTGACTACAGCTCGGCATTTAACACAATCATCCCCTCCAAGCTGGTTACTAAACTCGCAGAACTGGGTCTTTGCGCATCCCTCTGCAATTGGATCCTCAACTTCCTCATCCACAGACCACAGTCTGTTCGTATTGGTGGAAATGTGTCAGACTCGATAACAATCAGCATGGGGGAACCTAAGGGCTGCGTGCTCAGCCCCCTGCTGTACTCACTCTATACTCATGACTGCGTAGCCGGTCATAGCGCGAACTCCATCATCAAGTTCGCTGATGACACCACTGTTGTGGGACGTATCACTGATGGGGATGAGTCCGAGTATAGAAGAGAGATCGAGCAACTGTCCATATGGTGCCAGCACAACAACCTGGCCCTCAACACCAGCAAAACCAAGGAACTGATTGTGGACTTTGGAAGGAGTAGGATGGGGACCCACAGTCCTGTTTATATCAACGGGTCGATGGTTGAAAGGGTCAAGAGCTTCAAATTCCTGGGCGTGCACATCTGTGAAGATCTTTCCTGGTCCGAGAACACAGATGCAATTATTAAGAAAGCTCATCAGCGCCTCTACTTCCTGAGAAGAATACGGAGAGTTGGTCTGTCAAGGAGGACTCTCTCTAACTTCTACAGGTGCACAGTAGAGAGCTTGCTGACTGGTTGCATCGTGGCTTGGTTCGGCAACTTGATCGCCCTGGAGAGGAAAAGACTCCAAAAAGTAGTAAACACTGCCCAGTCCATCATCGGCTCTGACCTTCCTTCCATCGAGGGGATTTATCACAGTCGCTGCCTCAAAAAGGCTGGCAGCATCATCAAGGACCCACACCACCCTGGCCACACACTCATCTCCCTGCTACCTTCGGGTAGAAGGTACAGGAGCCTGAAGACTGCAACAACCCGGTTTAGGAATAGCTACTTCCCCACAGCCATCAGGCTATTAAACCTGGCTCGGAACTCTGAACATTAATATCCCTCCATCTGTTATTTGCACTTTATTAATTTATTAATTCATGGGTGTATTTATGTATAGAATTGTAGTCAATGCCTTCTATGTTCTGTTGTGCTATGCAAAGAAAGATTTTCATTGTCCTGTCAGGGACACATGACAATAAACTCTTTTGACTTTGACTTTGAGTCCTTGACGACCATCGATCAGCCCTATTACTACTAAGCTCTGTGTGTGGTATTTAAATCATAAGGAAAAAAGTTCTATCATTTTGATGCAAAAGTTAGATATTTGATTTATTAGTGAAGTTGATTTCTATCTGCCAATTATTAGATGGCTTATGAGTTCAGTTCAGAGGTACAGCGCGGAAACAGGCCCTTCGGCCCACTGAGTTCACGCCTACCAGCTATCACCCCGCACACTAACATTATCCAGCTCATACGTGACAATTTACAATTATACAAAACCAATTAGCCTACAAACCTGTACATCTTTGGAGTGTGGGAGGAAACGGGAGATTCTGGAGAAAACCCACACGGTTACAGGGAGAACGTACAAACTCCATACAGATAATACCTGTAGTCAGGATCGAACCCAGGTCTCTGGCGCTGTAAGGCAGCAACTCTACTGCTGCGCCACCGTGCAACCCTGAAACATTCTCCCTCGTAGTAAACCTCTTTGGCAACCGATCCTTTGTCATTTAACACCAATCAAAATCGTGGGACAATATTTACCTTTGACAGTGGTTGCATGAACACATTTAAATTTTCTCTCACTTTCTTTCACTGGATTTAGAAAGCCTCTGGCCTAGATCCAAGATCCTTACAATCAATTTTGAATCAAACAGCATGCATTGTATTGATTTACTGTACAGAGAAATGTTTGGTTGATTTTCAAAAGGCTTGGACTTTTTAGATTGCACCATGTATGTGAAGTGTTGCACTGTGGAAACAGGCCCTTCGGCCCAACTTGCCCACACCGACCAACATGTTCCAGCTACACTAGTCCTACCTGCCTGCGTTTGGCCTATATCCCTTTAAACCTGTTCCATCCATGTATCTGTCTAATTGTTTCTTAAACATTTGGATAATCCCTGCCTCAACTACCTCATCTGGCAGCTTGTTACATACACCCTACCCCCCACATTCATAGTAAATCTTTTTGCTTTCATCTTAATCCTTAGTTATTTCTTCTTAGCCGAAATCTGGCCATATAATTCAACATCGTAGAAAAGAGGAATCAAATAGTTGTAACTTAAAATACTATTGGTGCTGGCTCGAAAAGGGCCAAATGGCCTACTCATGCACCTATTGTCTATTGTCTATTAAAGCAAATACGAATAAACTTAGTTTAACTATCTTGAGGTTTAAAAGCATCAAATCTTTTGTTAATGCACCATATCAAAACTGTTTTTTTTCCTCGCACTGCTACAGAATGGATGTTGGCAGACTACAAGTGGAAAGCCATGTTGCAGCATTAGATTGCTGAGTCTTTCACTGAGGCAGCAATGGTTGTGGATGGAAGGGAAGATCAATGCGAGTGAGCGGGCTGGAGTTCACCTCCCGTGCCCCAAGGGGGCGCGCTGGGTCCGCTGCGAGAGGCTGAGCGATGGCCGTCGGAGGCAAAGGGGCTGTTGTCATGGGCTGTTGTCGAGGAGGCATTGGAGTGGGTCGAGTCGGTAGAGTGGGCCGCAGGAGGCCGTGCAGCAGCCTGGGGCTCCATTAGATCGGGAGCCGCTCCAAGCGGATGGATCTAGTCTGTGGCAATGGAGCAGTGGCTGAGGGCAGAGACATATTGTCGTGCCAGGATGACCCAAGGACAACGGTTAAGACTAACATTATAAAAAATTTGGACTTGAGAGGTACAAGATGGCACCTAAAATATGGCGACCCAGTGTGGTCTACTATCTCACAGCATTATACTTAGTATGACCGTGCCCATTGTATGGTAGGATTGTCACTGAACTGTATGCAAAATATGAAATTCACTGTTCTTTGGTACATGTTGCAATAAATTACCATTGAACCATTAAGTATTATAAGACCTTAAGGCAAAGGAGCAGAATGGGGCCATTCAGCCCAAGTGTACTCAGCCATTCAATCAAGGCTGATTTATTTTTTCCTCAACCCTGTTCTCCTGCCATCTCTCCGTAATCTTTGACATTCTTTATAATCAAGAATGTATCAATATCCAAAACGTTTTGGCTTCCGCAACCCCATTCTTCCTTCTCCCCATAACCCCTGACACCCTGATGTAGGGTCTCAACCGGAAACAGCACCCATTCCTTCTCTCCCGAGATGCTGCCAGTCCCGCTGGTTTACACCAGGATTTTGTGTCTATCTTCAATTTAAACCAGCATCTGCAGTACTTTCCTACCCCCGACACCTGTGCTGATCAAGAATCTATCAATCTCCACCTTTAAAACATCCATTGACTTGGCCTCCACAGTCTTCTGTGGCAGCAAATTCCACAGAGTCACCACCCTTAGGCTAAAGAAATTCCTCCTCATCATCACTCTAAAGGTACATCCTTTTATTCTGCAATCAAATTCCCTACAGGGCACGCTAAAAGGCCTGTCCTACTTGACGATTTTTTCAGCGAATGCCGGCATCATTGACTGGCGTATCTTGGTCAACGAAAAAGTCGTGGCGTGATGCGGCATGACGACGTATTGACGTGCGGTGTTTCCTCAAGTGGCGCAACTTTTTTTTTGTCGCCACTGGATTTTGACGCTGACAGTCGCCGAAAAAATCGCCACGTGGGACAGACCGTTAAAAGGCGCTGCATTATCTGCCAGTTGCAATTAAGTTATCAGAAACTGCAGCAGAGTCCCTTTTTAGGTTGTCAGCTCTTAATCTGCTGACTTGGTACGAGGGAGAATTATAGACTGGTACCTGGTCTGTTTCCGCTCTGTCCTCTGCAGAAATCTGTGCCATTGTTCCAATGACCTTACTGATCCATCTATCATTTAAACCCTCTGCTCTGTCCGCCTAAACCTACCTGAATTCCCAGTTGCTAAACACTTTAACTCTCCTTCCTATTCCCACACTAACCTTTCTGTCCTGGGCTTCCTCCATTGTCAGAGCGAAGCCCAATGCAAATTGGAGGAACAGCACCTCATATTTCCTTGGGCAGCTTACACCCCAGCGGTATGAACATTGACTTCTCTAACTTCAAGTAACCCTTGCTTTTACTCTCTCTCCATCCCTCCCCCTTCCCAGTTCTCCAACCAGTCTTGCTATCTTCGACTATATTTAATTTCTGGGGTACACAAAATGCCTATTTGTGTACCCTCAATTTTCCAGCATCTGCAGTTCCCTCTTTAACATTATATTTAATCTCTGTTTGCTTTGTTGTTATCTTCTCCAAACTCACAATGATCTATTCTACATTTTCCTTGTTCTCCATTCCCTTTGTCCTATTTTCACATCTTACACTTCCTTATCTACCTTTGTCTACCTTCCTTATCTATGTATCTTCCTCTCCCCTGACATCAGTCTGAAGAAGGGTCTCGACACAAAACCTCGCCCATTCCTTCTCTCCAGAGCTGCTGCCTGTCCCGCTGAGTTACTCCAGCATTTAGTGTGTAAACCATCTTGACTCTTGGCTTGTCACGGTGTGCAAGTCATACTGTATCTGCCATAACTCCTTACAGGCGGTTTTGCCATCATGTTATCATGTAATCCATCAGTAGTTATGTGACTGCTCCATTCCAGTTGTGTAATACTAGCTTTTAATTGGTTTCGGTAAAGCTTGTCGTGGAATTTTTCATAAATGTTTTCTGAAATAAAAACCAAAGCTGAACTTGCGGTTGCGACAACAGATTCCATTTGTGCGTTGTCATTTAAACGCAGACATCCCAAGAGTCTTTGTGGGAGCTTTATCAAAGAAGAAAGTCATCCACAGAGATATTAGGGCAGGTGGCCATATTTCAACAGAGTCATAGGTTTTAGTTTAGTTTAGTTTAGAGAAACAACGCAGAAACAGGCCCTTCGGCCCATCGAATCGGCGCCGACCAGAGATTCTCCCCACACTAACACTATCCCACGCACACTAGGGACAATTTGTAATTTTACCAGTTCAATGAACCTGCAAACTGTATGTCTTTGGAGTGTGGGAGGAAACCGGAGCTCCTGGGGAAAACCTATGTAAGTCACGGGGAGAACGCACAAACTCCGTACATACAGCACCCATAGTCAGGATTGAACCTGGGTCTCTGGCGTTGTAAGGCAGCAACTCTACCACTGCACCACTGTGCCGCCACAGTAATAGAGTTATACAAGCATCGAAATAGACCCTTCGGCCAAACATGTCCATGCTGACCAAGATGCCCCATTTAAACTCGTCCCATTTGCACACATGTGGCCCACATTCCTCTAAAACATTCCTATCCATGTACCTGTCCAAGTCTCTTTGAAATTATAGCACCTGCCTCAACTACCTCCTGTGGCAGCTCATCCGTTATTCTCACCACCCTCTGAGTGGAAATGTTGGCCTTCAGGTGCGTCTTCAATCTTCTCCCTCTCACCTTCAGCACACTGTATGTCCTCTTGTTTTGATCCCCCCTACTCTGGGTAAAAGACTCTGTGCATCTACCCTATCTATTCACCTCACGGTTTTATACACCTCTATAAGATCACCTCTTAGCCATCTGCACTCCAAGGAATAAAGTCTGAGCCTATCCAACCTCTGCCTATAGCTCAGGCCCTCAAGGTTAAAATCTGCATCTTAAATGAGGCGGTGCAGGACAGCACGGTGGCGCAGTGGTCGAGTTGCTGCCTTACAGCGCCAGAGACCCGGGGTCAATCCTGACTATGGGTGCTGTCTGTACGGAGTTTGTACGTTATCCTTGCAACCGCGTGCTTTTTCTCCAGAATCTCCGGTTTCCTCCCACACTCCAACGATGTACAGGTTTGTAGGTTAATTGGCTTTGGTAAAATTGTAAATTGTCCCCAGTGTGTGTGCGGGACAGTGCTAGTGTACGGGGTGAGCGCTGGTCGGCACAGACTCGCCTGTTTCCGCTCTGTATCTCTAAACTAAACGAATAAGCCATCTGACAAATCAACTTCACTAATAAATCAAATATCTAATATAACTAATAAATCTATCTATGCACCAAAATGATAGAACTTTTATGATATTCTTATGATTCAAATACCCCACAATGAGCATAGTAGTAATAATACAAACCGAAGGGCCAGTTTCCACGCAATAACTCTAGACGGAACTGGATTAGATTTTTGGGAAGAAATTATAAAGTTTTATGGAGCATTTACTGCCGTGGCTGGAGGCCGTTATCACTGTTACACCAGTGAAGAATTTTTAAATGCCGCGTAGGAAGGTGCTTTGATAGATTCGAATCAAGAAGTTCTTCGATGTTAATAATCAGTTGACGTGTTGGGTAAATGTACGAGCCGAGGAATTCCTCCCTCACAGGCAGTCGAACAGGCAAACTATGGTTGTTGACACAGATGCCTATTAAGCAGTATCTTATTCTGCTGAATTACATTGAGTCACCTGCAGCAGATATGAATAGCTGTTTATCAAAGTGATAAACATGTATTTCATTCTTCCCTGCCTTCATTTCTATTTTCCAAAAGGCTAAGGCTTTTCAGAGTCACTTATTTTTGGCCAGCAGGCAGACATCAAGCTATTTTGAACCATCTGTGCTTTAAATGAGCTCCAGTTAATGGACCTTCCCTTGACAGGTCAGCGTAATAAATTAACACTTGCATGAATGCATGGGCAAATAAGCATGTCGTGCAAACGTTCAGGCTGCACCTTGCATGCAAGGGTTTTTGATAGATGAAGAATGTCCTGCCTCTTTGGTCATTTCAAACATGCTGCTGAGGTTAATATTTAATCACAGCAGATGCCCTTTTGTTTGAGTGTGAAGGAGGGTCCTGATGGGCAAACGTCACCTATTCATGTTTGGTTTAGATTAGACTAGAAATACAGCGTTGAAATAGGACCTTCGGCCCACCGCGTCCATGCCATCCAACAATCATCCGTCCGCTAGTGCTATGCTGCACACTAGGGATTATTTTCAGAAGTCAATTAACCTACAAACCTGCGTGTCTTCGGAAGGTGGGAAGAAAGCGGAGCGTCCTCCCCACACGGTCATAGGGAGAATGTACAAACTCTGTACAGACAGCACCCGTAGTCACGATTAGCATGAACGTCACAGCCTTATTCCCAGGGTAAAAGATTCTAAAACTGGAGGGCATATGCTTAACATGAGAGAGGAGATATTTAAGAGGGACCTAGGGGCAACTTTGGCCTGTGTTTGCAACGCACTGCACAAGGAAGCTACAGAAGATACGATTACAACTTCCAAAAGACATTTGGACAAATATTAAGACAGGAAGGGTCTAGGCAGCTACAGGCCAAATGCAGGCAAATGGATCCAGTCCAATATGCCAACTTGGTCAACATGGACAAGATGGGCCTAAGGGCCTGTTTCTGTGCTGTACACCTCTACGGCTCGATGACTTATCTTCGTGTTTGGCCATTAAAGAGGAAAAGCAACCCAAGAGTTGGCCGAAGAGGTGGAGATTACTGTAGAAACATGGAACTGCAGATGCTGCTTTGTGTAAACCAGTACCTGCAGTTCCTTCTTTCTACACGGCTCCACTGCAAAATCTCCTCAGTCTGAAGAAATGTCCTGACATGAAACACCACACCTATCCATGTTCTCCAGAGATGCTGCCTGGCATGTTGAGTTACTCCAGCACTTTTTGTCCTTCTAGGTGCAGATTACCTTTTGGAGAATGGAGGAACGTTACTTCCTGGACCAGTTTGCAGATGCTGACGGTTTTCCTGAGCGGGCTTGAAGCTTAAATTGCAGTTGGTCCAATGATTTCACCAAAACCTGATATGTGCATTTATAGAAGTACCTTACTACTGGTTATGGGGAGAAGGCAGGAGAATGGGATTGAGAAGGAAAGATAGATCAACCACGATTGAATGGCACAGTAGACTTGGTGAGCTAAATGGCCCAATTCTGCTCCTGAAACTTATGAACTCAGTGGATCAGGCAACATCTCTGGAGGAAATGTATTGGTGATATTTCGGGTCGGGACGTCTGAAGTCTGAGGAAGGGTCCCGACTCGAAGCGTCACCCATCCTTTCTCTCCAGAGATGCCGCCTGACATGTTGAGCTACTCCAGCACTTTGTGTCTGTCTTAAAATGATACAGTATGCACCCAGAACACCGGCCAAACGTCCAACTACAATTACATAATCTCTCGGTTGTGGGTGAGACTGCAAAGACGTTTCGTACAAGCCTGGATCTTGTAGCTGTTTAAGATTATTTACATTTAACAGTGCTTTATTTGCTCTAAATCTGGTCCAGAAATGCAACAAGAAACTAAAAAGCATTAGCAGGCATGGATTGTATCCCTTTCAGTTCTTACGAAGAAGAAGGCAGCTTTACTGCCTTGGAAACTAAACGTCTTGCAATAATATTAACTACAAGGAACAAATGGGTAAGATTAGTTTGTGGAATCGATACCCATCCATTGTAACTTTCATTACAGCAACCAATTATTACAACGCACGACAACTTTTAAAAATCTTTTCTCCTGCTTTATATCAAACAAGGATATTTTTTACAGTCAACTGAAGCCAACATCTGTTTAATCCTTATCTGGAAACACAAAATAACGCTGTATTTTTTGCATACATTATTAAATAATAAGAATCTAAATTTCACACCCTGTGGCAAAAATCATCTGAAAAAAAAGTATTGATTTTGAACACAATTATTGTCAAAGGTGATGCTTTTCTTAAAGACGTGATATATTTTTCCAATATTAAACTGCTTCTGCTTTATAAAAGTTATATTTTTCCTGCACAAGGGATAGGATTTGATAACACACAGCTTATTAACACGTTTGCTAACTGGTGCAGAATGTGTAAGTAAGAGCAAACTGTTTGGGAGAAGTTAATGTAAAATGTTGTGTACTCTGTACTCCTGTTAATTCAGACAAGTACATTTAGAACGTAAGGATCATTTACTTGAAATGCACAAGTATTTTATTAAGTAAAGTATTCACTTTTTAAACTAACAATGCAACTCAAGAATACCGTCTTAATGCTTTAATAATGTCTGACAACGAAAAGAAACATTTTAGCAAAATTTATCCATCCATTTTGGAGGTGATGGATAAGAAAGATTTAGAGGGATAGACACAAAATGCCGGAGTAACTCAGCGGCTCAGGCGGTATCTCTGGAGAAAAAGGATGGGTGACGTTTGGGGTCGGGATCCTTCTTCAGACTTCAGACGTCCCCACCTAAGATGTCACCCATCCTTTTCTCCAGAGATGCTGCCTGACCCACCGAGTTACTCCAGCACTTTGTGTCTTATCTTCTGCAGTTCTTTGTTTCTACACTAAGGTTAGGGGGATGTGGATCAACGCAGGCAGGTGGGACCAGTGTAGATGGGGCATCTTGGTCGGCATGTGAAAGTTAGGCTGAAGAGCCTGTTTCCGTGCTGTATGACTCAATGACTATGAGATGCAGTGAGGGCAGACAGTCTGTTTCAGGGTTGAGGAGCACTTGAGTTTTCCACAGATATTTTGGGTGGAATTGCAACCAAATCCACCAGATATGATTGGGGGCTAATGTCATGTTCACATCTTGCTCAATAATATTGTCCACTGATTTCAAAGGAGAACAAAACCAGAGAGGGTGGAACCTCCCCCCTCGTCGCATTAAATTCAGCGGTTTCTGATGAGGTTAAAATTGCTTATTATAAAAATTATTAAGACGTCTTTTTTACCCCACCAAAATCATGCCACAAAGCAAATACAGCTCGAATTTGATAAAATGCAAACAAAGCAAGACAGTAAATTATTTTCCAGTTATTTTCTATTAATAATTTGTGCAATTAGAGTCTTCACTCCTCACAATGAACTTTAAGTGAGAATGAATCACTTTGTTGGACACTGCTTACAAGTCCTTCTGTACAGATAAAGACGCTCTTGAATATTGCACCATAGCTGACAAGCCACTAGTGCATGATTGATGGGGCTAATAAATAGTTTTTTTCATTGGCTGTAATAACCCTAAATTCGTTACTTACGCAATGCTGTCACAGTACTAATGCATTTTGTTCTCAAGGCAAAAAAATTATTGCATTTCATATATATCACCCATCGGAGCATGTGTGTCTCTTTCTGCAGCAAGGCTCAAAATTCAATAGCAAGCCTGTGTCGCACAGATTGCCTTTCAGTGGTTCAAACCGGCAAAGTGATATCAAATGGAGGATTATTCTGGGGAAATGAAAACCAGCTGAGTGGTCACCATGATAAAAATCATATTAAATGGCGTCCCTGCTGAGTATTTAATGAGGTGAGTTTTGTCCTTTCTTCCACTGGCAGTCAAAATACCCATCAACATTTGTTTGCCAACATCTGAGAGTCAGCGTCTCGTTACTGAGCATTACCCTGAGTGTGGTCTTACACTTGTGAGTCTCTAAAATGTCATGAATACCTTTGGGAACGGGAGACTGATAGCTCAGATCACTTACTGCTGCCAAAGTCAAGGAAAGCATTATATTGAGAAATTAGATTAGGCAACGTGCATGCTTGCCCTTACTAGAGCGCGCCGGACTTGATTTAACTGCTCAGACATACTGTACATTTCAAAACAGAGCAGAAAGCAAGACATCATCATATTTCATGCCTCCCTGCTTTGGAAATTATTTGTTCATTCTGCTGGAGTGAAGCCTGACTCCACCATCACTCCAGCAAGCTGGTGCTAATCACAATTGATTCACGTCCCACTGTCCTTCCTTCCGATCCGAGGACAGATCCATAGTTTAGTTTAGTTTATTGTCATGTGCATCAAGGTGCAGTGAAAGGCTTTTTCGTTGCGTGCTATCCAGTCAGTGGAAAGACTATACATGATTACAATCGAGCCGTCCACAGTGTACAGACACAGGATAAAGGGAATAGCAGTTAGTGCAAGATAATGTCCAGTGAAGTCCGATTAAAGGTAGTCCGAGTCTCTAATGAGGTGGCTGATAGGTCAGGAACAGTCTCTAGTTCGGCCGACTTGCTGTTGCTGAACATCCCGTGGTCTAGTTATAAGCTCAGGGGCGACCGCGCCTTTGCGGTTGCAGCTCCTAGACTGTGGAACAGCATCCCTCTTCCCATCAGAACTGCCCCCTCCATCGACTCCATTAAGTCGAGACTAAAAACTCATCTGTACTCCCAAGCCTTTCTTGACGTCCTCTGACCGAGGGCTATATGTACGTAGTGATGTTTGTATTTAATCTATGAACCACTGTTGTTTGTTATACTATTCTTATACCAATGTAAAGCACGTTGGCCAACGAGAGTTGTTTTTTAAATGTGCTATATAAATAAAAGTGACTTGACTTGAAAGTGACTAGTTAGTGATAGGATGGTTAATTTGCCTGATAGCAGCTGGGAAGAAACTGTCCCTGAATCTGGAGGTGTGCGTTTTCATATTTCTGTACCTCTTGCCTGATGGGAGAGGGGAGAAGAGGCAAGTGATTGGCAGAGTGACTCATCCTTGATTATGCTGGTGGCCAGGCCATTGGTAAGATAGACTGCAAATCATGATTATATGGGTGGGTCCTAGAAGTAATTAAAGGGCCTGTCCTACCAGCATCCGACTCCATGCGATGAAACTAGAAGCGGGGGCCGCGCGGAGGTCGGATGATCCCTGTACAGGGCCGTTCACACCAGCATGCGCCTGCATGCGGCAAGCACGACCAAACCGGCAGCGAGGGCCGCGCGGAGGTCGGGTGAGTGGCACAAAGCGGCGCAAAGTGAGGCGAACTTGGAGCGAAGTCTTAAGGTAGGTTCGCCAGGACAGAGAGGGACACACAGAGAGGGGCACAGAGGCACACACACAGAGGGCCATGGAGCCACACAGATAGAGGGTCACGGAGGCACGTACAGATAGGTTCACGGAGGCACGACGTCGAGACGGTGTGTCATACGTCGAGGCGACTGCGAGCCGACAAGCCGTTGCCGCGCAGAATTTTTGAACATAGTCAGTTTTTCGGAACCCCGCGCGATGTCGGGACGAACTCCGCACAATTCCGCATTGGCTCCGCCGATCGAAGTGGGACTGGCCCCGCGACGCCGGACGGCTCAAGCGACAACGTTAGGTCGCACTCATCGCATGGAGTTGCATGCTTGTAGGACAGGCCCTTAAGTAGCTAGGATTAGGTTAGCTTGCTGCTGCAACTTAGTTTGGAGTTCTAAGTCATGAGTAAATACAAAGTGCTTGTGTAATTCAACGGGTCAGGCAGCATCTGTGGAGGGACCTGGTGGGGAGTCGTGACCCTTATTCATATGATATACCAATGTTATTACATCAAAGACATTATAGGGCTGGAGGAGACTGCAGAGTTAGGAAGGGGAAAGGCAATGGAAGGATTCAAGAATATGAGTGTTGTATTTTTAAGACCCAGACTTAGCTGTGAGCCATTGTAAGTCAACTAGCACAGAAGTGATGGGTGAATGAGACTGTAAGGTCATTACATCAGGGGCGACAGAGCTTTGGATGCCCTGAAGATGATGGAGAGAAAGAAACACAACTTTTAGTTTAGTTTAGAGATACATTACGGAAACAGGCCCTTCAGCCCATCGAGTCTGCGCCGACCAGCGATCCCTGCACATTTTAACACTATCCTACACACATTAGGGACAATTTGCATTTATATTAAGTCAATTTACCTACAAACCTGTTTGTCTTTGGAGTGTGGGAGGAAATCAAAGATCTCAGAGAAAACCCACATGGATCATGGGGAGAATGTAAAACTCTGTACAGACAGCACTCGAGGTCGGGATCAAACCCGGTGCTGTAAGGCAGCAACTCTACCGCTGTGCCATCGTGCTGCACGAAGCTGTGCCAGAGCCTTTGGAATATGGAGATTTGAGTGAGCAGAGCTACGCAAGAGGATTCCAAGTGAAGATGAGTTGAAACAGGAATGGACTCTGACAAAACTACAGAGTAGGAATAAGACAGTAATTTTGAAGGATCTGCAGATGAATGAATGAATGAATAAGTTTATTGGCCAAGTATGCACATACAAGGAATTTGCCTCGGTGCCCTGCTCGCAAGCGAGAGCATGACATACAATGACAGATGCTGGGTTACACCAAAGATAGACATTGGTGTTCAAGTTTACAAGCCCTCTGTGGCAATGAGTTCCGCAGATTAACAAAGTGCTGGGGTTATCTTCAACAGATTACCAAACTGCCTCAGCGGGTCAGACAGCATATCTAAAAGAATAGGAATTGGTGGCGCTTTGGGCCGGGACCCTGAAAGGTAACCTATCCATGTTCTCCAGGGATGCTGCATGAAATACTGAGTTACTCCAGCACTTTGTGTCGATCTTTTACTTAAATTCGGGGTCAAGTCTAATACTGAGATGGTTTATATATGGACTATTTATGGATGGACAACTTAGTTCTGCACAATTTGGGGATAGAATCCAAGGCTAGAGACTGGAATTTATGAGGGGGACCAGATCAACAAATCTCACTTCCAAAGAAGGGTCTCGACCCGAAACGTCACCCATTCCTTCTCTCCAGAGATGCTGCCTGTCCTGCTGAGTTACTGCAGCATTTTGTGTCTGTCTTTGGTTTAAACCAGCATCTGCAGTTCCTTCCCCACATAAAATCTCAGTTCTCAGTCTTCTCACTAATTGGAAAGGTTAACGGCCAGGATAGTTGAAACTGTGTCGTGAGTCTTTTCCTATGATTCTTGAACTGAGAAAAAACAACAGAGAATATGCTAATGCATTGAGAATTATATGTTTCCCACGAGTGTTTCTTTAAAGTACAGTTGTTACGCAGCCAATCCTTCTTTGGCACCTTCACGGATATTTCAACCGTAATGTGAACCACTTGATTTAATCTAATGCGTTACACTGTGGTGCGTACAGCTGGAAAAATGTCCTGGATAACTGCACTTTGCTTCCAACCTGGCTTTGAATTTCTCGCTGAAAATTAAGATGTAGGTCAGTTGTGGGGCGGATGAGCTCCTAGCGAGCCAACGGCCATCCACACTTCAGTAGAAGTTGCGATCACTGTCGTATATAGCATTGTGTGGCACCGTGCCCGTTGGTGTTTTCTACGGTGATGATGATGATCAGCCATCGAGAGATACAGCAAGGAAACAGAGCCTTTGGTCTTCCAAGTGCATGCGGACCATTAACCAAGTCAAGTCAGTCAAAGTCAAACAAACTTTATTGTCATTTAGAAATACATTGATATATGCAGTTCCAAACGAAATTACGTTGCATTTGGCTCCCTGTGCAACACAATAAATTAACCGAAGGATAGGTATGTATGAAAAGGGTAAATAGACAATAGTGGCAGCCCATTTACATGGCATTCAGGAGTCTGATGGCTCGTGGGAAGAAGCTGTTGCAGAACCTTGATGTTCTGCTCCTCATGCTGCGGTATCTTTTTCCCGAGGGCAGCAGAGTGAACAGTCCGTGATGGAGATGTGTGGGGTCCTTTATGATACTGCTGGCCTTAGACACACAGCGTTTGGTCGCAATATCCCCGATTGAGGGGAGAGAGGTCCCGATGATTTTTTCCGCTGTCCTCACCACTCTCTGCACAGACTTCCAGTCGGAGGCTCTACAGTCCCCAAACCAGACAGAGATACAGCTGGTCAGAATACTCTCTATGGTGCCCCTGTAGAAAGTAGTGAGGATGGGATGGGGGAGATGAGCTCTTCTCATCCTGCGCAGAAAGTGCAACCGCTGCTGCGCTCTCTTAACAGTTGATGAGATGTTAGTCGACCAGGTCAGACTGTTAGTGACCTGCACCCCCAGGAACTTTGTGCTACTGACCACCTCCACATCGCTGTCATTGATGTGAAGTGGTGTGGGACTGTGCCCGGTTTTCCTGAAGTCGACGATAATCTCCTTTGTTTTCTCGACATTCAGGATCAGGTTGTTCGTATTGCACCAGTCATTTACATTAAAGCTACAATAATTTAATCTAACTTGATTCCCTCAATATCGTTCACGTTCACACGTTGTAGGCGTACAATTAGGCCATTCGGCCCATCGAGTCTACTCCGCCATTCAAACATGGCTGAACTCTGCCTCCTAATCGCATTTTCCTGCCTCCTCCCTGTAACCCTTGACACCCGTTCTAATCAAGGATTTGGCTATTTCTGCCTTAAAAATAGCCACTGACTTGGCCTCCACAACCCTCTGTGGCAATGATTTCCACAGATTAACTACCCTCAGACTGAAGAAATTCCTCCTCACATCCTTTCTAAAAGAGCGCCCTTTAATTCTGAGGCTACGACGTCTGGGCCTAGACTCTCCCACCAGTGGAAACATCCTCTCCACATCCACCCTATCCATGTCCCCTCTCAACCTTCTAAACTCCAGCGAGTAGAGACCCTGTGCTGTCAAACGTTCATCATATGTTAACCCACTCATTCCTGAAATCATTCTTGTAAACTTCCTCTGGACCCTCTCCAGAGCCAGCACATCCTTCCTCAGATATGGGGCCCTAATCCATTCACAGTACTCCAAATGTGCCCTGATAGAGCCTCAGCATTACATTTCTTTCATCAATTCCTCCCTGATTTGACCACTCACCTACACACAAGGGGCAATTGACAGGAGTCATTTAACCTACAAAGGGCAGTAGAGTGGCACAGCGGTAGAGTTGTTGCTTTACAGCCCCAGGGACCCGAGTTCAATCCTGACAGAGGGTGCTGTCCGTACGGAGTTTGTACGTTCTCCCTGTGACTCTGTGAGTTTTCCCCGGATGCTCCAGTTCCCTCCCATACTCGCTGGAATTTAGAAGATTGAGGGGGGATCTTATAGAAACTTACAAAATTCTTAAGGGGTTGGACAAGCTAGATGCTGGAAGATTGTTCCCGATGTTGGGGGAGTCCAGAACAAGGGGTCACAGTCTAAGGATAAGGGGGAATTCCTTTAGGACCGAAATGAGGAAAACATTCTTTACACAGAGAGTCGTGGGTCTCTGGAATTCTCTGCCACAGAAGGTAGTTGAGGCCAGTTCATTGGCTATATTTAAGAGGGCGTTAGATGTGGCACTTGTGGCTAAAGGGATCAGGGGGTATGGAGAGAAGGCAGGTACGGGATACTGAGTTGGATGATCAGCCATGATCACATTGAATGGCGGTGCAGGCTCGAAGGGCCGAATGGCCTACTCCTGCACCTATTTTCTATGTTTCTATGTTTCTATACTCCAATGACATGCAGGTTTGTAGATTCATTGCCTCCGGTAAATCTATAAATTGTCCCTAGTGTGTGTAGGACGTTACGAGCGTATGTGGTGATCCGTGGTCAGCGCGGACTCAGCGGGCCGACGGGTCTGTCCGTGCTGTATCTCTTAAGTCTAATGTCTCTAAACCTGCATGTCTCTGGGATGTGAGGGGAAACCGGAGCATCCAGAGGAAACTCATGCGGCCACAGGGAGAATGTGTAAATTCCACATAGCATTCAAGGTCAGGATTGAACCTGGGCCTGTCCCACTTACCTGATTTCTTTGGCGACTGCCGGCACCCGTCATTAGTCGCAGCTGGTCGTGGAAATTTTTCAACATGTTGAAAATCCAGCGGCGACCAGAAAAAGGTACGACTGTTTTGGCGACTACTCACGCCATGTCGCCTGTATGGTCGTGGTGACAACTGTTTGGTCGTGAGTCGTCGCCCAAAGATTCGTACCTTTTTCTGGTTGCTGCTGGATTTTCAACATGCTGAAAATTTTCGGAGAACTGCTGTGACTAATGACGGGTACCAGCAAGTCGCTTAAAAAGTCGCGTGTGGGACAGGCCCTTGAGCCTGTACTGTGCCATGAGCATCACTTGCAACACCAAAACACCGTAGGCTATGAACCAACTGCTGCTAGATGAAATTAATACACAGGCAGTCCGCAGATTATGGAAAGGTTCCGCTCTTATGACCTCTTTGTAACACGGACAGTTCACATGTTGGAATGTGAGGACAAACAAAGTCCCTGCACTGCAGTAGACGCCTGCAAAACCATACTGTAGATTGGTTATTGCATGTGAACCAATCAGAGTAATGTACTAACACTAACTCCACCTTCCTGTACCCTTTATATTAACACTCACTTCCCATATTACGTAGTTACACCGGTAGTAGAGATGAACTAACAACGTATTATTCCTGCACCACCATGACTGATGATTAAAGCTGACTTTGAACACCAGACTGTGTCTGTACAGTTCTCTATACATACTACTGGTCTGTCGGGGAAGGAACTCGTCTGAGGAATGGAGACAACGAGAGATGCGATGTATGCTACATGCGGAGCTATTTGTGCCAGTTAAATCAGAACAGATGAAAATAAGATGTTGTTGTCCCTCAGTGGTCACAAGGGGGAAGGATGTCTCTTGTTGCGGAGTTGGATTCACGGGAGGTTGGTCTTGGAGGGGAGGACGCAGCTCAAACTGGGGAGCATCCTGGACAATACAGCTCACCTCCTGCATGATACACTGGTCAACCTGAGGAGCACCTTCAGCAACAGACTGGTTCCACCAAGATGCAGCATAGAACGACCGCAGGAGATCCTTCTTCCCTGTGGCTATCAAACTGTACAACTCCTCCCTCTTCGGCCATGGGGTAGACTGACTCCCTCCCCCACCCCTCCCCAAACCTCCCCACTCATCACCTCCCCAATCTTTGCGCATCCCCAATCCTTTCCTCTCGTCACTTTCATTGTTTCATATATTTTTTGTTTTATGACTGTTGTCAGGTCAATTTTCCTCATGGGATGAATAAAGTTCTATCGTATCATAGAAACATAGAAAATAGGTGCAGGAGGAGGCCATTCGGCCCTTTGAGCCAGCACCGCCATTCATTGTGATCATGGCTGATCGTCCGCTATCAATAACCCAATATGATATCGTATCATATCTATTGTATCGTTACATTGTCACAGGTAGGAAGCATTGAAAATAGCGATAGCATTGAGGTCCATGAGCTGCAATAATGAAGTTATGGGGCAAAAACATAGGGTAGATTTTACCTGCCATTCCTTGACATTAACTGTATGTCCAGGGGTATTGTTGATGATGAGCAAGGTTTTATTGTCCATGTTATTTCTCACACAACATTGGCTGGGGTGAGATGGCGGGGTGAGACGGGAGGGGCGAAAATTACATGAAAGGATCTTGGAAAAGCAACAAGATCATCTAGGTTTTTTTTGGCAAGGTCACCACACTGTCAGATGATCTGCCTTTGAACGTCCAGTTAGAACCAGTGCTGTGTTTCACAATGTGAAAGGATGTGACACGGCGACGCTGCTGAATGGTAGGCAGCGGAATTATTCCCTCTCTGTTGAAAAAAATGGTTATATGGCACAGCAAATTTTTAATGGTGATGAGACCGTAATTTTCTGGAGAAAATTGCTCGGCAGAACATGCTTTTCCAAAGAAGAACCATTGGGTTTCTATCAAAGATAGACACAAAATGCTGGAGTAACTCAGCGGGACAGCCAGCTTCCTCTGGAGAGAAGGAATGGGGGTTGTTTCAGGTCAAGACCCTTCTTCAGAGTCTGAAGAAGACAGGCGACATCTCTGGAGAGAAGGAATGGGTGATGCTCCAGGTCCCAGACGCTGAAGAAGGGTCTTGACCCGAAATGCCACCCATTCCTTCTCTCCGGAGATGCCACCTGTCCCGCTGAGTCACTCCAGCATTTTGTGTCTATCTTCGATTTAAACCAGCATCTGCAGTACTTTCCTACTCACTGGGTTTCTAGGCGCTGATAGATTGGCCCACGCTTTCGTTTGAGACTACCACAGCTAGAGATTCGATGGAAACCACTGAACATGTATTATTCAGCAAAGCCCCAAGCATTCATGAGCACCACTGAGGCGACCCTCGCAGATGATTTCCTCGCAAGAACTTGAGGATCAGTTCATCAATTGGTTTATGCCCAAACTGGAACAATCCTCCAAAGACTGGGCATCATGTTCGAGATGATGCTCCTGGCCATCCCCATACACATGGATGATTTTCACAGGAACATGCAAGCAGTGTTCCTACAACTTCACTCATCCAACCCATGGCCCAGAGAGCCTTTGCACATTTCAAAGCAGAACATTAATTGTTACAGATAGAGGCAGAGAAATGGCAGATGGAGTTTAATCCGGGCAAGTTTAGTTTGGTTTGGAGATACAACGCGGAAACTGGCCCCAACGGCCCACCGGATCTGCACTGATAAGCAATCCCCCGCATATTAACTGCATTTCGTTGTCTCTGTATTGTACACTGCACAATGACAATTAAAGATTGAATTGAATTGAATTAACACTGCCACACACACACACAACAGGGACAATTTACATTTTATATCAAGCCACTTAACTTACAAACTTGTACGTCTTTGGAATGTGGGAGAAAACCAAAGGTCTCGGAGAATAACCCGCGCAGGTCACGTGTAGAACATACAAACTCCGCACAGACAAGCACCCGTAGTCAGGATCGAACCAGGGTCTCCGGCTCTGTAAGGCAGCAGCTCCATCGCTGCGCCACCGTGCCGTCCTGTACCAAGTTGCACATTGGTGTAGAAACAAAGAACTGCAGATGCCGATTTATACCAAAGATAGGCACAAAGTGCTGGAGTAACTTAATGGGTCAGGCAGCATCTCTGGGGAAAAAGGATGGGCGACGTTTAAGTGTACAGTTAATGGCAGAACCTTTAACCACATTGATGTATAGAGGGATCTTGGAATCCACACCCATTGCTTTCTTAAAGTAGCAACACAATAGATTGTGTGGCTCTGACCAAATCTGTATATTCTGCAGTGGTCTTTGTTATAGGTTTGAAAATGCAGATACACTTCACCGGCACGGCAACATAAAATCATTAGCACATTAATATATTTGCTTGGTATGTTATTATACTAAATTATCTCACCTGTTATCTCACTTGTTCCTTCTCCAAATCACTCATGACTAGTTACCTTTCTTCATTTGCTATTTAATACTGAGGAAGCTATTCATTTATTCACACTGCCCTCAGTCTTCAGACTAATTGGCACCACTTGTCTTTCTTCATCTCACATCAATCTTGCTTGTCTCACTACTCAGAAATCAATCTGACTGACGATAACCCCTACAGCGGTTGAATAATTGGTATGATCTGTATGTATGGTTACCTGGCTACTTAATCCACTGCACCTTCTTTAACGAGTAACATCAGGGAACTCTTTTCTTCATTACAAATTTTAATTGGCATTGGCATTGCTGGCTAAATTCTTTGCCCACTTCTTGGCTCAGAGGTGATTCAGGATTACCCTTCCCTCTTCTTGAAGTACAGACTGGAGATGGGACGGGGATAGTAGAAGATGGGAATAGAAAGGTTCTAACTACCACATAACTACCTTTGAGAAAGGTTCTCCCTCACTCTCAGTCTGACGAAGGGACTCGACCCAAAACGTCATCTATTCCTTTTCTCCAGAGATGCCCCTTGAGTCGCTGAGTCACTCCAACATTTTGTGTCTACCGTTGAGAAATGTTGGTTGAGGATACAGTCTGCAGGGACATGATAGCAACTGCCACAGCACAGCGGCACAGCAGGAGAGTTGCTGCCTTCCAGTGCCGGAGACCTGGGTTCGATCCTGTCTACGGGTGCTGTCGGTAGGGAGTTTGTACGTTCTCCCCGTGACCTGCGTGGGCATTCTCCCGGTGCTCGGCTTTCCTTCCACACCCCAAAGACGTACAGATTTGTCGGTTGAGTAGCTTGGTATAAATAAAAATGGTCCCTAGTGTGTGTAGGGTAGTGCTAGTGTAACGGGGATCGCTGGTCAGCGTGGGCTCGGTGGGCTGAAAGGCCTGTTTTCGCGCTTTATCTCCAAAACAAGGAACAATAAACTCAAAGTGGGATCTGCAAACCAATGCTGAATGAGCACTGATGCTGGTAACAGCTGGAGACAACCTGCATAAAGCTACGGTTTATCAGGAAAGCCGCAAATACATAATAGATGTCAGAATCGGTGCGACCAGGCAGACAATGTGACACCTTCCCAAACCGAACAGCAATGACCACTGGGGCTACAACAGGCCCATGACTCACTCTTAATGGAAATGCAGTCAACCAAGTCATCAATTGTGACATTAAACTTCACCCTGGAGAAACACAATGATAAATATAAGGAAGGCATATTTACCCACAGTGTCAAAGAGTGGGAAACCTGGTGCCTGCATTCAAGATCCAATATCCATAGTTAGACACAAAAAGCTGGAGTACTCCAGGTTTTAACCAACATCTGCATTCTCTTCCGATCCATACCCAAGCTGCATCCAAGACTGCAGGAAATAGTAGAGAATAGTAAGATTGAACGAGAACTTACCAGTTCGAAGGTTGATCTTTATTTCATGAGGAGTTGCGGTGAGGGATTTCGTGAAGAGCCCGCCGGCACGCATGCGCGAATCACAGAAAACAACACAGAAATGATTTGGCATAGTAAGATTTAAAGAGACTCTAATTACCAGCTGAGGATGATCGAGGGTTGGGAGCGGAGGGCACGAAATCCCTCACCGCAACTCCTCATGAAATAAAGATCAACCTTCGAACTGGTAAGTTCTCGTTCAATCTTACTATTTCATTTCGGAGTCACGTGAGTGACTTCGTGAAGACTTCAAAGATTCTGTGATTACACGCCCTGGACCACGTCCATGCTGACACACCAC
This sequence comes from Raja brachyura, assembly GCA_963514005.1. Next base: position 45,319,535 of record OY740796.1, read on the forward strand.
TAGCAAGGATGGATTGGAGTAAACAAGTTGATGAAACGAAGTTATACTGAAACAAAAGAAGATTTATTAATAACACAGCAAAAAATCCCCTTTAAACGGGGACATCCCCACGTTCTCGTCCGGCGTTCAGCACGGCCTCCGCGAACTGTAGGGGAGCAGCAACAGGCTTGTTATAGAACCGCTGGAACACAGCTTCTTTCGCCCATCCTGCTGTGGCGAGGATATGGTCCATGGGCACCTCCATGACCCTCGCCGCCGACGTAGATGCAGCCCTGGTGGAGTGAGATTTAAACACATTAGTGTCAATACCTGCCTTATCCAAGACGATCCGGAGCCACCTGGATATCGTCTGGACTGTCACTCGATGGTGAGGTCTTTTTTGAGTGACAAGCAGGTACAACTCCATTCCTCTGATGCTCCTCGTCACCTTGACGTAATAACGGATATGAGTGGCTAAACATAGCCGAGCATCTGCGGGGTATGCCGGGAACTTCAGCTGCAGCCCTGTGCACCCAGGTCTATGCTGCTTAAGTAGCTCATCAATGAAAAAGACTACTTCTCCAGGGGTAGACGTCATCCTGTCAATACGGAGTTTGTGGAGCGTCTGAACCCGCTGTGCTGAAGTCAGCGCTAGTAACATCACCAATTTCATAGTGAGTTTGTCCAGCTGTAACCCTTCCATGGGTGACCACGACCTGAGCAGGGTTAGTACATCCCTGACATCCCAGGTGATGTTATAGCGTGGTGTAGGCGGATTCAGATTGAATATTCCCCGCATAAGCCTGGACACTAGCCTGTTTGATCCTACCTCGATGTTGAGGTAGAATGACAGCGCACTCCTGGCGCTGTTGATGGCACTGTAACTCAAGTGCTCATCGTGGTGCAACCCCGCGAGGAATTCCAGGACATCAGCTATGGAGACATCATCATAGGTGATGCGAGAGCGGCTGCAGTAGGCTTCCCACTTGGTGATGTGGGAGAGATATCTTCGCCTGGTTGACTCTCGACATGATGCTCCAATGGTGTTCATGGTCCGGGTGGAAAGGCCATACTGCATCCATGGCCTGGTCAGAACCTGCAAGCCAGTAATTTTAAATAGGCATGGCAGGGGTGTAACTCCCCTGAAACAGGGTGAGAAACCAAATGCGGGCAACCATCTAAAGGGACCCAAGGTTGACTAATCATGTCAAAGACCACCGGATACCAAGGCTGTGTGGGCCAGTCGGGTATGACAAGAATACCCCTGGCAGAATCCATCTTGATTTTTTGTAATACCCGACTGATGAGGCAAAACGGGGGGAATGCATAGAAAAACCAATTCCCCCAGTCTAGCGAGAATGCATCCATCGCTAATGCCCCAGGGTCTGGTTCCCATGAAACATATGCCGGTACCTGATGGTTCAACCGGGACGCAAAAAGGTCTATATCCGGTTGACCAAATTTGGCTGTAATTTGGGCAAATATTTGAGGATGCAACATCCACTCAATACTATCATTGAATTTGCGTGACCTGGTGTCTGCCACAGTATTAAGCCTACCTGGCAAATAGGTGGCTGAAATCCAAATATGCCGATCAATACACCAGAGCCAAATAGTATTAGCCAATTTGTCACAAGAGACTGACCTGGTACCGCCCATATGGTTTAAATATGCCACTGCCGTAGTGTTGTCTATTTGGAGACGGACATGAGTTCCACTGAGATTGGAACAATAAGCCCGCAGTCCGTGAAATGCTGCAAGCAGCTCCAAATAGTTAATCCCTTGCACTAGCAACATGCTAGCTTCAAGGGCATCCCACCTGCCCCCACAACTCGAAGAGCTGTCCGTAGCTCCCCAGCCTTGGGAGCTTGCGTCAGTTTGCAAATATACCACCGGATTGGGTACAACAATGGGTTTGAATGCCCTGCCAATATTGGACACCCACCATTGTAGCTCAACCTCAGCATCAGAAGGCAGTCGCATAGGTCTGTCGAAATGACCAGCGTTCTTTTCCAACGCGGCAATCTTGGCTCTTTGCAGATTTTGATAATGCAAAGGCCCAAACTGGGCTGCCGGAAACAAAGCTACGATTTTCCCAATCACCTTAGCTGTTTGCCGAATAGATGGTATACTGGCGAGTGCAAGATCCTGACATGCAAGGGTGACATCCTCAACCTTGTTAAATGGTATGGTGGCCCTCATTCGAATAGAATCCACCGTGAAACCCAGATAATCCATAACCTGGGATGGGCAGAACTTGGATTTGTCTGGATGGACTATAAACCCCAGCCGCTGAAATATAGTGACAGTGGCCGAAACTGCCCTTTCAGCTGCTTCCAGGGTGTTGCCAATAATCAGGATATCATCCAAATAGGCCATTACAACATGGTGTTGTATACGTAATTGGGCCATAATAGGTTTAAGCAACTTAGTAAAGAGCCTAGGGCCGGTAGTAAGCCCATTTGGCAAGGCCCTGTATTGCCAGAGCTGATCCATCCAGACAAATTTCAGAAACTTTCGGTGATGTTTCCTAATGGATACTGAATAGTATGCATCTTTCAAATCAATGCATGCCATAAAGCAACCATGTGAAATCAGTGATTTGGCTGTCTCGAAAGTGTCCATTTTAAAATGGGTGTATGTTACAAAAGTATTCAGCTGGGTCAAGTCAATAATCACCCGACAACCTCCATCCTTTTTTGGTCTGGTAAAAATATTAGAGACGAATTCAATGGGTTTGTGCATAGTTTTCTCTATCACGCCTTTTTGTTCCAAACGAAAAATTTCAGCTGTGCCTGCTGCCTGCTCAACGGCAGACAGCGTAAACTTCTGTTTAGGCATATGCTGGGATGGAGGGATGTCCCCGTGAATAAATTCAATAGAATGACCCCGAATATTTTGTAAAATAAACTCATCTGAAGTAACAGTCTTCCATGCTTCAGAAAAGAACCGGAGTCGCCCTCCAACATGTGATGTTAAAGGGACAGGGGAAAGAAACCCAGACCGCCTTACCTCCATGGTCACCGGCGGTCCTTGACATACTTGGGTGGCCGTGGAGGTGCTGGGTTGGTTTGACGGTGAGGTGGCTTCATCTTCCACTGGGGTCGTTGTGGGCCTGACCCCAAAAAAGACCGCTGCTGCTGGCCCTGTTGATAATAGTGATGCGTAGCAGCATATGGTCTGGTTGCTGAAGTGACCGAGCCTCGCGGTCGAGCAGGTGGAGCTTTTGGCACCGTCGGTCTGGGGGCGATCTGAGATCGCATAAGTCCCACCGTCTTGGCTACCTCATCAAGCTCTTTGACTCTCTTCGGAAGATCCTCTCCGAAGAGTTGTCGGGGCGGCGGTGGCGGTGGTGGTTTGCACAACCCAGCGAATTTTGGGTTGATAGAAGGACGGATGCTGTTTTTCCGAAAATCATTAATTTCGTGTTGGGTAGCACATAACAGTGCCAATGCATCCTCTTGGTCCAATGAAAGGTCACCACCATCGACCGACCGCGCAAAGGCGGTAATACCGGCCGTAAGGAGTTTTAGAATCCGCTGGAGCTTCACCTCCTGATGGCGGATAGCCACGCCGATGTTGCCCCATATGGGCGTATTGACCACTGGCATGTTGAGGGCATTGCTGTTGGAAGGAGGCTTGTGGCGATGAATGGCCTGCGAAAGGACTTCCTCCTGGAGCCGGTGGTTCGTAAGAAAATCTACCGTGGCTGCCAGTTTGGGTTGAAGCGGAAGTCCAGTTGTGACTGGAGCAGCGAATTTTGCCGCTACATCCAGTAGCTCTTCTGTCGGTGGCTCCGATAGAGCTGGTGTAGGGTCAAACCCTTCTTCCTCCTGTGGCTCGCTGATGATAGAGGCTGTCGAGGCGGCCCTGTGCCTGTCGATGTTCGTGGATGCGAGCTGCTGTTGATTATGGAGCAACAGCTCCAGCAGCCGCTCCATACGGTCAATACGCCCACCACCCTGAACACTCGGGTGGTCGGAGTCCTCCGGCTCAGAAAACATGCCGGGGCTCCTTTCATCGGCCCGCACCTCTGAGAAGTGATCTCGGCGCCGGAAATTGTCGCTTTCGGCCGCCGCAGCGAAACCGTGCGATTCCCGCTCGGGCGAGGTGTTCAACCGCCTCCGTTTAGCGGGAGCGGAAGCCGTTGCCACAAAGGGCCCTGACGGATTGGGGTCGACTCCAGCAGAAGCATGGAGCGACGCCCGCGCGGGCTTGCCGGCTGTCCACATATTGGACGGTGCCGACGCATGGTCTCGTCCACCCATCCATGGGGGACTCGGCGACCGAGGCGGGACCGTACCCAAGCCCCCCGTCCCGGCGGCGGGGGTTGGGAGTTGGGTAGCAGACCTTACAGACCCAGGTCCCGCCGTTGCACCAGACCGCACCATGGCGGCTGGTGGAGCCTTGGCCCAAACCTGTTAGGCTTACGGGCTCCTCCCCTGCCCTTCAACGAAGGGCTAGCGGAGGGGGTTCGGGCCGCAGCACGAGACCCCTTCCCCGTGGTCGCCACTGGCGAACTTGTGGCAGGGTCCACCCTTTCGGGAGGCACCCCGTTGTCGTCCTCCACGAACTCCTCCTCGGAGCTGTGGCGATTCAGCGGGTCCCGACCTGCAGAAGCAGACGCCAACGGTTTCCCCGCCTTTTTCCCGGCCCCAGGTGTAAACGATGATGAGGGCGCCGGGCCGGTCGAACGACGACTTCGACCAGACATTCTGAACTCCAATCCACACCCTTGCTGAAAGACAAAACAGACAGCAAGGGCCAACCAACTTAAGGTTAGTTTAACTTACCTAAGCGGTTCCTTATGAAGGGCTGGCGGGGAGCGCGCCCCACCGCCAGCTGTCGGCAGCAATGCGTTGCGACGATATGTCGCGCATGCGTGCCGGCGGGCTCTTCACGAAGTCACTCACATGACTCCGAAATGAAATTGTGGACGCAGCCCAGACCATCAAACAAACCGACCTCCCATTGACTCCATTTGCACCTCACACTGCCTCGGCAAGTCCAGAAGCATCATCAAGGACAAGTCGCACCCTGGCCCCTCCCTCTTCTCCCACTCTCCCATCAAGCACGAGGCACAGAAGGATGAAAATGCACAACTTCCAGATTCAGGGACAGTTTCATCCGAGCTGTTGTCAGGCAACTGAACCGTCCTATCACCAACTAAAGAACAGCCCTGAGCTACCATCTACCCCATTTGAGACCCTCGGACTATCTTTGATCGGACTTGACTGAATATTATCTTACACTAAACGTTATTCACATTATTCCCTTTATCATGTATCTGCACACTGTGGATGGCTCGTTGGTAACCAGTCTTTCTGCTGACTGGTTAGCTTGCAACAAAAGCTTTTCACTGTACAGTTTTCAGCTTTTCACACGTGACAATAAACTAAACTGAACTTGTAAAAAGATCAATATTTCAAAAAATATGTAGATGAAAATTTGCCCCTCAACTTTTGCCACAGAGCAGATCATCCTTTGCTGTGAAAATTGCCCAACGAGCAAACCCTTCGTTACATTCCATAATACAGTATTATCTGGTTTCTTTATGTAATTTCACAGTGACACTGATTATTTGGTGATTTCAGAATTTTTGAAGTGTTACAAGTTCATCCGTTTACTGGCATGTAGTCAAATAGGTGGGATCCTTGCAGCCTATTAAAGACGTACATACTGTACAAAAAAATATACGCCAGGGGAGTATTGTTCCTGAATTATACACATTGCAGTAATAGGACTGTGTTAGAGAAACCTCAATAGACTAGTGAAGAGGAAAGGGGCTGTCCCACTTGGGAGACCTAATTGGCGCGTTTAGAATAGTTTGAAAAAATTACATGTTGAAGATCTCCTTCGACTATGATGAAGACTATCTACGACTACCTTCGACTACCCTAAATTACCTACGACTAACATGCCGACCTACTACGACAAAACCGACGAGTAAAAAAAAGTATCGATTTTTTTCCATGGCGACCTCTTTTTACTCGCGGGCAGTTTTTAACATATTGAAAAAAAACGCCGTGACCTAGCTGAGGCTTCGAGTACGCAGAGAGCACTCTCGAGCGTGAAGGAGAGTTACGAAGACCTCCTAGGACATCGTGTCAACCATGCTGCGAGTATGAGTCTAGGGCAAACTCGCCAGAACTCGCGGATTAGGTCGCCCAAGTGGGACAGCCCATTAATGCACACAAGGAGAAGAGGTAATGGAGAGTGGGGGAAGAGGGGGTGTGTGTGAATGTAAACTTTCCAGACCTACACATGGTGGCACGTTGGTGCAGAGGTAGAGTTGCTGCCTTACAGTGCCAGAGGTAGGTATGTTACAATACTTACCTCTAGCGGCGCAGCATTTCTGCCGCTCCCCGTGTGCGCGAATTGGCGCCTTTCATAGGGAGGCAGGTTTAAAATGCCGTTTCTCTCCAGATAGTTCAAATCGATCCATCTCAGGGGATTTCGTTGCTAAAGAGAAATTGCTCCGACATTTGTTTTATGAAGGTATTTTTAAACTACGCTAGATCATTTATTAGCAAGAGTAATTTAAAAATCATCTTCTAAAGCCGTGAGTGCCGACAACGGGACGGATTTTACGTAGGGGATAAAAGAAGGTACACAGTTTATTTTTACATAAAAACGTGGTTCTTAGGATGTCTTTAATCAAAATTTCATGTTGCGAAAAGGGACAAAAAATATATACGAACCGACAGTATTTTTCCTGCCGACTATGGGTTAAATTCACTGCAAACCGCAATGTTCCAATCCACCGCGTTCCACTAAAACCCACTCGCGTTGATTTAAATGGCCATTCATTTACTGGAATTAAACACTAAATTCCTTCCATTTGGCCTATAAATTCATGAAAATTAGATTTAAAAATCATGTTATATTGTGAATTATTGTGTGAATGTTATTTGGACACTTAGGCAATTTAAAAATGTTTATCTTTTCTTAAGAAATGGATAGATGTTTAGATCTAGTAATTGAATTTTGTAATTAGCTACAATTTGGTAACTAACTAATTATATGCTTTAATTTCAGGTCATCCAAGTAAGATTGTTTCATACCTTGATGAAGGGTCTCAACCCGAAACGTCGCCTATCTCCTTCGCTCCTTAGATGCTGCTGCACCCGCTGAGTTTCTTCAGCTTTTTGTGTAACCCTAAGATTGTTTCATATTTGTTTCAGAATGCTTCAATCTACAATAACTGAAAATGTCATTGAGTTCCCTTAATTTTTAAGAAAGTTATAGGCTTTTGACTGTCGTCGATCACACCTTTTGAGTTAAGTCAATGGAAAGACAATGAAGAACAAGATGCTAATTTCAGAGTATGAAAATGGCCATAACTTTTTTAATACTGAAGATATGAAAGTGAATTAGGTGTCAAACTAAACTTCTTTTTATGCTTTATATGATGGGATAAATTGCAGACTTGATTTTTAAAATCTCCAAATTTTGTAACATTGCTACCGGAGGTGGTTCGATCCTGTCGACGGGCGCTGTCTGTACGGAGCTTGTACGTTCAACCTGTGATCGCGTGGGATTTCTGGATTTTCTTTCCTAAATCCCTTTGCTCTTTACTGCTATATTAGAAAATACAAATGTTTGACCAGCTCCCTATAAATATTATTTTATATGACATATTGCTAAATAATGTCTGATAATTATGTTGCAATGGGTCTTGGGCCTTTATTTGTGGAGACTAAAGAAGGGTCTCGACCCGTAACATAACCTTTCCATATTCACCAGACTGATCCGCTGAGTTACTCCAGCACTTTGTGTCCTTTTGATCCCACAAATTCACCCGGTGTTGCCATGTAGAATAAAATGCACCTATTAATATTTTTTTCAAATAATTGTTGTCAATGGCCAGCGAATTCCACACCATTCTCACATTTCAAACCTCCTCCTCCACCCATTGATCCATTCAATTCGTGGATATAATTATCCTTTTGGAAGGGTCACATATACTGTATAACTGTTCCCTATATTCCCCAGGCAAAATTATTATTATATGCAACTGCATGGGGTTTATTACAATTGCATTTCAGTCGCACTGAAATTAATAAGTCTCATTTATGTCTCTTCCAGGGAAATCCTAAGAATGGCTCTAGATGGTGGCACTACCCCCACCCTCCATGCTCCATCTCTCAAAGATGTTCACAAAATGCTGGCGTAACTCAGCGGGTCAGGCAGCATCTGGAGAAAAGAAATAGATGACGTTTCGGGTTAGAACCCTTCCCCCGTAGCATGAACGATGATTTCTCCAGTTAGATTTCTCTAATTTCCAGGAACTCCTGCATTCCCTTCGGAAGAAGACTGAAAAGCAGGACCTCCGGGGTGGTTATCTTCGGTTTGTTTCCAGTTCCTCGTGCTAGTGAGGGCAGGAACGGGGAGATAGGGGATCTGAATGTGTGGCTGAGGAGCTGGTGCAGGGGGCGGGGATTTAGATTCTTAGACCACTGGATCTGTTTTGGGGTAAGGGAGAATTGTACAAAAGGGACGAGTTGCACCTAAACAGGCGGGTTCCAGCAGGAAGGTTTGCCACTGCTACACGGGTGTGTTGAAACTAAATAGTAGGGGTGGGGGGGGAGACAAATTGGAAATACAAAAAGGGAGTTAAAGGGAAAGAGAGTAAAGGAAAGGTTAAGAAAAACACCAGAATTAACAGGAAAGAAATCTCATGAAGAGATAGGAGAGTGTGGCCAAGTGAAATAGGAATCGATGTGAAAGATGAGGTGAAAAATGGATAAGAAGTATTATATATGAATGCATGAAGTATAAGAAGTAAAGTGGATGAGCTTGAGGCTTAGTTAGAGATTAGTAGATATGACATTGAGGGGATTACAGAGACATGGCTGGAGGAAGATCAGGACTGGGAACTCAATATTCAGGATTATACGTCCTATATAAAGGACAGGCAGGTGGGCAGATGAGGGGGGTAGTTCTGTTGGCTAGTGGTGACATAGGGGCTGACGATGTGGAGTCACTGTGGATAGAATTGAGGAATTGTAAAGGTAAAAAGACACAAATGGGAGTTATCTACAGGCCCCCAAACAGTAGCTTGGATATAGGGTGCAAGTTGCAGCAGGAGTTAAAATTGGCATGTAACAAAGGTAATGCCACTGTGGTTATGGGAGATTTCAATAAGCAGGTAGACTGGGAAAATCAGGTTGGTTCTGGACCCCAAGAAAGGGAGTTTGTAGAGTGCCTCCGAGATGTATTCGTAGAGCAGCTGGTACTGGAGCCTACTAGAGAGAAGGCAATTCTGGATTTAGTGTTATCTAATGAACTAGATTTAAGAAGGGAACTCAAGGTAAAGGAACCACCAGGAGATAGTGACCATAATATGATGTTTTAATCTGCTTTGAAAGGGTGAAGGATAAATCAGAAGTGTCAGTGTTGCGGTTGAACAAAGGGGACTATGAGGACATGAGAGAGGAGCTGGCCAAGGTCGACTGGAAAAGGATCCTAGCAGGGATGATGGTGGATTCCAGCAATGACAGGAATTTCTGGGACATCATCCAGATCATTTCATTCAAAGAGGAAGAAAGATTCTAAGGGGAGTAAGAGACAACCATGGCTGACAAGGGAAGTTAGGGATGGAATAAAACTAAGGGATGGAATAAAAATAAGAAAAGGTGTATAATATAGCAAAGAGTAGCAGGAAATCAGAGGATTGGGAACATTTCAAAGGACAACAGAAGGTAATAAAAAGGTCAATACGGGGTGAAAAGATGAAGTACGAGGGTAAGCTGGCCAAGAATATAAAGACGGATAGTAAAAGCTTCTTTAGGTATGTTAAGAGAAAAAGATTAGTAAAGACAAATGTCTTTATTAATGAAGGCAGAAACAGGTGAAATTATTATGGGGAACAAGAAAATGGCAGAAGAGTTGAACAGGTACTTTGGTTCTGTCTTCACTAAAGAAGAGACAAACAATGTCCCAGATGTACTAGAGGACAGAGGATCTAGGGAGACATAGAAACTGAAAGAAATTTGCATTAGGCAAGAAATAATATTGGGTAGACTGATGGGACTGAAGGCTGATAAATCCCCAGGGCCTGATGGTCTGCATTCCAGGGTACTCAAGGAGGTGGCTCTAGAAATTGTGGATGCATTGGTCATCATTTTCCAATGTTCTATAGATTCAGGATCAGTTCCTGTGGGGGGAATTAGCGGAGGGAAGCTAATGTTATCCCACTTTTCAAGAAAGGAGCGAGAGAGAAAATGGGGAAAATTGGTGGTGGGGAAGATGCTGGAGTCAATTATTAAAGAAGTAATAACGGCGCATTTGGTTCGCAGTAAAAGGATTGGTCCGAGTCAGCATGGATTTATGAAGGGGAAATCCTGCTTGACTAATCTTCTGGAATTTTTTGAGGATGTGACAAGTAAAATGGATGAAGGAGAGCCAGTGGATGTAGTGTATCTGGACATTCAGAAAGCCTTTGATAAGGTCCCACACAGGAGATTAGTGGGCAAAATTAGAGCACATGGTATTGGGGGTAGGGTATTGACATGGATAGAGAATTGGTTGGCAGACAGGAAACAAAGAGTAGGAATAAAGAGGACCCTGTCAGAATGGCAGGCAGTGGCGAGTGGAGTGCCGCTAGGCACGGTGCTGTGTCCGCAACTATTTACAATATATATTAATCATTTAGGTAATGGAATTAAAAGTAACACTAGCAAATTTGCAGCTGACACAAAGCTGGGTGGCAGTGTGAACTGCGAAGAGGATGCTAGGAGTGAATTGGACAGGTTGAGTGAGTGGGCAGATGCGTGGCAGATGCAGTATAATGTAGATAAATGTGAGGTTATCCACTTTGACGGCATGAACAAGGAGGCAGATTATTATCGCAAAGGTGTCAGATTAGGAAAAAGGGAAGTGCAACGAGACCTGGGTGTCCTTGTACACCAGTTACTAAAAGTAAACATGCAGGTACAGCAGGCAGTGAAGAAAGCTGATGGCATGTTGGCCTTCATAACAAGATGATTTGAGATTTAAGTAAAGAGAGAGTAAAGACGAGTAAAGAGGTCTTTCTGCAGTTGTACACATCTGGAGTATTGGGTGCAGTTTTGGTCTCCTAATTTGAGAAAGGACATCCTTGCTATTGAGGCAGCGCAGCATAGGTTCACAAGATAAATCCCCGGGGTGGCGGGACTGTCATACGAGGAAAGATTGGAAAGATTGGGCTTGTATTCACTAGAATTTAGAAGGATGAGAGGGGACCTTATAGAAACGTATAAAATTAGAAAATGACTGGACAAGTTAGATGTAGGAAAAATGTTGCCAATGTTGGGGAAGTCCAGAACAAGTCTAAGAATAAAGGGGAGGCCATTTAAAAAACTTTTTTACCCAGAGAGTTGTGAATTTGTGGAATTCTCTGCCACAGAAGGCAGTAGAGGCCAATTCATTGGATTCATTTAAAAGAGAGTTAGATAAAGCTCTAGGGGTTAGCGGAATCAAGGGATATGCAGAGAACGTAGGCATGGGTTACTGATTGTGGATGATCAGCCATGATCACAATGAATGGCGGTGCAAGCTCAAAGGGCCAAATGGCCTTCTCCTGCACCTATCTTCTATGTTTCTATGACTATAACTCTAGCATTCACTGTTAACTCAAAAAAATCCAACAGTGCGTTGCGTCAGGTTTGCTTCTGCACTACGACATCAAGGCCCTGCACACAGTACCTCCAGCCTTAGGTTAGATTATTCACTGAAGCTCCCTGCAATGAAGGCCGGCACGCTGGTGCAGCGGTGGAGCTGCTGTCTTTCAGCGCTTGCTGCGCCGGAGACCTGGGTCTGATCCCGACTACGGGTGCTTGTCTGGATGGAGTTTGTACGTTCTCCACGTGACCTGCGTGGGTTTTCTCCGAGATCTTCGGTTTCCTCCCACACTCCACAGACGTACAGGTTTGTAGGAGAATTGGCTGGGATTTATATACTTTGTGTAAGTGTAAATTGCCCCTTAGTGTGTGTAGGCTTGTGTAAATGTGCGGGGATCGCTGGTCGGTGTGGACTCTGTGGGCCGAAGGGGCTGTTTCCACGCTGTATCTCCAATCTAAACTAAACTAAACTAAACTCCCTTCATCGACTGCAGCCTTTAAAAAAAAATCAATTCTGAGCTGCTTGCTGTGATCGCTGGCTTCCTGATTAGCCCACAGCTCGTTGTAGCTTAAAATGCCACTTACAGCACCGGAGGCTATCGGACCTGTTCAATACATGGGCAGGACCTCAGATATACTTGATAACATTGTGCTTTGCTTGTTACGGATTTCCCCTCACGTCCAAGGCAGTTTATTCCACAGCTGTGACCAGCCTGTGACCAGCAACTTTCCTCAGCTCCATCTCATCTTGCACTTGTCAGCTTGGCAATGTTCACAAGTTCATAAGTGATAGGAGCAGAATTAGGCCATTCAGCCCATCAAGTCCACACTGTCATTCAATCATGGCTGATCTATCTGTCCCTCTTAACCCCATTCTCCTGCATTCTCCCCATAACCCCTGACACCCACCCTTGACACCCACACTAATCAAGCAGTGATGAAAGCGAATGGCATGTTGGCCTTCATAACAACAAGAGTTGAGTTTAGGAGCAAACAGCTCCTTCTGCGGTTGTACAGGGCCCTAGTGAGACCACACCTGGAGTATGGTGTGCAGTTTTGGTCTCCAAATTTGAGGGAGAACATTCTTGCGATTGGGGGGTGCAGCGTAGGTTCACAAGGTTAATTCCCGGGATGGCGGGACTGTCATATGCTGAGAGAATGGTGCGGCTGGGCTTGTACACTCTGGAATGAGAGGGGATCTTAGTGAAATTTATAAGATTATTAAGGGTTTGGACACGCTAGAGGCAGGAAATATGTTCCCGATGTTGAGGAAGTCCAGAACCAGGGATCATAGTTTAAGAATAAGGGATAAGCCATTTAGAACGGAGATGAGGAAACACTTTTTCACACAGATAGTTGTGAGTCTGTGGAATTCTCTGCCTCAGAGGGCGGTGGAGGCCAGTTCTCTGGATACTTTCAAGAGAGAGCTAGATAGGGCTCTTAAGGATAGTGGAGTCAGGGGATATGGGGAGAAGGCACGAACGGGGTACTGATTGGGGATGATCAGATTCAGATTCAGATTCAGATTCAATTTTAATTGTCATTGTCAGTGTACAGTACAGAGACAACGAAATGCATTTAGCATCTCCCTGGAAGAGCGACACAGCAAATTATTTGAATAAATAACAATAAGTGTCCGGGGGGGGGGGGGGGGGGGTGATTGGCAGTCACCGAGGTATGTTGTTGAGTAGCGTGACAGCCGCCAGAAAGAAGCTGTTCCTGGACCTGCTGGTTCGGCAACGGAGAGACCTGTAGCGCCTCCCGGATGGTAGGAGGGTAAACAGTCCATGGTTGGGGTGAGAGAGGTCCTTGGCGATGCTGAGCGCCCTCCGCAGACAACGCTTGCTTTGGACAGACTCAATGGAGGGGAGTGAGGAACCGGTGATGCGTTGGGCAATTTTCACCACCCTCTGCAATGCCTTCCGGTCGGAGACAGAGCAGTTGCCATACCAAACTGTGATGCAGTTGGTAAGGATGCTCTCGATGGTGCAGCGGTAGAAGTTCACCAGGATCTGAGGAGACAGATGGACCTTCTTTAGTCTCCTCAGGAAGAAGAGACGCTGGTGAGCCTTCTTGATCAGAGTTGAGGTATTGTGGGTCCAAGAGAGGTCGTCGAAGAGGTTGACTCCCAAGAACCTGAAGCTAGAAACACGTTCCACCTCCGTACCGTTAATGTGGATGGGGGTGTGCGTGCCGCCCCTGGACTTCCTGAAGTCTACAATGAGCTCCTTGGTCTTCTTGGAGTTAAGGGCCAGGTTGTTGTCAGCGCACCATGCTGCTAAGTGCTGGACCTCCTCCCTGTAGGCCGACTCATCGTTGTTGCTGATGAGGCCAATCACCGTTGTATCATCTGCGTACTTGATGATGGTGTTAGTACTATGTACAGGTGTGCAGTCATAGGTGAAGAGGGAGTAGAGGAGGGGGCTCAGCACACAGCCCTGTGGAACGCCGGTGTTCAGGGTGAGGGTTGAAGAGGTGTGCTTGTCTAACCTAACAGACTGGGGTCTGTTGGTTAGAAAGTCCAGTATCCAGTTGCAGAGGGAAGGAGCGATGCACAGATTACCGAGTTTGGCGATCAATTTTGATGGTATAATGGTGTTGAATGCTGAGCTGTAATCGATGAACAGCATTCTTACGTAAGTCAGCCATGATCACATTGAATGGCGGTGCTGGCCTGAAGGGCCAAATGGCCTACTCGTGCACCTATTGTTTATTGTCTAATCTATCTATCACTTCCATAAAAATATCTATTGACTTGGCCACCACAGCCTTCGGTGGCAATGAATTCCACAGATTCACCACCCTCTGACAAAAGAAATTCCTCCTCATCTCCTTCCTGAAGGAATGTCCTTTAATTCTTCGGCTATGTACCTCTGGTCCTAGACTCTCCAACGAGTGGAAACATCCTCTCCACATCCACTCTATCCTGGCCAATGTCATTGCAGCTGTGAACTCTGTATTGAACTACAAACAGGAGCAACTGAACCATCCTATCAACAACCAGTGAGCGGTCTACCTCATTGGAGACCCTCGGACTATCTTTAATCGGCTTTACTGGACTTTAACTTGCACGATATATCATTCCCTTTATCCTGGATCTGTACACTGTGGGCGGCTCCATTGTAATCATGTATAGTCTTTCTGCTGACTGGATAGCACGCAACAAAAGCTTTCCATTGGACCTCGGTACACGTGACAATAAACTAAACAAAACTAACTGAGTGGCTTTCATATTAGGTCATGAATTCATCTCTTATCTGGCACTGTATTTCTTTTGACGCATCCCCCACAATTTTGCAGTGTCGGCACAGTGCCGCAGCTGGTAGTGCCGCTGCCTTGCGGCACCAGAGACCCGGGTTCGATCCTCACCTCGGGTGCTGTCTGTGTGTGGAGTTTGCACATTCTCCCTATGACAGCATGGGTTTCCTCCCGCTTCCTCCCGCATCCCAAGGGTTTGTACGTTAGTGATAAGGTCATAAGGAATAGGAGTAGAATTAGGCCATTCGACCCATCATGTCTACTCCCCCATTCAATCATGGCTAATCTATCTCTCCCTCCTAACTGCATTCTCATGCCTTCTCACCATAACCTCTGACACACGTACTAATCAAGAATCCATCTGTCTCTGCCTTAAAAATATCCACTGACTTGGCCTCCACAGCCTTCTGTGGCAAAGAATTCGACAGGTTTTGGCAGGACAAATCAAAATAGGACGTACATGGAAAATGGTAGGGAATTGAGGAATGCTGTGGAACAGAGGGATCTAGGAATGACTCTGCATAGTTCCCTGAAGGTGGAATCGCATGTAGATAGGGTGGTAAAGAAAGCTTTTGGTGTGCTGGCCTTTATAAATCAGAGCATTGAATATAGGAGTAGGGAAGTAATGTTAAAATTGTACAAGGCATTGGTGAGTCCAATTCTGGAGTATGGTGTACAATTTTGGTCGCCTAATTATAGGAAGGATGTCAACAAAATAGAGAGAGTACAGAGGAGATTTACTAGAATGTTGCCTGGGCTCCAGCAACTAAGTTACAGAGAAAAGTTGAACAAGTTAGGTCTTAATTCTTTGGAGCTTTATTGATTGAGGTCTTTAAAATGATGAAAGGGATAGACAGAGTTGATAAGCTTTTCCCATTGAGGGTAGGGAAGATTCAAACAAGAGGGTATGACATGAGAATTAAGGGACAGAAGTTTAGGGGTAACATGAGGGGGAACTTCTTTACTCAGAGAGCGGTGGCTGTGTGGAATGATCTTCCAGCGGAAGTGGTGGAGGCAGGATCGATTTTAACATTTAAAAGTAAAGTGGATAGGTATATGGACGGGAAGGGAATGGAGGGGTATGGTCTGAGTGCAGGTAGATGGGACTAGGGAAAAATAAATGGTCGGCACGGACAGGAAGGGCCGAGAAGGCCTGTTTCCGTGCTGTAATTGTTATATGGTTATATGGTTATACATCACCCTCTAAATTGCACCTTGTGTGTAGCAAGTGGATGAGAAAGTGGGATAGCACAGAACTAGTGTGAATGGGCGGATCCATGGTTGGTGTGGACTTGGTGGGCTGATGACCCAGTTTGCTCTCTCTATCAATAAACAAAACTAAATTAAACTAAGGTGAACTGAAGTGGAATTATTGCTATAAGCAGAACTTAGAAACCCCACCAAAAGAGTGTGTACTCCGATTTCTAGGCAAATATCTCTGCTTCACGTCACCATATCATTATGGCTTCATGTAAATGCTGACCCATTAAATACTGGTATCAAGAGAAAATTGACCTCGCGTTATGATGACCTGACAGAGACTGGATCCCTGCTACATGGTCTTCAGGGAAAATCCAGCGTTATGAAAATCTAGAGTAGTCACACGGGTCTTACACTTAGCATGGTATCGGATTTCACAGAAGTGTTCTTAAGTGCTTTGCGGGTCATATTGAAATGCAGTATCTGTTATCTAAGCAAATGTAATTTTCTCCCATTGCAATATGAATTGATAATAAAGATATATTATCGTTTAGTAGAGGAAATACTATTGGGCCGGGGCAATAGGGGTCCTCTGTTTTCCTTCGAATAAAATAGGATTTTTAATGTATTGCTCTGAGTGAGAATCCATTTTAACGTTACATGTCACGGCAACTACCAACACTTAGACAAACAAGGAACTGCAGATGTTGATTTATTTTAAAAATGCACAGAGTGATGGAGTAACTCAATGGGATAGGCAGCAACTCCAGAGAACATAGAGAGGTGACATTTCCGACCAGGATCCTTCTTCGGAAGATTTTTTAAACTAAATTAAATAGATATCAGTTTTCATTTCGGTACAGAAATCTTATGCACTAGCATTTAAACGTAGGGTTTTAAATAGTGATTTATTACCTCAGAATAAAATGTAATAGGCTTTAGTGTAGTTTAGTTTAGAGATACAGCGCAAAAACAGTCCACGCCGACCAGAGATCCCCGCATATTAACGCCACTCTACACACACTAGGGACAATTTTACTCTTGTACCAAGCCAATTAACCTACAAACCTGTACGTCTTTGGAGTGTGGGAGGAAACCGAAGCTCTCAGAGACAACCCACGCGGTCATGCGGAGAACGTGCAAACTTCGTACAGACAGTGCCCGTGGTCAGGATCGAACCTGGGTCTCCGGCTCTATAGGCAGCAACTCTACCGCTGCACCACCATGCCGCCCTATCAGCACAGGCTTGTCAGCAAACCTAGTGACAAGAACTTTGAATAACCAAAACTTCAAATTATGTTGCTACCATATTTCAATTACCGTCAGTTCATAATCTGTCATTTACGTATCTTTCTTCTTCTTAATATTTGAGGTAAAATGAACTGAGAATCATAATTTCATGTAGGTATTAGAGGCACCAAGAAAGTATTTTGCTTCCAGAAAAAAATGTGGGCAGCATGATGGCGCGGGAGACCCGCGTTCGATCCTGGCTACGGGTGCTGTCTGTACGGAGTTTGGACGTTCTCCCCGTGACCTGCGTGTGTTTTCTCAGAGAGCTTCGGTTTCCTCCCATACCCCAAAGATGTATAGGTTTCTAGGTTAATTAGCTTGGTATAAATGTAAACATTGTCACCTAGTGCAGGATAGTGTAGATGTGCAGGGATCGCTGGTCGGTGCGGACTTGGTGGGCCGAAGGGCCTGTCTCCGCACCGTATCTTGCAGCAACGCTAAACTAAAAAGCACATTCACAACAAATAAATGTTCCATTCAATGTAAATGTTCCACAATCTAAAGATCTGGATTTGTGCCTGCCATTCAACAGGCACCTAAATATTATGATTGCTTGCCTTGTAGTATTTCAGTTCAAGAGGCCTCGAGTTATTTTTATGCAAACCTTTTGGCATTACACTATGTTTTTTATTGTAATTGAGACACTGAGACTGACAAAAAGCTTTACATGAAAAGGTTGATCTTACTGAAAGCAGGTAATGTCGACTCATTCTCACAGGAGACAAGATGCTGGCTAAGCTTTCTTTATAGAAATACATTTTTAATGTTATATCAATCATTTAGATTTTTCAGCATTAAAAATCAATGACAGGGCACTTGTAATTACACTTGATGTCAGTGGAATACACTCTCCATATCTACAGACTGGTCCAGAAACCCGCAGAACTAAAGTCAAACCAATGTTAACAGCCTAATGTAAATCTTTGGTTTTTTACCTCAGGCAGAACCTTGCAGTGCAGCTTGACTAATATTTCATGTTAATAAAATAAATATGGCATATAAAGTACTAGCAAAGAAGGTGCCAGAATGATTAAAGTAAATAATTATATTCACACAGAAACACAACCTCAAAGCATTAAAGAGAGTCTAGAGTCAAGAGTGTTTGATTGTCACATGTACCAAACTAGAAGAATGAAAATCAATGCAATAAAGGTATTTGATTCAAATATTCATTAAGGAATTTGGGCTAAGACCCATTAAAAAAAAAACAAAAGTTAATATAAATCTTTGTTTTACCTTTCATATGAAATTAAGTAATTGATCGATTGATTGAAAGATACAGTCCTTTGAAGAAAGGTTTCGACCCGAAACGTAATCCAGAGATGCTGCCTGTCCAGCTGAGCTACTCCAGCTTTTTGTGTCTATCTTCGGTTTAAACCAGCATCAGCAGTTCCTTCCAACACAGTCCTTTAGCCCGCTGAGTCCACGCCGACCATCGATCACCTGTTCACACTAGTTTCAATGTCATTTCACTTTCCCATCCACTCCCTACATGACAGGGGCGATTTACAGAGAATCTTCACACCGTACTGCTTTTGGTGAAGTGGGAGGAAACGGGGAGAACGTGCAACCTCCACACAGTCAGCACCTGCGGATCGAGCCCGGGTCTCTGGCACTGTGAGGCTGCTCTGCTGTCAACTGTGCCACTGAGCTGCTCCTGATGTGTTATTTTTGTATTTTCTAATATGAACTATTGTAGGAAGCAGAAGCATAATGATCGAGGAGAGAATGGAGGGACCAGTTAAGAAAATCATGATGGGCACCCATGATAAGTCCCTCAATAAAAATAAAATGTTAGCCTGAGAGGGCTATAAAGGGCTGCGGAGGTAGAAAACCTGAAAGTTGTGAGGTTCTGCTTTTCCATACTGCCTCGGGGAGAAATGTAAGGCTTGATTTCCTGATATGGATACTAAATTCAATTGTTTATATATTATTTCAGAACTTTCGCATCTTTTCAGATAACTGGTACGTGATCAAATCACAGCAGAGTAAAAGATAGTGATACAGCATGGAAACAGGCCTTCAGCTCAACTTGCCCAGAACAACCAACGTGTTCCTTCCACATTACTTCCACCTGCCTGCGTTTGGTCGATATCCTTCTAAACCCGCCCTGTCCATGTACCTGAGCAAATGTACAACACCACTTGCTGTGTAGTCAATGCCTATTGTGTTCTGTTGTGCTGAAGCAAAGCAAGAATTTCATTGTCCTATCAGGGACACATGACAATAAACTCACTTGAACTTGACTTGATGTCTTTTAAACGTTGTGATAGTACCTGCATCAACTATCTACCTTGGCAGCCCTTTCCGTTCACCTTCCACCTTTTGTGTAAAAAAATGTTGCCCCTCAGGTTCCTATTGAACCTCCTCCCCCCCCCCCCCCCCCCCCCTCACCTTAAAAGTATGTCCTTCGGTTCTTGATTCCCCTACTCTGGGGAAAGGATTCTGTGCATTTACTCTATCTAGTCCCCTCATGATCTTATACACCTCTATAAAATCACTCCTCATCCTCCTGCCCACCAAAGAATGAGGTAACTAACCTACAAACAATCTCCTGGATAATCAGTCAGAAGAAAGGTCCCAACCCAAAACATCACCTGTTCAAGTTCTCCAGAGATGCTGCCTGATCCATTGAATTACTCCAGCAAATTGTGTATTTTTTTTGTAAACCAGCATCTGCAGTTCCTTTTGTTTCAGGTTCAATGGAGTTTGCTGCTGAAGGGAAATGATGTGTAGATTCTAATCCATGATGACTTACTGCAGTTGCCATATTTCAGGAGTTTTGAATCAACCACCCTGGAAAATTCTAATGAAACTGGCGGGTAATTGGATTTCCTGCTATTCTGGGCTGCTGAACCAGTGATGTGCATAACATTAATGTCTATTTGATTTCCACGCAAAAGTTGGTGAATACGGCCAAAAAGAAAATTGAAACAACATTATCGTGCCTTCTACTTCGAAACAGGTACTATAACAGGTGTTGTAAGATTCTTAACAGAACCTCATCTAATTTAGCCCATCTGCCAACAACACTCACAGAAAGGCATCAAATCTAAAAAAAAATCACACTCCCAATGACAACATACAATTATGGTTGATGAAAGAGACTGCAGATGCTGGAATCCTGTGCAAACACAAACTTCAAGTGGTCAGGCACCATCTTTGGACGGAAACGGACAGATGATGTTTCAGCTTGGGACATTTCTTCTGTCTGAAGAAGAGTCCCAACCAGACACATTGTCTGTCCATTACTCACTCCAATCTCTCATTATAAATGCGCCCTTCAGACTCCGAGCCAAACAAACCCTCCTAAGGTGTGACACCCAGAATGGCTTTAATTGATCGAGGTAATGCTTGACTAGTGTGTAGGACGGAACTGCAGATATTGGAACTACAGACACAATGTGCTGGAGTAACACAGCGGGACAGGCAGCATCTCTGGATAGAAGGAATGGGTGACGTTTCGAGTCTAAAGAAGGGTCTCGACTTGAAATGTCACCCATTCCTATCCAGAGATGCTGCCTGTCCGGCTGAGTTCCTCCAATATTTTGTGTCTATCTTTAATGCCTGTCTAGGGTTGCGTATGTCTGCGGCTGTAACATCTAGCCCCCCTATCACTGTTATTGATTATACCTGTCCACAAATTAGTGATCTATTTATGTACACGGTCTCCAAGTCTCTATAAACTTCAATCTTATCACCATTTAGGGAATAATTCATTCTATTCTTTCAGGTTGAATATACGTTTGCCTGCGTTGAAATCCATTTGCCATGGAATTTACCATTCATTGAATCTAATAATATCTGTTTGAAATAGTCTACGTGCTACCCACCCTGTTTATAGCACTGAATGTTTGCATCATTGGCAAAATTGGTTTCTATCCTTTCAATTTATATATTTAGTGCACTGTAGCATAGTTGTGCACCAACACAACTCCTTTCTGAACCCGACAAGTTACATGATGCCAGTTTGAGTCCTTATCCCATAATCCCATTATCCCACAATTGGCTGGCGCAGCACAGTGGCGCAGCGGTAGAGTTGCTGCCTTGAGGGCCTGTCCCACTTAGGCAATTTTTTAGGTGACTACAGGCGACTAGGTTGTCGCCCCATGGTCGCCCAGGCGTTGTCTGTATGGTCACCTCAGTTGCCCAAACATTCGTAGCCTTTTCCAGGTCGCTGCTGGATTTTGAAATGTTCAAAACTTTTCGGCGGCAGTTGGCTTGACGCCAATGAGCGTAGCTTGACTTCTCCTGACGTAGGTGCTGTGGTACGTTGCCGCCAGGATGGCGTAGGTTGGCGCCTGTGCTGACTTCGGTCAATTCCATTGACGACTACCTACATCAACCGGCGGCAGGTACCGGTGAATGAATTGTCCTAAGTTGACTTCAGATGTCGCCGACAGGGTCGTAGCTTGTAGCGGGTGGACGTAGGTGTGGACGTAGGTGGACATCCTAATGGGTCGCCGGTTGTCGGTAGCTTGCCGTAGCTTGACGTCGACTAGGTTGTAAGTTGTTGTAGACATTGTTGTAAACATTTTCGTGGGGGGGGGGGGGGGGGGTCCAGTCGCCGGTTTTTCGGCGAATACTACGACTATGACAGTCGTCCAAAAAAATCACCTAAGTGTGACAGGCCCATCACAGCGCCAGAGACTTGGGTTCAATCCTGACTACGGGTGCAGTCTATATGGGGTTTGTACGTTCACCCTGTGATCTGCCTGTATTTTCTCCAAGGTCTTCGGTTTACTCCCACACTCCAAAGACATTTGTAGGTTAATTGGCTTGGTGTGAATGTAAATTGTCCCCAGTGTGTGCAGGATAGTATTTGTGTGCAGGGATCGCTGGTCGGTGAGGACTTGGTGGGCTGAAGGGCCTGTTTCCGTGCTACATCTCTAAACTAAACTAATATAACCATATAACTATTACAGCACGGAAACAGGCCTTCTCGGCACTTCCAGTCCGTGCCGACCATTTATTTTCCCCTAGTCCCATCTACCTGCACTCAGACCATACCCCTCCATTCCCTTCCCGTCCATATACCTATCCACTTTACATTTAAATGTTAAAATCGATCCTGCCTCCACCACTTCTGCAGGAAGATCATTCCACACAGCAACTAAACTAAACTAAATCATTGAATTATTCAGCTTTGTCAACAAATGAAGCATCACCTAGGACACTTCATGTGAGCGTATTCAAATTAAATTTGGCACCGTTTGACATTTATTGATATTAGGTGAGATTAAGTCACAGTCTTACAGCATGGAAACAGGCCCTTCGGCCCAAACTGCCCAAAAAGGCTAATATGTCCCATCTACACTACTCCCACCTGCCTGCATTTGGCCACTATTCCTACAAAACATGTCCTTTCCATGTACATATCTAAATGTTTATTAAACATTGCAATAGTCCCTGCCTCAACTACTTCCTCCGGCAGCTCATTCCATACGCCCACCACCCTCCACAGATATCTCTCCTGAGTTCAGGATTGAACCTGGGTCTTTGGAGCTGTGAGGCAGGGACACCACGAGTTGTGTCATTGTCCTGGAACTACAGTGAGATAGTAACAACTCATGGTGAAAAAAGTGCAGCTGAGGAATTCAGCGGAAGATGAGCTGAGGAACAGGCAGTCAGATGATGTTATGGAGACCAAAATGATGAGTCAAGGAAATGACATGGATATGTCGCTTATAGCACATGTCCAAGCCAAATACAACATCAACGTTGTGATTGCTTTGTTTTCAGTTCCAGATAGATGCCAGATAAGTCAATGATTAAGGGATGAGGTTTGTGGGATGGCTTCCTTGTCTATCATTGGAGACATTTCTTCTCAACCAGAACTGATACTGACCAAGCAGACAGACAATTTAGGGACAGCTCTGGGGACTGTAACGGTGATGATGAAATAGAACTGGTTGCTGTCAGCAGAGATGTGGAAACCGATGCTATACATTAGGACGATTTTGCCAAAGGGCAGCGTGATGTTAGATCCAGAGGTAATGGGGCGGCTGCAGCAAAAGATGCCCTTACCACATGAATTAGAATAGAATAGTTTCACTTTACAATGTAATTCGGGCATCAGTTAATCCCCTCTGCTATATTTCTAAGCTTTTGAAGGAGGATATATATATATTTTTTTATATATAAAGGTAGATATAAACATGTGTACGTATGCATATACATACATTTATATATGTGTGTGTCTGTGTGTGTGTGTGTATGTATATATATATGTATGTATGTATATATATGGGTGTATGTATGTATATATATATATATACACATACATAGGTAAATACACACACACATATATATATAGACATACTGTATATATATAATATATATACATGCACACACTTATATCTATCCTTATATATAGATATATCTTTGTGTCTGCTGGTTCGAAGGGCCGAATGGCCTACTCCTGCATCTATTGTCTACTGTGTACATATATTTTATAAATATTATGTATATATATATACAGTATATGTGTGTGTATGCATGTGTATGTATATACAATAATTATATATATTTTATAAATATATTACACACACATATGATATTCTTCATTTTTTATGGGCTGTATTTGGTAACAAATCTCTTTTTTTTAAATATGTTTTATAATCCCACACATTTGTCAGGGATTGAATGGCAGAGTGGACTCGATGGGCCGAATGGCCTAATTCTGCTCCTATCACTAATGATCTTGTGATTTTGTTGAATACTTTGATTTTTAGCATCATTTCCTGAATTGCCGAACGCAAGACTGTGAACAAGTTGCTTTCTTCCCTTCAGAAACTGCTGAAGTTAGTTTAGGAATTAAAGCAAAGTCATTTGGTAAATCCAAATCTTTCCTGTCATCTGCCCTGCCAAAAAATCTATCCATTTCTACGAATCTTTGCATTTGGGTTTTCGCAGTAGCTAAGGATTAAAGGCGTTCAGTGATAGAACAAAATTCCAATGAAAGTTCCACTGAGTTTACACTGATCTGCTGATTAATTTATTTAAAAATTAATTGCAATGTTGTGCAGGTAATATAACGGACAAGTAGGCGGGGGAAACTTTAACATCCTGAGAACAATCATTGATATTTTGCAACTTGACAGACCTGTGCCTGGAGCACAATACCAGTAATTGGAATAATGTCAGATCATACCTGATTCCTCTTAAGTCCCTTGCAAGAGGGAAGGGCGTACAAGGGCACGTCGATGGTTTGCTGTCACATTACATATTGGAGGCTGGAGTTTGCCTTTCAGATTTTTGCTTTTTATAGCATTTTTATATCATGCATCCATTTTCGCTGCCTATCTTCTGATGTTCCCTTGCCAATACGGTGAAGAGATTCACAGCAGCATCAACAGTGGGATACAAGTGACCTCAAATGAAGATCAACGACCATCTCATGCAATGGAGCAAAGGAAATAGGAGACGTTTCTGGTCAAGACCCTTCTTAGATGCTGTCTCGCCCGCTGACTTTCTCCAGCATGTTTGTCTACCTTCGATTTTCCAGAATCTGCAGTTCCTTCTTAAACATCTCATAGAAACATAGAAACATAGAAATTAGGTGCAGGAGTAGGCCATTCGGCCCTTCACCGCCATTCAATATGATCATGACTGATCATCCAACTCAGTATCCCGTACCTGCCTTTTCTCCATACCCTCTGATCCCCTTAGCCACAAGGGGCCACATCTAACTCCCTCTTAAATATAGCCAATGAACTGGCCTCAACTACCCCCTGTGGCAGAGAGTTCCAGAGACCCACCACTCTCTGTGTGAAAAAAGTCCTTCTCATCTCGGTCCTAAAGGATTTCCCCCTTACCCTTAGAAACATAGAAACATAGAAATTAGGTGCAGGAGTAGGCCATTCGGCCCTTCAAGCCTGCACCGCCATTCAATATGATCATGGCTGATCATCCAACTCAGTATCCCGTACCTGCCTTCTCTCCATATCCTCTGATCCCCTTAGCCGCAAGGGCCACATCTAACTCCCTCTTAAATATAGCCAATGAACTGGCCTCAACTACCCTCTGTGGCAGAGAGTTCCAGAGACCCACCACTCTCTGTGTGAAAAAAGTCCTTCTCATCTCGGTCCTAAAGGATTTCCCCCTTACCCTTAAGCTGTGACCTCTTGTCCTGGACCTCCCCAACATCGGGAACAATCTTCCTGCA
Source organism: Raja brachyura (assembly GCA_963514005.1). The sequence continues at coordinate 45,345,032 of OY740796.1, forward strand.
GGCTCTCATGCACCAGCCTCTCTTTGTAACCAATTATTCGGTGTCATTTCCATCATCTGTGTTGCGATATCACCAACAAACACATCTTCCCCTTCTCAAAGGTCCTTTCTTATTACTTAACTTGGTGAGGATATTGAAATAATCTCCACATGGAATAGTTGAAGCGATTAGCATAGGTTTAACGGGTAAGGTAGCAAGAACTTCAGAGACAAGAGAAATATTTGCTGAGGTGGTGAAATCAAGTACCTTTGGAAGGGAAACGGAGAAGCAAAGAACTACAGATGCTGGTTTGTACCAAGCAAAGGATGCGTGACGTTTCGGGTTGGGAACCCTTCTTCACACCTGCGGGTGGGGGTCTGTGTGAGGCATGGATTTGTTGGTTTCAATGGGTTGCTACTGTACAATAATTTTTTGGGATATGATCAGATGAAGGTAAATCATTGTAGCACTTACAATTTCAATGGCAATCTCATCACAGGGCTCCAATAACGGAAACCAGCGAGTGACTCCTGAACAGAAGCTATCTGGACCAACCAATTCAAAACTGTGGCGTACACAATACTCAAGGATGATTGCAAAACATGGGGGCAAATGCAGGTACATGGGCCTAGCCTAGAAGGGGCATCATGGTTGGCCCTTGGGTAGAAGGGCCTGTTTCTATGCTGTTATTTCAGTGACCAGATTTTGGTGATTTATCTCTCAAAACCAAAGCAGCCACTGAAAGAGAAAAAACTAATCCACTTGTTTCCCATCAGAATCCATATTTAGATATTTAATTGTGTTCCTGTATTGCTGCTGGATTTAAAACATGGTGAAATTCCCTACCTCTACCATCTCACCACAAGAACCACAGCAGATCAACAACAGCATCGACCGTAACCTCCTCAAAGCAGGAGATGGCTGACTAAAAATGGCTGATGGCTGACTAAAAATTCCCCTCCATTCTATGATTCGAGGTTCAGTTTAGTTTAGAGATACAGTGTGGAAACAGGCCCTACGGCCCATCGAGTCCGCTCCAACCAACAACCACACATTATTCCTGTTCTGCATCCCTCACACTAAGGGCATTAATTTTACACAAGCCAATTAACCTACAAGCCAGCTCGTCTTTGGAATGTGGGAGGAAACTGCGGCACCCGGAGAAGTATAGATTTTTGAGATACAATGCGGAAAATAGGCTGTTCGGCCCACTGAGTCTGTGCCGACCAGCGATCACCCCGTACACTAACCTACATACACTAGAGACACTTTTACAACTTACTGATGTCAATTGACCTATAAACCTGAGCGTTTTTGGGATGAGGGAGGACCTGGAGAAAACCGTATAAAGGAAGAACGTATGAACTCCATAGAGACAGCACCCATAGTCAGGATCGAACCCGGGTCTCTGGCGCAGTAAGGCAGCAACTCTACCGCTGCGCCACTGTGCCACCATATGTGTACAGACACAATATAATAATAGTTATATTCAGGGAATGAAAATCCTAAAGCCCCTGTCCTACTTTCCCGAGTTACTCGCAAATTCTCCCGAGTTTTTCCCTTGATTCAAACTCGGAGAATGTCCGTAGCGAGTCCGTAGGAGGCCGTAGGAGTCCATAGATATTTCGCAACGGCTCGTAATGCCAGCCGTATGAACTCGGGATATCAGATAAGTCGGGACGTTTTTTCAGCATGTTGAAAAATGTCCACAAGTAAAAAATATATCCCGAGTAGCTACAGCTGGCTATTATCGTAATTCTCCGGGTTTGAATCAAGGGGAAAACAGGAGAATTTGTGAGTAACTCGGGAAAGTGGTACAGGCCCTTAAGAATGGACCCCTGAGAACAAGAATTTAAATGTTATCACCATTGATGGCTTAAAATAAAATCCAAGAAAACTTCTCATTTGGTAAATGTGACGTTCCCAGCCTGTTGCGAAAAGTCGGATGTCATTTTAATGCAGGGAAACTTGGTGTTATTAAATGCTTTGACCTACATTTGACTCATGATCTCCCAGTGACGTGATTCATAACCTCCCTCTGAGGTGGCCGAGCAAGCAATTTAATTCTAAATGGGACTCTGTCACCTCCTAAGGACAACTAACAATGGACAATAATTGCTGATCTCACCAGCTACAGCTACATCCTTTAAGTTAGCGGTGATTTTGCTGAACTATTCGAAGACAAGGACAAATAAAATTGAATGTAATGGAAGCTGGATTCAGGCCAACTTATTTCAACAATTGTGGTCTGGTGAAACCACAAACTACTTTTTTTTCCAGACGCACTGCTTTTGTTTTCCATTTTCTGGATAACTACAACAGTATTAGCAACAATGTCCATCCAATATTGTTAAAATGCAACGTGCCTAATTGGAGAAAAGCAGAATTAAACCAATACTGATTGATGTGTATATTGCAGGAAATGATGCAATTTTGGGAAGCTAGGGTGGCACTGTGGCGCAGCGGTATAGTTGCTGCCTCACAGCGCCTGGGACCCGGGTTTGATCCTGACTACGGGTGCTGTCTGTACGGAGTCTGTACGTTCTCACCGTGGATTTTCTCCGGGATCTCCAGTTTCCTCCCACACTACAAAGACATATAGGTTTGTAGGTTAATTGGCCTTGATAAAATTGTAAATTGTCCCTAGTGTGTTGGATAGCGTAAGTGTGCGGGCATCGCTGGTCGGTGCGGGCACAGTGGGCCAAAGGGCCTGTTTCCTCGCTGTATGTCAATACTAATCTAAACTAAACTAAACTAGACTACAGATGATCTGCGAATCACCTATAGCCACAGATGAAGTTCCAGAAGAATGGAAGGTGGTTCATGTTGCACTTGTTATTTAAGGGCAGCATGGATAAGCTGGTGGATTGCAGGCTGGTGAGCTTGACCTCAGTGGTAGGGAAATAGTTGGAGTGGATATTGTGGGCAAGGACTGGACAGAAAAGGGTCTGAAGAAGGGCTCTGACGCTCAACGTTGCCTATCCATGTTCACTAATCCACATTAGTCAGGAAATGGTGTGAGGTAAACTGTTGGGATTGAAAGAAGATAAATCCCCAGGGCCTGATGGTCTGCATCCCAGAGTACTCAAGGAGGTGGTCCTAGATATCGTGGATGGATTGGTGAACATTTTCCAAAGTTCTCTCGACTCTGGATCAGTTTCTGGGGACTGAAGGTTAGCTAATGTAACCCCACTTTTTAAGGGAGAGAGAAAATGGGGAATTTTAGACCAGTTATCCTTACATCGGTAGTGGGGAAGATGCTTGAGTCAATTATTAAAGATGTAATAGCTGCTCATTTGGAAGGCAGTGTCAGGATCGGTCAAAGTCAGCATGGATTTATGAAGGGGAAATCATGCTTGACTAAGCTTCTGGAATTCTTGAGGGTGTAATAGGTAGAACGGATAAGGGAGAGCCAGTGGACGCGATGTATCTGGACTTTCGAAAAGCCTTCGACATGGTCCCACACAAGAGATTAGTGTGCAAAACTAGAGCTCATGGTATTGGGGGTAGGGTATTGAAATGGATACAGAACTGGTTGGCAAACAGGAAGCAAAGAATAGGAATTAACGGATCTTTTTCAGAATGGTAGGCAGTGACTAGAGGGGTTCGGCAAGGCTCAGTGTATATATATGTGTATATCAGTGCTATATATATATACAATATATATTAACAATTTAGATGAAGGAATTAAATGTGACATCTCCAAGTTTGCGGATGACACAAAGCTGGGTGGCAGTGTGAATTGGGAGGAGGATGCTTTGAGGCTGCAGGGTGACTTGAATAGGTTGGGTGAGTGGGCAGATGCATGGCAGATGCCGTATAATGTCGATAAATGTGAGGTTATCCACTTAGGAGGCAAGAAAAGGTAGGCAGATTATTATCTGAATAGTGTCAGATTAGGAAAAGGGGAGGTGCAATGAGACCCAGGTGTGTTTGTACATCTATGAAAATAAGCAAGCACCCACGGCAAGCAATGAAGAAAGCTAATGGCACGTTGGCCTTCATAGCGAGAGGATTGGGTATAGGAGCAAGGAGGTCCTACTGCAATGGAACAGGGCCCTGGTGAGACCACACCTGAAGTATTGTCTGCAGTTTTGGTCTCCTAATTTGAGGAAGGATATTCTTGCTATTGAGGGAGTGCAGCGAAGGTTCACCAGATTAATTCCCGGGATGGCCGGATGGACATATGATGAAAGAATGGATCGACTGGGCTTATAATCACTGGAATTTAGAAGGATGCGAGGGGATCTTATAGAAACATATACAATTCTTAAGGGATTGGACAGGTTAAATGCAGGAAAAATGTTCCCCATGTTGTGGGAGAACAAATCCAGGGGTTACAGTCTAAGAATAAGAGGTAGGCCATTTAGGAACCTTTTTCACCCAGGGAATTGTGAATCTGTGGAATTCCCTGCCACAGAAGGCAGTGGAAGCCAATTCGCTGGATGTTTTCAAGCGAGAGTTAGATAAAGCTCTTAGGGCCAACGGAATCTAGGGATATGGGGAAATAGCAGGAATGGGGTACTGATTTTGGATGATCACCCATGATAATATTGAATGGCGTTGCTGGCTCAAAGGGCCAAATGGCCTACACCTGCACATATTTTCTATGTTTTCTGGAGAAGCTGCCTGACCAGCTGAGTTACTCCGGCACTTTGTGTCTATTTTTTTGTAAACCAGGCATCTGCAGTTCCTTGTGTCCAGAGCACTAATCCTGTGATTCCATCACAGATGCTGCCCGACCTGTTGAACATTTACTTCATTTTCCGTGTTATTTTAGAATTCCAGTATTGGCAGCATTGTGGTTTTCCATTGCCCAGTCTCAGCTCAAAAAACACTTGACATAAAAGAAGTAATCAAAGATAAACATAAAATGCTGGAGTAACTCATCGGGTCAGGCAGCATCTCTGGAGAAAAGGAATTGGTGACGTTTCGGGTCGAGACCCTCGACATTTCGGGTATTCGAAACGTCAGCTGTTCCTTTTCTCCAATGTTTCGGGTCAATTCTAGCGTGTCCAGAGATGCTGCCTGTCCCGCTGAGTTACTCCAGAGTTTTGCATCTATCTTCGGTGTAAACCAACATCTGCAGTTCATGGTCAAACATACAGATCTATGCTTATTAGTATAGCAATTGTTCTTGGTAGTATTGTATTGACAGCTATATCTACCATATCTCCTGCTGGAGAATTCCTGTCGAGGTAGTCTAGGCAGATTCTGTGTTGGGATTACCCAGTAAAGAATTTAATTTACATGTACGAGAAACCGTGGAACTGTGCCATCTTCATAACAAGCAACTGAGTTCCATCGGAAAGCCTAATTAATCTTTAGAGCATTGACCTGCAATCACTAACACAGAGGGCTAATCCATGTATAATAGAATTATCTGCTATTTTTCATTTAGAAATGAAACTATGATACTGCATATAATAAATTATGAAGGACTTGAATTAATCCTTTCAAATGTTTAATTCTCAAAACATATTGTAGTGTTTCCATTGTAAAGCTGAATCACACTGCGACTTAATAACTAACGACTATCTAGATCATGATATATTTTTGTTTATTGCAAAAAGACAGGTTATAGGATTATTTCGCTGTGCATATTCTCTTGATATTCACACTGAAATATAATTAATCATCTCCTGTCACACCTTTATTATGGCTTGCATTCTCCTGTGTATTTGCATTGTCTCCGGTTTCATTCAAGTAGGCCTGACCTTCATTTCTTCACTGCTCAATAAGAACTCAAGAGTATTTCACCAGACCAGCGGAATGGCTCAATGTTGTCAAAATCCTTTGTCAATTAATACTGTCGCGCAAGAATGCAACATTTCATTTTCGCGTGATGAGCATTTTGAATCACGGCTGAACACAGTTGACAGGTTCACATTGCAAAGTTCGTAAAAATACATTTTTCAAAATACTGCAAACAGCCGATTATTCTCTGTCATGTGCATAACCTTCTGATAGACATCATTTGCATTTTGTGATTACAGATGTTTCAACATGAATTGTTTGCTGAACTTCTGTAACATGATTTGATTTGTCAGGCACTTATGCAGCCTAGAAAGCCAAATACTGCAAACTGGGGCACTCCAATTACATAGAAACATAGAAAATAGGTGCAGGAGTAGGCCATTCGGCCCTTCGAGCCTGCACCGTCATTCAATGTGATCATGGCAAATTACGATTAGTGATTTAGTTTAGTTTAGTTTAGATATGCGGCACGGAAACAGGCCCTTCGGCCCTCTGGGTCTGCACCGCCCAGCAATCCCGCACACCAACACTATCCTACACACACTGGGGACAATTTACAATTTTACCTAAACCAATTAACCTACAAACCGTAACGTCTTTGGAGTGTGGGAGGAAACCGATGATCCTGGAGAAAACCCACACAGGTCACGGGGAGAACGTACATACTCTGCATAGACAAACACCTGTGATTCAGGATCGAACCCGGGTCTCTGGCGCGGGAAGGCAGTAGCTCTACCGCTGTGCCACCGTGCCGCACCTTTAGTGCTGGTGCATTTCATTTCTGTGGTGACTTCAACTTAACCTTCGACCAAATAATTTAGGGCAAAAATTATTTTGAATATGAAAGTTTACATTAGAATTATTCAATATGCAATACATTATTCTTCGTTAGATTCTTGATTAGTACAGGTCTCAGAGGTTATGGGGAGACAGCAGGAGAATGAGGTTAGGAGGGAGAGATAGATCAGCCATGATTGAAGGGTGAAGTAGACTTGATGGGCTGAATGGCCTAATTCTACTATTCCTTATGACCTTATTATTTTCACTATGTGGCAATTAACTACAAATAGATTTAATATTTAAAAGTGTTTACTTTAAAAACAAGACGTGGATAAATTTGAAAATGAAATTTGACTGATGCACACACACAACTCTCCCCATTGGATTGCAACCTTGTTGTGTGTCTCAGTGACCTCTAGAGCTATGCCAGCGGGAGATTTATCTCCTGGTCAGGTCTCCCATGCTGGACAGGTCAAAGGGTAGAGGCGAGATAAAGAGCGATCCACTGGTCCTCCAGGTTGGAGGTTGAGCATGGGGCTAACAACCTTGTCTCGTAAAACAAATATGTAACGGAAACAGCAACTGAAGGAATCAACACTACTGGGCGTGATGGACTTCCAGGGCTATCGACAGATGCTAGGATGAATGTAACCAGACAGCATCCCAAGAACAGCCCTGCACTGGACACCGGAAGGGAAAAGGAAAAGAGGGAGACCCAAAACCACCTGGTGTCGAACTGTAGAGGAGGAAATGAAAACAATGGACCTGACCTGAGGTAGTGTCCAGAAGCTAGCCCAGAACAGACAGGAGTGGAGGACCCTTCGTTGCTGCCCTACATGCCAAGAGGCATCATAGGCAGTAAGTAAGTAAGTAAGCAAGTAAGTACACACACAACTGATGTCATTAAGACAAGATAGCATTTCAGCAAAATTATTAAATAAATATTAAACTACTGACTAATTATAAGATTTATGCAGTTCATTTAAATGATAAAGGTACCATTGTAATCAAAGTGTACTAATTCATTGTCGACCTAAACTCTTACCATCGGAAAATAAATAATCATTTTAATTACAAATAGTTATTACACATGATATTACTCCAGTTTTACATCTCAACAGAGAGCGATAACTTGTGGAAAAGATATTCGATGGCCTATTTTTACCCGCAAGACGGCATGGTTTCAGGCTATGTCTTAATATTAAATAGCAAGCCATCTGAAACAATTTTCAACAAAATGGGAGAAATTTGGTGCAAGCAATTTGCGCTTGACATCCACAGCCTTAATCAATCCTGACTACTCCCAGCAATACTCCCCGGTCCCACCAGATAGTCTGTTCCTTAGCAACTGTAGACACACCAATAAAAGCGGAGAACAACTAACCATCATAGCACAGTCTTCTAAAGCGCCGTGAAAACTGTGTCACTGCACACCGAAAGCGCCAAATCAATTGGACTCTAACTTCACTTTAATTATTCTGACACAACCAATTCTTGGCAACAAATATAAGTCATATTCTGTAAACGGGTCTGTTCTCCTCGGGCCCAGTTGCTTCTCTTTTCAAAACCAAGCATACTCCTCGACGAGCAATAATCCTATCTGTCCATCTACAGTTTATTGTCATGTGTGTGCGGAGGTACAGTGAAAAGCTTTTGTTGCCTGCTATCCAGCCAGCGGAAAGACTATACATGATTATAATCGAGCCATCTACAGTGTACAGATACGTACATGATAAGGTAGGTATGTTGCAAAACTTACCTTGAGCGGCGCTGCACTTCTGCCGCTCCCCGTGTGCGCGATTTTGGTGCCTTTCAGAGGGGGGCGGGCTTAAAATTCCCGTTCTTCAACAGGCAGGACAAATCGATGAATGTCGGGCGATTTGGTTGCGGAAGAAAAATCGCTCCGACATTTCATCAATGAAGGTATTTATTAACTAGACTAATTTAAAAATCACCTTCAAAAGCCGTGAGCACCGACAACCGGAAGGATTTAGCGTAGGGGAGAAGAAAAGGTAAATAGTTTATTTTTATATTAAAAGTTGGTTTTTCGGGAGGCTTTAATAATATTTTTATGTTGCGAAGTGGGCTCCCAAAAAATGTATGAACAAACAGTATTTTTCATACCGACTTCACTGCTAACCGCAACGTTCTAATCCACCGCATTCCAGTAAAACCCACTCGCTAGTTGATTTAAATGGCCATTAATTTACAGGAATCAAACACTAAATTCCTTCTATTTGGCCCAGAAATTCATGAAAATGAGATTTAAAAATTATGTTATATTGTGGATTATTGTGTGAATGTTATTTGGATACTTAGGCAATTTAAAAAAAGTTTATCTTTTCTTAAGAAATGGATAGATGTTTAGATCTACTCATTGAATTTTTTAATTAGCTACAATTAGATAACTAACTAATTATATGCTTTAATTTCAGGTCATCCAAGTAAGATTGTTTCATATTTGTTTCAGAATGCTTCAATCTATAATAACTGAAAATTTCATTGAGTTCTCTTAATTTTTAAGAAAGTTATGGACTTTTAACTTTTCCAGATCACAGCTTTTGAGTTAAGTCAATTGAAAGGCAATGGGGAGCAAGATGCTAATTTCCGAGTATGAAAATGGCCATAACTTTCTTAATACTGAAGATATGAAAGTAAATTAGGTGTCAAATTAAACTTCTTTTTATGCTTTTTCAGATGGGATAAATTGCAGTCTTGATTTTTTAAATCTCAACATTTTGTAACATTGCTAGATAAGGGAATAACGTTCATTGCAAGGTAATCCGATCAAGGATAGTCCGAGGGTCACCATTGAGGTAGATAGTAGTTCAGCACTGCTCTCTGGTTGTGGTAGGATTATTCAGTTGCCTGATAACAGCTGGGAAGACACTGTCCCTGAATCTGGAGGTGTGCGTTTTCACACTTCTGTACCTTTTGCCTGATGAGAGAGGGGCGAAGAGGGAGTGGCCAGGTTGCGACTCGTCCTTGATTAGGCTGCTGGCCTTGCCGAGGCAGCGCGAGGCATAAATGGAGCCAATAGAAGGGAGGATGGGGTTTGTGTTATGGTCGGGGCTGCGTCCACAATTCCATCACGTCATTTTAAACTCACTTACCTATTGCAAATAATTGAGTCCCCAAACAGGTTGCTTCAATCGTTCCAATGGGTCTTCCCGCCCAGACTGACTGGTTGCATCATGGCTTGGTTCGGTAACCCAGGAACTTTACTTCATTATATTTTACTTTAGAGATACAGCGTGGAAACAGGCCCTTTGGCACCGTCCTTGCCAACCAGCGATCCCCGTACACTAGCACTATCCTACACAGCAGGGACAAGTTACAATCTTTGCCGAAGACAATTAGCCTACAAACCTGTACATTTTTGGAGTGGGTTGGAAAACCGTAGCACCCGGGGGAAAATCCTCGTGATCATGGGGAGAACATACAATCTCCGTACAGACAGCACCCATAGTCAGGATCGAACCTGGGGCCCTGGCGCTGTAAGGCAGTAACTCTGCCACTGCGCCACCTTGCCACCCCAACAAAGAGAGCTGCAGAAAGTGATGAACATTACCCAGTCCATCAGGGTACTGATCTCCTCGCAATCAGAGGGATCTACGGGAGGCACTGCCAGAAACAAAGGCTGCTAACACCATCAAAGACCACAACACACCTGGACACACTCTCATCTCGCTACTGCCAGCAGGAAAAAGATAAAGGAGTCTCTAAAACTGTGACCTCCAGGCTCAAGAGTAGCTTCTTCCCAGTAACCATCAAGATTTTGAGCACTTCACAACGCTAACCACAACCTCACTTCTGCAACTAAAATATACCATTGACTTCATTTAGGTTGCACTATGGACTTTAGATTTGTATAATTATAAACTGGTTATTAATTTATTGCATTGTGAGTTATTGAATTAATGGGCTTATAAAGCAGCAGCAAGTAAGAATTTCATTGTTCTGTTGCCAGTACATATGTTAATTAAACATTCTTGACCCTTAGCACGATGTGACCTTACAATGTGTCAAGAACCAGAGGGCATAGGTTTAAGGTGAAGGGGACAGATTCTACAGAAATCTGAGGGGTATCTTTTTCACACAGAGCGTGGTGGATGTATGAAACGAGATGCTGGAGGAGGTAGTTGAGACAAGGACTATTGCAACATTGAAGAAGCAATTAGCCAGGTGCATGGAGAGGACAGGTTTAGAAGGGTATGTGTCAAAGGCAGTCAAGTGGGACTAGTGTAGATGGGACATGTTGGTTGGTGTGGGCAAGTTGGGCCAAAGGGCCTGTTTCCACACTGTATCACTCGATGACACTATGTCATTAAAGGCATTCTCTGCGAATAATCCATTAACAATCTTCATCTTCTTCTATCTCACGAGAGTTATTGAAATGATCCAACATACAATGTTCCTCCAATGCCTCACATTTATCATTTATTCAAACATTGCATGCCCAGAGCATGTACAATAGTCACTCCTGAGATGACCAGCTGAGTTCCTCCAGCACTTAGTGTACTTCTATGTAAACCAGCATCTGCAGTTCCTTGTTTCTAAATTATAATAAATGTTGCAGCCAGACCGTTTGAAGATCAGTGCAATGCTAATCTTGAATTCCTAGTAGTGCACTCATCTCATTTTACATTCTATATATGTAATGGGAAAACAAATGTGGGGAAGGATAAGAACCATTGAATTTCAAACCAAACACAAACGTTCAATGAATTGAAAGAACTTAGTGAAACCTTTCCAAAAATTAGTACTTTGAAAGTGATCACCAGAATGGAAGTCTCAATTGTAGATGCAAATCGGGATTTTAAAAAAAATCAAAGAATATTTTTGAAAAGATTTAGTCATTTTTCCCAAAGTCCCCAAGGAGATTATTTATTAGATTGCACACTACTACCGCCTTTAATGTGCAAAAAAAATCCAATTCATTGGGTGGCACAGTGGTGCAGCTGGTAGTGCCATTGCCTCATAAGGCTAGAGACCCAGTTTGAACTTGACCTTGGGTGCGGTCTGTGTGGAGTTTGGCATACAAATCAAAATAGGATGTACATGGTAAATGGTAGGGAATTGAGGAATGCTGTGGAACAGAGGGATCTAGGAATAACTGTGCATAGTTCCCTGAAGGTGGAATTGCATGTAGATAGGGTGGTAAAGAAAGCTTTTGGTGTGCTGGCCTTTATAAATCAGAGCATTGAATATAGGCGTAGGGAAGTAATGTTAAAATTGTACAAGGCATTGGTAAGACCAATTCTGGAGTATGGTGTACAATTTTGGTCGCCTAATTATAGGAAGGATGTCAACAAAATAGAGATAGTACAGAGGAGATTTACTAGAATGTTGCCTGGGTTCCAGCAACTAAGTTACAGAGAAAGGTTGAACAAGTTAGGTCTTTATTCTTTGGAGCGCAGAAGGTTAAGGGGGGACTTGATTGAAGTCTTTAAAATAATGAAAGGGATAGACAGAGTTGACGTGGATAAGCTTTTCCCATTGAGGGTAGGGAAGATTCAAATAAGAGGGCATGATATGAGAATTAAGGGACAGAAGTTTAGGGGTAACATGAGGGGGAACTTCTTTACTCAGAGAGTGGTGGCTGTGTGGAATGATCTTCCTGCAGAAGTGGTGGAGGCAGGATCGATTTTAACATTTAAAAGTAAAGTGGATAGGTATATGGGTGGGAAGGGAATGGAGGGGTATGGTCTGAGTGCAGGTAGATGGGACTAGGGGAAAATAAATGGTCGGCACGGACTGTAAGGGCCGAGAAGGCCTGTTTCCGTGCTGCAATTGTTATATGGTTCTCCCTGTGATCATGTGGGTTTCCTCCCATATAGAATCATAGTCATACTGCATGGAAACAGGCCCTTCAGCCCAACTTACACACACTGACCAACATGTCCCATCTACGCTAGTCCCACATGCCTGCGTTTTGCCCCATATCCCTCTAAACCTGTCCTATCCATGTACCTGTCTAATTGTTTCTTGAATGTCACGATAATCCCTGACTCAACTACCTCCTCTGGCAGCTCGTTCCATACACCCACCACCCTTTGTGTGGAAAAACAGTCCCTCAGATTTTCCTATTAAATCTTTTCCCCTTCACCTTAAACCCAAGTCCTCTGGTTCCACATCCGAAAGATTTGCAGGTTTGCAGCTTAATTGACCTTTGTATAATTCCCCCTATTCTGTAGGGAGTGGCTGCAAAAGTGGGATAGTATAAGAACTAGTGTGAACATGTGATGCATGATGGTTGGCGTTGACTCAGTGGGCTAAAGGACTTGTTTCCACACTGTATCTCCAAACTGAACCAAACTAAATTTCCCTCCTTCATAGTCCTGGCTAATTTTAGCCCTGGCTACAAAGATCCAATATTTTAAGGCTTTGCATTTAAACACACATTGCATTTAGAACATAGCAACACCTGCATATAGACCGAATGTGCAGGAAGGAACTGCAGATGATAACACAAAATAGACACAAAAAGCTGGAGTAACTCTGCGGATCAGACAGCATCTCTGGAGAAAAGGAATAGGTGACGTTTGGTCCCAATACGAAACCTCACCCACTCCTTTTCTCCAGAGATGCTGTCTGACCCGCTGAGTTAAAGGGCCTGGCCCACTGACGCTACCTTTCAGTGACTGTCTTCGACCTTCTAGCTCAGGGGCGCTCGCCTGAAAAACCTCAAGCTGGATTGACCATCAGCGATGAAACCGCGAGCTGGATCGACCGACCGCACACGCACACACCGCAAAGACGGGGGCCAGGGAAAGCGGGGGAGCGCTGTCTGAAATTCACACCCGTGATGAACAGGAAGGTAATTAAGACGGCTGCACAGTGTACGGTAAGTCCTTTAGAGAGCGCGGAGGGAGGAGAGAGCGGGAAAGAAGGGGGAGAGAAGGAGTGGAGACACTTTTAACAAGCCAGACAACTTATAATAAATTACTGGTCGGTTTTCCTTGGTCCGTAAAACTCCAATGAGCCAATTAAAATGCCCGGTCAGAGAAGGAGATTGCCTACGGCTGCCCTCGACTGCCTGTAACTAACTAGCGGCCCCACTCCACTGCACTACGAGTTCAAATGAACCATGCCGACCACTTTTTACTCGCGGAAAAATTTGCAACACGCTGAAAAAATTTTCCTCGACCAAACTGAGGCCACGAGTATGCGGGAACTTCCCTCGAGCATGAAGGAGAGCTCCAGTGACCTCATAGGACCGCCTAGGACCACATGTCGACCATGCTGCGAGTTTGAGTCAAGGGCAAACGCTTCTAAACTCGCAGATTATGTCGCCGCAGTGGGACAGCTCCCTTTATTCCATCTTTTTGTGTCTGTCTTCTGAATATAGGCTGCAACTATTAAACTAAGTTTACCTGATTTCTGTGAAATAGTTTAAAAAAATGGCAAATTGAATACTTTTGATTGCAAGGTTTTCTTGATGAACAAAATGTTTTTAAAGATGACAAGTGAAATCTGGTCTGCACTACTGATATACAGATTTTGCCAAAGGCTTCAAGTTATTAAGCTATTTAATTAGTAACAAAGTTAAATAGATCAGAAAGGAAAAAAAAACAAGGCCTTTTTGTGGCTATTCAGCAATCCCTTAAAAGTGAAAAGAAATCACAAGAAAAACTATCAATTGGCTCAAAATTAGGCCACAAAGATAATTGTCTTAAGTTTCAAAAGCAAATTAGATCACATGGTCTGGGTTGCTTACTATAAACCTAGAAGCACCATTCTTAATGCACTCAAGTGATTTCTTCCTAATTGGAAAATTCCTTATGTATTATTGCAAAGACTACAAGAAATTACAGAGAATTGTGGATGCAGCCCAGACCATCACACAATCCAACCTCCCTTCCATTGACTCCAACTGCACTTCATGCTGCCTCGGCAAGGCCACCAGCATAATCAACAGCCAGTCTCAACCTGGTCACTTCCTCTATACCCCTCTCCCACCTGGTCACTCCCTCTATTCCCCGTACACCAGCATCAAGCAAGAGGTATAGAAGTGTGAAAACACATACCTCCAGATTCAAGGACGCATACCTCCATCCAAAATATGGACCGACTGGGCTTATACTCACCACAATTTAGAAGGATGAGAGGGGATCTTATAGAAACATATAACATTCTTAAGGGATTGGACAGGCTAAATGCAGGATAAATGTTCCCCATGTTAGGAGAGTCCATAGCCAGGGGTCACAGTTTAAGAATAAGGGGTAGGCCATTTAGGACAGAGATGAGGAGAAACTTTTTCACCCAGAGAGTTGTGAATCTGTGGAATTATCTGCCACAGAAGGCAGTGGAGGCCAATTCACTGTATGTATTCAAGAGAGAGTTAGATATAGCTCTTAGAGCTAACGGAATCGAGGGATATGGGGAAAAGGAGGAACAGGGTACAGATTCTGGATTATCAGCCATGATCATATTGAATGGCGGTGCTGGCTCGAAGGGCCAAATGTCCTATTCCTGCACCTATTTTCTATGTTTCTACCCTACCACCAACTAGACAGCAGCCCTGAGCTACAATCTACCTCATTGGAGAGCCTTGTCCTATCTTCAATTGGACTTTACTGGACATTATCTTGCATTAAACGTTATTCCCTTTATCCTGTATCTGTACATTGTGGACGGCAATGGATGTACTCATGTAAGTCCTTTGGTTGACTGGTTAGCACACAACAAAAAGCTTTTCACTGAACCTCGGTATACGTGACAATAAAGTAAACTAATCTTAAACTAAAAACACATTTTTAAAAAAACCAGCAAGCTGGTGCTGGCCAATTTTAGAAAAGAATTGCTCAGTGGTTGAATGCTTCAATCCATTTTAGAAGTAACAAAATATCCAATTAGTTAAGAAAGCTTCTTATCCACTTGCAAAGCTGGAAGTTTTAGTTTAACAAGAGTCTAAAGGTTTTAGTAACTTCAGGAGAATTTGTTTTTTGGGAAATGTAATCCGCTCGGGGCAGATTAATGACCAGCATGTCAAAACTTGGATCAATTCCCAAGTAAGGTGAAGTCAATTCGAATAGGAAATATAATTTGGATTGTGCTTCTGGCCTGCTCAGTGGCATAAACGTTGAGCAACTTTGTTTAGTTTTAATTTAGAGATACAGTGCGGAAACAGGCTGTTCGGCCCACCTGTAAATTGCTTGTTCTAAGCCTCCCCCCAGTCTAGTTTCAGTCAAAAACCTCTGAACCAAACACTTGCCCAACTAATCTTTATTTTGACAAAACACAATTCCAGTTCCAAACTACTGTACCTAACCACCGCGGGTTCGATCCTCGTATATGCCTGATCAAGCCCTCTAGGCCTCGCTCAAACAGAGATACTCCAGAAAGTCACTCAGTCCCAAGCGCTCTCCCAGAAGATCAATGCAGGACCTCGTTGGCAGCGGACTTTTATAGGTCCCTGGATCTCAAGGGGCCGAACCACATGGGGGTGGTCTCTCTACAATCCAATTACAGATATCGATTAACCCCATACACAATAGACATTTCCCTAACCCAATAGTACAGTGGGTAATACATTGTATTCAAACAGTGTTTCTCGGAGGAAGCGAACCTCGCAACATATACCCTGATATGCAAGAAAACCAGACAAGGCTCAATACTTCATCCAATCAACATTCAGTAACATAAAGCTTCGCAACATTATTTACAATTATTTACAAGATGTATGTCTGGTTTGCAGTCATCCAATCCATTCTATGCATTTTGCACCTAATTACCATGGTCTGCAGATGTTCCCATTCTCTTCCTGCAGCTCAGATATGGGCTCTAGACAAACTGGCACCACGCTGCAGCTTGTCCCAGTTCCACAGAGAGCACTTTTAAATTGACCAAATGGCCTAGCAGCCCTGAAGCCGTTACTCAATTTTAGAGTCCTAGCCTCTCCAATCTGGCCAGCATTAACACACCGAGTCCCCGCTGACCAATGATCTCTGCACACACTAACACTATCCTACCCATTAGGACATTTTACAATTGCTACCACTGCCAAATCAACCTACAAACCTGCACACCTTTGGAGTGTGGGAGGAAACCGGAGCACCCGGAGAAAACCCACGTGGTCACGGGGAGAACGTACATACGGCGTACAGACAGCAACCGTAGTCAGGATCGAAACCGTGTCTCTGGTGCTGTAAGGCAGCAACTCAACCGCTGCGCCACCGTGCTGCTCCACGCAGTGATCAGGGTGGCGCAACGTGTGAGGGATATGAATGAAAAGTCCGGAGCGAAATTAGCAATTTTTAATTAATTTGCACAAATGTGCCCTGGATGTGGTACTTTGCATATTGTTCCAGTTATTTTTCTCATAGTTAAATTTGCGAAGGACCTGAAACCAACCTATATTAGAGACAGAAAGCATGCAGCAATGTTGGCCTTTGGGCATGAGCAGTTAATACTCATTTAGAGAACATATTAACCAGCTAATGATGTGGAAAGCACGACGAGGCAAGTCCAATGGTTATAGTCCCTGCATCTAATATTAATTAGTAACAACTCCCTTTTGTTTATACGTTGCCCGCTAGGTAATAGTGCTCATTGCCAGGAGGAACTAAAGATGCAAATAATTAGATAAGTTACACATTCTTGGATAACTCTTGATTATTTAAATAACCTACAGCAATGGTAAGAGTACACTTGCTGTGAAATTCAATTGCACTGCACAGTCTTATTCAGTGCCGCTCTACTGAAAATGGGCATATTTCAGTGAAAAGTGATATGACAATTTTGTGGATCACTTCAGCCCATTCGGCAAATTCGACGGGACACATCCCTTGTACTCCGTGCTTGTACGTCTAATGATATTTCTGTGTCAAGCTCACACTAAATTATGTAATTGCCATGCAACTTTACTTTAAAAGTTGCGCCAGGAAGGGCATTGTTGAGAACCCCTTAGAATAGTAGTCGTTATTGATTTACTGATTAGTACGGGTGTCGGGTTAAAAATTCCTATGTTCATAAATGATAGGAGCAGAATTAGGCCATTCGGCCCATCACGTTTACTCCACCACTCACTCATGGCTGATCTATCTCTCCCTCCTAACCCCATTCTCCTGCCTTCTCCCCATCACCTCTGACACCTGTACTAATCACCATAATCTTCGTTGTGGGATGAAGGCAGGTGAATGGGGTTGAGAGGGGAAAAACAGATCAGCCATGATTGAATGGTGGAGTAGACTCGATGGTCCCAGTTGCAGTCACTAAGCAATCGCTCATCTCCCTCTGATATCTTGAGACTCGCACGGTCACCGGGTGAGCTTGCAAACTCCGTACAGACAGCACACGTGGTCAGGATCGAACCTGGGTCTCCGACGCTGTGAGGCAGCAACTCTACCAGCTGCACCACTGTGTCACCCTGCTACTGCTAGCTGAGGTGTGCCTTCAATCCTCTGACTGAGCTCCAGCATCAGACTCCTCGTGATGCCCTGCAGCAGGGTGCAAGCTTGTATTTATTCCTCAGCACACTCATACTGAAGAAGGGTCTCGACCCGAAACGCCACCTATTCCTTTTCTCCAGAGATACTGACCTGACCCGCTGAGTTACTCCAGCATTTTGTGTCTATCTTCGGTATAAACCAGCATCTGCGGTTCCTTCCGACACCACTCATCTTGCACTTGGTTGGACAACACTCAGGAAAAGTCAGAGCAAGTGCAGGTTAATTACCTTTTTTTATCAATTAATTAAAACTAGCCTAAACATTTAAATCACATAAAGGTGTTTCTCTTTTCCATTCAGTTTTTAAATTTTTTTTAATTGCTTCACAGATAATAATTTAAAATGATTTGGGATATTCTAGGCATTCAAAATCTTTGACAGCTGAATTAGACATTTGTTCAGGGTCTCGACCCGAAGCATCACCTCTCCACCTCCAGAGATGCTGCCTGACCCGCTGAGTTACTCCAGCACTGTGTTCTATGCAAGGGTTTTATTTAGCTGTGTTTTGGGTGGAGATGGTTGCATCACACCCATGACATTATGACATTGACTGTTTAAGAAGGAACTGCAGATGCTGGAAAATCGAAGGTAGACAAAAATGCTGGAGAAACTCAGCGGGTGAGGCAGCATCTATGGAGCGAAGGAAATATGCGACGTTTCAGGTCGAGACCCTTCTTCAGACATGTTTTATTCACAAAAGTTCAATTAGTTGCAAACAAAGCAGCAAGTTCAGCTCACTTATATCGTTCTTAATGTGGAGATGAGAAACAGGATTAGGACTGGCACATTGGCGCAGCGGGTAGAGCTGCTGCCTCAGAGCACCAGGCAACAGGGTTCTATCCTGACCTCAGGTGCTGTCTGCGTGGAGTTTGCACGCTCTGCCTATTTATCCGCATGAGCTTCCTCCAGATCATAGATCATAGAATGATACCGAGTGGAAACTTGCCCACACTCAGCCCAACTTGCCCACACCGACCGACACGTCCCATCTACACTCGTCTCACCTGCCTGCATTTGGCCCATATCCCTCTAAGCCTGTCCTATCCAAGTACCTGTCTAATTGCTTCTTAAACATTGCCATAGTTCCTCCTCCGGCAGCTCGTTCCACACGCCCCCCACCCTCTGTGTGAACCGGATGCTCCGGTTTCCATCCACATTCCAAAGGCGCGCGGGTTTGTAGGTTAATTGGCCTCCGTAAATTACCCCTAATGTGTTGGGAGTGGATGCAAAAGTGGGATAACGTGGAACTGGTGTGAACGGGTGACCGATGGTTGGCATGGACCTGGTGGGCCGAAGGGCCTGCGCACATTCTGCATCTTACAATCAACCAATCTGCATTTTATGGCTCTGTTATAGTACAATCAAAGTAGAACTAGTGTAGAACTATAATAAAGAAAGAGCAGCCTTTGATCTACAGATTCAAATACATTTTTTAATTTTCCAATTCTGAAGGCTTTATAGATACTTTTCCCACTCCTTCTCTGATAGGCACTGAGATAATGCATCTGTATACATTTTACCACTATTTTAATACTTGTCAACAACTGATTAATACTTGATGATAATTGTAGAATGATAAATTCCTTGCTTGCAATGAATTGCCCAATATCCTTCGACAATGCTCCCTATACGCGGATGATGTACTGTAGGTAGGCAATAATACGTTTTAATTTCGTCATGTGCATATTAGTGCCAGAATATTTATGATTTTTAATATTGCAGATTGCTTGCTAATTAGGAGCCTGTCAAAGCCTGTTATGTTACGGTATTGCTGATTGAATTAGGAAATTCCTGGCCATTCAAGTACCCAGTGAGTTAGATTTAATATTTTATCTGATTCTTTAAAGGTTCAAAGGCTACTGATTAATTGCATGATTGTTAATTCATAATTTTTCAATTATTTTGGCTCACAGGAGTTGTCCTTGAGAAAATGCTTGAACAACTGAGATCTTCAGTCTGAAGAAGGATCTCTACCCGGAATGTTACCCATTCTTTCTCTCCAGAGATGCTGCCTGTCCCGCTGAGTTACTCTAGCAATTTGTGTCTTTCAGTTTAAACCAGCATCTGCGGTTCCTTCCTGCACATCTTCAACCTATGCTGGCTTTACCTTGCACTAAATATTATTCCTTTATCATGTATCTATATTACATTTTAGGTGGCACAGTCAGGCAGAGATAGAGCTGCTGTCTCACAGCATCAGAAACCCAGTTTTGGGTGCGACCTGCATGGAGTTTGCACATTCTCCCTGGGACCGCATGGGTTTTCTCCGGGTGCTCTGGTTTCCTCCCACTTTCCAAAGACATGCGGGTTTGTAGGCTCAATTGTCCCTAGTGTGTAGGGAATTGATGAGAAAGTGGGATAACATAAAACTAGTGTGAACGGGCGATCGATAGTTGGCATAGACTTGGTGGGCCGAAGGGCCTGTTTCCATGCTATATCTCTGTACTAAATTAAACATGAATTCATATTTAATGCAGATAATGCTTTTATATAGTTTATTTAAATTTAATTTAAAAATGCTCTGAGAAAATACATCCACAACATGTTAGGCAAGGACTTTGTAATATTTCGCGTTTTAATAGGGAGTAAGCAACATCCTTTGTATTCTCCAATATTTAATTTATATGGGTGTATAAAATCATGAGATGAATAGATCGGGTAAACACAGAATCTCCTGCTCGGAGTAGGGGTATCAAGAACCAGAAGACATAGGCTTAGGGTGAAGGGGGAAAGATTTAAGATGGATCTGAGGGGTAACTTTTTCACACAAAGGGTGGTGGGTGTATGGAACAAGCTACCAGAGTGGGTAGTTGAGGCTGGGACTGTTATGTTTAAGAGATAATGAGCAGGTTCATGGATAGGACAGGTTTGGCGGGATATGGGCCAAATGCAGGCAGCTGGGACTAGTGTAGCTGGGACATGTTGGTCGGCTTGGGCACGTTGGGCCGAAGGGCCTGTTTGCACGCTATATCACTCTGTGACTCTATTGACTGGTGACTAGTTGTGAATATTTGTAATTTTAAACCATGCAAGGTACAAATAAGAGCAAGACCTTGCACCATGCAAGATGGAGCCTGAATTGAATATAAGACAATGCCATTGTGTGGGAACAATTCAGTCATTAGCAAAAAAAACCTCACAATTATTTCTCTTATTTAGCAAAAATCTTCAGCTTGATTTATTTATGCTTCCAAATTAAGTACATTCACATGCGAGATCCACCTTGGTGCTCATACTGAAACCTAGAATCACGGCTGTTTCTTTCAGAAGGACACAAAATCTGGAGTACCTCAGCGAGACTGGCAGCATCTTTGGATAGAAGGATAGATGACATTTCAGATCGACATCCTTTAGACTGAGTGTCAGGGGAGAGGGAGACGCAGAGATATGGTAGGGTAAGGTGTGAAATCAAGACATCAAAGGGGACGAAGCTTGAGGAAAATGTAAAATGGATCTGTTAGCTAGGAGAAGGTGACAAAGAAGCATACAAAGATAAAATATAATTAGGAAGACTGGTCAGAGAACTAGGATGGGGGAGGAATGGAGAGAGAGGGAAAGTAAGAGTAACTTGAAGTTAGAGAAGTCAATGTTCATACCGTTGCACAGCTTTCTCAACTGTCAGACGGGATGTTCCAATTTAATCTCTCTTATTCCATGATCCTAATGGAATTTCAGAATATTGAAGCAATATTTTCACAGAAAGAGTGATGACTTCAGCAACATTCTTCTCCCAAATCAAAAATAGACCTATGGCCCGCTTATTTATTTCATTACATATTGTTATGTATTTCTGGTATAAAAGGCAAAATTAAAGTGACAGCTTGAGAGAGCTTTGGTTTATGAAAGTATGACATAAAAGTGGTTACTTTGTATGTCGTTATATGTCAATAAAAAGCAACAAAGAATGTTTCATTTGTGTTTTAAAACCAATATGGTATAAATCGGCCAACACGTTTAGTTTAGTTTAGAGGTACAGCACGAAAACAAACCCTTCGGCCCACCGAGTCCACAACGACCAGCGATCCCCGCACACTTACACTATCCTACACACACTAGGGACAATGTACAATTATACCACACTAATTAACCTACAAGCCTGTAGGTTTTTGTAGTGTGTGAGGAAACTGGAGATCCCGGAGAAACAAGGCGCAGGTCACGGAGAGAACGTACAAACTCCCGACAGACAAGCATCCGGAGTCAGGATTGAACCCGGGTCTCTGGCGCTGTAAGGCAGTAGCTCCACCGCTGCACCACCGTGCCGCCACTTAAACTGCAGTGTACACCTAGAGTGTTGTTTTGATGGCGTGCATCTTCCACAGTGTGGAATGGTTGGAAATTCAGTGAATAGTACGGTAGAGAGCATATTCACCGGCGGCATCACGGCATGGGTTCTGCAATTTGAATGCCCAAAATGTTAGAAGATTACAAATAATTATGGACGCTGCCTGGTCCATCATGGGTACTGACCTCCCCACCAATGAAAGGATCTATAGGAGTCGCTGCCTCAAAAAGGCAGCCAGCATCATCAGAGACCCACACCACCCTTGCAACACTCTCTTAACTCCTGCCATCAGGAAGGAGGCACAGGAGTGTGAAAACCGTGACCACCAGGTTCTGGAGCAGCTTCTTCACAACACTACAAACACCAACTCAATCAATGTATTACAAACTGTCTTCATTGTACTCAGGATCGGGCTTTTGGTTTGCACTTGCATTGCTTTTCAGAATGTATTGAATTGTCTTTTATTTATTGTGTTGTCTATGAGTACCGTGTTTACAGGTACCGTGTTGCTGCTGTGAGTACGATCGTCATTGTGAAGATAGACACTAAACATAGAAACATAGAAATTAGGTGCAGGAGTAGGCCATTCAGCCCTTCGAGCCTGCACCGCCATTCAATATGATCATGGCTGATCATCCAACTCAGTATCCCGTACCTGCCTTCTCTCCATACCCTCTGATCCCCTTAGCCACACGGGCCACATCTAACTCCCTCTTAAATATAGCCAATGAACTGGCCTATACTACCCTCTGTGGCAGGGAGTTCCAGAGACCCACCACTCTCTGTGTGAAAAAATCTCAGTCCTAAAGGATTTCCCCCTTATCCCTAAGCTGTGATCCCTTGTCCTGGACCTCCCCAACATCGGGAACAATCATCCTGCATCTAGCCTGTCCAACCCCTTAAGAATTTTGTAAGTTTCTATAAGATCCCCTCTCAATCTCCTAAATTCTAGAGAGTATAAACCAAGACTATCCAGTCTTTCTTCATAAGACAGTCCTGACATCCCAGGAATCAGTCTGGTGAACCTTCTCTGCACTCCCTCTATGGTAATAATGTCCTTCCTCAGATTTGGAGACCAGAACTGTACGCAATACTCCAGGTGTGGTCTCACCAAGACCCTATACAACTGAAGTAGAACCTCCCTGCTCCTATACTCAAATCCTTTTGCTATGAAAGCTAACATACCATTCGCTTTCTTCACTGCCTGCTGCACCTGCATGCCTACTTTCAATGACTGGTATACTATGATACCCAGGTCGCGCTGCATTTCCCCTTTTCCTAATCGGCCACCATTTAGATAATAGTCTGTTTTCTGTTTTTGCCACCAAAGTGGATAACCTCACATTTATCCACATTATTCTGCATCTGCCAAACATTTGCCCACTCACCCAGCCAATCCAAGTCACCTTGCAGTCTCCTAGCATCCTCCTCACAACTAACACTGCCCCCCCAGCTTAGTGTCATCTGCAAACTTGGAGATATTGCCTTCAATTCCCTTATCCAGATCATGAATGTATATTGTAAATAGCTGGGGTCCCAGCACTGAGCCTTGCGGTACCCCACTAGTCACTGCCTGCCATTGTGAAAAGGACCCGTTTACTCCTACTCTTTGCTTCCTGTTTGCCAGCCAGTTCTCTATCCACATCAATACTGAACCCCCCAATGCCGTATGCTTTAAGTGCTGGAGTAACTCAGCGGGTCAGGCAGCATCTCTGGAGGAAAAAGATGGGTGATGTTTCGGGCCAGAACCGGGTCTAAAGAAGGGTTCCGACCCGGAATGTCACCTATTCTTTTTCTCCAGAGATGCAGCGTGACCCGCTGTGTTAATCCAGCGCTTCGTGTCTATCTTCGGTATAAACCAGCAACTGCAGTTGCTTCCGATGCAACCATTTCATTGTTGCATTTTCGGTACGCATCACACTCTTGACACTTGAGCAAAGGAATGCAATGAAGCAGGGGAAATAAATACTGCTTGGTACTTACAGAATAGGGCAAGATAAATAAAGAAGTAACCGCTGTGATCAGTTCAATTAAACGGCCCAGAGTTAATTAAGCGGAGTAGTGGAAGAGTTCCTCTTCCAGTAATCAATCCTGGTAGAGTCGGTCAGTTGGGTAGAATGTTACCCTGTGTCATGTGTGGACAACGAGGTGAGCAGTAGCATTGAGCTCCAGATTCAGACTTCAGAACTTGGGTATCATTTGGCATTACTATCGTGCTTTTGAGGGATTTAAGTTTACACATCACATAAATCTAAAGGATTGACGTAGGTAAGTAGTACGTTTATTGGCCAAGTATTCACATACAAGGAATTTGCCTTGGTGCTCCGCCCACAAGTAACAACATGACATACAGTGACAGTTACGAATGACTTAGAAAACACTAAACATTAATAATAATAACAATAATACATTAATGATAAAACACCATTGATCAAGCATGCAAACCAATAAAATACCAGATCGAAGGGACGCGACAGATTTTTGGCTGTTGAGTAGAGCAACTACTCGTGGATAAAAACTGGTTTTATTTCTGGCTGTGGCAACTTTGACAGTCCAGAGTCGCCTTCCAGAGGGAAGTGATTCAAAGAGTTTGTGGCCAGGGTGAGAGGGGTCAGAGATGATCTTGCCCGCTCGCTTCATGGCCCTTGCAGTGTACAGTTCATCAATGGAGGGAAGGTTGCAGCCAATAACCTTCTCAGCTGATCGAACGATTCGCTGCAGCCTCCAGGTGTCGTGCTTGGTGGCTGAGCCAAACCAGACCATGATGAGCAAGGTGAGGACAGACTCTACGAAGGTCCAGGGATTAGTGCTGGCTGGAGTCTTTCCAGTGTACCATGCTGCTGGTGGGCAACTTTAGGTACTGGTGGTGGAAATGGTTCCACCAGTAAGTGGGCACCAACACAGATATGCCTGGTCCAACCTGATTCAAATGTGTGGCGCTGCAGTTTACTGAACTATACCAAATGGCAGCCAAAAAGACTGGAGAGAGTGAAAGGAATTCCGACAGTGAACGGAATTCAGTTGACGACGGAGTCAAAGAGACTGAAGAAGGGTCTTGACCCGAAGCTTCTATCTATGTTCTCCAGAGATGCTGCCTGACCTGCTGAGTTACTCCAGCATTTTGTGTCCTTCTGTGTATTAACCAGTCCTTAGTTTCTGCTTCTAATGTTTAATTGCCTTTAGACTTTAGAGATACAGCGTGGAAACAGGCCCTTCGGCCCGCCGAACCCGTGCAGACCAGCGATCCCCGTACACTAGCACTATCCTACACACTAAGGGACGATTTACAATTTTACCAAAGCCAATTAACCTACAAACCTGTACGTCTTTGGAGTGTGGGTGAGAACCGAAGATCTCGGAGAAAACCCACTCAGGTCACGGGGAGCATGTACAAACTCGTACAGACAAGCACCCGTAGACTGGATCGAACCCGGGTCTCTGGCGATGTAAGGCAGTAGCTCTACTGCTGCGCCACCGTGCCACCAGTGTGCCGCCATTGTGTGGTGTGCAAGAGCTTGATTGCTGCTGGGACAAAGCAATTCTTGAACCTGGTGGTCACGGTTTTCAAGCCTCCACCTCCATCCCGATGGAATGGAATGAATACAATGGATACATTGAATACAATGAGGTGATGTGAAGACGTCATCAAACATTTGTAGTCCACGGATAGAGTATGTTCTGGCCACGAGGTCATAAGAAGCACAGGAGAGGGTGCTGATTAGAATTATATGAATTTTGCAGGTGCTGGAATATTAAGGTTATGGGCAGAGATATAGGGAGCGAGCTGCCAGAGGCGATTGTTGATTCAGGTACTATAACAACATTTACAAGAAACTTGGTGAGGCGCATAAGGGCGGCACATTGGCGCAGCGGTAGAGTTGCTGCCAGAGACCCGGGTTCGATCCTGACCATGGGTGCTGCCTGTATAGAGTTTGTATGTTCTCCCCGTGTCCTGTGTGGGTTTTCTCCGGGTGCTCTGGTTTCCTCCTACACTCCAAAGATGTACATGTAGGTTAATTGGCTTCGGTAAAAATTGTAAATTGTCCCTAGTGTGTGGGATGGTGCTCGTGTGTTTGTGGGGTGATCGCTGGTCGGCACAGACTCGGTGGGCTGAATGGCCTTTTTCCGGACCGTATCACTAAAGTCTAAAGATTGTGGGGGGGGGGGGGTTTCTGGAATAAAGTATATCAGAGGAGACTTAACTCTGGTGAGGTGTACTAATTATGAGGGACTTCAGCAGGGTAAATATAAAGGACCTCCCTGAGCAGAGAGGTCAGAAACTGAACTACATAGATTGAAATTAATTGCATTATTAGAGTGGATTTGAGGGAAAGTAATTTCAAACTAATGAGTGTTGGTGGTTTGCAGCACACTGCCTGGAAGGTTGGTGCATGGCAGAGACCGTCAATACATATAAAATATACTGGGATGAGCACTTTAATAGTTGAACTTGCAGGGTTACAAGCCAAGTCTTGGGGAGCGGTAAGGGCCTGTCCCACTTGCATGCGATTGCGTGCGTTTGGCGCAACCAAACGTAAGCGGAGTTCACGCGAAGTTCGTGCTAAGTACTTGCTATGTACGTGCTAAATACGCGCTAAGTTCGCACGTGACGTCATTTGCGTCATGCTTACCAATCAGCTGGGCCGACTGAATTTGGGCGTCGCACGGCGTCGGGCGGTGACGTCATCATGCAACGCACCGCCGTGTGGTGACGTCATCGCGCAACGCCACGCGCTAGGCGTACACCATCAAGACGCTGCGTACGACATCAAGACGCCCCATACGACCGCAATGCACCTGTGTGGCGACAGTCCGTTTGCGCGCAAAGATTTCGGCCACTGCCAGAATTTTGGAGCACCACGCGATGTCGGGACAAGTCCCGCACAACTCCCCGCTTCTAAGTGGGACCGGCCCCACGCGGCCATACGGTGCCCGTACGCCTCAAGCGACCACGAGGTCGCGTAATTTGTAAGTGGGTCAGGCCCTTTAGACATTAGACTTAATAGATACAGCGCGGGAACAGTGCCCTTCGGACCCACCGAGTCCGCGCTGACCAGCGATCACCCCGTACACTAGCCGACATACACGAGGAATAATTTTACAACTTACCAAAGCCAAACTTGTACGTCTTTGGAGTGTGGGAGGAAACCAGAGAACCTGGAGAAAACACACATGGTCACAGGGAGAATGTGGAAACGCAGTAAAGACAAGCACCCGTAGTCAGGATCGAACCCGCGTCTCTGGCACTGTAAGGCAGCAACTCACACTGCCACTCGAGTGGGTTTAGTCTGAAGTCTACTTTCGTTGGCATTACCAGAAAGAGGCAAATAGCTCACTTTTGTGTTGTGAGTTTCTATAATTTTATGAACCTTATATCCTCAATAAAAGTTACTGCAAAAAAATGTAACTTAACATTAGTTTAGTCACATCACAGAACATTATTACAATCTCTCTGTGGACTTGTAAATGGCACTCAATAATTTCATAAGTTCTAGGAGCAGAATTAGGTCATTCGGCCCATCAAGTCTACTCTGCCATTCAATCATGGCTGATCGATCTCTCCCCCTCAACCTCATTCTCCTGCCTTCTCCCCTTAACCCCTGACACCAGCACTAACCAAGAAATCTCCACAGCTGTCAACTGGATAACTCACTGACACTTTCCTTTCAATGTTCATAAAAATGTACAAAACGTGCTCGGTGGTGCAGCGGTAGAGTTGCTGCCTTACAGCACCAGAGACCAGGGTTCGATCCTGACCACGGGTGCTGTCTGTACAGAGCTTGTACGTTCTCCCCACGACCTGCGTGGGTTTTGTCCGGGTGCCTCGGTTTTCTCCCACACTCCAATGACGGACAGGTTTGTCGGTTAATTGGCTTTGGTAAAATTGTAAATTGTCCCTAGTGTGCGTAGGATAGTGTTAGTGTGCGGGGAATGCTGTTTGGTGCGGACTCGGTAGGCCGAAGGCCCTGTTTCCGTGCTGTACCAAAAACAAAATACCTTCAAGTTTATTATTCTGAACTCAGTGCAACGAAA
This sequence comes from Raja brachyura, assembly GCA_963514005.1. The sequence goes on from OY740796.1 coordinate 45,373,315, forward strand.
AAATTGTGAAATGTGCTGAGGTGAATTATCAGAGGTACCCGATCATTAAAATATTCACTAAGATTTAACGGTGACCCGCAAATTTACCCAGCCGCTAGTTCAAATGTTATTTTTCATAAATGCCCAGTGTAATGTAAGATTGCCAATGTTAAAAACGTTTGTCAAATTTGTTGCAGTTTTGTGGCTGCAGAGATAAAGATGCCATTCCCAATATTCTCTTGTCAAACCTAAGCAAAATGGTCTGGCAGCCAAGAATGATTTACATACTATCTGCCGAGTGTAAATGGTCGCCATTTATCATTTGCAGGGTTTGGCAAGAAGGTCAGAGTAAGAATATAAAGAACAGCATCACAAATGTGTTTACAGCCATCAGAACGGGAGACTGCAAACAGAAACAAATATTTCTCCATCTGCACGGTGTGTTTTAAATGACGTGCCACTTGACTATTAATCTTTGTCTGCGGCAGGGAAAGGTACAGGGCAAATGTAATATTGCGGAAACCCTCAATGCCAAGCCATTTTCTTCAATGACGGACCCATCAGACTTGGAGATTGCTTCAAATAACATCTAGCCAGTACCTACTGGCTCACATTAAGAGGCAACGATTGAAATGGATAGTAACCTTACTGTGGACAATTCTCCATTATCAAGTGAACTATCTTGATCATCATTAATGCTCTAATAATTATCTAATTTACCGCATGATGGAGCAGATCAGTTTATACTTGGTTCCTCGTTACTGCGCTTGTAAAAAGGTCATGTAAAATTTTCAAACTATTCTGATTCATATTGAACATATGCAACATTTTAGGTAAACAGAGGAAGTCATTTCATTTATTATTAAAGGCTGAAAAATTCTCAATGTTCTTATATATATGTATCATTTCTATGACTTTCTGAGAAAAGGTAGGAGATGTAAAACAAATACCGCTCTCGGAAGAATGTCATTAAGCTGGAAAGAGGTCAGAGAAGATTTACGAGGATGTTGCCACGATTCAAGGGCCCTGAGCTACAGGGAGCAGTTGGGCAGGTTAAATATAGAAAATAGGTGCAGGAGTAGGCCTTTCGGCCCTTTGTGTCCAACCCGAAGTATGAGCCCAGTACAAGCCCAGCTGCTCCATTCTCTCAGCATATGACAGTCCCGCCATCCCGGGAATTAACCATGTAAGCCTACGCTGCACTCCCTTAATAGATCAGCCATTCAATGTGATCATGGCTGATCATCCCCAATCAGTACCCCGTTCCTGCCTTCTCCCCATATCCCCTGACTCCGTTATTTTTAAAAGCCCTATCTAGCTCTCTCTTGAAAGCATCCAGCGAACCTGCCTCCACCGCCCTCTGAGGCAGAGAATTCCACAGACTCACCACTCTCTGTGAGAAAAAGTGTTTCCTCATCTCCGTTCTAAATGGCTTACTACTTATTCTTAAACTGTTGCCCCTGGTTCTGGACTCCCCCAACATCGGGAACATGTTTCCTGCCTCTAGCATGTCCAAGCCCTTAACAATCTTATATGTTTCAATGAGATATCCTCTCATCCTTTTAAACTCCAGAGTGTACAAGCCCAGCTGCTCCATTCTCTCAGCATATGACAGTCCCGCCATCCCGGGAATTAACCTTGTAAACCTACGCTGCACTCCCTCAATAGCAAGAATGTCCTTCCTCAAATTAAGTAACATCCTTCTAAATTCCTGTGAATACAAGCCCAGTCGACCCATTCTTTCATCATATGTTACGGCTTTATACCTTAGAGTAAGGAAGCTGAGGATGTTACCAGGACTTGAGAGCCTCATCTGCAGGGAGAGATTGGGCAGGCTAGGACTATATTACTTGGAGCGCAGGAGGCAAACGGGTGATCTTGTAGAGGTGTATAAAATCATGAGCGGAAGTGGTAAGGTGAATCCCGAGAGTCTTTTACCTAAGATATCAGGAACCAGAGGACATAGGTTATAAAGTAAAAAGGGAAAGATTCAATAGGAACCTGAGGGGCAACTTAATCACCCAGAGGGTGGTGGGTATATGGAGTGAGCTGTCAGAGGTGGGAGTTGAGGCAACATTTAAAAGACACTTGGACAGGTACATGGATAGGAAAGATTAGACAATCAGACAATAGATGGGACTAGATTAGGTGAGGCATCTTAGTCGACATGGTCAAGTTGGGCTGATGGCCTGTTTCCGTGCTGTGTGAATGCATGAGCAAGTAAATAGGCCATTCCTTCAATATACTAAAACTTACAAAGACTCTTGTCGGGTGTGTTATCCATCAAGTGCGATGCCAACCTAGACAAGAACACTTTAGGACAAGTAATAGGTCAGGATCAAACCTGGATCTCTGGCGTTGTGAGGCAGCCTCACCACCAGATGCGACACTGTGCCGCCAATATTTTTGATCATGTTTTCTGTTATCAGCAAACTTCATTATAAACTCATCTCCAAACCATTGATATACATAGTGAACAGATGGGGTGTCAGAACCGGATTCTGAATGTTAATTTTTAAATACTCTGAAAACGATCCTTGGCTTCCACTCTTTTTTTCTTTAGCAACGATTTTTAATTCATTTTGTTATCTTCCGTCTAATTCTATACCCCTTAATTCTCTCCAGTTCTCTTCCATGTGATACCAATGGACTTTCCTAAAGTCCAAAGATAGACACAAAAAGCTGGAGTAACTCAGCGGGACAGGCAGCATCACTGGACAGAAGGAATGGGCGACGTTTCTGGGTCAAGATCCTTCTTCGAAGGGCCGAATGGCCTACTCCTGCACCTATTGTCTATTCAGACTGGATCCATATCCATATTAGGACTGGGTTCCTAAAGTCCATGTATTTTACATCCGCTGCATCTTGTCTGTTATGACCTTTAAGTTATTTTAGAGATTAGAGATATAGTTTAGAGATACAGCGCGGAGACAAGTCGTTCGGCACACCAAATCCTCACCGACCAGCGATCCCTGTACACTAGCACAATCCTACACGCTAGAGACAATTTACAATTCTTACCGAAAGCAATCAACCTACAAACCTGTACGTCTTTGGACTGTGGGAGGAAACCGGAGCACCCGGAGAAAACCCACGAGGTCACGGGGAGAATGTACAAGCTCTGTACAGACTGCACCCGTAGTCAGGATCGAAGTTGGGTCTCTGGCACTGTAAGGCAGCAACTCCACCGCTGTGCCACCGTGCCGCCCAAGCAGTTTGCCTATCTGAAATCAATGCTGCTTATTTCCACTTGTGCTCATTGAGAAACGTGTTAATTGCTTCTTCAAATAAAAATACACTAAAATTGCCCCGACCAATTAACTTTTCTATTATTCCCGGGTGAGCCCTGATTGCATTTACAGATGTGGTTTGTCCAGTTGGAAAGAACATTAAACTAATTAGATCAATGCTTCTCTCCACACAGTATAAAAGTCACAGAATTGCTGCCATGCAGTTAATACGTCACATTGTTAATATTATAAAGCATCTAAAGCTTTGTGCACTGGGATTTTTTCTGGAAATGCTTTTTTCAAAAAGTCAGATATTTAAAGCTATATGTCAAAGCCTTCACCATAATGACTACAGAGATGAAAGATGCATGAGTTTTACGAAAGCCCTGTCAAAATTACATCTGTGAAGCCCTGTGTTAACATAAGATGTGCAGCTGAATGTGCGCAATGGATTGATGTGAAACGAGAATCATACACGTGGTCAATCAACACAGTAAAGTTGACACTCTGTTGGAGAAACCAGAAAGATCAACGAGATAATTCATTTAAAAATCAAAATACTGCAGATTCCAGATATCTAACATAAAATAAAACAACTAAGTGCCAAAAAATACTCAGCGGGTCAGGTAGTATCTGTGGAGAGGGACACCTGAGTTACCGCTTCAGGCTGATGACCTTTCATCAACATTGGGAGAAGTTAGAGATGAAGTCCACAAGTTCATAAGTGATCGGAGCAGAATTAGGCCATTCGGCCCATCACGTCTACTCTGCCATTCAATCATGGCTTCCACTCTTAACCCCATTCTCCCGCCTTCTCCCCATAACCCCTGACACTCATACTAATCAAGACCTCAAGCTGTATGTGGCAATGCATTCCAGAGATTCACCACCCTCTGACTAAGGCAATTCCTCCTCATCCCTCTTCCTAAAGGAACGTTGTTTAATTCTGAGGCTATGACATCTGGCCCTAGACTCTCCCACTGGTGGAAACATCCTCTCCACACCCACTCTATCCAGCTCAATGAAGCAAGTTTTAAGATGCAGGGAAAGGAGGAAGGGATGAAGGGAACAAGATTTGTGATAAGTTGGGGGACCAGGGCAGAATGATTGACCTGGGTGGTGGTTTTCTAGCTGGGAGAGAGAGGGTGGTAAAGATTTGTCTGAAGGAGGTGTAAACAGTAGCAGATGATTGAATTCCAAAGTACTTTTGTGGAGATTAAGAACATAAATTAACCATTAGAAATGGGAACTCGTGACTAGAATGGTGACTATCTGAAAGTGTTGGATCTGGTGTTGATTCCCGAAGGTTGGAATGTGCCAATTTGAAAGATGCTTTTCCTCAGGCTTATGCTAAGTGTTATTGAAACAGCATAGGAAGCCAATTACAGGAGTCAGAACGGAAGTGGATGGAAAATTAAAGTGAATGGAAACTATAAAAATCAAGGCAACTTTTACCTGAGAGTTGAATTACTAAATGATCCCACAGATTGTGAAGCGCATTGCAAGATGTATTGCTAATCAGACAACCATTATATCATTACTTACCTACTTTTAGTTTAGTTTAGTTCCGTTTAGAGATACAGCAAGGAAACAGGCCCTTCGGCCCACCGAGTTTGCTCCGACCAGCAATCCCCATACACTAACACTATCCAACACACACACTAGGGACAATTTTACTTCGGAGTCACGTGAGTGATTCTGTGACGGACCCCGTCTAGGCTGCATGCGCGTCAGTACGTCAGCCGCACTGGCGCAAGCACCAGATTGGCAGGACTGAGCTCCTGCCAGCGGTAAGTTAGACCTAGAGGTAAGTTTGTTTTTACTTACCAGGTTTTTTCAGGCAGGAGCCTCCCTTCACAGAGGTTTTCCTGCCAGTTTCGCAGCCCAACGGGTGTACCGATTATGGACTGAGGGGAAACCCAGTCCGACTGCGTAAGCGGATAACCGGCAAAAAGATCGGGTTGCGAAATAAGGAGCCGCTAACAAGGCAGTCAGCGGCTCCCAGCCTGCAGGGATGTAGTGGAACGGCAAGAAATTCAAGCCAGAGTCGCTGACAGTGCGGTCAGTGGCTCACAGACATTGGTCCCCAGGCAAGGAATAAAATAGTAAGATTAAACGAGAACATACCTGTTCGAAGTTTGATTCTTATTTTATGAGGAGTTACGATGAGTGATTACGTGAAGAAGCCCCGCCAGAGCGCAAGCTTGTCATACTTCAAAGCTGCGGCATGAAAACACAGAAACCCAATAGCCGAAGTAACATAGTAAGGCTTTTAGAAGACTAGAAATACCAGATGATCCTTTAGATTATGAGGGTGGGAGCAGAGGGCACGTAATCCCTCATCGTATCTCCTCATAAAATAAGGATCAAACTTCGAACAGGTAAGTTCTCGTTTGATCTTACTATTTTACTTCGGAGTCACGTGAGTGACTACGTGAAGATTTCAAAGCTATATGATTTCATGCCATAGATACAGCTCCATACGACACACTGCCTTGGTTGACACAGGATAACCAAATAATGTATCAAACATTGTTTAATTTATACAATAAATGTCTTAAACAATAAAATTTTACACAACAGTAATAACCCCTCTTTCGCAGCGGAAATTACAAAGGAGAACTCAAACAGACCCCAAAACAGCTTGCCCAATCTTTGCATTGCGAGGACAGGTTTGTCATAAACCCTAAAAGGTTCCTTAACTGGACTATCCTGCGGTGAGGATTTGGTCTAATGGCACGTCCTGCGCCTTTGCTGCGTATGTTGATGCCGCCCTGGTGGAGTGATTTAAACACATCAGTGTCTACTCCAGCAAAATGCAAACCTGTTTCGGTCATCTAGCAATAGCTTGTACTGACACCTTTGTATGAGGTTTTATGTGGCTGATGACCATCGCTGGTTCAGAGCATCTGAGATTCTTGATGACCTTGATATTATTAGTTCAGATGCGTAATTACATATAGTCTTAGATCAATGGGTATATTTTAAGCTTATTTTGGTTCCAGCCATCCCTGGCCTGCTCTGTTTGATTAGATCATATGCATAAAACACAATATCATCTACAGAAGAATGCATGCTGTCCAGTCATAACTTTTGCAATATTTGGACCCATAATGCTGCCACTAGAACCATGAACATGATCACTTTGAGCGTTAACTTCCGGAAAAGCAGAGATGTAATTGGAGCCCATTGCCAAAGCAGTGTGAGAACTATGCTCACATCCCAGATTTCTGAATATGTATGTCTGGGAGGGTTTTGTTAAAATACCTCCTATGAATTGGGACACCAATAGATGAGATCTGACAGGATGTTATCTGGACCCTTGCCCTAAGTTGGAGGACAAAGTACTTCTAGCACTATAAATGGCACTATAGCTTATCTGCTCATCAAAATGCAATGTAGCCAGGAACTCCAATGCATCCGGTATGCCTGCAACTTATGATAAGATATATTTAACTGTAAACAGGACATCTCCCATTTCTTAATATGAGATACATATTGTTTTTTTAGTATTATCTGTCCAGACCATCGTAATCACATCGACGGTTCTACTCAATAGTCTGAGTCCCTGGAACAGTCTGGTCAGAAGATACAAATCAATAAATTAATATGCTCATGTAAAGGGGAACTTTCCTCCTGTCCCAGTGTGAACCAACAAGTTACTGTAATTGGGATGATCATGAATGCTGTGTCATCCGTGTCAAACCAATGGGACCATGCTGTGTGGACCAGTTTAGAACCCACGAAATACCTAAGTGTAGTCATACTCTATTTTGGTGAGACCTTGATTGAATGAGGAAGAAATGAGGAAAACGTAAGAACGTACATCCCCAATGTAGCGAGAATGTATCCTCCGCTACTGCCCCTAGATTTGGTTCCCATGCCGAATACAGGTACTGGTAATTTAACCCAGATGCAACAGATCTTTGTCTGGCAATCCATACCGGCTAACAATGATTTTGAAACTTTTGGATTCTTAATTCATTTTTTGTTTGTCATGGAATTTACATGACCTGGTGTCTGCAACTTTCGCATTATCTCTACCTGATAGGTAGATATCTGAGACCCAGATGTTCCTTGTAATGCACCAGTGCCAGATGATGCTAGGCAGACTGTTACAGAATAATGACTTCATTCTACCCATGTGATTGATATGGGTACGAGCTGTGGTATTATCAATTGGAAGCTGCACATGCAAATCATGCATTGTTGAGCAGAATTCTTTAGGCCATAGAATGCTTCCAGCAATTCTACGCAGTTTACCCCAGCCTCTGCAGGGTTAATGCTTCTTTCACATTTTATCTGCCGCCCCAGGCAGACTTGATATCAGTGGCTCCTCATCCTGAAGCTCACATCAGTTTGTAAACTAAAGGTTATTGAGTCAGAATGTCTCTAGTACATCGCAAGACATTAGTTACAATTTTGGCCGTAGGCAAAGTACTGTCATGTTAATTAAACAATGATGACCTCAAATAGCCAATCATTCTAAATGGTACTAATCTAAGTTTAATTAGATGGGTGAGGACCTAACCTCTCAACAGGTGTGTGGTAGCTGAATATTTATCTTTCAGATCTATGGCTGCCATATAACACCCTATTTAAACCTTTTATACTGGCCCTTAAGGGTTAAGTATGTTCCGGCCCAGAATGACTCGACACCCACCATCGTCCTTTTGGCTGGGGAACTGGATACAATTGTTACGGCTGATATGCATCATCCACCTGTAGAGTTAGTGGTATTGAACCCCAATACCCAACTATGTGTATTTTGTACGTGTTCTTCCGAGATACCTATTCGAGATCCCCGGATACAGTCTAATATTCACTTACTGTTGCTTAATCTGAAAGGATATGGTTTTTGAGGTGGCATCCTGGCCTCAGTTTTAGTCTCATCGTCCAGGTGTTCCCCTGGGTACTAGAGGATCTGCGCAAGGCTGTGACCGTGGGTTGAGCATAGGCTGGACATTTATTCGTAAATATTAAAGTAACAAATGGGCATTACACAGCAGGGTCCTTATCCTGTTAAAGAAGGAACTGCAGATGCTGGAGAATCGAGGGTTATGTCGCCTATCTCCTTCACTCCTTAGATGCTGCTGCACCCGCTGAGTTTCTCCAGCTTTTTGTGTAACCTAGGGTCCTTATCCTGCTGTGTTTAGATAGTGGCCTTGGCATTTGTCCAAACGCCATAATTCCTGCTTCAACCAGTTTTTTTTTTGTTTGTTTTTTTTCAGGACTTTTGCAGCCTTAATTCATGCGCCCTCATGATGTGCTCCTTTAGAGCGATGCACAGTAAACAGGTGTTTGATATTTTTTTCCCCCCATTATGAAGTACTGGAACTGGTGAGGGCCATTAATATGCTGGCCAGATTGTCATCCCTGACTTGACTGGTACGGTAAATTGCTAACCACATCGGGCACACCTGGAGCGTGGCTCTTGTGCTTTGGTGTATGCACATAAGCAGCGACACCACTTCAGGGTCAGCATCCTACTGCCCTGGCTCTCCCGGCTGATGCTCACAGGAGGTCACACACAGCCCTAACAAGGCGCTGATGTGCTGGGTCCCCAAGTCCATATAAAACGAAATAACCATATAACAATTACAGCACAGAAACAGGCCTTCTCGGCCCTTCCAGTCCGTGCCAACCATTTATTTCCCCCTAGTCCCATCTACCTGCACTCAGACCATACCCCTTCATTCCCTTCCCGTCCATATACCTATCCACTTTACTTTTAAATGTTAAAATTGATCCTGCCTCCACCACTTCTGCTGGAAGATCGTTCCACACAGCCACCACTCTCTGAGTAAAGAAGTTCCCCCTCATGTTACCCCTAAACTTCTGTCCCTTAATTCTCAAGTCATGGCCTCTTGTTTGAATCTTTCCTACCCTCAATGGGAAAAGCTTATCCACGTCAACTCTGTCTATCTCTTTCATCATTTTAAAGACCTCAATCAAGTCCCCCCTTAACCTTCAGCGATCCAAAGAATAAAGACCTACCTTTATTCATGGCTCTCCCGGCTGATGCTCACGGGAGGTCACCACTTCAGGGTCAGATTTATACTGCCCTGCTCCTGCTTACAGGAGGTCATACACATAGCCCTGTCAACAGGTGCTTGTGGCGCGGCTCTCCCGTAGGCCTGCGCTGTGAAAGGTTCGGTGTCAGCAACCCATTGACCCAAACTGGTCTGCCCTTTACCACAGAGAGACATTGAGCAGCCCTCTCCTAGGCACTGCTGGCATGGCTCTCCCGTAGGCCGCATTTTCACACATGAAGCAGCCCTATCCCAAGCGCTGCTAGCACGGCTCTCCGTAGGCCAGCGCTGTGACAGATACGGCGTCAGTAGAACACTGACCCATCCTGGTCTCCCCCTCCAGCAGGGAGACCTTGAGCAACCCTATCCTAGGCGTTGCTGGCGCCGCCTATCATAGAGGCCGGCACTTTTTACATGAAGCAGCCCAGTCCTAGGCCAGGCACGTGCCGTGAGTAATTACTCAGGGTAGGCACTCAGTCCGCTTTAAAAAAAATTAAGCCTCACATGCGCAGATTGTTCTCTCCGTTAAATAAATTAAAATATAAAAACAGTGACAATTCAATTTGCCCAAGGCTTCCTAGTCTCCTTTATTCTGAATTACTGAATGGGGGGGGGGGGGGGTGAAGGGTGATGGCAGACGGTGAGATGGAGAGATGGTGGGAAAAACGGGAGTACAGTGAATAGTTGAATCAGTTGTCATCTTATTGAATGACAACACTTGTTCAATTGGGGGAACAGTTCCTTTCACAGCGTGTGGAGAGTCTGTGCCAGGGGTAAAGTTGTGGGGAGGCTCAGCCGCCCGAGCTACTTCTCCCCCCCCCCGACCCCGTCTCAATGCAGTGGCATTGCACGCCTCTGTGCAAGGAGCATCGCAAGTGACATTATCCCAATCCCCTCATTCATAACATTCGTGCCCTCACCGCAACTTTACCCCGGGCCAGACTCGCCAAATGCTTGGAAAGGAGCTCTCCCCCCACCCCTACACCCCGGGAAATACGGTATTTAAAAACATCACCAAGAAATGTACTTACATCATTGGTACATGAGCTCCATTCTTCCCTCTTTGTTACCTAACATACACTTAAAATATTGACAAACCACATTTGAAAACGCCGCCAAGAAACTTGCGCTGCTCATGCACAGTAGACTGATGCGCATGCGCAGTACAGCAAAGGCAGAATTTCTGCTGCCTTCAGCTCCGCTTGAAACTGACGGCTTCAGGCAGCGCTGACGGCATGTGGGCTGCACAGAGCATCCCGTGTTACAAGTGCTGCGGATGAAAGGCACGGATAATTATGCCTACCTAAGAGATCGGTCTCTTACATAGGCATAATTCTCCCATGCCTTTACTATTTATATTTAGTAATGACTATGTTATAATTTTAGTCTGGGTAGGCAGTGCCTACCTTGCCTACCCTGACGGCACGTGCCTGTCCTAGGCGCTGCTGGCGCGGCTCTCCCGTAGGCCGGTGCTTTGGCACAGGAAACAGCCCTGTTCCAGGCGCTGCTGGCGCGGCCTGTCCCATAGGCCCGCGCTATTATAGTGGAGTTTCACTAATATGACAGTGTTAAATTGTAAAGGGTGAAAATACCCTTATTATAGGAGAGGAACCCTTGCAGCCCGACTCACCTGAGTTCTAATTGGGCTGCACAAGTTCTCTCTCCCTCCAATTTTACTCCATGCCTGGGGCAACGTGTCTGTGAGTTGCTGACCGACTGTCAGTGACTCTAGCGTTATTTAAACGGCATCCCCGCAGGCTGGAAGCCACTGACTGCTTTGTCAGCGGCTGTTATCTGGAAACCCAAACGTTTACCGGCTATCCGCTTCAGCAGTCGGACCGGGGTTGCCCCGCAGCCTATAGCCCAATGCTGGTAAGTAAAAACACTTACCTTCTAGGTTGAGACTTACCACCGGCAGGAACATTGATCCGCCAGTCCGGTGCTTGCAAATGCGTCTGACGTAATGACAAGCATGCCCTCTGGCGGGGCTTCTTCACGTAGTCACTCACATGACTCCGAAGTAAAATGGGACTCATTCAGCCCTATTTGGACTCAGGTGAGTCGAGCTACAAAGGGTTTATATTAATAATAAAATGTATGTACGTTATAGTGTTTTTCTTAAAATTAAAAGCTAAAGGCAAAGTTAAAGTCATAAAAAGTTATTGTTATATGTCTCTGACAATGTAATCCTTGTTGTTTAGCACAAGTTGCTATGAATTGTTTTAACCCTTCACAGGTAAAGCTGTACACTAAAAATGTTGATGTAGTGAGCTTACACTGTAATAGTGCGGGCCTATGGGACAGGCCGTGCCAGCAGTGCCTGGGATAGGGCAGCTTCATGTATAATAGTGCGGGCCTACGGGAGAGCCGTGCCAGCAGCGCCTGATACAGGGCTGTTTCATTTGTGACATTACCGGCCTACGAGAGAGCCATGCTAGCAGCGCCTGGTACAGGGCTGTTCATGTCAAAAAGCGCCGGCCATTATGTAAGGCGGCACCAGCAACGCCTGGGACAGGGTTGCTCAAGTTCACACGTAAATCTGCTACTCCCACGGAGTCGGGAGACGATTCTCCACCGGGGCTGGATAGCAAGGCCCACGTAGTCGGGGGATGATTGCTCACTGGGGCTGGATAGTGTGTTTGAAATGGCTATCCCAAATACAGCAACTGTTGCATACAGTGCCACAGCAGGGCACACGCCAACAGGAGGAGTGTCAGCGCCATCCTGAACAAAAAAGGCACCAGCAGTATCTAGTAGAGAACTGTTTGATAGTACCTTCATAGATGAGGATTAGTTCGGACACCGACTCTGATGGTAGGGTGAGACAGAAGTTCCACCTCCGCAGCCCCAGTTACAGAGCTGCTACAGGTCTCCCTCTTGGAGGCAGAGACCAAGACGGGTCAGTATCCTGCTGACACGGAGTCTCAGGGTATGGCCGTGGGGCATACCCCAAGGGATGAAGGGCACGTGTCAGAGGTACCTTTTTTCCTGACAACAAAGTTGCCATCCCAGCAGAATATTCTATTTGGGTATAGGTCCAATTGGTTTTATCAGTATAGGTATCCTGCGGCCTGCGTCAGCGCCTGTTTAGGGCTGCCTATGAATCGCCCTCTCTGAGGAGGGAAGAGCAAAAGGTCAAGATATAACTGACTCCAGGCTCTAAAGAAGTCAATAGAACATACTAAACCACATATGTGCCGGCAGTGAACAGCGCCAACAGGGGGATGTGAGAGCCAGCCGCCGATATTCAGGTAGACCTATTCAACAGGGGAAGAAAACCTGGCAGATGAATCAATTAGGCCAACGGCGGGCAAAAGTCATTGTTTCAGAACGCACCCCAGGCGCTCATCGGCAGTAAGCAGTTCACTGGAGCTGGGGGCAGCATTATAGCTCAGAAGTTCCATGCACCTTATCAACCCTACTCAAGAAAATGGGTCTAGCATTTCCAAAATATGGGTAATGCACAGTTCACAAGTTGTAATATTTACGTTTGTTTTGTACAACACACAAAGGATAAAAACATCTGGTTGAAGCACAGTCGTAGCATTCCAAGCAAGTTTGCATTATGGTCAGGGTTATTTTTTAAAGTTAAGGTTCGGAAATTGGGCAAAAGTTCTCATGCCATGGAATAAGGCAGGAGTGGCATGTTATTATGAAGAATGGAGAGTGTCGGGCATATGAACTTTCCGAATATGAAAACTTATTTTTCCTGACTAACAACAGATTCATAAGGGTCAGAGATCCATGCTATGCAAATCCCATTGCGAAGGTTATCAAAGACAATATAGCTGTACTAATAACAGTAAAGCATTGCGGAATGGGATAAACTGTTTGTTGGTCATTGGGATTTACCTTTAATTATTAATTAGCCTTTACTCCGCCCTGTGGCAAGAGATTGGAGTTAATAGCAACCTGTTATAAAACGGACTTTTATTTTCATCAAGAGTAATTGGCAATATTGTAGCTGTATTTCAGCTGAGCAAATCAAGGAACTGATATTGTGTAAGTAGCAACCTCTCAAAGGACAATTAGGCCATTGTTAACAACCTATGCTATTGTCAGCTGAAGCTACCTCAGTCACAATGATGAAAGAACAGTATTCAGCATTGCTGAACATGACAATAAACTCATTTGAACTTGAACTTGAAACTCGCTACAGTAGTGTGGTTGGTCGAATTTAGTTATTACAAACTAAGGACTCTAAGGTGAGAAGTTCCGAATACCATCTCTAGTTGGAGGTATTGGAGATTTGCATGAGTTACCAATTCTTCAACTGTTGGTATCAAATAAATATATACACTAGATGCATCCCATGGGTAAGGGGCTATTGAGCAAATATACATATTCTACATGCTCAAATTCAAGTTGCTGCTCTATGATGGTGACATATGTTAGTCTCATGGCAATCAAGTAAAAGTATCCTGTAATAATTACCTAATCTCTTTTGCCACTGGTGTATCATCCAGTTCAGATCGATGACAACACAGAATAGGTATTGGATCTCAAAGTATTATGAAAGCATGGTTCAATACTACACCGAATATCGACATGTTGGTGCATGTTTATTCACTGATTGCAAAAATATGTGGCACAGCAGTGCGGAGAAATATATTCTCGCTACAAAAGGAGGAATGTTCTTTTATGTTTTCCTCAATTTTTTGCCTCATTAGCCGGGTCTTAAAACAGTCAGCAAGACCTCGCTTGGGTTGGTACTGTCGGACTGGCTAAGCAGCCATGTTGCCTGCTTCATCAGGCATAATGGCACAACGGTATACGGTTATTCCAAAATACAAAAACTTGCTGGTTCAAACTGTAGTTCAGGAGACCGGCCTATGCACAATAAAACAATTATTGACTTACACATTTTGAATGGATTGACTTATGCCTCAGGTTGTCACATCAAGCCATGAATGTGCTCACTTCAGAGTGCAGGGATAGCACGCAAAAAAGCAGTACATTCCTATTGAGGAGGATCAGAAGTGATTTTATTTAAATGTTAATGTTACTTTTAATACGGTACAGATTACTGACATTTTCCAGTTCATTCTTAAATGGTGTTTGACAATAATTCAGTTATAGAGACACTACAGCTGCAACAAAAGGGAACTGCTCTGTCGGGTTCAACCCGGATATCGAGTTGTTAAAAAGATCTTGACACAGGTTCTCCCACTACAAGATTATGCAGTTGGTTATTGAAAATGTGTGAACATTACTTCACCAAGGGGTTCCAGCTACATCCTTAGTTATGACACTAATATCAGCAAACGCTGTGGCTAGATAGGATGGAATTGGCTGCAGGTGCCATTACATTTACATACCGCTGCTTTGAAGATTGACGCGCATGCAGCCTAGACGGGGTTCTTCACGTAATCACCAACGTAACTCCTCATAAAATCATGATCAAACTTCAAACTGGTAAGTTATCGTTTAATCTTACTATTTTATATTCATGCCAAGCCAATTAATGTACATCTTTGGAGTGAGGGAGGAAACTGAGGATCTCTGAGAAAACCCACGCAGTCATGGGGAGAACATACAAACTCCGTACAGATAGCACCCATAGTTAGAATCAAACCCGTGTCGCTGGTGCTGTGAGGTGACCACCGCTGCACCACCGTGCTGCTCCAACTGTTAATTCTTTTGCCTACTGCATCTTTTATAAAACAGATTGCTTAGCAGCATAGCAACTAGAGTCGTTGTCAACCAACTTATTCAATGTTCACCATCAATTTTCACAAGTTCACAAGTTATAGGAGTAGAATTAGGCCATTTGAGTCTACTCCGCCATTCAATCTTGGCTGATCTCTGCCTCCTAATCCCTCTTTCCTGCCATCTCCCCTTAACCTTTGACAGTCGTTCTCATCAAGAATTTGTTTATCTCCGTCTTAAAAATATCCACTGACTTGGCCCCCACTGCCCTCTGTGGCAATGAGTTCCACAGATTAACTGCCCTCTGACTAAAGAAGTTCCTCCTCACCTCTTTTCTAAAAGAGCGCCCTTTAATTCTGAGGGGTATGACCTGAATTTTGGTGTCCTGATTATGGATTTAGTTTTCAAAGTAGGTTATAGTCTCGTCAAAACGTTTTGTAATATCCACAAACTGATATTGCGTGGGGTGACGCAATGTTATTAGTGTACAAACAAATGAATAAATAATCTCAGCATGACTTTTTGTTTCGTTCTGCCCTTTAAATCTCTTTGAAACTTGGGCGGAATTGCAATAAACTCTTTGTAAGAACCTAAATTCATTCATAATTTACGTTGTGCCTGATAAATCAAACAGAGATTATGATGGTCACCTCAAATAGAGGTTCAAATTAAATGTCATTCCCAAGAAGAATAAACCAATGAGTTAGTAATCATTAAATATGTACGAGACCTGGCTCACAGTATAGCACTTTCTGATTTGGTAACCTTGATGCTAGAGGAAAAACAATCTCAAAATTGTCTGCTTTGTGGTTTTTCAAAAATCCTTCACCACTACTGGTGTATGATAGTGAATAGAGATAGACACAAAGTGCTGGTGTAAGTCAGCGGGTCAGGCAACATCTCTGGAGAAAAAGACTGGGTGACGTTTAAGGTCAGTACCATTCTGAAGTTAGTGACTGGTTGCATCGTGGCCTGGTTCAGCAACTCGAATCTCCCAGGAACAAAGGAGATGAAAAGGAGAGATGGACACTCCCCAGTCCATCACGGATACTGATCTCCCCACCACCGAAGGAAGCTATAGGAAGCGCTGCCTCAACACTCTGTCCAGTATGGTCAAAGAACCATTCCATGCTGCCCAACACACTCATTTCACTCCTACCTTTGGAATGAAGGTACAGGAGTCTGAAAACCGTGACCACCAGATTCAGGAATACCTTCTTCCCAACTATTATTAGGTTCTTGATCACAACATTAACCTTAACTATCAACTATGGACTGTCTTTAGTTGCACTAAGGACCTTGGGTTATTTTTGCACTGGTATTGGGGTTATTAATTGATTGGATTTTTATATATCATTATATTATCTATGTATAAGGTAGTTGAGGCCAGTTCATTGGCTATATTTAAGAGGGAGTTAGATGTGGCCCTTGTGGCTAAGGGGATCAGAGGGTATGGAGAGAAGGCAGGTACGGGATACTGAGTTGGATGATCAGCCATGATCATATTGAATGGTGGTGCAGGCTCGAAGGGCCGAATGGCCTATGCCTGCACCTAATTTCTATGTTTCTATGTATATGGAATCAAGGGATATGGGGAGAAGGCAGACACGGCTTATTGATTGGGGACGATCAGCCATGATCACAATGAATGGCGGTGCAGGCTCGAAGGGCGGAATGGCCTCCTCCTGCACCTATTTTCTATGTTTCAATGTATATTGTGTTTTCAGGCCTGTCATGCCGCTGCAAGTAAGAATGCCATGGTGGCTTTGTCAGTACCGATGACAATTAAACACTCTTGACTCTTGACATTAAAACTGATAGATTTATATACAAAATACCATCGTGGCAAAATACATTTTAGCTTTCCAAATTTAGCACTGATGCTGAAGTTCAAAGAAAAAGTGCTGTTATTCAATAGACAGTAACAGGCTCGCTATGACATATGTGTCGGAAGGAACTGCAGATGCTCATTTACACCGAAGATAAACACAAAATGCTGGAGTAACTCAGCGGGAGAGGCAGCATCTCTGGATGGAAGGAGTGGGGGACGTTTCGGGTCGAGACCTTCTTCACACTCTTCAAACGTCACCCATACCTTCTCCCAGAGATGCCGCCTGTGCCGCTGAGTTACCCCATCATTTTGTGTTCATCTTTGCTATAACATTTTTTTTTTTCCGGAGCCAGCCTTGTATTAAATCTACCTGGGATTTGAGCAGATGTCACGTATGTGGTATTTACAAATAGCAGTTGGCTGCTGCAAAACATTAAGGTAAAATGATACATCTGGCCAGGAATACAGGAGAAAACGCAGATCAGTATGACTCAAATAATGGTATGGCATGAGACATTAGCTGCCTAATGGACCATCGCTGAAGTATTAAGTCATAAATGAAACTGAAAATTCATATTGAATTGTGGCCATAATACTGTAGTCACCAGCTAATTTAACCCCTTCAACAATGTAATGTATATTTACCATACATCTAAAATTATCATTTCACAATATATTTATTTTAGTTTAGTTTAGAGAAACAGCACGGAAACAGGCCCTTCGGCCCACCGAGTCCTCACCGACCAGCGACTCCCACAGATTAACACCACCCTACACACACTAGGGACAATTTATATTTATACCAAGCCAATTAGCCGGCAAACCTGTCCGTCTTTGGAGTGTGGGAGCAAACACAAGATCTCGGCGAAATCCCACGTAGGTCACAGTGAAAATGTACAAACTCCATGCAGACAGCACCCGTAGTCAGATCGAACCCGGGTCTCTGGTGCTGTACAGCAGTGGCTCTAACACTACGCCACCGTGCCACCATATAATTTTATATATAATCTAACTAAGTTTTCCAAGTGATTGATCTAAAATTAACAGTGATCATTAATAGACAATAGGCAATAGACAATAGGTGCAGGAGTAGGCCATTTGGCCCATCGAGCCAGCACCGCCATTCAATGTGATCATGGCTGATCATCCCCAATCAGTACCCCGTTCCTGCCTTCTCCCCATATCCCTTGACTCCGCTATTTTTAAGAGCCCTATCTAGCTCTCTCTAGAAAGCATCCAGAGAACCTGCCTCCACCGCCCTCTGAGGCAGAGAATTCCACAGACTCACCACTCTCTGTGAGAAAAAGTGTTTCCTCGTCTCCGTTCTAAATGGCTTACTCCTTATTCTTAAACCCCTTCCTTCATTCATTTATACCCCTTAAATGTGCGCTATAATGTAACGAAGGAAATGTGCGCTATAATGGGCTGTAACGAAGGAAAAAAGTGGCATTTGAACCGATTTAAGCAATCCTCTTTCAGAGAGTCAACATAAATGACTGTGGAACATAGAACTTTGCAGCACAGGAACAGGCCCTTCAGTCTGTAACGTTTGTGCTGAACTTGATGCTGAACTGATCTCATCTGCCTGTACATGTTCCATATCCCACATTTCCCTGCACACCTCCATCTGTCTATCTGAAAGCCTCTTAATCATCACTCTGGTATCCTCCTCCACCACCAAAACTGGCAATGTTCCAGGCCCCCACTACAAAAGACACAAAGACAAAAATAAATATCAGATCTGGATTTCAACAAGGCAAATGTGTTATTTACGGGCTTTTAGATTGGTACATGGATATGCAGGAAAGGGAGTGATATGGATAATGTGCAGGCAGAGGAGATTGTTTTTTCTTAGCATTCCAGTTGCTACACGGACATTGTGGGCCGAAGGGCCTGTTTCTACGCTGTAATGTTCTACGTTCCATGAACTAAATAGACTTTGCAAATCTAAAAAAAATGTTTTTTTCTAATTCTGTGAGAGAACAATTTCAGTATATCATTAGTTAAATGATCCTGAGAAATCAAATAGTTATTGAATGCACCATACTCGAAATCTGCCTTAATGAGAAATGAAATTCCACAGATTTCACAGTTTAAGATTCAGTTCATTTAGATTATGGTTCAACTAATGCCTGTGATTGTTTATTTTTAATCTATTGTTTATTTTGCATTGTTGGTAAAGGGTGGCACGGCGGTGCAGCGGTGGAGTTGCTGACTTATAGCACCAGAGTCCCCGGTTCGATCCTGACTGCGCGTGCTGTCTGTACGGAGTTTGTACGTCGTCCCTGTGACCACATGGATTTCCTCCGGGTGCTCTGGTTTCCTACTACATCCCAATGACACACGGGTTTGTAGGTTAATTGGCTTCTGTAAATTGTCTCTAGGGTTTAGAATAAAACTAGTGTACGGCGTGATCGATGATCGGCATGGACTCGATGGGCTGAAGGGCCTGTTTCTGCACTGTATCTCTAAACTACTAAAGTCGAAGATAGTGGAGAAGGAAAAGGAAATTCGAAATGTGTTAATGGCACTAAAACTTGCATTTTACTGGACATAAGATCATAGCGTTGAGTTAGAACAATATTTACAGAGAAGGCTGCCAGAACTAATGCTTGGTTACATCCACTGCTATCCTTTATATAGCATGACTGGCGGATTATTTTGCAAATGATTTGTCTTTAATCTGCCGTGGGGGCGAGTCAGGTTGCAATGTGGTGGGGGGATGAGGGTCATGTTCCCTGTGCTAATGAGCGGTGCAATGTGAAGTGATGGCTTCAATGGCCTCCAGGATCTCTGTCCAGAAGCTTGTGGGATTTTTTCTTACTTCCTTTCACTTTCCATTTCACATAGGTGAGCAAATAAATAATTTGGAATAAAACAAATTCTTTGCATTAATACTGCTGGTTTATTTACTGCGCAGAAACAGACCCTTCAGCCCACCGAGTCCGTACCCACAACCGACCCCAGCACATTTACACTATCCTAATCACACTACGGTCAATTTACATTTATACCAAGCCAATTAGCCTACAAACCTGTCTTTTTTTAAACTGAATTACTAAATACACCTGCTAGTAATAGATAGGGTAAATGCACAGTAAGGGAATCAAGAGCCAGCAGACCAGATGACATAGGTTTAAGGTGAGGGGTGAAAGTTTTCATAGGAACCTGAGTGGTAATGTTTTTGACACATAGGGTGTTAGTTGTATGCAATGAGTTGTATGGAATTAGTTGAGGCAGCTACTGTCACAATGTTTAAGAAACATTTAGACAGGTACATGGGTGGGATAGGTTTAGAGGGATATGGGCCAAACACAGGCAGGCACAGTGGCACAATGGTAGAGTTGCTGCCTTACAGTGCCGGAGACCCTGGTTCGATCCTGACTACGAGTGCTGTCTGTACTGAATTTGTACATTCTGGCCATGACCACGTGGGTTTTCCCTGGGTGCTCTGGTTTCCTCCCACCCTCTAAAGACATACAGGTTTGTAGGTTAATTGGCTTTGGTAAAAATAGTTAAATGTCACTAGTAGGACTTGTAGGAGGATGGTATAATGTATGAGGATCGCTGGTCGGCGCGGACTTGGTGGGCCAAAGGTGGCTGTTTCCTCGCTGTATCTCCAAAACTAAAATTAAAAAAACTAAAGATGGGAGATAGGTTGGTTGGCGTGGGCAAGTTGGGCCGTTTCCACTCGGTATGTCTCGATGACTCTATGAACTCTTTCCTAGATCTCACTGTATTGAAAGCAACAATAGGCCAGATTATAAGGTAGTCAAAGGGTCAATTAGATTGCAATAGATTCATGCAAATTAGTTCTTGGTTTTTCTGGATATTATTGAATCATACCTTGAAAAACAAATCACACATCACGTGACTTATCAGCAAAAATAAACCAGCGCTGTGTATTTTATTGATATTTTTCTCCTCCAGCTTTAGCACCTGGCATCTAATTCCTTTCATAGACTTCCTTTGGAACATTTATCCTTCCCGAGGGAACTTATTGATGAGTCTAATAATAAAACATAAGTGTTAAAACCTGCTGGTTTTATGCCTGGCCTATGTGAAAATGCTTACCTAACAATCCTATTATGGTATCATGTCAACAGTGTGTTTTGTGACCTGATCTCTGTGTAGCTTTTTTGGGGATTTCATCCGCTTGGGGAAATGTTGTAACTTACTGGCAATTATTCCTACATAATGCAGCAGGAACATTTAATCTGGCATTACTGCAAACATTATATGCTAAATGGGCGGTAGAGTTGTTGCCTCTGAGCTCCAAACCCAGGTTCGATCCTGACTACGGGAGCTGTCTGTGCAAATTTTCCACCTTCTCCCCGTGACCTGCGCGGGTTTTCTCCGGTTTCCTCCCACATTCCAAAGACGTGCAGGTTTGTAGGTTAAACTGGCTTCTGTAAATTGGCCTTAATGTGAAGGAATGCAGACTTGGTGGGCCAAAGGGCCTGTTTCCGTGCTGCATCACTGAATAGTCATCTATGGAGCAAAGGAAATAGGCAACGTTTCGGGCCGAAGCCCTTCTTCAGACTGAAGAAGGGCTTCGGCCTGAAACGTTGCCTATTTTCTTCGCTCCATAGATGCTGCCGCACCCGCTGAGTTTCTCCGGCAATTTTGGCTACCTTCAATTTTCCAGCATCTGCAGTTCCTTCTTGAACATTTGATCACTGAATAGTCACCTTGATTCCCCATCTGAACCCAATGTGCAGACGTGTCTGACCTTTATCTATGTTTTATGAGTACTGATTGATTCTTAATGTCGTTTTTGCCAAATATAATTGTGACTATCTAATGTATGAGTCTACTAAAGTATTAAGGTCGAATTATTTTTAAAGCAAGGAAAAGCTATATTTTGTCAGGTTCAGATTCGACACATTAATGATTCCTTTTGAAGACAATGCAAGCTCCAATTTGTAGCAAGTTCAACTAAAGACAGATTTATTTTCTTTATTAACCCACTGGGAACGCAGATGATCCAAAAAAAAAAAAAAAAAAATTTGCAGGAGCCAGATTGAGGATGATTTTATCCTGATTTTGAGGAAGGGTTCATGATGGAAGTTTTGCTGTTTACATTAGCAGAAGCAAGTAAAACCCTGAACTAGAAATCAGTTGCTACTTCTATTGATTTTATTGAAGTAATAAAATTACTTGGTTTGTTTTAAATAAAGTAAATAATTTTACTTAATATAAAGTAAATTAAATTTAATTACTTTAATTAATTTTATGATAAATATATGAATGGAGATGGAAATGGGCTACTCATAAAATAATTTCATTTCCTATCCATTTATACATAATTTGGATTGCAACCAATAGATTATAACAGAAAATAGAAAATATAGAAAATAGATGCAGGAGAAGGCCATTCGGCCCTTCGAGCCAGCACCGCCATTCATAAGGTCATAAGGAATAGGAGTAGAATTAGGTCATTCGGCTGATCAACGCTACTCCGCCATTCAATCACAGCTGATCTATCTCTCCCTCCTAACTCCATTCTCCTGCCTTCTCCCCATAACCTCTGACACCCGTACTAATCAAGAATCTATCATATCATTCAATATGATCATGGCTGATCATCCAAAATCAGTACCCCGTTCCTGCTTTTTCCCCATATCCACTGATTCTGTTTGCCTTAAGAGCTATATCTAACTCTCTCTTGTAAACATCCTGTGAATTGGCCTCCACTGCCTTCTGTGGCAAAGAATTCCACAGATTCACAACTCTCTGAGTGAAAAACTCTTTCTTCATCTCAGTTCTAAATGGCCTACCCCTTATTCTTAAACTGTGACCACTGGTTCTGGACTCCCCCAACATTGGGAACATTTGTTCCTGCATCTAGCCTGTATAAGGAGTATATTCATCCCCATTCAACATTTATACCTACCCAGCTACTTTCAACTACAAACACGTTATGAGTGGGCAGTGTAGATCTTGCAACAAAGACCAGGGATACATAGATGGAAAATGTCCACGTATTTAATATTTGAAAGGATCCTTCACTGCTTACAGTTTTATTGAGAATTCAGCTGGATGAGATGTAGAAACAATCCAAAGGCAGACACAAAATGCTGGAGTAGCTCAGTGGGTCAGGCAGCATCTCTGGAGAAAAAGAATGGGTGATGTTTTGGGTTGGGATCCTTCTTCAGACTGAAGTCATCTTTCATAATTCAAAGTCTGAAGAAGGGTTCTGACCTGAAACATCGCCCATCCTTTTTCTCGAGGCATGCTTCCTGCCCCGCTGAGCTACGACAGCACTTTGAGTCTATCATCAGCTAGATGAGATTTCTTTATGTACTTTGGAGCTGCAAGCTTTGCAGATTTTCTATTCTCTTAATTACTTAGGTAAATGCTGCCGTGAGTTTTGGAACAACATTAGCACCCGAGGTCAGGTTGGAACCCGAATCTCCGGCGTCGTGAGACACCAACACTACTAGCTGCGCCACACGGCCGCCCTGAAAGGTGGATCTCTCGTCCTTTTACACACGCAATAAGGGGAGTGTAAATCCCTGAGCTAATATTCATCTCCCTACCAACATCTCTGGAATTATTCTAACTCAGTGGGTCAGGCAGCGTCTCTGGAGAACATGGATAGGTGTCGTTTTAACATTGAAACATAGAACATAGAAAATAGGTGCAGGAGGAGGCCATTCAGCCCTTCGAGCCAACACCGCCATTCAATATGATCATGGCTGATCATCCAAAATCAGTATCCCCATTCCTGCTTTTCCCCTTATCCCTTGATTCCGTTAGCCCGAAGAGCTAAATCTTACTTTTGGGTCGGCACCTTTCTTCAGACCTACTTGGGACTATTTTTCCACTACACATCTGATATTTGATTCCCTTGACGTCAGCTGTGACTATTTAGAGCATTTACGACTAGCAGCAAGGAATAAATTTCCGAGCAATTATCTCCTCTTTTGGCATGTCACATTATTAATAGTATTAGCTGTAGAGATACAGCATGGAAACGGGCCCTTCTGCCCACCGAGTATTGACAACTATCGATCTCCTGTCCAATTCTATATTATCCCAGTTTTGCAATCTGCACACCAGGGGCAATTAACAGAGGCCAATTAACCTACAAACGTGCACATCTTTGGAATGGTGCAAGGTTGTTCTCTATAATGGCCAATACAGTTTTGTTGAAAGAACAATAAAAATAATAATTATGTCTCTCCAGTGAGTAGACTGGTTGAAATCAATGCCTACAGGCTACTGATCTCAAAGTCAGATTCCAAGGAAGAACGTACGGGTTGGATTCTGACATCAAGCCCCAAATTGGATGCTTGTGTTTACTCTTGAGTTGAGTAAATACTTGTAATGGAATATTAATTAAATCTGTTTGAATTGCTAGGATATAAGCAATAGAAATATATGTTTTCTATAAACTAAAAATAAGCACCACTTGTCTCCAGTTAGTAGGATTATGTTATCATGCTGGGAAGAGCTAACAGGACTTTCCAGCAGCATTATATCAATCGCATGCTGAATTTGCTAACTGTTGCAATATTCTGCAATAAATCCAGCTGACCATGTAACTGTATATCATCCTCATTGCTATCGTGGAGCCCGTTAATCATTCTCCGATCTTCAGATCTGGATAGGATTACAGACCAATTTAAGCAGGGTATTTGTATTTGAGAGAATATGACGTAGTTATGAAGAAGTACTAACTTCAGTCATTAGACTTTAGAGATACAGCCCGGAAACAGGCCCCTCGGCCCAACGTGTCCGCGTTGACCAGCCGCCACCCCAAACACTATCACTATCCTGTACACTAGGGACAATTTACAATTTTACCAAAGCCAATTGACCGACAAACCTGCACTTCTTTGGTGAGTGGGAGGAAACCGGAGCACTCGGAGAAAACCCATGCCATCAGAGGGACAGCATACAAACGCCATACAGACACCCCTAGATCGAACCCGGCTCTCTGGTGGTGTAAGGCAGCAACTGTGCTGCATTGCATTTTCTACCAGTATTGTTCTGGACTTTTAAAGCTTTGGTTGCCACTGTTTATTTTTACTTTACTATTTCAGTTAAAATAAATAGGAAAAAATATGTCAAATATTTGCAGTTTTACCTTAGTAGATAAAACTTTGTATATATTAAAATAGAGAGACATCAATCATTCCTCGGGTGCTGGGCATATTTCTGTTCATATTTTATCAAGTAAAATAAAATGAAAACCAATCCTGTATCCTGAGATTTCTTCTCATTTCCAGAAGCCACATCACTTTTATGTTATGGCTCTAAAGAGATGCATTAGATTATGCACATCTACTCCTTATTCATGCAGCAATACACTTTGTGTTACGTAGCCTAATAATCTTGCTTTTATAAAAATGTGCGTCTACCAACACCATCTGCAGAAACGTACCAGGTCTACTGTTATGTACGACGATGTGTTGGAAAGAATGTTCACCTGTAGCTATCGTTACTCTTACAGTGACATGGTTTAGTTTAGTTAGTTCCCACTTAGTGAGGTACAGTGGAAAGCTTTTCTGGTACATGCGACCCAGTCAGCGAAAAGACTGTATGAGATTACAACCAAGCCGTCCACAGTGCACAGGATAAAGGGAGTTCTTAACCATTCAGTTCTAGAGCCAGAGACGCATACAGCATGGAAACTGGCCCTTTGGCCCAACTTGTCCGTGCCATCTAAGATGCCCCATCTAAGATACCCATTTATTTGCCCATTTATGGCCCGTACCCCACTCAATCTGTCCTATCCATGTCTCTTCTAGGTATCTTTTAAATTCTATTATAATACTTGCCTCAACTATCTCATCTGGCAGCTCATATCATATATTCACCAGCCCCTGACGGAGAAAGTTGCCAGTCATGTTCCTCTTAACCTGTTCAATGACAAGTTTTTTTTTTCAATATTAGATGTAACATCTCCACGTTCGCGGGGGGGCAGTGTGAGCTGCGAGGAGGATGCTATGAGGCTGCAGGGTGACTTGGATAGCTTGGGTGTGTGGGCAAATGCATAGCAGATAAATGTGAGGTTATCCACTTTGGTGGCAAGAACAAGAAGGCGGATTATTAACTGAGTGGTGTCAGATTAGGAAAATGGGGAGGTGCAACGAGACCTGGGTGTGCTTGTACATCAGTTACTGAAAGTAAGCATGCAGCTACAGCAGGCAGTGAAGAAAGCTAATGGCATGTTGACCTTCATAGCGAGAAGATTTGGGTAGAGGAGCAAGGAGATCCTACTGCAGTTGTACAGGGCCCTGGTGAGACCACACCTGGAGTATTGTATGCAGTTTTGGTTTCTTGATTTGAGGAAGGAGGTTCTTGCTATTGAGGGAGTGCAGTGTAGGTTCCCCAGGTTAATTCCCTGGGATGGCGCGACTGACATATGATGAAACGAGATATCGACTAGGCTTATATTCACTGTTATTTAGAAGGATGAGAGGGCATCTTATAGAAGCATATAAAATTCTTAAGGGATTGGACAGGCTAGATGCAAGAAAAAAAATCCCGATGTTGGGGGAGTCCAGAACCCGGGGTTACAGTTTAACAATAAGGGGTGGGCCATTTTCACCCAGAGAGTTGTGAATCTGTGGAATTCTCTACCACAGAAGGCAGTGGAGGCCGATTCACTGGATGTTTTCAAGGAAGAGTTAGATATAACTTAGGGGTAATGGTATCAAGGGATATGGGGAGAAACTAGGAAGGGGGTACTGATTTTGGATGATCAGCCATGATCATATTGAATGGTGGTGCAGATCAAAGGGCCGAATGGCCTACTCATGCACCTATTTTTGTTTCTCTGTTGGCCATGACTTGTGTATACCCGTGGCACTGAACAGGTTAAATCTTTCCCCTCTCACACTACATCCTCCGTTTCTTGGTTCTCCCACTCTGAGTAAAGCACTGTGTATTCATCCTATGTATTCACCTCAGGATTTTACCCACCTCCATAAGATTAGCTTTAAAGCCAGAGAAACCAGAGTGAAACTTTTAAATATCTACATGCTGATGAGCTGAAAATTCAGACATGTGTACAGTACATCTTTGATGCTTTAATCTAATCTGTTATTCTGCGGTACAGCCAGGTTTACATGATTGTTTGCAATGAGTATTGCCGTTCCTCGATTTGGTACAATTTATTCAACATTGCATGACGGAGGTTCAGTGGCAAAGATTTATAACACTTTAAAAGATGAAACATTTCTGATACTATTGTTCAAATCTCTTTTTTTAAGGTTAATAATAAGGTTCACACAAATGGAATATATCAAATTAACTTTGAAGCCGCTATGCTATCAGCGTGGAAATGAGTAGGAAGAACTGCAAGATGCTGCTTTAAACTGAAGATAGACACACAATCGTGTATAAAATCACGAGAGGAATAGATGGGGTAGATGCACAGCGTCTCTTGCCCAGAGTAGGGGAATCGAGGACCAAAGAACATAGGTTCAAGATGAAGGGGAAAAGATTTAATAGGGATCTGAGGGGTAACCTTTTCACACAAAGGGCGGTGGGTGTATGGAACAAGCTGCCAGAGGAGGTAGTTGAGGCTGGGACTATCCCAACGTTCAAGAAACAGTTAGACAGGAACATGGATCGGACAAGTTTGCAGGGATATGGACCAAGCGCAGGCAGGTGGGACTAGTGCAGCAGAGCCATGTTGGCCGATGTGGGTAAGTCGGGCCGAAGGGCCTGTTTCCACACTGTATCACTCTATGACTCTATGACTCTATGACTGTGACTAAAAAGCTGGAGTAACTCAGCGGGACAGGCGGCATCTCTGGAGAGAGGGAATGGGTGACATTTCGGGATGAGACACTTCTTCAGACTAGTGAAAATAATGTTTGCAAGAGACATTGCATGGGCTGACAGTCTACGTTTGGTGAACAGTTTATAACAATCTGACATTCAGGTTATGAAATGGAAGTCATTTAAAATTATGATGAAAGATCAGACTAAATAATTCTGACTCATTTACACTTGGCTTTCTACAATGAGTCAGCTGTAAATTCATCCACATTTTATTCCGTAAATCACGAGGATTCTCCAATCTCAAGTAGTTACCTCCACCCCTACCTCCTCTCTCTTTTGTGTACCCTCATACCACAGGGTGCATTCACTTCTCACACCGATCCCCCGCCCCCATCACACTTATCCTATCACCTCCTCCATTCACTCATCTCCCATCCCGAGTCCCTCATTTTTTAATTATCAACTCTACCTTCCATCTACTGTATATCCCTCCTTCTGGCTCCACGTTTCATAAGATCATAAGGTCATAAGATCATAAAAGAGATAGGAGTAGAATTAGGCCACTCGGCCCATCAAGGCTACTCGGCCATTCAATCATGGCTGACCTGTACATGATTCTCCCTCCTAACCCCATTCTCCTGCCTTCTCCCCATAACCTCTAACACCAATACTAATCAAGAATTGGTCTAGATCCACTGACTTTGCCTCCACTGCCTTCTGTGGCAAAGAATTCCACAGATTCACCACCCTCTGACTAAAGAAATTCCTCCTCATCTCCTTCCTAAAAGAATGTCCTTTAATTCTGAGGAAGGACGTGCTGGCGCTGGAGAGGGTCCAGAGGAGGTTTACGAGAATGATCCCAGGAATGAGTGGGTTAGCATATGATGAGAGTCTGATGAAGCTGGGCCTCTACTCACTGGAGTTTATAAAGGTGAGGGGGGACCTCATTGAAAAGCTTGGATGTGGAGAGGATGTTTCCACTAGTTGGAGAGTCTATGTCCAGAGATCATAGCCTTAGAATAAAAGGACATTTCTTTAGGAAGGAGATGAGGAGGAATTTATTTCGTCAGAGGGTGGTGAATCTGTGCAATTCATTGCCACAGAAGACTGTGGAGGCCAAGTCAATGGATGTTTCTAAGGCTGAGATCGATAGATTCTTGATTAGTAGAGGTGTCAGGGGTTATGGGGAGAAGGCAGGAGAATGGGTTGAGAGGGAGAGATAGATCAGCCATGATTGGATGGCGTAGTAGACAGTGGGCTGAATGGCCTAATTCTGCTCCCATCACTTATGAACATAACGTGGAGCAAGCTTTTCCCATGAAATGTCTGCATATTTTACAAGGTGAACCAGGAGAGAACAATATCTCAAGCTATTATTTCACATGTATAATCCATGAAATACATTTTAATCTTTCAATGAATTGTTTGAAAGAAGTGCAATTGAATTTTAATGCAAAACTGTCCAATGTATTATTTTACGTTCAGATCATTTTTTGAATTTTATTTTGAGCAGAATTGAGGGTGATATCAAGATTTTGTAATGGATTGCCATCCTTTTTGGTCTTGTTCAAGTGGCTATCTTGAATGAGTCAGACAGCAATTAAACTGAAGAAAAGATCCACTGAATGGTGGATTAAATACAATTCATTAAGCAAGCTTAGAGATTCTACGTGACTGTCTCCTGCTGTGCATACACTGTGCAAAACATCTGTGGAGGGAATGGAAGGCAAAATTTTGGGTTGGGACTTTTCTATAGACTGGCTTTACTAGGGGGCAAAAAGCTGTAATGGAGAGTGGGGGAGTTGGCTATTGATAGGTGGGGTAGGAACTGCAGATGCTGGTTTACATGGAAAATAGACACAAAATGCTGGAGTAACTCAGCGGGACAGGCAGCATCTCTGGAGAGAAGGAATGGGTGACGTTTCGGGTCGAGACCCTTCTTCAGACTCAAGTGATGATTCGGGTGGAGACACTTCTTCAGACTAGATTCTTCTTCTATCCCCCATTCCTTCTCTCCAGGTGCAGCCTGCCCCGCTGAGTTACTCCAGCTGTTTGTGTCGATAACTGAGAAGTGGATACAGGTGAGAGGGAGGTGGGGGGGGGATAGGGGGGGGGTTTGAATTGGCAGGGAGGTGGAGTAACTTGCGGCGCGGTGGCAGAGTTGCTGCCTTACAACACCAGAGACCCAGGTTCAA
Organism: Raja brachyura; assembly: GCA_963514005.1. The sequence continues at coordinate 45,402,974 of OY740796.1, forward strand.
TCCTGACCTCGGCTGCTATCTGTGCACATTCTCCCTGTGACTGCATTGGTTTTCTCCGGATGCTCCAGTCTCCTCCCCTGCTCTAAAGACATGCAGGTTTGTAGGTTAATTGGCTTCTTTAGATCGGAAATTGTCCTTAAGTGTGCAGGATAGTGCAAGTGTAGGGGGTGATCGCTGACTCGGTGGGTTGAAGGGCCTGTTTCCATGACAGTAAAGTGACAAAGGCATGAGGTGAAAAGGAGACAAAAGGATGTACGATAAGGAGAGGTATATTGTTTAGGGTTTGGACACGCTAGAGGCAGGAAACATGTTCCCGATGTTGGGGGAGTCCAGAACCAGGGGCCACAGTTTAAGAATAGGGAGTAAGCCATTTAGAACGGAGACGAGGAAACACTGAGTCTGTGGAATTCTCTGCCGCAGAGGGCGTTGGGGGCAGGTTCTCTGGATGCTTTCAAGAGAGAGCTAGATAGGGCTCTTAAAAATAGCGGAGTCAGGGGATATGGGGAGAAGGCAGGAACGGGGTACTGATTGGGGATGATCAGCCATGATCACATTGAATGGCGGTGCTGGCTCGAAGGGCCGAATGGCCTACTCCTGCACCTATTGTCTATTGTCTATTGTATAGGAGGAGTGAAATGTAATGAGTGAATTGACACACTGGTCAACCTGAGGAATACCCATCAGCAACAGACTGGTTCCACCAAGATGCAGTACAGAACGCCACAGGAGATCCTTCTTCCCTGTGGCTATCAAACTGTCTACTACTCCCACTTCGGTTGTGGAGCAGCCTAACACCCCTCCCCCTCCCCCCCCTCCCCAATCTTCGCACATCCCCAATCCTTCCCACTCGTCACTTTGATTTCATGTTTCATGTATCTTGTGTTTTATGACTGTTGGCAGATCAATTTCCCTCCTGGGATACATAAAGTTCTATCGTATTGTAACGTAATATATAAGGGAAACAGCAATCATCTAAAACCATAATTCCTTCAACATCCAACCAGTGATCATATTTCACATTTCCTTGTGTCGAGACGCAGATAGGTTCAAGGTGAGGGGGGGGGGGGGGGGGGGGGGGAAGATTTAATAGGAACCTAAGGGGTAACCTTTTTACACAAAGGGTGGCGCGTGTATAGAACGAGCTGCCGGAGGCGGTAGTTAAGGCCTGTCCCACTAAGGCGTCATTTGCGCGACATCATTTACGCATCACGACGCATGACGCGCACATGATGTACACATTACGCGTGCATGGTACGTATTACGTGTGCATGGTGATGTAGGTGGTCGTGCGCAAGGATTTTGGGATGTACAAAATCTTTGCGCGCCATCTGCGTGACACACAAATGACGCCCAAGTGGGACAGGCCCTTACGGGTTTGACTGGTTCGACTACCCCGACCGCGGGAGACAAAGGAAGGAAGAATGATAAGACTTTATTGCCTTCCATCACAGTGCGCAGTGGTTTCATGTAGTTGGGTGTCTTGTTGCTTTTTTCTTGGTGTGATTGAAAATGTCAAATCAAATTCTTTGTATGTTCTTCTTACATACTTGGCTAATAAATATCCTCGTAATCCTTCCTTGTAATCATGGTACCATCACAACATTTAAGAAACATGTAGACAGCTGCATGGATAGGGTAGATTTAGAAGGGTATGGGCCAAACACAAGCAGCTGGGACTAGTGTAGATGGCGCTTGCTGGTCGGTGTGGGCAAGTTGGGCCGCAGGGCCTGTTTCCACGCTGTATGACTCTACGACCAAGTCCCAGTGTGCTCCTTTTAGGACTTGCGTTGGTTTTACAACTTCATTGGCGTCCGTCCGCTCGAAAGATTAATGATGAAGTTGGATGTGATTTGAGCAACCAAAATTCACAACCGAGCATCAACTAACTTTCTATATCAAACGAACATTTGTGAAAATTATAAGCTCTTGGATGGACCCGCACACATTAAAAAAATTCACCCGTGGCAAAGGGAAGAACAAATCTGAAATTATTGGCAGAAGAGCACTGTGTGGATGAACGGAGGCCCCCTGTTTCTGCACTGAAGGGCTCTATGACACTGTAGGATGAGGCCGTTTAGTTCATCAAGTCTGTTTCAAGGTCAAGGCCAGTTTATTGTCACATGTACCAATTAACGTACAGTGAAATTCGAATTACCGTACAGCCAGACTAAAAAAAAGCAACAAGACACACAACTGCATAAGAGTTAACTTAAACATCCACCACAGTGGATTCCCCACGTTCCTCACTGTGATGGAAGGCAATAACGTCCAATCACTTCTTCCTCCTTGATTCTCCCATGGTCGGGGTAATCAATCCATCCACAGTTGGGGTAAGGAGGAGGGGAAAGGTGCACATATTGTGTTTCGTTTATATTGGGTTGGATTCTCCAACATTGCACTATTTCACTGGTTCCACCAAGATGCAGCACAGAACGCCACAGGAGAGACTTTACCCCTGTGGCTATCAAACTGTACAACTCCTCCCCCTTCTGTTGTGGGGTAGATTGAGTCCCCACACATGGACCCGCACACATTAAAAAAATTCACCCGTGGCAAAGGGAAGAACAACAACAACACCCCCCCACCTCCCCAAATCTTTGCACATCCCCAATCATTTCCACTGATCACTTTAACTAACACCCGTCTCCCTCCCCCCCTCCCCAATCTTCGCACATCCCCAATCCTTTCCACTCGTCACTTTAATTTCACGTTTCATGTATCTTGTGTTTTATGACTGTTGGCAGATCAATTTCTCTCCAGGGTAAATAAAGTTCTATCGCATCATTCTGATTGTTGTGATGCCCACATGGAATATTGGGCGAGGTGTGAGTGTGGGACAGCATTGCACTAAAAGGGCTGTCCCACTGTACGAGTTCATTCAAGAGCTCTCCCGAGTTTCAAAAAAAATTAAATTTGTGGTAAGCACGTAGAATGTACATAACGGGTACGTCGGAGCTCGGGACATCTCTTAGCGGCTCGTAACGCTAATGGCAGGTACTCGGGGAAACGCGGTAAGCTTGTGAAGATCCGTGAAGATTTTTCAACATGTTGAAAAATGTCCACGAGAGCCTCGAGTACCTACGAGCGGCTATTACCGTAATTCTTACAAGTTTGAATCAGGGGAAACCCGGGAGAGCTCTTGAATTAGCTCACACATTGGGACAGCCCCATAGCGAGCTGCTTGACTTGTCGATTGGGAGATGCATCCGCATACTTTCCCTTGGAAAGAATCACCATTGTTCATGAAATTAATTGTGAAGTCATAAACACAATAAATGGCTCCAGCTCCCAAAGACAAAAGACATTTTGTGAAGTTTGAAGATAACTCGCTGTAACCAACAGTGCACTGTAACACAATGTGGGCCAGGCCAACAGGCTGTGGGAATGAATAGCTCGGCAGATAGAGCTCAAATCTCAAGAGGTACTGCAGGCATGTGCAGCCATATCTTAAGCACTGTTTGCAATTCCGCTCACCAAACAATATTCAAAATCCAGGTTTTAGAGAGAGTGCAGACAACATTGATACCCAATGCTTCTGAGCACAGGGCTTCAGAAGCATTGCTGAAGGTCCTTGGATTTCTTTGTAAATAAAAGAAAGTACAAAGGGATATTGTTTAAGCATTCAAGGTCTTTAAGGGATTAATTGAACCTTGATGTTGCTGAGAATTACAAGAAATTCTCAGTGGAAGGAGCTGAGGTTTGGAATAAAAGAGGCAATTAGACTATTACTGAGCCCAGAGATTTGTGGAAGGGACTTTTGCAGAATAAAGTCATATAGAGTTGAAAAGAACGTTAAACATAAACTAGTGCAGCACAGGAATAATGTCCATGCCGAACATGATACCAAGATTAACCAATTTAATCTGCCTGCACATGATCCTTATCCATGTGCTAAATGTATCTAAAAGCCTCTTAAACTCCTATGGTGTCTGCCTCCATCACCACCCATGGCAGTGTGTTCCAAACACACACCACCCTCGGTGTAAAAGGTTGCCCTGCAGATCTCCTTTAAACTTTGTCCCTCTCTGCTTAAAGCTGTGTCCTCCAGTCTTTGATATTTCTACCCTGGGAGAAAGCTTCTGACTGTCTACCCTATCTATGCCTCTCATCATTTTATATACTTCTGTCAGGTTTCTCTGCAGCTTCCGGTGTTCCAGAGAAAACGGCACGGTGGCGTAGCGGTAGAGTTGCTGCCGCCCAGAGACCCAGATTCAAACCTGACTACGGCCGCTGTCTGTACGGAGTTTCTACGTTCTCTCCATGACCGCGTGGGTTTTCTCCGAGATCTTTGGTTTCCTCCCACACACCAAAGACATAAGTGGCCTGTCCCACTCGGGTGCCATTTGCGCGTCACGCAGGTGGCACGCAGAGATTTTGTGAATCCTGGGGCCCCGCACGCGACTGCTCGTCACTGCTTACGTCACTACACATCATTCGCGCGCGTACTGCATGCCATGTGCGCATCATGTGCGGGTCACGACGCATGCGGCATGCATCGTGACGCATAAATTATGTCATAGAAACATAGAAACATAGAAAATAGGTGCAGGAGGAGGCCATTCGGCCCTTCGAGCCAGCACCGCCATTCATTGTGATCATGGCTGATCGTCCCCTATCACTAACCCGTGCCTGCCTTCTCCCCATATCCCTTGATTCCACTAGCCCCGAGAGCTCTATCTAACTCTCTCTTAAGTTGAGTGATTTGACCATCCAGTGATTTGGCCCCCACTGCCCTCTGTGGCAGGGAATTCCATAAATTCACAACTCTCTGGGTGAAAACGTGTTTTCTCACCTCACTCTTAAATGACCTCCCCTTTATTCTATTGGGCAAATGACCCCCAAGTGTGACAGGCCCTTAAGGGTTTGTGGGTTACTTGGCTTTGTATAAATGTAAATTATCCCTAGTGTGTGTCGGATAGTGTTCATGTGCGGGGATCACTGGTCGGTGGGATCTCGGTGGGCTGAAGGGCTCTATCTCTCTAAAACTAAAAACTAATACAACCCATGTCTGTCCAACTTTTCCTTGTCTGTCCAAGCTAATAGCCTCATATCCAGGTATCAATCTGGTAAAATGATGAATATTGGATAGTTATTAGAAAGGCACAGCTGTTGAGGTGCATTAGTGTTGCAGCCCAAATGAATATGTGGATGTTCAGAAGCATTGTATTTCCTCAGCTACTTTGAACACAGTTGAAGAACGCTTGGGATTCACTACGTATGTTTAAATTGAGCAATGATGTACAAAGTTCGCTTCAGATTCAGATCACCTTCATTCTGTTCCATCTTGAGAACTAGTTCTAAACTGCATTAAAACCGCTGTAAGGGAAATTCAGTGTCATACTCGTAAATTCGGTAACTGTTTCGCCAAACTGTCTGCCGATCTCCTGGTTGCTAATCATTTTAACTCCCCTTCCCATTCCCATACTGACCTTTCTGTTCTGGGTCTCCTCCATAGGCCACACGCAAACTGGAGGAACTGCACCTCAGCGGTATGAACATTGAATACTCCAATCTGTGGTAACCACTCACTAACCTCCCCTCAGCCCCCTTTTTCTCATCCACGCTTCCGTTTCTCCCCCCTCCCCTCCCCTCCCCTGTGTCCACCTATTACCAGCCATGCTTTGTCCTGTCTCTTCCCTCTTCCAGCTTCTAGCTACTCCCCCCGCCCACAATCAGTCTGAAGAAGGGTCTCTACCCGAAACGTCACCTATACCATGTTCTCCAGTGATGCTGTCAGACCTGCTGAGTTACTCCAGCAGTTTGTGTCCTTTTGTGCATTAACCAACATCTGTGGTTCCTTGTTTAAGAAGGAACTGCAGATGCTGGAAAATCGAAGGTAGACAAAAATGCTGGAGAAACTCAGCGGGTTTCGGGTCCCGAAACGTCGCCTATTTCCTTCGCTCCCTAGATGCTGCCTCACCCGCTGAGTTTCTCCAGCATTTTTGTCTACCTTCTGTAGTTCCTTGTTTCTTCATACTCATCATGTATACTTTACACGAAGCACACAATGCAATATTACTCTGAGCCAGGCGACAGGGCAATTTATTTTAGCTTATAACTCAATTCATTATGAAATCTACCCACAGCTGGGGCTGGTAAATCAGTAATGTTGTCAGACATGCTTTTTTTAACAATCATACCAGTTTTCAATTTTACCTGGAGACAACTGAACAAAGCCAAGAGTTAATTACTTGCATTCAACGCAAGAATGTTCATTGTAGCCTTGAAGTATTCATGCAAACTTTTTGTTTCCTTTATGAAAAAGCCGTTATTCTTTGTTAATGAGGGGAGAAGGGACAGATATCAATTTACTGCAACTTGGCACGCTGAAAAGATGTCAATGTGCAGTAATTGGCTTCTAGTCAAGCAGTGCTTTGATCAAAAAAAATCTCTGCGTGGTTTCATTCTGTAACCTCCTCCAACCCGTCAAAATATCTATACCACTCTCCATCTGGCCTTTTGATCATCCCCACATGCCATCACAGTGACACAGTAACAGAGGTGCTGTCTCACAGAGCCAGAGACCCGGGTTCGATCCTGACCACATGCACAGAGTTTGTACGTTCTCCCCATGACCGCGTGGGCTTTTTACGGGTGCTCCGGTTTCCTCCCACACTCCAAAGACGTACAGGTTTGTAGGCCAATTGGCTTTGGTAAAATTGTAAATTGTCCCTAGTGCGCAGGATAGTGTTAAGGGCCTGTCCCACTTTCACAACTTAATTCTTTCATCCCGACCATTTTTTACTCGTGGACATTTTTTAACGGGCTGGAAAAAATGTCCCGACTTACCTGATGCCACGAGTACCTACGGCTGGCATAACCAGCCGCTACGATATATCTACGGACTCCTACGACCTCGTACGGACTCGTTATGAACATTCTGTGCGTTTTAATCAGGCGAAAACTCTGGAGAATTTGTGAATTACCTCATGAAAGTGGGACAGGCCCTTTAGTGTTCCGGGATCGCTGGCCGGCGCGGACTCGGTGAGCCAAAGGGCCTGTTTCTGTGCTGTATCTCCAAACTAACCTAAAAATCGCTGGCAGCCATTCCTTCAGTTACCAAGACTCCAAGCCATGATCCACCCTGCCACTGGGAATAAAGCATCGAAGTCTGAAAACTGTAACGTCCATGTTCAGGAACAGCTTCTTCCCAAAGACCATCTAGCTATTGAGCATAAAGATGGACATATAATGCTGGAGTAACTCAGCGGGACATCTGGCGAGATGGAATGGGTGACACGATGAAATCCAACTAAACTCCAAACTATGAACTGCCGTCTTTGTTTTGTTTTTGCACGTGGGTTATATTGGGTTATTATTTATTTAACTTTTTTTAATGTTTGTTTCTGATATTATCTATTGTGTACTGTGTTTATAAACCTGTAGTGCTGCTGCATGTATGAAATTATTTCTCCTGTTTCAATACCTATGACAATAAAGCTCTCTAGACTTGAAGTTTCCTTCCTAAACGTTGTTGTATCTCTACCCTGCCCAACGGTCCGGCAGCATCTCTGCAGAAAAGGAAGAAGGGTCTCGACCCAAAACGTTACCTATTCCTTTTCGTCACTGATGCTGCCTAACCCGCTTAGTTACTCCAGTACTTTGTGTCTCTCTTTGGTTCTGCCTCTGCAGTTCCTGCCTACACATTCCAGCACAAAGTGCTAGGTATAAAGATGAGATGCTCCAGTAACTCAGAAAGACAGGCAGCATCTTTGGAGAGAAGGAATGGGTGATGTTTCGGGCCTAGAGCCTTCTTCATGGTAGTGGGCGGGACAGACTTAGAATGTAGTCGGAGACAGTAAGATTGGTGGGAGAACAGGGACGGGTGAGGGGTGGATTGAGGGGGAAAACAAGGGCTATTTGAAGTTAGAGAAGTCAATATTCATACCGCTGGGGTGCAAGCTACCCAATCGAAATATGAGGTGCTAATTCCTCCAATTTGCGCTTGGCCTCACTCTGACAATGGAGGAGGCCCAGGACAGAAAGGTCAGATTGGGAATGGGAGGGGGAGTTAAATTGCTGAGCAACCGGGAGATCAAGTTGGTTAAGGTGGACCGAGCGGAGATGTTCAGCAAAACGATTGCTGATGTACAGGAGTTGACACCTGGAACAGCGGATACAGTAGATGAGGTTGGAGGAGGTGCAAGTGAACCTCTGCCTCACTTGGAAAGACTGTCAGGGCCCATGGATGGAGTTGAGGGGGGAGGTAAAGGGACAGGTATTGCATCCCCTGCGGTTGCAGGAGAAAGTACCTGGGGAGGGGGTGGTTTGGGTGGGAAGGGACGCGTTGACCAGGGGAGTTGCGGAGGGAACGGTCACTGCGGAAAGCTTGGTATAAGACTCTTCATCCTAGAACAAGATGTCCAATCACCTTTATATGAGCATTGCAACTTTTATAATGTCTGAATGGCTTCTGCTCCAGTGTCACAATTAAATCACTTCAGTTCAGTTCAGTTTATTGTCATGTGTTCTGAGGTACAGTGAAAAGCTTTTTTTGCATGCCATCCAGTCAGCAGAAAGACTATTCTATCTACTCTCTACCTCATTGGTGACCCTCAAACTATCCTATGATCGAACTTTGCTGGCTTTACCTTGCACTAGACGTTATTCCCTTATCATGCATCTATACACTGTAAATGCATTGATTTTAATTATGTATTGTCTTTCTGCTGACTGGCTAGCATGTAACAAAAGCTGTTCACTGTACCTCGGTACACATAACAATACACTAAACTAATACATGATTACAATCGAGCTATTACAGTGCATAGAAGATAGCCAGCAAGGTCCGATCAAGGATAGACGAGGGTCACCAAAGAGGTGGATAGTAGTTTAGAACTGCTCTCTGGTTGTGGTAGGATGGTTCAGTTGCCTGATAACAGCTGGGAAGAAACTGTCCCTGAATCTGGAGGTGTGTGTTTTCACACTTCTATACCTTTTGTCTGATGGGAGAGAGGAAAAGAGGGAGTGGCCAGGGTGCGACTCGTCCTTGATGATGCTGCTGGCCTTGCCGGGGCAGCGTGAGGTAGAATAGACGGGAGTCAATAGAAGGGAGGTTGGTTTATGTGATGGTCGGGGCTGTGCCCAAAGTCAATCAACTTTGGCTTGCACTACATGTCTCCAGGCAACCTGATATCAGTGCAGTAAGATGATATTTGTCATGACTGTTTGCACAGTTGCAGTTCCTGTAAATGGTGTAGATCTCTACATAGCAGAATTGTTGTATTTTTAACCTCATGTACAGGGATTAAACCAATTATGTTAGTAATTCTTGACTTAGTCTTCATGTTCTATGCTATCTCATTCACACATCCACTCCTTACAAAGAAAGAGGGCAATTCACAGAAGCTGTTTAACCTGCAAACTCACTCACATCTTTGGGATGTGGGAGGAAACCAGAGTACGTGGAGCAAACCCGCATGGTCACAGGGAGAACGTGCAAACTCCACTCAGACAGGATTGAACCCTGGTCTCTAGCAGTGTGAGGTAGCAGCTCTAGCAGTTGTACCGCTCTGCCCATCTTAGTTTAGATACATCACAGAAACAGGCCCTTCGGCCCACCGAGTATGCCCGGACCAATGATCCCCGCTCATTAACACTGCCCTACACACACTAGGGACAATGTTTACATATGCACCAAGCCAATTAACCTACAAACCTGTACGTCTTTGGAGTGTGGGAGGAAACCAAAGATCTTGGTGAAAGCCCAAGCAGATCACGAGGAGAACGTACAAACTCCGTACAGACAGCACCGTACAGACAGGATATAACCCAGGTCTCTGGCGCTGTAATGCAGCAACTCTACCGCTAGGCCAGGAGATGTAGGATGTCTCAGATGATTATAAGGGAATGGTGGTGGAAGATCGATAGTCAGGAGGAAGGGTTGAGTTTTCGGTAGTTTGTGGAAGGCAACCAACGTTTGTATTTTGGGTAGGGGGGGGATAGGGGTCAGTATGAGGACCAAGGATCCTGGAGTTAGGGCATGGGGAGAAGCGTGAATGAGAGACCATGGCAAGAACCGGCAAAATAACAAAAGGTAAGCTACCTAAGATAGGTCGCAGCGCTGGTTGATACTTCCTCATGGAAAAAACACAGAGAGATAGAAAGATAGAAAATAGGTATAGGAGTAGGCCATTCAGCCCTTCGAGCCAGCATCGCCATTGAATACGATCATCCAAAATCAGCACCCCGTTCCTGCTTTCTCCCCATATCCCTTGATTCAGTTAGCCCTAAGAGCTAATACAGTATATCTACCTCGCTCTTGAAAACAGGTAGAATTGAAATTTCAGTTTAACCGAGATGTAGCGAAGATCATTTGAAAACTCTGAGCTGTGAAACCGCAGCTCTGAAAAAAAACCTGGTTGAGTTGTGAGTGAACAACAATAGATAGCTCCTGGGGTCAATGTCACCAAATGTTGCATTGAATGGTGTCACTATGTTCTGGATCAATGTGTAAAACAGCTCATCTTGCATCACAGTGATTCACAGCAGGAAGAGCCCGCTTCAATATATGGAGTGGGACATCTTGACCTAAAAACCATATCATCATATTGTGCTCCAGGATACATTCATTTTCATATGCATAGCACTAAAAATGCAGTGATACATGACTCATTTGCTGGGCGGACACCAAGCTGAAAGTACAATTGAAATGTGTTAGAAGGAACTGCAGATGCTGGTGTAAACCGAAGATAGTTCCTCGATTTGGTACAATTTATTCAACATTGCATGACGGAGGTTCAGTGGCAAAGATTTATAACACTTTAAAAGATGAAACATTTCTGATACTATTGTTCAAATCTCTTTTTTTAAGGTTAATAATAAGGTTCACACAAATGGAATATATCAAATTAACTATCAGCGTGGAAATAAGTAGGAAGAACTGCAAGATGCTGCTTTAAACTGAAGATAGACACACAATTGTGTATAAAATCATGAGAGGAATAGATGGGGTAGATGCACAGAGTCTCTTGCCCAGAGTAGTGGAATCGAGGACCAGAGGACATAGGTTCAAGATGAAGGGGAAAAGATTTAATAGGAATCTGAGGGGTAACTTTTTCACACAAAGGGCGGTGGGTGTATGGAACAAGCTGCCAGAGGAGGTAGTTGAGGCTGGGACTATCCCAACATTTAAGAAACAGTTAGACAGGAACATGGATCGGACAAGTTTGCAGGGATATGGACCAAGCGCAGGCAGGTGGGACTAGTGCAGCAGAGCCATGTTGGCCGATGTGGGTAAGTCGGGCCGAAGGGCCTGTTTCCACACTGTATCACTCTATGACTATCACTCTGTGACTAAAAAGCTGGAGTAACTCCGCAGGACAGGCAGCATCTCTGGAGAGAAGGAATGGGTGACTTTTCGGGTCGAGACCCAATTAAGATTTTTGTTCAGCCGAGAGAGTTAGATATTGCTCTTTGGGCTAATGGAATCAAGGGATATGGGGAGAAAGCAGGAGCGGGGTACTGATTTTGGATGTTCATTCAATGATCGTATTGAATGCAAACTGCTGGCTCGAAGGGCCGAATGGCCTACTCCTGCACCTATTTTCTATATCTCTATGTATCAAGTGAGGGCTTGATGGATCCCGATGGGGAGCCGTCGGGAATGAAGGTGGACCTGGCAGTGGGGTGGGGCTGCTGCCATGTGTGGCGGTAGGCAGCAGATAGCAATCATAGGAATCATAGAATCATAGTGTCATACAACGTAGAAACAGTCCTTTGCCCCAAGTTGTCCACATTGGCCAACATGTCCCAGCTACTCTAGTCCCACCTCCCCGCGTTTGGCCCCAAAATCCCTCTAAACCTTTCGTATCCATGTACCTGTCGAACTGTTTCTTGAATGTTGCAATGGTCCCTGCCTCAACTACCTCCTCCGGCAGCTTGTTCCATACACAAGTGTTCGCTACACCTTCGCCAAAACGTGGCATCATATTAATAGGCTAGATATGGAAAGTAGGCAATTGTTAAATGCTGAAATATCAGTAAGAGATATTGAAGAATCAATTGGTTCGTTAAAAAATGGAAAAACCGCGGGCCCTGATGGCCTGAGTGCAGAATTTTATAAAAAATTTAATGATCTAATCTCACCAAGATTACAGATAGTGTATAGATATGCATATGAACTAGGAAAATTACCAGAATCCTTAAATGAATCTACAATTACACTCATCCCTAAGTTAGACAAGGATCTGGAAGATCCTGGATCATATAGAGCGATTGCTCTTTTAAATACTGACCAAAAAATATTAACTAAAGTACTATCTCGGAGGCTAAGTTTAGTGATTTCTAAAATAATACATCACGATCAAACAGGTTTTATTCCAAAACGTTATTCATCACACAATCTTAGGCGCCTGTTTAATATCATATATTCGAAAAGAAAAAGAGACACAGAATTAGCAGTTATATCGTTGGATGCAGAAAAAGCATTTGATCAGGTGGAATGGTCATATTTATTTAATATAATGGAAAAGTTTCAACTGGGGGATGGATTCTGTAAATGGGTAAGAATATTATACTCTAATCCTACTGCAAGAATTTTAACTAATCAAATACTATCACCTAAATTTAAACTATTTAGGGGATGCAGACAGGGATGTCCGTTATCCCCTTTATTATTTGCCTTGGTCATAGAGCCTTTGGCTGAAAGAATTAGATCTGAACCCTGAAATATATGGTTATAATACTGATACAACAATTAATAAAATATCTTTATATGCAGATGATGTTTTGATTTATATTACAAGACCGGAATGCAGTATTCCCAAGTTATTTAATGTTATAAATGAATTTAGCGTATTTTCAGGATATAGGATTAACTGGAATAAAAGTAAAATTATGCCTATAACTGGCATAAATGTAAATATATTGCAACAATATCCATTAAAAATAGTCACAGATAAATTTAAATATTTAGGAATCAATGTACCTAAATCCTATAAATTATTAATTAAATCTAATTATCCTCAATTATTAGATAAACTTATAAAAAATATTTCATATTGGAAAACACTTCCTATATCTATGGTTGGTAGAATTAATGCTATAAAAATGATTTTTTTTACCACAATTGTTATATTTGTTTCAGGCTATTCCTTTTTTTCTCCCGAAATTTTTTTTTAAAAAAATTGATAATATTGTTAATAGTTTTATTTGGGACTATAAAAGTCATAGAATAAGTAAAAAACACTTATGTAAGTCTAAGATAAATGGAGGGTTAGCACTTCCAAATTTTTTATATTACTTCTGGGCAGTCCAGATTAAGAATATGAATTTTTGGTGGATAAATCTGGATAATGAACCAATGTGGTTAAAGATAGGAAAGGAAGAATGTTTACCTTTTAATATAGGCTCGATTCTTTTTGCCCCAAAGGAAGTACAAAAAAAGATTTATAGGGATAACCCTATAATTTATAATAATAGGCGTATATGGAAACAGATAGTTAAGACTTTACATCTGGATAATCTATCCTTCAGGTTACCAATTAGGAATAACCCATTGTTTAAACCCTCAATATTAGATGCGGGGTTAGACTCTGGGAGGATTTAGGAATTAAAAGGATAGGACACCTTTATAGAAATGGAAAATTTTTATTATTTGAAGAGTTGCAAGATATTTTTGGATTGCCTTCACAACATTTGTTTAGATATTTACAAATTAGAGATTACATTAAATGTAATACACAAGATTATAAAAATAAAGAACCAGGCTTATTAGATGGTTTGTTCAATTTACATCCAAATAGGGAAAAGTTAATAGCTCATATATATAATATTATTCTAGATAAAGAGACCCCAATAACTGAAAGATATCGCCAAGCATGGGAAAATGAAATTGGATTACCTATAACAAAAGAAATTTGGGAAGAAAGCTTACAGAGAATAAATCGGTGTTCTTTAAATGCTAGACATATATTGATACAATTTAAAGTACTATATAGATTACATTATTCGAAAACCAAATTAAATAGTATTTTTCCCAATCTCTCCTCTATTTGTGATAAATGTAAGAATCTAGAAGCAAACTTAATACATAGTTTTGTAACATGCCCTAAGTTGAATTATTACTGGACAGAAATTTTTTAAGTAATTTCTGAAGTTCTTAAAGTTAAACTGGACCCTGACCCAAAATTAATAATATTTGGAATTCCGGAATCAAGTTTGGTTTTGACAGTAAATCAAAGAAATTTCTTTGATTACTGTTTGATAATAGGGAAAAAAATCATATTGAAATTTTGGAAGGGAACATTATCCCCAACAATTAAAATGTGGACAGCAGAGATGCTGGAGACGTTATATTTGGAAAGAATTAGATTTGTCCTATTGGACAGGTATAATTCTTTTGAACTGATATGGTCTCCATATATACAGTATCTAGAGAAGTAGCTGTTCTTGGCATCACGGCTCGACGGGCACCCTACGGAATCCGATGAGAATAACTTATTTACATATGGGATTAATGCGCATGTCCCATTGATATTATTGTTTGAAATAATTTCATGTATAATGTACTTAGTTGTTTTTGATTTATATATATATAATATATATATTTTTTTAAATTTGTATTTGTAGATTGTTTTCTATTTCTATCTTTTTTTTTCTTTTCCTCTTTATTATATATCTTTTTCTATCTTTATTTCCAAAAAAAACAGACGATATTAATTATCGATGTGCTATTTGTAGAAATATTGAATTAAGATGATAGTTTTAAATGTGTGTTATACATTGTAAACTGGTTACTTCAAATAAAAAAAATATTTAAAAAAAAACAAAACGTGGCATCACTTGCGTACTGCCTGGGTGAGGACTGTTACATGATTTTACTAGGCTGTATGCAAAACAAAGCATATCACCGTACCTAGGTACATGTGCCTATAAAATATCGTTGAATCATTGCATCATTGGTGAGAAAGAGGATGCACCACACACGTGCGTATCAACACCGCATGCAAACCAACCTCCCTTCCACTGACTCCATCCACACTTCACGCTGCCTCGGCAAGGCCACCAGCATAACTAAGGACCAGTCTCACCCCGGTCACTCCCTCTTCTCCCCTCTCCCATCAGGCAAGAGAGATAGAAGTTTGAAAACACACACCTCCAGATTAAGGGACAGTTCCTTCCCAGCTGTCATCAGGCAACTGAACCATCCTCTCGTCAGCCAGAGAGCGGTCCTGAACTCCTATCTACCTTCTTGTCGACTTTTGAACTTAATCGAACTTAGCCAGGCGTTATCTTGCACGAAACGTTATACCCTTTATCCTGCATTTGTACACGTGGACAGCTTGATTGTAATGGCATATAGTATTTTTACTGACTGGATAGCATGCAACTATAAAGCTTTTCCCTGTACCTCGGTACATGTCACAATAATCAATACAACTAAACAAAACTGTATGGCAAGGCCCTGAAGTATTGTAGGACCATAATGCAATAGTGGAAATGGCCCCTTAGGAAGTTTTAATATAGAGCAGAGGGAAAGATGCTTTTGATTATAAGGATAAGGGGGAAGTCTTTTAGGACCGAGATGAGAAGATCTTTTTTCACCCAGAGAGTGGTGAGTCTGTGGAATTCTCTGCCACAGAAGGTAGTTGAGGCCAGTTCATTGGCTATATTTAAGAGGGAGTTAGATGTGGCCCTTGTGGCTAAAGGGATCAGGGGGTATGGAGAAAAGCAGGTACAGTATACTGAGTTGGATGATCAGCCATGATCATATTGAATGGCGGTGCAGGCTCGAAGGGCCGAATGGCCTACTCCTGCACCTATTTTCTATGATTCTATGATAATAACACACTAGATGTGGTGGAAATAACAGAGGATAACACATTGAAGATGGAGGCTACTGGGATGGAAAGTAAAGTAAAGAAGAATCATATTTAGGCTCTGGGAGACAGGGGAAGGCGTCAAAGTGCAACTGAGGAAAGGTTTATGCATCCACTCCACCAATACTTTTCTCCTATTTTTCCCTTTTGGTGCCTTTCTCCCCTTCAATGCTTCTGCACTTCCTGTGATGGTGTTAAATCTGCAAATATTTATTAATCTAGCTCCAATGAAAGGGCCACATGGTGGCGCGGAGGTAGAGTTGCTGCCTCACAGTGCCAGAGACCCGGGTTCGATCCTGACTACGGGTGCTGTCTGTACAGAGTTTGTACGTTGTTTCCATGACCTGCGTGGGTTTTCTCCGGGATCTCCGGTTTCCTCCCTCACTCCAAAGACGTGCAGGTTTATCAGTTAATTGACTTGGTATTATTGTAAATTGTCCCTAGTGCGTGTAGGGTGGTATTAATGTGAATCGCTGGTCGGCGCGGACTCGGTGGGCCGAAGGGCCTGTTTCCGCACTGTATCTCTAAACTAAACTAAAATAAAGGTTACAAGCTTGAAATATTCGCTGTTTATCTCCCCCAAATTCTATTTGTATTTAATATTTCCAGCATTGCAACATTCTTCTTTTATTTATGAGTCATAGACATTGAATGAATTCTGTAAAATGCAAAAAAGACACAAGGTCAAACCTATAAAACTAACTCATGTCCTTTCAGTTGGGAATGACTGTAGATTTTCAAAATGTTTAATAATTGTAGCTTACATTTAAAAAAAAAATTAAATGAATGTGTGTATTTCTAAGGGTAAAGACGCCAAAAGAGAGAATAAACAAATTTGGTTAATTCAATTTCTAAAATCATGAGAGAAATAGATTGGGTAGATGCACAGCGTCTCTTGCCCAGAGTAAGTGAATCGAGGACCATAGGACAGAGGTTCAAGTTGAAGGGGAAAGATTTAATAGGTATCTGAGGGGTAACATTTTTACACAAAGGGTGGTGGGTGTATGGAACAAGCTGCCAGTTGAGGCAGGGACTATCCCAACATTTAAGAAACAGTTAGATAGGTACATGGATAGGACAAATTTGGAGGGATATGGACCAAGTGCAGGCAGGTGGGACATGTTGGCTGGTGTGGGCAAATTGGGCCAAAGGGCTTGTTTGCACACTGGGCTTGTATCACTCTAAGACTCTAATTTAATGTTAAAGAAAACATGTTTTCTATTAAATTTATAAAAACTGATGCTGTAAATCTGAAACTAAAGCAGAAAGTACAGGAAACACTTAAGAGGTCGGGCAGCATCCAAGTAATGAGAAACAGAGTTAAACAGAGCCTATTTTTGAATTGACTTTGTAGATTTATGGGTGGAATCCATATCAGGATGAATTTCCACTCAACCTTCATCAAGGATATACTTCCTGGTGAAAAGCTAGCCTGTGAAGCTCCTTGACTTGTTGATGATAATTAAATCACAGTTTGAATCACCTCGTTACAAGTTGTAGTATTTCTGCTGACTCAGAGGATGGGGAGAAGTCTGAGCACACAATTTTCATTCCACTTGGTGCTGCACTGAGGTATTTGGACCGGATAAACCATTCAGCAGTGGTATTGTCTGAAGAAGGGTCTCGACCCAAAATGTCACCTATTCATTCTCTCCAGAGATGCTGCCTGTCCCATTGAGTTACTCCAGCTTTTTGTGTCTATCAGTGGTCTTAGTTAGTTTAGTTTAGTTTGTTGTCACGTGTACTGAGGTGCAGTGAAAAGATTTTTTTGTTGTTGCTATCCAGTCAGCATAAAGACTATACCTGATTACAATCAAGATATCCGCAGTGTACAGATACAGGATAAACAGAATTTGGGGACAGTTTCTTCCCTGCTGTTATCAGGCAACCGGACCATCCTACCACAACTAGAGAGCAGTCCTAAGCTACTATCTACAGGACCTCATTGGTGACCCTAAACTGAACTGAATATAGTATCCAGTTTGCTCACTACCCTACCCCACAAATGTAAATCATATTAATGGTCAGATAATATGGTACTTTCAAGTGAAAATGGCTTAGAGTGAACATTAACCAACATGTCGGCACAATGGGACAGTAGTTAGAACTGTTGTCACATAACACCAGCACCAGTGGAAATTGCAAGATCTCCCTGTGACCACATGAGTTCCTTCTGAGTGCTCTTGGTTCCCCCGTCATTCTGAAAATATGCTTGTAGGTTATTGGGAACTGTAAGTGGCTCCTTAGTGGAGGGAATGGACAGAGACATTCATAAATTCATGTCATATGAGCTGAAGTAGGCCATTCGGCTCATCAAGTGAGTTCCGTGCTGTAATTGTTATATGGTTATATGGTTAAGTCTGTCATTCAATCGTGGCTGATCTAACATTCCCTCTCATCCCCATTCTCCTGCCTTCTCCCCGCAATCCTTGAAACACTTACTAATTACATATCTGTTAATCTCCGCCTGAAAAATACCCAGTGACTTGGCCTCCGCAGCCATCTGTGGCAATGAGTTCCACAGATTCACCACCCTCTGACTTAAGAACTTCTTCCTCATCTCCTTTCTAAAGGTACATCCTTTTATTCTGAGGCTGTGTCCTCTGGTTCCAGACTCTCCCACTAGTGGAAACATCCTCTCCACATCCATTCTATCCAGGCCTTTCACTATTCCATTGGTTTTAATGGAGTCCCGCGCCCCCTCATCCTTCTAAACTCCAATGAGTACAGGCCCTGAGAACCGTGGAGGAGTGTATGATCATGAGAGGGAGATGGGGAATAACTGAGATGAACAGAACTGATGGATGTGCTGTGGGAGTTCACTTAGACGTGATGGGCCAAACATCTGTCTTCTCTGATGAAAGTAAATATGACAAAATGTACCAAAATGGGCACACGCATGGGTCCCAGCTACGCTTGCCTCTTTGTCGGGTACGTCGAACAATCCTTGTTCTCCGTGTACCAGGGCCCCATCCCCGACCTCTACCTCCGTTACATCGACGACTGCTTTGGTGTCACCTCCTGCATCCACACACAACTGACTGACTTCATCCGTTTCACTACCAATTTCCATCCGGCACTCAAATACACCTGGACCATTTCCGACATTTCCCTACCATTCCTTGACCTCACCATCTCTATTGCAGGGGATACACTCCTGACCAACATCCACTACAAACCAACTGACTCCCACAGCTACCTGGACTACTCTTCTTCCCACCCCGCTTCCTGTAAGGACTCCATCCCCTATTCCCAATTCCTCCGCCTACGCCGCATCTGCTCCCAGGATGAGGTGTTCCACACCAGGTCATCACAAATGTCCTCATTCTTCAGAGAACGGGGATTCCCCTCCCCCACTATAGATGAGGCTCTCACCAGGGTCTCCTCCATACCTCGCAACACTGCCCTCTCTCCCCATTCCCCCACTTGCAACAAGGGCAGAGTCCCCCTGGTCCTCACCTTTCACCCCACCAGCCGGCACATACAACACATAGTCCTCCGCCAGTTTCGCCACATCCAAAGTGACCCCACCACTCGCCACATCTTCCCATCTCCCCCCCATCTGCCTTCCGCAAAGACCGCTCCCTCTGCAACTCCCTAGTCAATTCTTCCCTTCCCTCCCGCTCCACCCCTTCCCCGAGCACTTTCCCTTGCAACCGCAAGAGATGCCACACTTGTCGCTTTACCTCCCCCCTCCACTCCTTTCAGGGACCCAAGCAGTCCTTCCAAGTCCGACAGAGGTTCACCTGCACCTCCTCCAACCTCATCTACTGCATCCGTTGCTCCAGATGCCAGCTGATCTACATCGGTGAGACCAAGCGGAGGCTGGGCGATCGTTTAGCCGAACACCTCCGCTCGGTCCGCAATAACCAACCCGACCTCCCGGTGGCTCAGCACTTCAACTCCCCCTCCCATTCCGTATCCGACCTCTCTGTCCTGGGCCTCCTCCACGGCCAGAGTGGGCAACACCGCAAATTGGAGGAACAGCACCTCATATTCCGCTTGGGGAGTCTGCATCCTTTTGGCTTGAACATTGAATTTTCTCAATTCTGTTAACCCTTGCTGTCTCCTCCCCTTCCCACCTCTCCCTCAGCCCTTGGGCTCCTCTTCCTCCTTTTTCCTTTCTTCTCCCCGCCCCCCCCACCTCCAATCAGTCTGAAGAAGGGTTTTGGCCCGAAACGTTGCCTATCTCCTTCGCTCCTTAGATGCTGCTGCACCCGCTGAGTTTCTCCAGCTTTTTGTGTACACTTAATAATAATAATTGCAGAGAGTTGTGGACACAGCCCAGGCCATCGGGAAAAGCAACCTCCCTTCCATTGACTCCATCTACACTTCACACCGCCTTGGGAAGATCACCAGCATAAGCAATGGCGAGTCTCACGCTCTGCATTCCCTCTTCACCCCTTTCCCATCGGGCAAGGGATACAGAAGTGTGAAAACGCACATCTCCAGATTCAGAGACAGTTTCTTCCCAGCTGTTATCAGGCAACTGAACCAAACTATCAACGACCAGAGAATGGTCCTGACCTCCCATCTACCTCGTTGGACAGTCTTGACTATCTTTAATTGCATTTTACTGGACTTTATCTTGCACTAAAAGTCATTCAGTTGAGTTTAGTTTGTCTCGTGTACCGTGATGCAGTGAAAAGCTTTTGTTGTGTGCTATCCGCACAAGAAGCTGTTCCTGAACCTGGATGTTGCAAATTTCAGGCTCCTGTACCTTCTACCTGATGGCAGCGGAGAGATGAGTGTGTGGCTAGGATGGCGTCCAGAGCGTCCACGAGCGGAAAAGGCTGCAAAAATTTGTAAACACTGCCCGGTCCATCATCGGCTCTGATCTATCCTGGCCACACACTCACCTCTCTGCTGGCATCAGGTAGTAGGTACAGGAGCCTGAAATCTACAACAGCTCTTCCCCACAGCCATCAGACTATTAAACACAACCTCAAACAAACTATGAACTATAACAGCCTATTGCACTTCATCTGTGTATTTATGTGTGTCTATATATATTCTATGGTATATGGTCACACTGATCTAATCTGATCTGTATTTATGCCTAAAATATTCTGTTGTGCTGCAGCAAGTAAGAATGTCATTGTCCTATCTGGGACACATGACAATAAACTCTCTTGACTCTTGAACTAGTGTAAACGAGTGATCGAAGGTCAGTGTGGACTTGGTGGGCTTGTTTCCGTGCCGTATCTTTCAATCCGTCAATTCACTAATAGCCCAAAAGTAGCCATGCTGCAAAAGTCTGAAGAAGGGTCTCGACCCGAAACGTTGCCTATTTCCTTTGCTCCATAGCTGCTGCCTCACCCACTGAGATTCTCCAGCATTTTTGTCTACCTTCCTTGTTGATGAAGTACCTTGGGGCACAATACAGATGTGCTATACAGATGCAAATTATTATTTTATTGGCATCTCAGCAAGTATTCAATAATGTAAAGATAACTGGCAGTGCTTCAGAAGAATAGACTCAGTGGGGGATTAGAATAAGTCATTTTCTGAAAAAGAAAATAAGGAACTGCATTGGTTCCTGCATCAATGTTGATAGAGTTGGCAACCACAGCATCAGACTGGCAAATCCCACAGAGCTAATACTGGTCATCTTCTCTTCATGATATCTTTATCCATTACAACAATGTTACCTTAGTGCAGCTGAAATTGAGTGAGGCTTGAAATGAGTCTTTTAGCGCTTAAACCTTTACCTCATCTGTTTATGGCTGTTTATTTCATGTTCATTAGTTCATGTGAGAAGAGCAGAATTCCGCCATTTGGCACATCAAGTCCACTCCGCCATTCACTCATGGCTGATCCAGATTTCCTTCTCAACCCCATTCTCCCGTCTTCCCGCCATAACCCTTGACACCCGTACTAATCAAAAATCCATCAATCTCTGCCCTAAAAATATCCGTTGAATTCACCTCCACAGCCTTCTGTGGCAATGAATTCCACAGATTCACCACCCTCTGACTGAAGAAATTTCTCCTCATCTCCTTCCCAAAGGTACGTCCTTTTATTCTGAGGGTATGGTCTCTGTTGCTAGACTCTCCCACTAGTGGAAAAATCCTCTCCACTTTAACCAGGCCTTTCACTATTTGGTAGGTTTCAATGAGATCCCGCCTCATCCTTCTAAACTCGTCTGCATTCGTGACTTAGTCACTTGTTGTGGGGTAAATCAGCCACAAATCTTACGCTGCGCTAAATATTGCATCCTTTCAACGAATTTCCATTCATCACTTGCTGCCTTTTTATCGTCCACTTTCTTTTCAATCTGCCTAACTAAATTATCATTAGTTCCCAACATTGATTAAACATCTCTCATGTGGAACCTCTCACTATCCTCTAATGATTCAAATAAACATAAAATAGCTTTGTAACTTCCTGGAGGAAGATAGCTTAGTGAGACATACTTTATGGTTTCTGAATTCATGACAGTCATAAGCCCCTGACTTGTCTGAAGAAGGGTCTCGACCCGAAACATCGCCCATTCCTTCTCTCCAGAGATGCTGCCTGTCCCGCTGAGTTATTCCAACATTTTGTGTCTATCTTCGGTTTAAACCAGCATCTGCAGTTCCTTCCTACACATTCCTTGCAGATGCCATTTTTAGGGATCCATTGAAATTCAAATTAAAACAGTATTTTGTCCAAAATAATGTGTACATTTACAGGAGTCTAGGACTACCAGTGAAGCTGCTATCATCGTCCACTTTGATCTGTGTTTTCACATCCTACCCTTCCATATCTCTCTGTCGCCCTCTTTCCCGACTCAGTCTGACGAAGGGCCTCGACCTGAAACGTCACCCATTCCTTCTCTCCAGAGATGCTGCCTGACCCATCTGAGTTACTCCAGCAATTTGTGTGTCGACATTGTGAATAGATCATCTCTTTCAAATTCCAAGCTCAAAGCTCCAGTCTATATCATTGTGGGTTTTTCTTTTGCGTTCTGAAGTTAAAGTTGCACAGCTGCATTTATAGATCTGGTTGCCTACTTGCATTTGGGATAGGAAGTCTAGGTCATAATCAAAGATCATAGAGCGGAGCAAGATGGTCCACTCCTGCGAAATCCAATGGACTGACGTGTGGTACGCACCGGAGCGTAACTTCCGCCATTTCAGTAAACCCGACCCGACCAGTTATGCCTCTCACAGTGTAATGAGCTTTGTGGGGGAACAGTTTGTGTGTTTTTAAATGTTTTAAATGTTTTTTTAAATTTTATTTTTAAATGCAGTAAACCCTCATCAATTTCCCCCATCACTGTCAGCATTGCCTTGGTCACTATTTGCTGAAGTAAGTGTGTGTGTGGAAACTTGCGTGATTGTTAATCTGACTGGAAGCCAAATCTGACTGGACACACGCTAATACACGCCACAACGGCACATACGTTGTAAGGGGGGGAACTGCAGATGCTGGTTTAAACCGTAGACACAAAAAGCTGGAGTAAATCAGCGGATCAGGTAGCATCTCTGGAGTAAAGGAATCGGTGATATTTCAGGTCGACTTTTTCGATAGCTGCCATGACCCGTTTGATGTCATCCTTCACCCTGCTCCTGGTCTCGGCCCACACCGATCTGCCGGACATGCTGTGTGTGAGAATCATTGCCCCAGGATTTCTAATCACACCAACTTGTTACATTCCTGATTCCATAGTGAGCCTTCTGTACAACACGCTGACAGTCAAGGGAAAGGGAAACGGGAGATATAGGCATATCTTCCATTCATTGTCCTTAGTACCGTCTATATCTCTTGTTCCGCTTTCCCCTGACAGTCTGAAGAAGGGTCTCAACTCAAAATGTCACCTATTCCGCTCTATGATCTTTGCTTTCGTCCGTCTGTCCGCACATTCACTCTTTTCTCTTGCTGCTTCTACCCTCAGACTCCGACACACACACACACACACACACACACACACACACACACACACACACACACACACACACACACCCCTCCCCCCCCCCCCCCCCCCAAGTCGGCAGATCGGTGCGGGCGGAGACCAGGAGCAGGGTGAAGGATGACATCAAACAGGTCATGGCAGCTATCGAAAAAGTACGGAAGTGGTAAGGAGGAAATTTTAAAAAAAACACCCAAAGGAAATAGATGTTTAACAAAAAAAAAGGGGAACCAGCGATCGCTCCGTGTCCATGTCGGAGGGAAGGGGGCGGAGGGGGGGGAGGATGGTTTGAGTTCCTCTTTCCCCTGACTCAGTCTGAAGACGGGTCTCGACCCGAAATGTCACCTATTCCTTTTGCCCAGAAATACCGCCCCGCCCGCTGCATTTTGTGTCTATCCTTTAATCTCTCAGCCTGATATAGCAGAATCTCCCCGAATTCGCTTGGCGCCATGACGGAAACCGGTTACGGAAATGGCGCTGCAGATTCCCCATCACCTACTACGGCTTTTTCGCGGAGTGAACCATCTTGCTCCGCTCTATGATCTTTGGTCATAATCTGCTTTCCCCCAGCACATCGCACGCAAAAAGAGAAATGGGTTTTGATCATTTATGGGACTAAAGATTACCACAAGATGAATCTGTTACTATTGTGGACGAGAAATAACAAAGGACTAGAAAACTGTGTGTAGACACCACACAGGATGATAGTCATAAATTATGTGCATAACACATGTAGACAATGGGACCAATTGAACTACTTTAAGTCAAAGTAACAATGGGAGTGAGATACATTTTGGAGCAGCCTGATATAGGTAGTTTGATCCAATTTAAACTGAAAAATATATATTTTTGCATTGTGTTTAAATAATCTTCAGAAAGCTTGTAGAGTTTGAAAAATCTATACTTGTCAAAGAGAATCATTGCCCCAGGATTTCTAATTACACCAACTTGATGCATTCCTGATTCCACAGCGAGCCTCCTGTACAACACGCTACAGTGTGCGGTTAGCTTAGTTTGTTTTGGAGATACAGCGCGGAAACAGGCCCTTCGGCCCACCGAGTCCGCACCCACCAACAATCGCCCATAAACTAAAGGGCCTGATCCACTTATGCAATTTTTTCGACGACTTGCTGGCGCCCGTCTTAGTCGCAGCAGGTTGCCGAAAATTTTCAACATGTTGAAAATCCAGCGGCGACCAGAAAAAGGTACGACTCTTTGGGCGACTACTCACGACCAAACAGGTGTCACCGCGACCATATAGACAACATGTCGCGGGGTGAAGCCTGAATGGTCGTGAGTGGTCGCCCAAAGAGATGTACCTTTTTCTGGTCGCCGCTGGATTTTCAACATGTTTGAAATTTTCGGTGACCTGCTGCGACCATGACGGGTGCAGGCAGTCGCTGAAAAAATCGCGTAAGTGGAACAGGCCTTTAATTCTATCCTAGACACTAAGAACAATTTCAGAAGCCATTTATCCTACAAACTTGCACGTATTTGGAACGTTTGATGAAAACGGAGCACCCGGAGAAAACCTATGTGGCCACATGGAGAACGTGCAAACTCCGTGTAGACAGCACCAATTATTTGAGAGTTACATTAACGCAGCAACAGTTTTACACTCTTCAAGGTCAACAGTCTGTGCATTCAGCTCAAACATTCACTTGCCACACCACTGGATATCAGCACTGAAATTCATTCTGTCTCATTAGGCCTGGTATGGGAGCATTTTGTAATGTTCCAATTCTTTGAAATATCTTCGGAAATAGCAAAGACTAGTTAATATAATGCAATCACCACCGTGTACTCTGCCTGGTCGCTCCCGTAGTGACTGTTCTTGCCTGCAAGGTAAGTTCAGCATGATGCCCTTTCCACTGTCTCGTTTTCCATTTGTCTCAATAGGTAGCAAATCTTTTCTAGTGCCACTCTGATCGCTTTGCACGATGGGCTAGGGGTAAGGGAAGAACAATTGGCTGCAGTTGCATTGGAAAATTGGAATTAGTAGAAATGAAAACTTTAATGTTTTATTATCAGTGTGATATACTATATGCTCCCCTGAGTCATATATCACACTGTTTCAGATTGCTCTAAACTTCAGCAAAATCCTAGATAATAGAAGTCATTATTTGGAACTGTTCACTTTCATTTCTACAGAATCATATTTTTTTAAACAATTAAAATGATTATTTGTCATATATTCCATATATATTAAACACACCGTAGAATTTTTAAAAAATGGGTTAGTTTAGTTTATTGTCACGTGTACCGTGTAAAATCAAGGGATATGGGTAGAAAGCAGGAACGGGGTACTGATTTTGTATGATCAGCCGTGATCATATTGAATGGCGGTGCTGGCTGGAATGGCCGTACGGCCTACTCCTGCACCTATTTTCTATGTTTCCCTATGCCTCCCTGTGATCTGGTATTTCGTTGGTTCAATGGTGTTTTATCATTCGTGTTTTATTATTATTAATGTTTAGTGTTTTCTGAGTCATTCGTTACTGTCACCGTATGTCATGTTGTTACTTGTGGGTGGAGCAGCAAGGCAAATTCCTTGTATGTGAATACTTGGCCAATAAACGTAAACTTACTTATGTGCCGAGGCACAGTGAAAAGCTTTTGTTGCGCGCTCACCAGTCAGCAGAAAGACTATACATGATTACAATTACAACAATTTAGTTTAGTTTAGTTTCGCTTTAGAGATACAGCGCGGAAACGGAACCTGCGGCCCGCGCTCACCAGCGATCCCCGTACACTAGCACTACCATACACACTGGGGACTATTTACAATTTTCACCAAAGCCAAATTAACCTGCAAACCTGTACGTCTTTGGAGTGTGGGAGGAAACCGAAGCATTGTAACTCAACAAGGAGAAGTTGTTGCAAATGATGTTTGAAAGTGATGTTTTCTGTGAAGTTACAATGAGATTAGTAGCAGAAGGGTTATGGTGGAGATTGACAGATAAATAAAGCACCTTCCAGAGCACAACACACATCATTACTTAAACAAATAAAAGGCTGATGAGCATCTGCCTAATTACAGCCAGCTGACATTTCAGAATGCATGCAATTACCATACATAGCCAAAAATATCAAAACGCAAGCTCTTCAGATTTTAGATGCTGGTTTACGTCGAAAATAGACACAAATTGCCGAAGCATCTCAGCGGATAAGGCGGCATCTCTGGAGAAAAGGAATAGGTGATATTTCAGGTCGAGACCCTTCTTCAGACTGAGAGTCAGTGGAAGGGGAAACGAGAGATGTAGACTCATGGCTGATGAAGGGTCTCTACCCGAAACGTCACCTATTCTTTACCTTCAGATTCTTTTGCATCTTTTCATGTTAAATGGAATTGGTGGGGTGGAAGATTGCAACCTTCACTCGGCCCGCCCTGGTTCGACGAATGCAATCAACCCGGCATGCACAATCAAATAAGATCAAATAGAACAAGTTGTCCTCCAACTTTTGGCTGTGCACACCATATGCAAGAAGAAGATGGAATTGGTCACCACTTTATAAAGCATTTTGCTTTAACATTTTATGATTGCAATCTTATTTTGCATTTCCTGTACATTTTTCTTCCCTTTTACTGGAACTACACACAGCAGCACAACCTCTCCCCTCCCATTTCATTACCACATCTGCTCTGAACGACATGGGATTTATTACCCTGCACTTTTTGAACACTGCTTGCCAAACCATCCACGCCAGATATTGTCGTAACCGCCCTGTTCAGAGGCATCACGATGGTACATCTATTTGTTATATCGTGCGGCTTTGAATCTTGGTTTGGCAATCCTTCAGATGCATTAATGTGACAGTCTCTAATCAATCATGCTGTCTCATTGCAAGCAAATGTTCCCCTTGTCATCGAGGACAAATATTGAGGAGAGGAAGACATATGCATCAACAAGGTCACCTTCAAGATCTGAAACAATGAGGTTTCTAACGCAGCTCACGTTTAGGATTGGAGCAACATTTTAACTTGCTGGATTGTTGTTGCAATGCCTTTATATTATTGTTTAGTTTAGTTTAGCTAAGTTTAGAGGTACAGCGTGAAAACAGGCCCTTCGTCCTGCCAATTCCATTTCGACCAGTGATCCTAGCACTATCCTACACATGAGGGACTCTTTTTTGCGAAAGCCAATTAAACTACAAGTCTGTACGTCTTTGGAATGTGGGAGGAAACCGGAGCTCCTGGAGAAAACCCACGCACTCACTGGGAAAACTGAAACCTCATACAGCCAGCACCCGTAGTCAGGATCGAAACCAGGTCCCTGGCGCTGTAAGACAGCAGGTCTACTGCTGCACCAAGGTGCCACCCGAAATTATTGTGTGAAAGAATTTACAATCTCAAGGTAAAGCAAGCCTGTTATTACAATGGGATTCACTTGATGGATTGATCAATCCACCATGTCCACGCTGACCATCGGCCACCCTATCCCACTTTCTCATCCACTCCCTACATACTGGGGGCATTTTACAGAGGCCAATTATCCCAGAAACCTGCACGTCTTTGGGATACGCGAGGAAACCGGAGCACCTGGAGGAAACCCACGCAGTCACAGTGAGAACGTACAAACTCCACGCAAAGAGCACCCGAGGTCAGGATTGAACTCGGATCATTGGCACTATGAGGCAGCAGCTCTACCACTGTGCCATTGTGTTGCTGTATGATGAACCCATGATTGAAGAGAATTGTTAAGACACTTTGCTTTCTTCTGATACTTTAAGTACAACATACATCCAAATACCAAAGAATGATTTCAAGACAACATTATGGGTCTGTTCCGCTTGGGCAACTTTTTAGACGACTACAGGAGACTATGCGGTCACCACATGGTCGCCGGGGTGTCACCTCTACGGTCGTGAGTAGTCTCCTCATTCGCCCAAAGAGTCATAACGTCTTTCTGGTTGCCGAAAAATTTGGAAACATTTTCGGCGACAGTGGCAACCTTGGGTTTGACGCCAAATGAGCGTAGCTTGACGTGGGTACTGTTGTAGGTTGTCTCCAGGTTAATATA
Organism: Raja brachyura; assembly: GCA_963514005.1. The sequence goes on from OY740796.1 coordinate 45,431,710, forward strand.
GGCAGTCGCCAGGATGTCATCGGTTGTGGCCAGGTGACGTAGGTTGTCGCCGGTGCTGACTTTGGTGAATTTCAATGTCGTATTCACCGGCAGTCGCCGAAAAAATCGCCCAAGTGGGACAGGCCCATTAGTCCAGTTGCCGTTTTTTCGACGACCTGCTGCGACTATGACTGTCGCTGGCAGTCGCCGAATAAATCACCCAAGTGGGACAGGCCCATTAGGAATGCAGTTCCAATGGTAACATTTGGCTAGGATAGTTTATAGAGTTTTTCTTTAGAATAGTTTGACTTACTTTCCCATTTACCAAAGCTCCACATGAAGTTTTCATAAGTTTAGGTCTTTATTCTCTGGAGCTAGGTCTTTATTCTCTGGAGCGCAGAAGGTTAAGGGGGGACTTGATAGAGGTCTTTAAAATGATGAGAGGGATAGACAGAGTTAATGTGGACAAGCTTTTCCCTTTGAGAATAGGGAAGATTCAAACACGAGGACATGACTTTAGAATTAAGGGACAGAGGTTTAGGGGTAACATGAGGGGGAACTTCTTTACTCAGAGAGTGGTAGCGGTGTGGAATGAGCTTCCAGTGGAAGTGGTGGCAGCAGGTTCGTTGGTATCATTTAAAAATAAATTGGATAGGCATATGGATGAGAAGGGTATGGAGGGTTATGGTATGAGTGCAGGCAGGTGGGACTAGGGGAAAAAAGTTGTTCGGCACGGACTTGAAGGGCCGCGATGGCCTGTTTCCGTGCTGTAATTGTTATATGGTTATATGGTTATATGGTTAAGTTATAATGTATAAACAAACATGCACATTTGAGGTAAGCAATACACTTTAGGATCAGATGAGGTTTGTTTGACTTTGCTTCCGACTCAAGCCTCGCTGAAAATAATCATTACTTTTATTTTTAATTCCTTTTGTAGTATTCTCCTGACACTGTAAAAGCAGAAAACATGCTGCGAGATTTACAGATTCTAAAAACTCCACAATGCTCGAGTGAGTATTCCATAAGGTAACTCTGCAAAGGAGCCAGTTTATGTCTGTAAAATAAAATCATTTGCACATAATTAACAAACTACAGTGATGCTGGATTAAACACCATGTTCATTTTTACTGTGTTGGTGCATCAACATAACTACGGGAAGTATTGAGTTTCGCTGGTGGGTATTTTTTTCTAATCTAATGAGATTCATCCACAGATACACACTTTCCACAAAGTGCAATATCTTTAATATTCTGTTCTGTATAGATGAAAGTTCTATCTCTCATTTAATTTTGTTTTAGAAATGTAGCACTTCATCCCACCGACCAGCGATCCCCGCACATTAACACTACAGTACATGCACTAAGGACAATTTAACATTTATACCAAGCCAATTAACCTACAAACCTTTACATCTTTGGAGTGTGGGAGGAAACGTTAGATCTCGAAGAAAACCCACATAGATCACGGGGAAAACGTACAAACTCTGTACAGACTCTGTTTGGTCCCCTAATCTGAGGAAAGAGATTCTTGCCATAGAAGGTTCACCAGACTGGTTCACCAGAGAAGATTCACCAGACTGATTCCTGGGATGGCAGGACTTCCATGTGAAGAAAGACTGGATAGACTCGGCTTGTACTCGCTGGAATTTAGGAGATTGAGGGGGGATCTTATAGAGACTTACAAAATTCTTAAGGGGTTGGACAGGCTAGATGCAGGAAGATTGTTCCCGATGTTGGGGAAGTCCATAACAAGGGGTCACAGTTTAAGGATAAGGGGAAGTCTTTTAGGACCGAGATGAAAAGATCATTTTTCACACAGAGAGTGGTGAGTCTGTGGAATTCTCTGCCACAGAAGGTAGTTGAGGCCAGTTCATTGGCTATATTTAAGATGGAGTTAGATGTGGCCCTTGTGACTAAAGGGATCAGGGGGTATGGAGAGAAGGCAGGTACAGGATACTGATTTGGATGATCAGCCATGATCATATTGAATGGTCGTGCAGGCTCGAAGGGCCGAATGGCCTACTCCTGCACCTATTTTCTATGATTCTATGACAAGCACCCTTGGACAGGATCGAACCCAGGCCTCTGGCGCTGTAATATATTTTGGAATGACTTGTCACGGGTGCTGTCTGTACGGAGTTTGCACGTTTCCCGGGGTGCTCCGGTTTCCTCCCAGAACCCGAGTATGGATTTTAGTTATAGTTTGGGCAGAAGCGCCTGTTTCCATGCTGTTTGACTTTACGGCTTTTCCCAACACTTGTTTCAAATCTAGGTCCATTGCAATTTCTTCAGCTTAGATTAGTTTAGAAATACAGCGTGGAAACAGGCGCTTTAGCCCACCGAGTCCACGCCTACCCGTGATCACCCGGTTCTATCCTACCCACTGGAGACAATTTACGAACGCCACAGAATCACCACCCTCCGACTAAAGAAATTGCTCCTCGTCTCCTTTCTAAAGGTACGTCCTTTTATTCTGAGATTATGGCCTCTGGTCCTAGACTCTCTCACGGGGAAACATCCTCTGCACATTCACTCTATCCAGGCCTTTCACTATTCGGTAAGTTTCAATGAGGTCCCCCCCCTCCTCCTTCTCAACTCCAGCGAGTACAGGCTCCATGATGCATTTATGTATAAACAGGTGCTTCATGGCCTTAGGAAATAAAAGACTCGATGAGCATCTGGAAACTCACTGCCTGCACGCAAATCATTCTGAAATATATTGTTGGGTACAGTGGATACACATGATTACCTGTCTACGACAAATTGGCAATCACGAAAATAAATAATTGGGACTTTTTTCCGAACATCTGTGAAGCATAATGCCACAGAATCTTGAAAAGTCTAGTGCAAAAATGTGTTTCATTCCAAGAAAGAGAAAGGATACATTAACATTTATTATAGAAAGGTACCCTGAATATAACTGACGTTACCTTTTCAGAAGGTAAGTGAGACAATGGATGTGTTAGACCATGTGTAATCGTACAACCATATTTTATTGCTGTTCAAATAATGTAATGTCCGCTACATGCAACTGATTTCCAATCTATTAACTTGAGCTCAAGCAAAATATAATATTAAATTCAGTCAAAAGAACTCATTTATGATCTGCTAATATTATTCCAATTCAGTGTTATTTACGTTATTTTTTTGTGCTGATGTTTAAATGACGACAATAAAGCTCTGGCGGTCAAGTATCATTTCTATTGCTGCTGCACAGCAGAAGATAAATGGAAATAGGGGGTTTACACACAAGGCTGGAGAAACTCAGCGGGTGCAGCAGCATCTAAGGAGCGAAGGAGATAGGCAACGTTTCGGGCCGAAACCCTTCTTCAGTCTGAAAGAAGGTTTTCGGCCCGAAACATCGCCTATCTCCTTCGCTCCTTAGATGCTTCTGCATCCGCTGAGTTTCTCCAGCCTTTTGTGTACCCTCAATTTTCCAGCATCTGCAGTTCCTTCTTTAACACATAAATGGAAACAGCGCTGCTAAGTTATTTATCGCTTTATTTTGTTTTAATTCATCAGTGTTCAAGCATCTAGCATCGGTGGTGGTGGAGGTAGATATGATTGTGGCGTTTAACAGGCTTTTGGATAGACACATGGATATGCAGGGAATGGAGGGGATCGGATCACGTGCAGGCAGAGGTTCTAATATTAAACCTTTGGGGTCATTACAAAAAAATAATTAATTATCATGCTGTTTTACCAATAGACATCATCAAAATTCTCAAATTTCTCTCCAGTATTGATATCATAATCCTTGTAGGTTATAAAAAAAATATCGAGTTGGCTCCATTGTTTTTATGCATTCTGACTGATCTTAATCACGGCATTACAAAAGAAAAAGACAGATAAAGCTGGTCACTTAGTCCACTTTATTTTTTCTATCTGGACTTGTGTTTATTTTGGTTTAGTTTAGAGATACAGCGTGGAAAGCCGATTAACCTACAAAGCTGTGCGTCTTTGGAGTGAGAGAGGAAACCGGAGCACCTGGAGAAAACCCACATGGTCACGGGGAGAAGCTACAAACTCCGTACAGGCAGCTCCTGTAGTTAGGATCGAACCTGGGTCTCTGGTGCTGTAAAACAACTCTACTGCTGTGCCACCGTGTCACTCACCTAGCTACTTGGCCGTAGTTAGGAATGCTTTACATGCAGCTCCAGTGAGGCACGGGGGCACAGGAGTAGAGTTGCTGTCTTACAGCACCAGCGAACTGGGTTCAATCCTGACAGCGGGTGCTTGTCTGTATGGAGTTTGCACATTTTCCCCGCGATCTGCGTGGAATTTCTCTGGGAAGCTCCGGTTTCCTCCCCATTCCAAAGGCGTCCAGGTTTGTAGGCTAATTGGCGTGGTATAAATGTAAATTGTCCGTAGTGTGTGCAGGGTAGTGTTAAGGGCCTGTCCCACTTTGGTGACTCGGTGTGACGCCTGTATTGTCGGGAGCTGTAGCCTCAAGTGTCGTGGAGAATTCACCTTGAGTCATTTGCAAAAATGTGCACCGCTCCAGCTGTCTTCAGTTGACGCTGTCAATGTCGTAGCTTGTCGCGGGCTGATGAAGAGTGACTTCAGTTGTCGTAGGCTGTTGTGGGCGTTGTCGTGGGTTGACGTCACGTGTCGTGATGAATTGGGACGCCGGTTAACATAGCTTGTCGTAGCTTGACATCGATTAGGTGGCGTAGACATTGTCGTAGCGGGGCGATTTCTCTGCGTCACGCCACGACAGTGACTGTTGCCGGCTGTCGCCAAAAAAGGCCCTTTGGTGTGTTGGTGTGTGGGGTCTCATTGGGCCGAAGGGCCTTTTTGTGCAATGTATCACAAAAGTAAACTAAACACAAAGTGTTAAACACACAGAACTCAGTGGGTCAGGCAGCATTTATGGAAGGAATGGACAGGTGACGTTTCAGGACGTTTCAGGATGGGACCCCTCTTCAGACTGATTGTAATGGGAAGGGGGGTTTCAAGAGTTATGTCCCTGTCCCACTTAGGAAACCTGAACGGACACCTCTGGAGACTTTACGCCCCACCCAAGGTTTCCGTGCGGTTCCCGGAGGTTTTCATCAGTCTCCCTAATGGTCGAAAGTGGTTTCCATTTTAAAAATCGGTCATTTTTAGTCGAAGCCGGTTGCGAAGCTTGTTGAAGGTGGTTGCCGGACAAAAACCTCCGGGAACCGCACGGAAACCTTGGGTGGGGCGCAAAGTCTCCAGAGGTTTCCGTTCAGGTTCCTAAGTGGGACAGGGGCATTAGAAGTTGGTCAACGCCTGGCAAGTAGGTACTTGTAGCGGCACCATACGTGGCGAATAAAGAGGAGACATCAGGTTGGTGCAACTGGTTCTTTATTCTGTTGTCACACATATAGTGGGTGCGCTAACTATATGTAGAGTTGTTGTAGCTGAGCGAGGTTGTGCCCTCGGGCTCAGCTACCGGTAGAAACTCCAGGTGGATCTCGTGGTGAGAGAGCTTATGTACCAGGACACTCCCTCTGCCCATGACGTCGTGTGCCCGCCCTCTCCTGACGAGGGTTCGAGCTTAAGTGGCTGACGCCACATACTGGAGAGGGAGTTGGATTGGCAGATGGGCAGATTAATTGATAAACTGTAAAAATCTGTGTTCTTCGATGCATTCAAAATTTAGTTCCAAAATTCCATCCGATTGACTTCCATCAGAAAAAAAAAATTCCAGACACAGAGGCCAAAGTGTTCCTGAGCTAACAGTAATAATGAGCTAACGGTAATAATGACCTAACAGTAATAATGTCTGAAGAAGGGTTTCGGCCCGAAACATTGCCTATTTCCTTCGCTCCATAATTGCTGCAGCACCTGCTGAGTTTCTCCAGCAATTTTGTCTACCTTTGAGCTAACAGTAATAATGAACTAACAGTAAGAATCAGCTAACAGTAATAAAGAGCTAACAGTAATAATGAGCTAACGGTAATAATGAGCTAACGGTAATAATGAGCTAACAGTACGAATGAGCTACTAACTGAGGGAAAATCTCGAGTGGATAGTGCACAGATATTTTGATAAGCTGGTGTATATCCAGATGTCAAAAGATTTTCAATTTGCCTCATGGATATTAAACTCACAGAGTGAATCTGGAGCCCGTTATATAAACCACCCCATTTTCATTTCCATTGATTTCAAACTACGCTTGAATAATTAAGGAGTTAATTTAATTTGTGCAAAAACTTCTTCGAAAGCGAATCAATGTCATTATTTTTCCAGTCTTGCTGCTGCAGATTTTTACTGGTAGCTCCGGTGACTGGGACTAGTGCTAAGAAACCTCCTTTGTGATTGGAAAACTCACCCCTTATTGATCCTGAAAGCTGTGGGCTGCTTGGGGACGTAATGCCCCAAAGTAAATAGAAATTAATTAAGGGGACTATCAGATCAAGATCTAGAGCAATGTCAAAGGGAGGTGAAGATTAATCCATGTACTTTATTTTGAGATATTCACTGAACGTAACGGTAGAGTAGAGCACAGGAACCGGCCCTTCAGCCCACAAAGTCCGTACTAATATGATGGCAAGTTAAAGCTATCTCCTCTGCCTGCACATGATCCCTATCTCTCTATTCTCTGCAAGATAATGAGGCAACGTTTGTGAACTGCCTATGTCTGCTGGATGTATGCAAAACAAAGCATTTCAAGGTACAACTCAGTTTAGCTCAGTTTATTGTCATGTGTACCGAGGTACAGTGAAAAGCTCGTTGTTGAGTGCTAACCAGCTATATTTCAGTCAGCAGAAATATAATACATGATTACAATCAAGCCATTCACAGTGTATAGATACACGATAAGGGAATGGCCGTCTAGTGCAAGGTAAAGCCAGCAAAGCCCGGTCAAGGATAGTCCTAGGGACATCAAAGAGGTAGCTATCATTGACTCATTGCATCCATGTGCCTATCTAAAAGTCTCAAGTGCCACTATCGTATCTGCCTCCACTACACCCCCCTCCCAGACCCCGACTAAACAGCCCGTCTGTCTCTTGCACCTACCACCCTCTGTGTAAAAAAGCTTGCCCTGCACATCTCCTTGCCCCTCTCACCTTCAATCTATGCCCGCTAGTCTACGGTAATTCCACCCTGGCAAGAAGGTTCTGAATGTCCACTCAATCTATGCCTCACATAACGTTATATACTGTACTTCCACCAGATCCCCCCTGGGCCTCTGACGCTCAGGTGAAAACAATCCTAGTTAGTCCAACCTCTCCCTGTAGCTAATACCGTCTAATCCAGGCAGTATCTCCGGTGAATCTCTTCCCCACCCTCTGCATTGCCAACCCATCCTTTCTGGAATGCAGGTGACCAGGACTACACACAATACTCCTAACCAAAGACCTAAGCAGACGTAAGGAACTGCAGATGCTGGCATCTTGCGTAAAATACAAAGTACTCAAGTAACTCAGCAGGTCAGGCAGCATCTCTGATGGCCGTGGACAGGCGATGTTTCAGGTCGGTACCCTCCTTCAGACTGGTTCTAGTGAGGGAGAGAAAGCTGGAAGAGTTGGGGGCAGCACAAAGTTCTGTCGTGACCCCACCTCTTTTCCAGCTTTCTCCCCCCCCCCCCACCCCCCCGGCCCCCCACCACTAGAATCAGTCTGCAGAAGTGATAGACACAAAAAGCTGGAGTAACTCAGCTGGACAGGCAGCATCTCTGGAGAGACGGAATGGGTGACGTTTCGGGTCGAGACCCTTCTTCAGACTGAGAGTCAGAGGAGAGGGAAATGAGGGATACAGGCAGCGATACAGAGAGATATAGAACAAATGAATGAACGATATGCAAAAAGTAACGATGATCAAGGAGAGATGGAGCCCACAATGTTAATGAGTTGATCAGTCTGAAGGAGAGTCTCGACCCATTCCTTCTCTCCACAGATGCAACCTGTACGTGCTGAGTCCCTCCAGCATTTTGTGTCTAACTTTGTGATAATTAATTATACAGTCAATGTTAAGTGGATACCGGTGAAGGGGGGGGGGGGGGGGGGTATACAGTGAATGGAACCTCTGAACTGAATAAAGAGACCAGAGGCGAAAAAATACATTGAGTAATCTAACCAGTGCATGTTGTTGGATCTGCTTTGAATTTGAGTGCATTTACATCCCGGGTTATTGATGTGAAAGTATTAAGATGAAGGTGAGAGACAATGGAAAAAACACTGGATCTGATGGCCTTGAATTTCCTATTCTACAAAGTGCTTATGTGTGTCAAACAAAACCAAGTACTAGTCTGCAATGCACGGGAATAGCATTAGCTGGTGGCACAAAATCATTCCAATTTGAGTTGCAACCTGACCCGATGTTTTTAATTTTAACAGATCTAAAAGCACTTTGGGGAAATGTGTAAAGAATAACACTCCTGGGCTTAATTGATCACACGATTTTCCCATCAATCAAATAGGATGCTGTTATTTTGCTTTCACACAACAGGTTTAAATCCCTGCATGATCACACAATTAAAATTCATATACTTCATTTGCTATTTCAAAAAGACCTATAACAAATTATAATTTGAGACTTCAGAGATACAGTGTGAAAACAGACCCCGCCAAGCCTCGCCGTACACTAGCTCTATTCCACACACCAGGGACTATTTACATTTTTACTGAAAGGCAATTAACCTACAAACCTGTGCGTCTTTGGAGTGTGGGAGGAAACTGGAGCACCCGGAGAAAGCCAACGTGGTTATAGGAAGAACGTACAAACTCCGTATAGACAGCACCCGTAGTCAGGATCGAACCCCAGTGTCTGGCGCTGCAAGGCAGCAACTCTACTGCTGAGCCACCGTGCTGCCCGAAATGCCATTGTGCCACCCCGATGTACTTGATCAAATGTACTTTAAAGCTCAGTTTCTAATATTTTATATAATAAAACCAACAGAAATAAATCAACTTTCTTGGCAATGCCCATTTCTTAAAATAAAATGCCCTTTAATTCTCCAAAGTCCAGTTGCTATTCACCCCCTGAGGATGAGTTCTGAGATGTAGCTGGATAATTCTGCTGATAATTCAAAATGGGATGTTATCTAAAGCTCTGACTGATAACGCAAACTTGCATGCTCTCCAAAACACTCAGGGATATGTTCATTATTCATTCATTTCTTGTACACAATTAATTATTTTAAATGATGCTCTGCTGTAATTTGCAGCGGTTATTTGACTTGTTTGTTAGATTATAAAAAAATAAAGCGTCATGGCTTGAAGCCAAGATAAACAGAGTTTAATTGGGTGATATTGTTCCAGGCATAAGTGGTTGACTAACAGTTTTATCAATGTATTGTGTTGTGTTACATTTGAGAACAATACATAACCACCAAGAGGCAACTTTGCTTTTGGATGCTGAATAATCAGTCAGCAATTACATCTAAGCAATGCAATTTTGTTGACTCAACTTGAATAATCGAGCCCTCTTTCATTCTTTACAATAGGCTCCATAACCATAGACTGAGTGAAAAATAATTCAAATTCCTGCCATCTTATAAGCAAGCTTGTACCAGAGAATATCGTCTAAACAGCCCAGGTAATCTAACTGAAGGAACAGACGGGATGTGTAGGAAGGAACTGCAGGTGCTGATTTACACCGAAGATAAAGACACAAAAAGCTGGAGTAACTCAGCGGGGCCGGGCAGCCTCTATGGAGAGAAGCAATAGGTGACGTTTCGGGTGGAGGCCCTTCTTCAGACTAGTCAGGGAAAAGGGAAACGAGAGATATCAACGATGGTGTAGAGAGATAAAGAACAATGAATGAAAGATATGCAGAAAAGTAACAATGATAAAGGAAACAGGACACTGTTAGCTGTTTGTTGGGTGAAAACGAGAAGCTGGTACGACTTGGGTGGGGGAGGGATGGAGAGAGAGAGGGATTGCTGGGGTTACGGCTTCACTTAGCAAGTATCAAGGAGATGTACATTCAGAAAGGGGTTCAGGATGATCTGGGTTTAAAGGGTCAGGAAATAGATCTGTACCCGAACCACTCCCTCTTCTCCCCTTTCCCGTCGGGCAAAAGGTACACAAGTGTGAAAAAACACACCTCCAGATTCAGGGACAGTTTCTTCCCAGCTGTTATCAGGCAACTGAACCATCCTACCACCAACTAGAGAGCGGCCCTGAACTACTATCAACCTCATTGGAGACTCTCAGACTATATTTGATTGGACTTTACTGGCTTTATCATGCACTAAACGTTATTCAAGTTATGTATAGGAAAGAACTGCAGATGCGGGTTTAAATCGAAGGTACACACAAAATGCTGGGTTAACTCAGCGGGACAGGCAGCATCTCTGGGGAGAAGGAATGGGTGACGTTTCGGGTCGAGACCCTTCTTCTTCTTCTTCAGAAGGACTAAAGAAGGGTCTCGACCCGAAACGTCACCTATTCCTTCTCTCCAAAGATGCTGCCTGTCCCGCTGAGTTAATCCAGCATTTTGTGTCTATCTGTTATTCACATTATTCCCTTTATCATGTATCTGTACACTGTGGATGGATCATTTGTAATCATGTATTGTCTTCCCGCCGACTGGATCAAGAGTCAAGAGTGTTTTATTGTCATATGTCCCAGATAGAGCAATGAAATTCTTACTTGCAGCAGCACCACAGAATATGTAAACATCACACGCAACAAAACGTTTTTCATTGTACCTGGGTATACGTGACAATAAACTATACTAAACTAAACTAGGATCGACGTTACTACCACGACATCCAGACTAATACTTGAAAAGACAGAATCCGAAAGACAAAAGACAAAAGACAGAATCCATTAAAACTGCTCCAATGGATTATTAACCCATTCTTGAATGTTGCAGTCAGTAGTATCGAACTAATCAAGACTCTCATCACAGCTCCATTGAACATGTACAATATAACATGTACAATATAATGCTAACTCACACATCCTCATCAGGAAGAAAGCTTGATCACATTGATTCCTTTAAAATGCCAATTAACAACTAAATACATTTTAATTGAATCCACAGTTACGATAAGAACTGCAATGGCACTTTTAAGTCTTGCTCTTTATTTGTCACTATTTGAACAGCAATTCAGCAGAGCTAAGCTGTATATTAGTTTAGTTTAGTTTAGAGCCACAGCGCGGGAACAGGCCCTTCGGCCCGCACCGACCAGTGATCCCCGTACATTAACACTATCCTACACATACTAGGGACAATTTACACTTATAGCAAGTTTACAAACCCGAGCCAATTAACCTACAAACCTGAATGTCTCTGGAGTGCAGGAGATCTCGTAGAAAACCCACGCAGGTCACGGGAAGAACGTACAAACTCCGTACAGACAGCCCCCGTAGTCGGGATCAAACCCATGGTCTCCGGCGCTGCAAGTGCTGTACGGCAGCAAATCCACCGCTGTGCCACCATGCCGCACAGTTTAGACGTACAGCGTGGAATCAGGCCCTTCGGCCCACCGAGTGCATGCTGACCATCAATCACTCATTCACACTACTTCCATGTTATCCAACACACCTCCACATTTTGGGCAATTCACAGAGGCCGATGAACCTGCAAACCCGCATGTATTATGAGATGCGGAAGGGAACCGGAGCACTTGGAGTTCAGAGGGCGAGCATGCAAACTCCGCACAGACAGCACCCGAGGTCAGGATCAAACTCCGGCGCTGTGAGGCAGCAACTAGCAGCTGCACCACTTTGTGCCCTTCCATATTACCTTAGAAAAGTAGAAGTATTTTTATTAAAAAATAAGTCAATTTAGGAGCATGAAAGCATTTTAATCTACACTACTTACATTTTGTTTTAAAAAGGCTCTCATTGTACTGAATTACAAAAATGAAATCTAAAAATACATAGTTTGCTTTTAACAAATGTACTCAAAAGGAACAGTAAAAATCCCTTGTCCACAGACTTGTTCAGTTCTCCACAGCACAAGGCTGGCACATCTTTACGTGGAAATAGAAATGATATTATTACATTGATGAAACACATGTTGTTGTCTGTGGGAAGTTGAGGTACAATGAAAACAGACTAAAACTAATTTATTTTACCTGCCCGATGACTTGAGAACACTGCAGATGATTTTGATGTCAGTGAAAGTAAACATAGCTACACTTCCCATTATATTTTAGAGATGCTGTATGGCGTGGAAACAGGCCCTTCGGTCCACCGAGTCCGCACCAACTAGCAACCACCCTGTTAACCAGCACTATCCTACACACACTAGGGACAATTTACAATTTTACAGAAGCCAATTAACTCTACAAACCTGCATGCCTTTGGAGTGCGGGAGGAAACCGGAGCACCCGGAGAAAACCCATGCATTCGGTAAAATTATAGAGAATGGATGAACGGATTAATCAATTAATTCATTCATTGTCCAAGTATGTACACATACAAGGAATTTGCCTTGGTGCTCTGCTCACAAGTAACAGCATAATAAAACACCAGAGCAAAAGAAGGCTACAGATTTTTGGTTAATGAGTAGATCTACTGTTTGTGGAAAAAAAAGCTGTTTTTATGTCCGGCTGTGGCAGCTTTGACAGTCCGGAGTCGCCTTCCAGAGGGAATTGCTTCAAAGAGTTTGTGGCCAGGGTGAGAGGGGTCAGAGATGATCTTGCCCGCTCGCTTCCTGGCCCTTGCAGTGTACAGTTCGTAAATGGGGGGAAGGTTGCAGCCAACAACCTTCTCAGCTGATCGAACGATTCGCTGCAGCCTCCGGATGTCCTGCTTGGTGGCTGAGCCAAACCAGACCATTGTGGAGAAGGTGAGGACAGACTCTACAGTGGCAGTATAGAATTCCTAGTGGGGGTAGGATAGTGTTAATGTACGGGTTGATTGCAGATCAGTGCGGACATGGTGGGCCGAAGGGCCTGTTTCCGTGCTGTATCTCTAAATTGTAAAGGCTAAAAGATTGAATCATTATGTTGAAACTGCACACTGAAATTACATTGATAATTTGATTGTTTACAATAACAGTAAAAATCGTGGTGAACATTATTGAATTAACTCAGGGAATCAAATACGATTCTTACTCTGTACATATGCTACTCTCTCTGGAGAGGCCATCAAGATTCATATTTTCATTGAGATATGTAATTGAAATCTTTCAAACCATTCCCATACTGAAATAAAATAATGGTATTATGCAAATTGTAATTGTAACTGAATTTGCCTAGAATTAGAAAGTTTGTCAAAATGTATACATTCTTCACCATTTTCAATTCCTCTAAACAGATTAGTATATATGTGATTGAAATGTTATATATATTTTATTATTGTCTTAAATTTTGGGTATACTGAACCTGTGAATCACATTTTTGAAATACCAAATGTTACTAAAATTCTCCAGTGTACAACAAAAAATTGAACCAAAGAAACTATTTTTTCTAACTGAAGATAGGCACTAAAAGCTGGAGTAACTCAATGTGCCAGGCAGCATCCCTGGAGAAAAGGAAAAGGTGACGTTTCGGGTTGAGACCTTTCTTCAGACTCATTGGAAAGAGAAAGAGATATACAGAGAGATATAGAACAAATGAATGAAAGATATGCAAAATGTAACGATAATCAAAGAAAAGTGGAACCCACATTGGTTCATTGTTGGCTGAGGGGAAGGTGATAATGAGATATCCAGACAGTGAATCTCAACAGATTGACAGTGAAACATAGAAACAAAGAAAATATGCGCAGGAGTAGACCTTCGAGGCAGCACCGCCATTTAATATGATTATGGCTGATCATCCAAAATCAGTACCCCATTCCTTCTTTCTCCCCATATCCCTTGATTCCAACTCTCTCTTGAATACATCCAGTGAATTGTAGGAAACTAGTATGACGATTAGGGTGGGGGAGGGATGGAGAGAGAGGGGATGCAAAGGTTAGATGAAGTTAGAGAAACAAATATTCATACATCTGGGTTGTAACTTTTTAATTTCGGAGCAACGTGTTACTTTAAATGTTGGCATCGTTCAATCTGTGAATCATCAACATGAGAAATGTTTAACCTGCAAGATGTTTATTTCTCCATTAGCCTTAAATTTAGCATGAACTCGGAGTCACTTAATACTAAGATGACTCACACTATTCAGCTGTAAAGGACAGGTACCATAAGTTTCTGCTTGTCTTACCGTTTTCTTTGAAACAGCTTCAAAAAAGAAAATGCCCCTGAAGGATAAATATCATACTTTTTAAACAATAAAATGCAAGAAATTTTAAAGTATTTTCTTAACTTTCCCTATGAATTCACAGCAGGTCTAGGTTTCAGTTAGGTTTAGGTATATTATTGTCACATGTACCGAGGTACAAGAGATTTGTGGTCACCATACAGCCATACGAATCAAATAAAAAGTGAAAAGGTTTGTTTTTGCAGGCTTTCCATACAGATCGGACATACCATACGCAGGTACAATCAGTTCCAAGTCACGTACAAAAGGGCGGCACAGTGGCACAACAGTGGGGTTGCTGCCTTACGGCGCCAGAAACCCAAGTTCGATCTTGACGACGAGTTTGTATGTTCTCCCTGTGGCCTGTGGATTTCCCCCCAGTGCTCCGGTTTCCTCCCACATTCCAAAGACATGCAGGTTTGTGGGCTAATTGGGTTCTGCAAATTGTCCCCAGTATACAAGGTAGGACTAGTGTGCCAATGATCACTGGTTGGCCTGGACTCGTTGGGCCAAATGGCCCGTTTCCACACTGTAGCTACACTAGATAGAGCAGAGGGGAAGATACAGAGTTCTCAGCATTGTGGCACATCAGTTCCTTCAACAATGTCCAATGTCAAAGGGCAGAGGTGAATCGAACAGTACCCTAGCTTATGGAAGGACGACCAAAAGCCTATTAAAGAGGGGAAGGTGCTGTTTTCAAGTCTGGCAATGCCAGCTTTCAAGCTTCTGTACCTTCTGCTGGACGGGAGCTGGGAGAAGGAGGACTGACCAAGGCGTGATACCTATATTTATGTCAGCTGCTTTTTAACAAGGTAGCATGGTGCAGATATAACCAATGGTGGAAAGTCTGGCGTGTGTGATGGACTGGGCTACTCGGAATCCATCAAAACGATAGCAGGTAGCCTTGGTAGCCTTGCCTCATTACTCAAACCTTATGTCAAGAACCTTGGCGTGATATTTGACTCCGCGTTGAAATTTGACAAAAAGTCAATGCCGTGGTAAAAACTAGCTTCTTCCAGCTTCAAACGATAGCAAAAATAAAACCTCTTCTCCGATTTGAAGACCTCGAAAAGATCATCCACTCATTTATCTCCTCCCGTCTCGATTACTGCAACTCCCTTTACACTGGCATCAGCCAATCTTCCCTGTCCCGCCTGCAATTGGTCCAAAACACCGCAGCGAGACTCCTGACGGGCACCGGAAAAAAGGACCACGTCACCCCGATCCTGGCCTCTCTCCACTGGCTCCCTGTGCAGTTCCGAATGAATTTCAAGATCCTCCTTTATGTTTACAAAGCCCTTAACGGGCTCGCCCCCACCTACATCAAAAATCTGCTTTCCCACCACACCACCTCCAGGCCCTCAGAGCGGCCGACTCGGGGTTAATGACCACCCCGCGGTCTAGGCATAAATTCAGGGGCGACCGCGCTTTTGCAGTTGCAGCACCTAGACTGTGGAACAGCATCCCTCTTCCCATCAGAACTGCCCCCTCCATCAACTCTTTTAAGTTGGAGAAGTCCAGGACAAGGGGTCACTGTTTAAGGATAAGGGGGAAGTCTTTTAGGAGCGAGATGAGAAAATCATTTTTCACACAGAGAGTGGTGAATCTGTGGAATTCTCTGCCACAGAAGGTAGTTGAGGCCAGTTCGTTGGCTATATTTAAGAGGGAGTTACATGTGGCCCTTGTGGCTAATGGGATCAGGGGGTATGAAGAGAAGGCAGGTACGGGATACTGAGTTGGATGATCAGCCATGATCATATTGAATGGCGGTGCAGGCTCGAAGGGCCGAATGGCCTACTCCTGCACCTATTTTCTATGTTTCTATGTTTCTAAGTCTAGACTTAAAACTTATTTCTACTCTCAAGCCTTTCTTGAGGTCCTCTGAGAGAGCGCTGTATGTATTTATGTATTTATTGTTGATGTATGTACCACTGTTTGTGGTAGTTGACCCACGAGTGACCCCGAGTTTTCACTCACGGTAATCACATACAATCAACGTAGCGGGAACGTCGGAACTCGCGCGAGCAACTTAGAGACTCGTGGCGCTAACGGCCGGTACCCGTGAGACTTGTTAACTCGTGAAAAAATTCAAACATGTTTGATATTTTCCACGAGTCAAATTTACTGTTCAAGTTAAAATTGGAAACATTTAAACTCGTTGTAATAACGTAGTGGCCCGTGCGTTTACCTTAGTGACTCGTGAGTCTACCGTGGGAACTCTTTAAATTATTTCAGTGCCATTCGCCTTCGAGTCTTAATCACAAAATTTAATTCACCCTAGATTACATTTTCTTTGTTTTTTTGGTAATTTGCGTCTTATTTTCCCTTGTGTACAATTTTATATATAATGTATTTTTGTCACATGAGCAAAATACATGAATGAACTCATTTCGTAAGTGTTTATTTTATTCAGCTTTTTTAACATCCTAAAAATATGTAAAAAAAAACTAGGAGTGAAAGAAGAGTTTAATTACCACTGGATTTGGAAAATCATTCTATTAGAATGATAAAAAAAACATTCCAACGTCTAAACACTGGGCTTCAGCCCTATCCTACCCTTTCGGGCTTTGATTACTGCAGTTATTTCTTGGAAAATTAGCTATAAAAACCATGGAGTATGTGATTTAATATATTTTTCTCCAACTAATATCTTTCTATATCCCTCCCCGAAAGCTCACAAAACCACCAAATATCAACTTTGGTAGCTACATTTCTACACAAAATAAAGTTACAGTTCAACAGTTGCATACGGCGATCCTCCAGTATTGCCATTTATAAATGTATGATCGCACTAGCTCGTCTGGTCTTCCCTAAACGGTTATATTACAGTAAATGTCGGAAATATCCTGTTACTTTGAAATTAGAAAACCATAGGTATAGATAAAAAAACATATCAAAGTTCCAGCTCCATTGCCATTAAAACCAAAGAGCTTACTAACCACTTTAATGGCAATGTCTTTCTTTAAGTATAGAAAACAAAATCTGGATAAATTATGTCATTCACCATTCACCCACCCCTCTAGTTTCATTCACTCCATAAAATAATTTCATTCGCGCTTGGGTGAACCATTCACCAGTTTATGAAGCACTGATATAGCGCATTGCATCCGTAAAGTGAAATCAGACTTCAGGAAGGGTGTCCGAACTTCCGGACAGCAACGGGCCGTGCGTTGCTGGTTTCTGAGATGAATCAATGACGTTGGATTTTCCTGACGCGTAGATTTACAACCAATAGTGATTACAAGATCACAAGTTTCCAGATTTACAGCCTGTAAACGATCACAACCATCGCTCGGTCACAGCCCACGTTGATCAGTCCGAACTAACATCATCAGCGTGAATAGAGTATCCACAAAGGGATTTATTTTTCCTCTTCCAAGTACATTCTATAAATCGATTGCTGGGTTTTCTCCGCTCTATCCTTCGCTCAGGTGCCTTTCCTCCCCTTCCATGTGTTTACGATTCACTTCTCTCCACTATCTTTCCTCTCAGATCACATGCTCGCTCTTTTTTTACTCAGCGGGCATGCAGCATCACTGGAGAGAAGGAATTGGTGACGGGGTGACGTGGTGCTGTTTGATCGCCCCCTGTCAGCTCCAGCTTTTTGTGTCTGTCTTCGGTTTAAACCAGCATCTGCAGGCAGTTCCTATCCTACACTTTATTCCTTTCTTGGCGTCTTCTGGGCAAATGTTGCCTTCTACACAAACAGTCTTGGATGATATTGTGTTTGTGTGTGTGTGTGAGAGAGAGAGAGAGAGAGAGAGAGAGAATTAATGTGTGTGTGAATAGGCATATTTTAGGCGATGCCGCGGTTTACATTGGCATTGCCCTCTTGAGATTCCTTTGTGGCGGAGAGCGCTGACCAGTAACCCTGGGTCTTGCAGTCCGGCCAAGGGGAGGTGATGTGGATACGGTTTCAGTTAAAGTTCTAGAGGAACATTGCTTCCGATCGATGTCTCTTATGCACTCCTCAGAAGAACTGGGTGCGCTCTTCACCATTATGGCTCCCAGCCTACAGGTTTCTGATCTGAACAACTAACTTCTTCCCTATTTCTCCTCCACCCACTCCCCTATTTCCCTCTCCTCCTCGGCGCTCTTGTTCACTCACACCTTCCCTCCCTCCCTCCCTCCCTCCCTCTCGCAGGGCTTGGTTCAAAGGGGGCAACGAGCCAAGCGCGGTCTGAACCCTTTCTGAAAACGAGCGCAAAGAGAAAAAAAATATTGTCAAGCGCTCCAAACTTCATTTAAAATAAGTAAATGCGACCTTGGCTAATAATTTAAAAAGGAAACCTTATACAAAACCAACACCCTACAAACTCTCTGTCTCTCACGCTGCCTGTTGTCTTGTGGGGGGGGTGTGTGTCGGAGAGAGGGGGTGTGGGTGTAGAGGGGACCCGATGTGAATGTTACCACTATAGGATGGCGAGGTTGGGCTCTGAGCTGCAGTGAGGGAGATCAGAGAGAGGGAGAGAGAGTGCGTGTGCGCGTCAGCAGCAAAGTTATATACAATGGGCTTGTACGCGGTGGCAAGAGAGGTTTCCTTTGTTCTCGTCCGGGGCTTGAGAGAGATCGTAGAGAATTAACCCTCCCTCACACATCACTCCTAACCCAAGAGCCTTGTCACCCCAGACAGATTAATGACGCCCCCCCCCCCCCCCCCTCCCCAACCTCCCTCCACCTCAACTCACGCCTGGGCACCAAAGCAGCTCAGGAGGCAAACCCTGAGCTCCGTCTCCCAACAATCTGATGTGAAAGAACAGTTATTAAAACATACCTTCATTCACGGTTGGCTCAAGAGTAACGGGAGAGGAACTTGGTAACTCGGGAGAGGAACAACGCAGAAATGACATACCCGTGGGAACTCGGTTAAACACTTGATCATAAACTTGAAATCTCGTACACAACCACGAGTCTGGTTTTTGTTCTTTCACTTGAGGTCACTCGTGGGTGGACTCCCACCGTGAGACAGGCCCTTTAGCACCTGCACTAATGTAAAGCACTTTGGTCAACGAGAGTTATTTTTAAATGTACTATAGAAATAAAATTGAATTGACTTGACTATTCCTGCGCCGTATCTCTGAACTAATCTAAACTAATAGCACCGACAAAGTTACATAAAGTACTCATCCCTTCTTCATTCCTCCCTTTGTTCTCAGTCGCCCTCCAAGCTGGGACCCCCTTAGTTCTGGTGCCTTCAATGCTGGGTCCCCCTTAGTTCTTGGTGGAGAACTTGTAGATAGAGTATGAGCAGAATTTAGCCGCACAGTTGCAAGTCTACAAGTAATACAGTGAGGAGCTGAGCACGCTACCTTGAGGGGCAAGGTTCAGCATTTTAGCTCACTTTAAAACAATTGTGGTGACTAAGTAATCTACTAATATTTTAAATAAGATTTCTTGTAGGTGAAATTAATCTCTCAAGAGCACAGATATCAAGGGAGCAGTCATGTGTGACTCATCTGTTCCAATGGCCATAATAAAAATCATTACTCAGAATATCAAAATTGCAGTATCTCCCCAGAAATAGCCTGATGCCTGTCTCAACATTAATTATCTATTAAGATTCTAGCAACAGTTTCTATGGAGTCACTCATTCTGAGTCAACTGCCTCTCAGAGGTCAGAGAACGAAAGGACATCACAAAAAGGCCAAAAGATTCGCAACAACCTGAGCGACTGCAACAATGCGATACTGCACACTATGGGTTATGACGAAACATAGAAACCTAGAAAATAGGTGCAGGAGTAGGCCATTTGGCCCTTCGAGCCAGCACTGCCATTCAATATGATCATGGCCGATCATCCAGAATCAGTACCCTGTCGCTGCTTTCTTCCCATATCCCTTGATTCCGTTAGCCCTAAGAGCTGTATCTAACGCTCGCTTGAATATATCCAGTGAATTGGCCTCCACTGCCTTCTGTGGTAGAGAATTCCACAGATTCACAACTCTCTGGGTGAAAAAGCTTTTCCACATCTCAGTCCTAAATGGCCAACCCCTTATTCTTAAACTGTGACCCCTGGTTCTGGACTCCCCCAACATTGGGAACATTTTTCTTGCATCTAGCCTATCCAATCCCTTAAGAATTCTATATGTTTCTGTAAGATCCCCTCTCATCTAAATTCCAGTGAATATAAGCCCAGGCAATCCATTCTTTCATCATATGTCAGTCTCGCCATCCCAGGAATTAACCTAGTGAACCTACGCTGCACTCCCTCAATAGCAAGAATTAGTGGAAACAGATTTAGAGGAAGTTTTACAGAAAAAAAAATAGGGGAAATTAGAAAATACAAGAACAAGATTGTTTTTTTACTGAAGTGCATGCTTGGCTCATTTTTATTTGTATTTTAGTCTTTAATTGCGCCTTTTGACAATGAAGTATTCATTCATTCATCCATTCATTTTGCGACATTTATCATGGGTCATATTGGTGGAACTCAGAAGGTCAGGCAGCAACTGCAAATGAAAATAGACTGACAACATATTCAGGCACGTTGTCTGCCCATTTTACCTCCACAGATGCTGCCTGACTTGCTGAGTTCTTCCTACGGATAGACACAAAGTGCTGGAGTAACTCAATGGATCAGGCACCATCTCCAGAGAAAATAAATGGCAACGTTTTGGGTTGGGACCTTTCTTCAGACTTTTCAGACACGTCTGAAGAAGGGTCCCGACCTGCAACGTCACCCATCGTTGTCCTCCAGAGATGCTCCCTGCCCTGTGGAGTAACTCCAGCGCTTTGTGTCTACCTTTGGTATAAACCAGCATCTGCAGTTCATTGTTTCTACGAATTCTTCCGACAGCTTGGTCTTGCTCAAAATTCCAGCATCTACAATCTCTTGTGTCTCCTGGTGTTGAAATCCAGTGATCATGGTGCCCTTCCATTTTACCTGCTCATCTTGTCTTTCTAGAAGGAAGGTGCTTTTAGTTTAGTTTAGAGATACGGAGTGGAATAGGAAACTTCGGCCCACCGAGTCCACGCCGACCAGCGATCCCTGTACATTTGGCCATTTGCTATTCCTCTTCCAACTCTGGTAGCTTCACCGTAAAGGTTTCTTCATTAAAGCTGTGAATGGAACTGAACACCTTTATCAGCAAACATCCCCACCATGACCTTACAATGGAGGAAGGCAGCTGAAAATAAATTGACCTGGGCCATCAACCGATGATTAATAGTGTTTACCAAGGGAGGTTTGGAACTAGTTTGCCCTTCTCCTCTTCCTCCTCCTCCACATTGTTGAAGAGAACAAAGAAGGGAAGAGATTGAACTTTTTTTTCGCCTTCCATCACATTGAGGAATGTGGAGGAGTCACTGTGGTGGATGTTTATGTTAAAATGCATTTTGTGTGTTTTTGTTGTTTTTTATTGGTATGACTGTACGGCAAATCAAATTCCTTTTATGTTGCAAAACATACTTGGCTAGTAATTATGATAATGATGATTATGATGATTATCATTTGACTTTTCTTTCCCAAACCCTAATGAACATGCACCACTTCACCGCATAGATGCAGCAAATGTACAGATCCCACTACCGTAGCTTGGGAATCAAATTTACAACTCCACTCATTAACTCGATTTCACACGTTTACCCGTTGAAAGAGAATTGTAAATTATTAAAGATTTATCAACAAAGAAAGTTGAATGAAATCTGATTTTCCATTCCATAAAGGCATTATTATTCCACACGATTAAATCTCTATTGCATTTAGGTGCATCCAATCAAAGGTTTCATTTTACCTCCTACATCGCATTTTGAGAGAAAATGTAGTCGGGGAGGAATTAATTATACTTTAGAGTGAAAAGCATGAACAAATTAATTTAGATCACATCTTGAGTGGTGCTTGATTCATGGGAGCCGCAAACCAAACACAAAGGTTTGGCTCGAAGATAGACACAAAAAGCTGCAGTAACTCAGCGGGACAGACTGCATCTCTGGAGAGAAGGAATGGGCGACTTATAGGGTCGAGACCCTTCTTCAGACCTTTTCTTCTGCAGTCTGCAGAAAGGTCTCGGCACAAAACGTCATCCATTCCTTCTCTCCAGAGATGCAGTCTGTCCCGCTGAGTTACTCCAGCTTTTTGTGTCCATCTTCGGTTTAAACCAGCATCTGCAGTTCCTTCCTACACAAAAAGGTCTGGCTTTTTGTCAAGTAACCTTTCTATCTGGAGTCCAGCTGTGGAGTCATAGAGTCATACGTCATGCAAATAGGCCCCTTGGCTCAACTTGCCCGCGCTGACCAACATGGCCCATCTACACTTCATTCATCCACACCATTCTTTTCTGCCAATAATTTCAGATTTGTTCTTCCCTTTGCCACAGGTGAATTATTTAAATGTTTGCAGGTGTATCTAAGAGATTATAATATTCCCAAATGTTTGTTTGATATAAAACGTTAGCTGATACTCGGTTGTGATTTCTGGTTGCTCAAATCACATCCAACTTCACATTAACCTTCAGAGCGGATGGACGGACGGACGCCAACGAGGTCGTAAAACCAACACAAGTCCTCAAATGAGCACACTGAGACTTAGAGTCGCACCTTGTACCTTGTGGTCGTCACTCCCAAAGAGTCCACCAGGGACTATACTGGAAGAGTCAGACAGCATGGAAACAGGCCATGCAGCCCAACTTGCCACACCAACTAACATGGCCCATCTACACAAGTCCCACCTGCTTGCGCTTAGCCCATACCCCTCTAAACCTATCCTATCCATGTACGTGTCTAAATGTTTCTTAAACGTTGCAAAAGTACCTGCCTCGTCCGGCAGCTCATTCCATACACCCAATGCTCTGCGTAAAAACGTTTCCCCTAAATCTTACGCCCCTTACTTTAAACGTGTGTCCTGTGGACCGTGATTCCCCTACTTTGGGTAAACTCTATGCATTTACCCTGTCTATTCCTCTCACGCTCTTCTACACCTCTATAAGATCACCTAGCATCCTCCTGCGCTCCAAGGAATATAGTCCTAATTGCACAGTTGTGATATTGTCATTATTGTGGGTCCAATGTACTGAAGAGTCAAAAGTCAAGTCAAGACTGTTCTATTGTCATATGTCCCAGATAGAGCAATGAGATTTTTACTTAGCAGCACAACAGGATGTATACTTATAGCCTTTGAATTATTACTACCATTACGAAGGGATGAAGGGACTTTTATTGCACATATTCGGACAGCCACATGAAGCATAGCAGAAAAACTGTAAGAGTAATAGCTTCAAATCAGTCATGCAACTTAATGATGCCCTTAATTAATTATATTCAAGTATAAATGTGACTCAAATGTCAATGACAACAGTAGCAATCCTCTAGATTCAGGGACAGTTTCTTCCCAGCTGTTATCAGGCAACTGAATCATCCTACTACAACCAGAGAGCAGTGTTGAACTTGAACTACTATCTACCTCTTTGGTGACCCTCGGACTATCCTTGATACTACTTTACCTTGCACTAAATGTTAACCCTTATCAAGTTAATGGCTCGATTGTAATCATGTTTTGTCTTTCCACTGACTGGTTAGCATGCAACAAAAGCTTTCCATTGCACCTGGGCTCACGTGACAATAAACTAAATTAAACTAAGCTGATAGCAATAGTTGCCGGTGCAGTATTTCAATGTTACTGAATACCTGTACTATAACTTAACATGGAAGAATAGCATAAAAGCCATGGGAACATCACCTGATTGATAGTCATGGAGCCGTACGGCATGGAAACAGGCCCTTCGGCCCAAATTACCCATGCCAGCCAAGATGCCCCATCTATGTTGGTTCCACCTGCCCACATTTGGTCCATATCCCTGTGAACCTTTCCTATCCATGTACCAACCTATTCCCCACACATAAATACTTTTCCAACATGCTTCTCTGGAATCTCATCATTAAAAAGCTCACAGGCACTGTCGACTAATGAGTATTGCAACAGTTGACTTAATTTTGGACTTTTCGTCCGACCAGATAGGCAACAAAATCAATGGTTCAATATTATGACTTTGTGATTATAGGAACATTTTCAGTTTTTCCTCACATAAATGGAGTAACTAGTGAAATAGAGAAAGGAATTCGATTAGTACGGGTGTCAGGAGTTATGGGGAGAAGGCAGATGGGGTTGAGAAGGATTGACAGATCAGCAATGATTGATTAGCAGAGGAGACTCGATGGGCCGAATGGCCTAATTCTGCTGCTATGACATGAACTTATGAATAGACAAAATTGACTGCAGAAATCCAAAGTTCGTTAGGCATATTCCACTCCTCCACCAGGAGTATTGCTGTGAACTGTGCCACGACAAACACCACATCTTTGTGTAGGAAAGAACTGCAGATGCTGGTTTAAATCAAAAGTAGACACAAAATGCTGGAGTAACTCAGCGGGACAGGCAGCATCTCTGGAAAGAAGGAATGGGTGACGTTTTAGGTCGAGACCCTTCTTCAGACTGACTGACAAACAGCACATCATGGTTCATTTGACATGAACTTCAACATTTACTCCATATCCTCACCATATAAGCCATTCAACATGCAATGCATGGTTGAAGGAGGCATTAATTATTTAGCAATGTACTAAATTATAATTACCGCACATCCTCTTTGTACAAAAACATTGTTTTGATATGATTATTATTCAATCAGAAAGAACAATTCTACGTATTTTAAATAGTAAAAGAAAAAAATGTTTTGTTCTTGATATGTCAACTTTTAACTTCGTCCACATTCGTCCAATGATTTATTTTGCTCTCTGGAAAATGTTAGTGACCTTGCAAAACTTTAATCGTATTACTTCCTTGTTTGCTCTCTGTCAGATTACTTTAATTATGGCAACAGTTCAGTTGCTTACTAACACAGATGCCCCACGGAAAGATTCAGACAGCAAATCACATCAAGAAAGAGAAAATCCAATGATGTTGCTTATATATTCTTGAATTGAATTGAATTGAAAGATACAGCAAGGAAACAGGCTAAAAGTATGTCTAAAAGCCTCTTAAATGCCTCCCCCCCCCCTCCCCTCCCCTACCACCTTCAACCCTGGCAGCATGTTCCAGGTATCCATTCAACCTAGAGTCATAGTGTCTTACAGCATGGAAACTGGCCCTTCAGCCCAACTTGCCCACACTGACCAAACATGTCCCATCTACACTGGTCCTATCCGTGTATCTGTCTAAATGTTTGTAAAAATGTTGCGATAGTCCCTGCGACAACTACCTCATCTGGCAGCTCGTTCCATACACTCCCCCAACTCATGCACGCATTGCAAGGAATCCATTCTGCTCCAGCTTGCCTTCACATCTGAGACATCAAACGGAATAAAAACTTGAACCAAAACACATTGCCTGAAACAAATAATTCATTCAAGATCCAATGACAAAGTTCACACTGTTCAGCAGCCTTGCAGGACTAAACCGTTCGAAACGCAATCCAAATTGCAGATGATGGTTTACAGTGAAGATATACACAAAATGCTGGAGTAACTCAGCGAGCCTGGCAGCAACTCTGAAAAGGGGTCTCAACCCAAAACGTCCCCAATTCCTTTTCTCCAGAGATGCAGCCTGACCCGCTGAGTTACTCCAGCACTTTGTGTCTACAATCCAAATTGGAATAGGATCAAAATGCCTTTACTTTTAATTTAGTTTAGAGATACAGCATGAAAAAAGGCCCTTCGGCCCACCGATACTACGCTGACCAGCGATCCCCGTACACTAGCACAATCCCACACACTAGGGACAATTTACAACCAAAGCCAATTAACCTACAAACCTGTACATCCTTGGAGTGTGGGAGGAAACTGGAAAACCCACGCAGGTCATGGAGAAAATGTGCAAACTCCACACAGACAGCACTCGTAGTCGGGATTGAACGCGGGTCGCTGGCGCTGCAAGTGCTGTAGGGCAGCGACTCTCTTACAATAATACCAGTGCACTATTTCCATTCTTGCACCTACTTGCAGTAATTTGTATATAAAGACCCCCAGTTCTTACCGAACGCCTTAAAAATGACTTTAATTTCTACAGTTTCTACTAAGAAGGCTGTGGAGGCAAAGTCGGTGGATATTTTTAAGGCAGAGATAGATTTTTCATTAGTAAGGGCGTCAGAAGTTACGGGAAGAAGACAGGAGAATGTGGTTCGGAGGGAGAGATAGATCAGCCATGATTGAATGGCGGAGTGGCCTTGATGGGCCGAATGGCCTATTTCTACTCTTATGACCTTATGACCTTCCATTACACAAAATCTTATTTTTGCATATCACACATGAATGTAAAACCTCAATTTCAGAGGAAAAAGAAATGGCAAACACTGAACAAAGAATCTATTTGATGTTTGACAACTATTGAATTGTTGCTGAGAAAAAAATGGATGGATTTGATTGTTTGTTTCCTCCAGGCTCCTCTTCCCCCTCCTTTGATATGTTCACGTTCAATGTTTGAGTCGAGCGCATTCTTTTCGCCTATTGATCTGAGGTGCTTTGCGATTTGACAGCTTTAAAGTTGACATCACTGAATTTTTTATATATCAATAAATAGACCTTGAAAAAATCCTGGAATGCTTTCAGTGCATTCTTCACATTACTGCACATGCAGTTGGATGCCTAAGAAGCCATGTATGCTGATTCCCTGCCTTTGAGGCTCAATGGCACAGCGGTAGAGTTACTGCCATATAGTGCATCAGAGCCAGGTTCCATCCTTACTTTGAGTTTGTACATTCTCCCTGCAACCTCGTGGGTTTTCTCCGGGAGCTCCGGTTTCCTCCCACCTTCCAAAGACGTGCAGGTTTGTAGGTTAATTGGCTTCTGTAAATTGTCCTTAGTGTGTAGGATAGAACTAGAAGGGTCACACAGTGGTGCAGAATAGATAATAGACAATAGGTGCAGGAGTAGGCCATTTGGCCCTTTGAGCCAGCACTTGTCCCGAAACGTCACCCATTCCTTCTCTCCAGAGATGCTGACAGTCCCGTTGAGTTACTCCAGCTTTTTATGTCTATCTTCGGTTTAAACCAGCATCTGCAGTTCCTTCCTATACATTGAACTCAAGAATCTTGCTTCTGAATATGTCCTAAAATTTTTCCTTTCGAAGTTTGGGAAGAAAAAGCTTAGAAATATATATTTTTTAAATGGTTGGATACGAGTCCATGTTTAGCTCGTGTTTGAACTGGTGGAGAAATGAGCAGACAAGATGCCTTTTGCATCTGCATCTCTCACACTATGCAATGGGACAGGCTTTCTATAAACAGACGATATAGTGCCTGCTTTATGAAGCTTTACATCATTTGAACAGAATGTCGCATGTCTCGGAACACAGAAAGGCAGCGTAATATCAGGCTAGAGCCAGTTCACAAATACGGATTCTATGCTGTGTTGAGCAAATACCAGTTTTGTTAACGTCATCTCGAATGTGTGTTTTAACAGAAACTTGGAATTGTATATTTGGGAAATAAATGAAAAAATATAAATCTATGCCACTGCAATTTTCATTCCCATTCTTCTTCAGATGCCTGAATATTCTGGGCTTGGATACCTTGGACTCCTTGATACTTGATTAGTACAGGTGTCAGGGGTTATGGGGAGAAGACAGAAGAATGGGCTTAAGAGAGAGATAGATAGATCAGCCCCGATTGAATGACCGAGCAGATTGAGGGGCCGAATGGCCTAATTCTGCTCCTATCATTTATGACCTATCGACCGGCGATATTTCAATCATATTCAGTAGGCTATTATTTAGTTTTGTTTATTATTGTACAGTGAAAAGCTTATCGTTGCATGCTATCCTGTCAGTGAAAAGACCGTACATGATTAAAATCGAGCCGCTCACAGTGTACAGATACAGGATAAAAGGCATAACATTAGTACAAGATGAAGTCCGATTAAATACAGCTCAAAGGTCTCCAATCAGGTAGATGGAAGCTGCTCACTAGTTGGTGAGAGCATGGTTCAGTTGTCGTTAAGGGTGTCAGGGGTTATGGGGCGAAGGCAGGAGAATGGAGTTGAGAGGGAGAGATAGATCAGCCATGATTGAATGGCGGATTAGACAATGTGCCGAATGGCCTTATTCTGCTCCCAGAACTCATGAACTGACAGTAGTTGCTTGTCCCCGTTTGAGAGATCCGAAGATTTTGAACATTGACAAGCTGTATACTGTGAGAGCAAACCGCAGCTGAATCTGCCCCTGCCCTTCCCTGACCTACACATATGTACAGCCTGTAGCAACAGTAACTTCACACTGATGAAAGGAGGGAATACATGTTGATATTCCTCGCTCAGTGAACAGTGGCCAGCGGCTGCAAGCTGCAGACACCCCGGGTGAAATCTGCCAACTCTGAACACGTGCGTAGGAAGGAACTGCTGATGTTGGTTTGAACCGAAGATAGACACAAAAAAGCTGGAGTAACTCAGCGGGACAGGCAGCATCACTGGAGAGAAGGAATGGGTGACGTTTCAGGTCGTGACTTGAAGAAGGGTCTCAACCCGAAACGTCTCCCCTTCCTTCTCTCCAGAGATGCTGCCTGGCCCGCTGAGTTACTCCAGCTTTTTTGTGTCTATCTCTGAACACATCACAGGTTATACCGAGTAACTTACTAACCCGTAACAGCCTAGTCAATACAAAATTCTCTATTAGTCTTGGGTAACTGCATGTACGGGACTTTAGTACAATATGAATGAATTAATATTATATTGTCACATGAGACAAGTCACAGTGAAATTCTTTGCTTGCATACCCAAGGTATGCAACTGGTCGCCACATAAGGGCCCTGACAAAGTTACAAAGTATGTCCCAGACATACAGAAATAATGTAACAGAATATGGTTTATGTTTACCTCCATTCTGAGTACAAATTGAACACATATAAAACGTAGACAGAGGACATCTAGCCAACTGGTCCATGCTAGTGTTTCCATTTTACACCTCCTCAAATTGTTCCTCTTCACATAAGACTTCACTGGACCATATCTTGCACTAAACGTTATTCCCTTATCCTGCATCAGCACACTGTGCACGGCTCAACTGTAATCAGCTACAGTCTTTTCGCTGACTGGGTAGCACGCAATAAAAAAAGCTATTTCAATTCAATACAATATAATACCGCTTATTGTCATTTGAACCTCATTGAGATTCAAACGAAATTTAGTTTCTGCAGTCATACAAACAAGAAAAGAACCAAGACACAACACAATTTACACAAACATCCATCACAGTGAATCTCCTCCTCACTGTGATGGAAGGCAAAGTCTTATCTCTCCCCTGCACTCCCCATTCTACTCCCGATGTCAAAGTCAATGCCCCCGGCGGGCGATGGTAAATAAGTCCTGCGGCCATTCAGGCCTCGCCGGGCGATGCAAGGCCGCGCTCCGGGTCTTGATGATGGAGCCCCTGGCAGGCGCTAGGAAGTCCCGTGGCCATTAAAGCCACGCCGGTCAATGTAAGGCCCCGCTCCAGGTCATTTTCAACCCCGCAACTCGGGCAGGAGAAGTTGCCGCTGCGGGAGCTCCGAAAAGCGGTCTCCCACCAGGGACCCGCGAGCTCCCGGTGTTACCGTCCACCGGCCTGCAGCTGGAGCCTCCGAATCTCCGGGGTCGGGCAGTAGCAGCGCGCCACAACAGCTCCTCCCGCTCCGAACCCGGCCAGCTCCACGATGGTGAGTAGGCCGCAGGCTCCGCGACTGGAGCCCCAGGTCCGCTTGGAGGCCGCTCCACGGTGCTAGGCCCCAACGGCAACGGAGACCCGACAGAGAAAAGGTTGGGTCTTCCGTACAGGGAAAAGATTTTTAATGTTTCCCCCACCCCACCCCCCACCCCCCCCACACATACCCAGCTAAAAAAAACCCACTCAAAACGAGACCAAAAAAAAGCCAGACGGACTGCAGAGACCGCTGCGACGAGAGTCGTGACGCCCATCAGAACATGTATCCCAGTTTTCACTTTTCACTGTATCTCGGTACATGTGACAATAATAAACTGACTTACAAAATGACAAACTAATAAGTCTGACAGCATAGAAGTCCCCACCGGGAAACAAACGCCCAATTTATGGACACTCTGTAGGCTCCAGAACACAGAATTAATTAGATGTTCTTCAGGTCCTGGTTGAATTTCTGATCCTGACTATAACAACAAGGTCTGAGCTCCCAGCGTTGGTCACCCTGGAATCCCAATGATATCATTCTTGCTATTGAGGGAGTGCAGTGTAGGTTTACAAGGTTAATTCCCGGGATGGCGGGACTGTCATATGCTGAGAGAATGGAGCGGCTGGGCTTGTACACTCTGGAGTTTAGAAGGATGAGAGGGGATCTTATTGAAACATATAAGATTGCTAAGGGTTTGGACACGCTAGAGGCAGGAAACAAGTTCCCGATGTTGGGGGAGTCCAGAACCAGGGGCCAAATTTTAAGAATAAGGGGTAAGCCATTTAGAACGGAGACGCGGAAACACTTTTTCTCACAGAGAGTTGTGAGTCTGTGGAATTCTCTGCCTCAGAGGGCGGTGGAGGCAGGTTCTCTGGCTACTCTCAAAAGAGAGCTAGATAGGGCTCTTAAAGATAGTGGAGTCAGGGGATATGGGGAGAAGGCAGGAACGGGGTACTGATTGGGGGTGGTCAGCCATTATCACATTGAATGGCAGTGCTGGCTCGAAGGGCAGAATGGGCTACTCCTGCACCTATTGTCTATTCTATTGTCTATATCTGTTAACAACACAGGCACTAGGGGAATGCACCAAAGTGATTAGTTGACTGTTTTACAGAGTAAGATTCAAGTTACTTTTAAATTCAGTGTGAAGTGTTTACACTGCAGCAATTTTCATTTTGCCATGGTGCCCTGCAACTGATGCAATGATGAGCAACAAAGAGATGTAAAGTGCTTGACTTTTGGTGATTCAGGAATTGAGGTTTTGACCAAAGATAGACACAAAGTGCTGGAATAAAGGGCCTGTCCCACCAGCATGCAACTCTATGCGATGAGCGCGACCTATCGTGGTCGCTTGAGCCGTCCGGCGTCGCAGGGCCGGTCCCACTTCGATCGCCGGAGCCGTGCGGAATTGTGCGGAGTTCGTCCCGACATCGCGCGGGGCTCCGAAGAACTGACCATGTTCAAAAATTCCGCGCGGCAATGGCTTGTCGGCTCGCAGTCGCCTCGACGCATTACACACCGCCTCGACGTCGTGCCTCCATGACCCTCTCTGTAGGTGCCTCCGTGACCCTCTCTGTGTGTGGCTCCATGGCCCTCTGTGTGTGTGCCTCTGTGCCCCTCTCTGTGTGCCCCTCTCTGTCCTGGCGAGCTTACCTTTAAGACTTTGCTCCAAGTTTGCCTCACTTTACGCCGCGTTGCGCCACTCACCCGACCTCCGCGCGGCCCTCGCTGCCGGTTTGGTCGCGCTTGCCGCATGCAGGCGCATGCTGTTGGGAATGGCCCTGTACAGGGACCACCCGACCTCCGCGCGGCCCCCGCTTCTAGTTTGATCGCTCTCATCGCATGGAGTCGGATGCTGGTAGGACAGGCCCTTAACTCAGCGGGACGGGCAGTATATATCTCACCTCATCTTTTGGAGCTTGCCTTGCTCTGTATGGCCCTGCTTATTTCCCACTTAGATTTGTATGGCTGAAGGACACTCTGCAAATGCACCCATGTTCTGGAGTAACTGGTTTGTGCAGACACCTGGAGTCAATAGGTAAGAAAATGTAGACTTAAGGAACCGCAGCTGGTGGTTTTCAACAAAAAAAGATACAAAGTGCTGGAGTAACTCAGCAGGTCAGGAGATGTGTCAATAGATAAGTGCACTGGCATCTCCCATCCCTATAACATTTAGAATACCGACACACTTGAAAGTACCAAAGAACAGTGAATTACTTTAGTTTAGTTTGGTTTATTGTCACGTGTACCGAGGTACAGTGAAAAGCTGTTGTTGCTGGCCAACTTGTCAGCGGAAAAACGATACATGTTTACAATTGAGCCATCCACCGTGCACAGATACAGGATAAAAGGAGTGACGGTAGACAAAAGTGCTGGAGAAACTCAGCGGGTGCAAAGGAAATAGGCAACGTTTCGGGCCGAAACCCTCCTTCAGACAAAAGGAGTGCCGTTTAGTGCAAGATAAAGTCTGATGAGCTAGATGGGAGGTCAGGACCGCACTCTAGTTGTTGACAGGATGATTTGGTTGCCTGGGAATGATCACAACTGGGAGAGGACCTCAACCATTAGTGAACCTACAAGAGGTTGGCGAGTCCATTAACTCGCATTGTTGGAAGCTCTTGTGACTGAAGGTGTAATCAGTTGTCCAAGGTTAAGAGACGGTGCTAGCTGGAGATTGAAGCTTTAAAATGCAACTCTGGCGTTAATTTAGCATTGTGCATCAATGATTGCAAGGAACAGCCTATTATACATCTGAAAGGTGTTTCGCCTCTTGCTAATAGCATCACCAGGGGTACTTAAAACCATATAACCATATAACAATTACAGCACGGAAACAGGCCTTCTCGGCCCTTCCAGTCCTTGTCGACCATTTATTTTCCCCTAGTCCCATCTACCTGCACTCAGACCATACCCCTCTATTCCCTTCCCGTCCATATACCTATCCACTTTACTTTTAAATGTTAAAATTGATCCTGCCTCCACCACTTCTGCTGGAAGATCATTCCACACAGCCACCACTCTCTGAGTAAAGAAGTTCCCCCTCATGTTACCCCTAAACTTCTGTCCCTTAATTCTCATGTCATGCCCTCTTGTTTGAATCTTCCCTACCCTCAATGGGAAAAGCTTATCCACATCAACTCTGTCTATCCCTTTCATCATTTTAAAGACTTCAATCAAGTCCCCCCTTAACCTTCTGCGCTCCAAAGAATAAAGACCTAACTTGTTCAACCTTTCTCTGTAACTTAGTTGCTGGAAACCCAGGCACCATTCTAGTAATTCTCCTCTGTACTCTCTCTATTTTGTTGACGAATCTATTTTGTCTCTCTATTTTGTTCATGAAGCCACACAGTGTGGTTACCATTTTGGTGATCAAAGAGCACTTACAGTATCCAAACAATTACCAATACCAAACCACATTTCATATTAATTCTACCCATCTCTGTTTGCATATTCTGTTGTGCTACTGCAAGTAAGAATTTCATTGTTCTATCTGGGACACATGACAATAAAACTCTCTTTCCTCGACTCAAAACCATTCATAATTTTAAAATCCCCAATCCAAAATACACAAAATAAACAGTTTGCTATTTCCACTAGGTAATAAACATGAACTGCAGATGCTGATTTATCCCAAAAATAGACATAAAATGTAGGAGTAACTCAATGGGTCTGGCAGCATAAGGTCATGTCATGTGATGGGTCATAAGGTCATGTGATAGGTCATAAGGTAATAAGAATTAGGCCATTCAACCCATCAAGTCTACTCGACCATTCAATCATGGCTGATCTGTCTCTCACCCCTAACCTAATTCTCCTGCCTTCTTCCCATAACGCCTGACACCCGTACTAATCAAGAATCTATCTATCGCTGCTTTAATGTTGAAATTAATGTAATTATAATTAGTATTAAATGTCTACATAAGGAGTGCATTTATTAAAACTCCTTTGACCAACAGTAAATATTTTATTTAGAATCTTGTTATTGGATGAAGAATTCAATCAAAATTTGAAAGGGCTGTGTTTAGTGAATAAGGCTGTACAAATATTCTTTGCTATAAATGAGATCAGTTTAATATTATTTAAGAAGCAATGTTGGGTGATCTACGGCATTGTGCTGCTGTAGAGGCTGTCAATATTTCATTTAGGTTAGCTTAGTTTAGTTTAGAGATACTGCGCGGAAACAGGCCCTTCAACCCACTGGACCGACCAGCAAGGGACAATAATTTACATCAAGCCAATTAACCTACAAATAATTACATCTCTGGAGTGTGGGAGGAAACCGAAGATCTCGTAGAAATCCCAAGCGATCAGGGGTAGAACGTGCAGACAAATACCCGTAGTTGTGAATTAATATTCTGGAATATTAATTAATATTAATATTCTGTTGAATTAATTCATCCCATGGACAATTATAATCACTGTTTCAAAGGGAAAATGGCAAAGTGAATGAATAGCTCATTTTGTGTAGCAACTGTTCTATTATACTATGAAAATTAATATCTAATTTTCTAACTCAACTGGTAAATATGTTCCCCAGTGCACATCTTAGTCAAATGATTGGTGTTGTCCAAGACATAGTTTACTAGTCACAGACATCCAACCAGGAATAAGGGAGTCACTAACTAAGTTGTTGATTAATAAATAAAATTATGCACAAGATATGGATCCTTAAACTCTATATTTATACAGTATATGCATTTGCATTTAAACTCATTGCAATTGTGAAACTAAAAATGGAAATTGCAAAGATAGACACAAAATGGTGGAGTAACTCAGCGGGTCAGGCAGTATGTCTGGAGAAAATGAACAGGTAACGTTTTGGGTCAGAAAACAAGGGTCTTGACCCAAAACATCAGCTATCCATTTTCTTCAGAGATGCTCCATATTTTGGGCATCATATCTGAGGAAGGGTGTGCTGGCTCTGGAGAGGGTCCAGAGGAGGTTTACATGAATGATCCCAGGAATGAGTGGGTAAACTTATGATGAGCATTTGACGGCACTGGGCCTGTATTCGCTGGAGTTTAGAAGACCTCGTTGAAACGTACCGAATAGTGAAAGACTTGGTTCGAGTGGATGTGGAGAGGATGTTTCCACTAGTGGGAGAGTTTAGAACTGGAGGTCATAGCCGCAGAATTAAAGGACGTTCCTTTAGGAGAGATGAGAAGGAATTTCAGAGGGTGTTGAAACTATGGAATTTCAAAGGGTGGTGAATCTGTTAGTCAGAGGGTGGTGGATCTGTGGAATTATTTGCCACAGAGGACTGTGGAGGCCAATTCAATGGACAGAGATAGATAGGTTTTTGATTAGTGCGGGTCGAATAATAGTTTTTTTCAATTGCCAAATTTTCAGGTTTGGACCAAAGTCTACTCAGAAACAACTATTATCTTGCATCTAAAATAGCCTGCATTCTCAAAGGCCCAAACCACCTTGGCCACGCTCTTATTTCACTCCAACATTGGGAAGAAGGTAGAGGAATTTGTAGGTTAATTGGCTTCGATAACAATTGTAAAGTGTCCCGAGTGTGTACGATAGTACTAGTGTCCGGGCATCATTAGTCGGTGCGGATTCGGTAGGCCAAAGGACCTGGTTCCGCGCTGTAACTCTGAACTAAACTTATGTGTCGAGGAACATCTGGATTCACATACATGAACATATCTTCATTCTTATTCTTTCTGAAATATTGAGAGGATTTCAAACAGACACTAACCATCCGCAGGATATTTTACTACCAATCTCAGCCCCCTCTCTGTTTCTGGATGTAAAACACGGCCGGTCAGAATGGAAATTAAGTCTGAAGAAGGGTCTCGACCCAAAAGGTCACCCATTCCTTCTCTCAAGAGATGCTGCCTGTCCCGCTGAGTTACTCCAGCATTTCGTGACAATCTTCGAAGTTAAGCGATGCGTTGGTTTATATTCCAGAGTCTTGCCAGTTTTACTGCCCATTGCACCATTGTTAAACAGGGAAGACTCTGCCCTCAAGGGGAATTTCATACTTGATAGGTTCGCTGATTTTATTTTCCCTTTGACTTATTCTACCAACCTGCAAGTAATGCACGGCATTGGTACCTTTGGTGAAATCTAAAATATTTATATTTGTTGTCAAATCTAGTAAGGGTCAGTCTAATGGGTATGTCACCTGAACAGTAGCTGGAATGTCTTGAAGATATGTGCAATAACTGCTGATTCTTTTCACTTAGAAGGAATTTTAAGTAACCGTTACCGAACAAAAAAAATTACAATGAGGTGCTCTGATAGTTAACTATATTCCTGGATACATGACTCTATCATCTGAAGAAGGGTCTCGACCCAAAACGTCACCAATTCCTTCTCTCTATAGATGCTGCCTCACCCGCTGAGTTTCTCCAGCATTTTGTGTCTACCTTCGATTTTACCAGCATCTGCAGTTCTTTCTTAAACATGACTCTATCATGCTTCACTTCACGCTGCCTCTGCAAGGTCACCAGCATAATCAAGGACCAGTCTCACCCCGGCCACTCCCTCTTCTCCCCTCTCCCATCAGGCAGGAGGTGCAGAAGCTTGAAAACACATCACCTCCAGATTTAGGAGATAGACACAAAAAACTTGGAGTAACTCAGCGTGTCGGGGGAACAACTCTGGAGAAAAGGAATAGATGATGTTTCGGGTCGAGACCCTTCTTCAGACTCAGAGGAAAGGGACGTGAGAGATACAGACAGTGATGTAGAGAGATATAGAACAAATGAAGGAAAGATATGCAAAAAGTAACAGTGATTAAGGAAAGGTGGAGCACACAATGGTCCATTGTTGGCTGTGGGCTGGGTGATAACGAGTTATACAGACGATGAAACTCAGCAGAACAACAGTGAAACTAGTTCGATGGCTAGGGTGGGGGAGGGATGGAGAGAGAGGGGATCCAAGGGTTACTTGAAGTTAGATAAATCAATATTCATACCACTGGGTTGTAAGCTGCCCAAACAAAATATGAGGTGCTGTTCCTCCATTTCAGAGACAGTTTCTTCCCAGCTGTTATCAGCCAACTGAAACATTCTTTCACCAACTAGAGAGCAGTCCTGACCTCCCATCTATCTCATTGGAAATCTTTGAGCTTTCTGTTTAAGGAGGAACTGCAGAAGCAGGAAAAATCGAAAGGAGAGGAGGAATAGGCCACGTTTCGGGTCGAGACCCTTGCGTCGAGATCCTTCTCTCCATAGATGCCGCCTCACCCACTGAGTTTCTCCAGCATTTTGTCTACCTTTGAGCTTTCTGTAATCAGTTCAAAGATTATCAGCCTTCAATGTTATATTTGTGCTCTAAATGTCACATCCTTTATCTGTGCACTGTGGACAGCTTGATTGTACTCATGTAGAACTATTTATTTCTGACTGGATAGCACGCAAACAAATATCTCGGTACACGTGACAATAATTATAAACTCAATTAAAAATGAGTGTCTCAACATTTTAAAGCCCAGCTTCAGCTGACAGATCTACAGAGCACGCAAGGTAATCAGGAGAAGAGCAGGTTGGCCATACTGTGGGATGAAACACATGATAAAATGTGCTGGGAGTTAGTCGAAGTTAGTCGAAGTTCCAATCGATAGATGTTGTCAAACCACCTTCCATTAGGGCTAGAGAGACACAACATGATCAGAAAGCTACTGATTTAAGACAGCGTACATTAGTGAAGCAGTAAATGTCAGGACAATGAGGAGTTATTGCGACCCATGGTTGTAATTCAAAATATGACTTACCCCCTTAAAAAATCTATAGATATACAGCGTAAATGGCAGAATGCATAGCATGGATGAGGAGGGGGCTCAGAGACCGATCCATGTCCTATAAAGCACCAAAGTTCTGACGTAACTACAAAGCGCTCAGATAAGTGTTGGAAGGAACTGCAGATGCTGGTTTACACTGAAGATGGACACAACAACTTGAGTAACTCAGCGGGACAGGCAGCATCCCTGGAGAGAAGGAATGAGTGAAGTTTCAGGTCGAGACCATTTAGTTTAGTTTAGTTTAGTTCAGAGATACAGCGCAGATACAGCGCAGAATCCGCGCCGACCGGTGATCCCTGCACATTAACACTACCCTACACACACTCGGGACAATTTACACTTATACCAAGCCAATTAATCTACAAACCTGTACGTCTTTGGAGTGTGGGTGGAAACTGAAGATCTCAGAGAAAACCAGAGTGGTCACGGGGAGAATGTACAAACTCTGTGCCGACATCCCCCGTCGTCGGGATTGAACCCGGGTCTCTGGCGCTGCAAGTGCTGAAAGGCAGCAACTCCACCGCTGCGCCACTTTTCTTCAAACTCAGGATCTAAATAATTTAAAAATTGTTTTGACCTCCTGATCAAAGATACTATAGGAGTAGCGGCTCAACAGGAGCAAGACGAGGTTACCCTCTGCAAGGGGAAAACTCACTGTCAGGAAAAGTAGATTGGACAGGGAGAGCTCTCACAGGAAGGCCCTGTGGGAGGACTACCGCAAGTTCAGAGGCAGAAGGTTTTCACGAGTACTCGAGAGGCCCTACAATTTTCTCTTCTGATACCAGATCCTCTTCCCCACTTTCCTTCCCTGGAGGGAAACCTACAGCAATCTTTACCCTTGATGCACAATTAAAATTGCAGTCAGGGCACTATGGCATTATTTAATATTTCAAGAACGACTATGCCCATATCTGCATCATTCTGCACAGTCTGCTTACAAAACCAGGTTAAAAATGAATGCAATAAATCAGCAATTAAGCCAGGCTCATTTGAACTGCTTGATTTCCATTGTGTAGACAGTCTAGGAAATCTAATTAATATTATAAAAAATGAAACTGCAGATTGATAAACTGCTAGCTAATACTGAAGATAGAATCAGAGTGCTGGAGTAACTCAGTGAGTCCGGCAGCATCTCTGGAGAAAATGGATAGGTGATGTTTTGGATCAAGGCCCTTTCTTCACACTAATTATAGGGGAGAAGGGAGGGAGGGAACTGGAAACGGGAGAAAATCCAGGACAAATAGGGGCCGGCAACATATGACCTCAGGCAATTTAGTCCAATTAGAATAAATTAGATCAAATATCTCTGTTCTATTCTTTCAGGATTTGCAACATGAATTGGTCAAATAAATAGGTCGACCCTACATTAGACACAAGGAACTGCAGATGCTGGTTTACACAAGAGGACACAGAGTGCTGGAGTAACTTAGCGGGGTCAGACAGCATCTCCGGACAACATCTCTGAAGAAGGGTCTCGACCCAAAACGAGACCCATTCCTTCTCTCCAGAGATGCTGCCTGTCCCAGTGAGTTACTGTTTAAGAAGGAACTGCAGATGCTGGAAATTCGAAGGTAGACAAAAATGCTGGAGAAACTCAGCGGGTGAGGCAGCATCTATGGAGCGAAGGAAATAGGTAACTTTTTCGGGCCGAAACCCTTCTTCAGACTCAGACGAAGGGTTTGGAACCGAAACGTCACCTATCCATATT
The DNA here is from genome assembly GCA_963514005.1 of Raja brachyura. The sequence goes on from OY740796.1 coordinate 45,470,873, forward strand.
CTTTCGAGATGCTGCCTGACCCATTGAGTAACTCTAAAGGGCCTGTCCCACCAGCATGCAACTCCATGCGATGAACGCGATCAAACCGGCAGCGGGGGCCGCGCGGAGGTCGGATGATCCCCTGTACAGGGCCGTTCCCACCAGCATGCGCCTGCATGCGGCAAGCGCAACTAAACCGGCAGTAGAGGCAGCGCGGAGGTCGGGTGAGTGGCGCAACGCGGCATAAAGCGAGGCGAACTTGGAGCGAAGTCCAAGGTAAGTTCGCCAGGACAGAGAGGGGCACACAGAGAGGGGCACCGAGGCACACACACATACAGGGCCACGGAGCCGCACACATAGAGGGTCATGGAGGCACTTACAAATAGGTTCACGGAGGCACGATGTCCGGGCGGTGTGTAAATGTCGAGGCGACTGCGAGCCGACAAGCTGTTGCCGCGCGGAATTTTTGGACATAGTCGGTTTTTTGGAGCCCCGCGCGGTCTCGGGACGAACTTGGGACGAACTCCGCACAATTCCACACGGCTCCGGCGATCGAAGTGGGACCGGCCCCGCGACGCCGGACGGCTCAAGCGACCACGTTAGGTCGCGCTAATCGCATAGAGTTGAATGCTGGTGAGACAGGCCCTTAACACGTTGTGTCTTCCCCAACATTTAATTGGGTCTGCACTGTCTTATGATTTTAGAAATCAATCACAATTATGCAAGAATTAAAAGGGAAATGTTTATATAAGACTTTTCCAATTAAATATTAACAGTTTAAGAAATTTCATCAGTTAGATTTCATGGATTAGAAAATGCTGAAAATAAACATAACTTTTGGCAAGTACCAGTGATCTACTTTGTGTATGGACACAGAAATAATTTGCAGCTAAAGCTTTAGAAAAATATTGCCCCACTTTAGATTTTTGACATATATATATCTGCACTTTGCTAATAACTCGAGCATTTGCTTATTTCAATATGTGTACAGTAGTCAACAATCAGAGATGGATGTTTGTAAATTAATGCATAAAATTAATGAGGCTTCCAGTGCTATTCATTCAGCACCGAAGCTACCATCGTGTGTGTTCTGCACACACTTCGTTCCTTCCCGCACATGTTCATGATACATGTTCATAAAGAGGAATCTATCAAGAGGAGTCAGCAGGGGAATAATCTTTTAGTTTAATGATCCAGCGCAGAAACAGGCCTTTCGGCCCACCGATCCCTGCACACTAACACTATCTCTCCGACGCACACCAGGGACAATTTACACTTATACCAAGTCAATTAACCTACAAACCTGTACTTCTTTGGAGTGTGGGAGGAAATCTTTGTGCAAGATTGTCTCAGGGAAATAGCTTGAAGGAAAGCAGAATTTCCAAAGGAACCTTTGTGCATTTTACACACATGTGTTTTGATACAAGATTACTGGTCTTTTTTGGAGATACAGCACAGAACCAGGTCCTTCGACCCACCAAGTCCGCACCAGCCAGCGATACGCTACATGTACCAAGCTAAATAACCTACAAATCTGCACTTGTGGGTGGAAACCGAAGATCCCACACAGGTGACGGGGAGAACAGACAGCACCCATAATCGGGATCGAACCCGGGTCTCTAACAGTGCTGTTAAGAAGCAACTCTACCGTTGTGCCACTGTGCCACCATTTGTTGTAAACAGCGATGCTTGCATTTTTTAAATTACGAGCTTGGATTGAGAAGACTTGTATTTCTGTGGTTCCATTCACAACCAATCTTGGGGCTTTTGAAGCCAGTGAACATCTTGCAAACCCCAGCTGCCGGCCTGTCTCACCCGCTGAGGAACCGGGAAATGGCCTGGAGTGGCAAACCATCGAGTCCGGCTCCTGTCTGCGCCCAAAGACTGGAGAACCGGAGCGGAGGGTGGTGGCACGGCGGTAGAGTTGCACCCTTGCAGCGCCAGAGACCCGGGTTCGATCCCGACCGCGGGTGCTGTCTGTCCGGAGTTTATACGTTCTCCTCGTGACCTGCGTGGGTTTCCTCCCACACTCCAAAGACGTGCAGGTTTGTAGGTTAATTGGCTTGGTCTTTGTAAATTGTCCCTGGTGTAGGATAACGTTAGGTGCGGGGATCGCTGGTCGGTGCGGACTCGGTTGGCCGAACGGCCTATTTCCGTGCTGTACCTCTAAACTAAACATAAGAAGAACTGGGAATCTTAACTTCTGCTCCCTCAAGGTCGACCCTGGGGCACAGAGGCTGAAGGTGGCCAGAGGAGAGGATGATGGATCGCAGGATGACCGGACGAAGGCACCAGCTGCAATGGGCCTTTATGGGCTGCTGCACCTGGGACTTTCATAAGTGATAGGAGCAGAAATAGGCCATTTCGGCCATCAAGTCTACTCCGCCATTCAATCATGGCTGATCTATCTCTCCCTCCTAACCCCATTCACCTGCCTTCTCCCCATAACCCCTGACCCGTACTAATCAAGAATCTATCTATCCAGAGATGTTACGTCTAGCTGGGTTACTTCAACATTTTGTGTCTATTTTTGGTGTAAACCAGCACCTGCAGTTCCTTCCAACACAAGAATCTATCGATCCCGGCCTTAAAACTATCCATTGACTTGGCCTCCACAGTGTTCTGTGGCAAACAATTCCACTGATTCACCACCCTCAGACTAAAGAAATTCATCCTCATCTCCTTCCTAAAGGAACGTCCTTTAATTCTGAGGCTGTGACCTCTGGTCCTGGACTCTCCCATTCATGGAAACATCCTCTCCACATCCACTCTTTCCAGGCCTTTCAATGTTCTTTGAAAAATGCGTTCCCACTTACCAACCTTGACCTTATGTACACACATTTACAGAGAAAACTGGGTCCTTAAAATTCATTGAGCCTACTCATTCAAATCCACTTTCCTGTCAAAACTCTTAATAACGATTCCATTTAGTGTGGATGAAGAGCTAAACTAAATGCCGCACATCCATCCACACTTCACCTTATTTAATATCCCTCAGCAGAGGACAAAGCGATGACTGAAAGACATGATGTTTGGCACCTTTCTCTTCATTATTTTGCAATGTTTTGACTGCTTCTCGATATTTATGCCTCATTATCAGTTCAAGATGCCACATTAGCCTTTTTTAATGAAGTTCAATTAAGCATCATTAACCTTTGCTCTGACTCATAATTTATTGGACAAAACAGAATGCGGGAGCTGAATGCGAAAGCTCTTGCCAAATGTATCTTGTCAAACAGAAATGGCCCTTGTGAATAATTGGCATCTATAAAAAGTTACAAACCATCGTGTTTTATAACATGCAGTGTGCAAACTAATTGATAGCAGACGCGTGCATTATAACAGAAAGTGGACACGTGATTTGAAAAGCAATTTCTTTTGCGGAGAAATAAACTCTCAATCTCTGAACCATTGACAAATTTGAACATTGAATAGAAGCCCTGAATATTGATTTCTCTAACTTCAAATAACCCTTGCATACCCTCGCTCTCCATTCCTTCCCCACCCAAGTCGTACCAGCTTCAAAAGTCGACTTGTTCAGTCTCAGTGACTGTACTCGTTCTCACCTAGAACACAGCTAACAACGGCCTGTTTCCTTTATCATCGTTACTTTTTTCATAAGATCATAAGTGATTGGTGCAGAATAAGGCCATTTGGCCCTTCAAGTCTACTCCGCCATTCAATCGTGGCTGATCTATCTCTCCCTCCTAACCCCATTCTCCTGCCTTCGCCCCATAACCTCGGTCAGCCATATTTTTGCATAGCTTTCATTAATTTGTTCTATACCTCTCTACTTCACCGCCTATATCTCCCGTTTCCCATTTCATAGAAACAGGTGCAGGAGACATAGTAAATAGGTGCAGGAGGAGGCCATTCGGCCCTTCAAGCCAGAACCGCCATTCATTGTGATCATGGCTGATCGTCCCCAATCAATAACCCGAGCCTGCCTTCTCCCCGTATCCCTTGATTCCACTAGCCCCTAGAGCTCTATCTAACTCTCTCTTAAATCCATCCAGTGATTTGGCCTCCACTGCCCTCTGTGGCAGGGGATTCCACAAATTCACAATTCTCTGGGTGACAACGTTTTTTCTCACCTCAGTCTTGAATGTCCTCCCCTTTATTCTAGCACTGTGGCCCCTGACTCTCAGTCTGAAGAAGGGTCTCGATCCGAAACGTCACCTATTCCTATTCTCCAGAGATGCGGCCTGACCCGCTGAGTTACTCCAGCTTTTTGTCTCTGTCCCTAATACTTCACAGTCGCTTATGCAGAGCAAACTTTTAAACATAATGAACTCAAAGATAATAGGAATCCAAAGGAACTTAATCATTTTAGTATCTAAAATCATCAGATTGAATCATATTTTAAGTTATCTTTTATTGCCCAATAAAACTTCACCATACAACCTTCAATTAAGATAGGTCGAAAATTTAATTGTGTTAGAAAAAAAATTAAATCCATTTGGAAAAATAAATGTATCTTTTAACACAAGACATCATATTAAATATATTCAATTTCAATTACTGCATAGCCAACGTATACAATAAAATATCCCATTTGTGTTTAATTTATAGGAACAAAGCGTTGCATAGTTTACCAAATTCAATTTGGATGTCTTTATTATATTAACAATTTCAATATACAAGCAAATGTAAAGTAAAATAAAATATTTACTTAGTGAAAGTCTAATGTTATTTTAATGTTAATAAATCAGATTATTCTTCGGCTACTCTATAAATATGGCAACGCTGCAGTATTTATTGCTAATGCGATTTTTCACCAGTAGGAAAAATAATCTAAATGTTAATCCTGTTCATTAACCGCTGTGTGGCTGTTATGTACAGTGAAGAAAAGTTGCATTCTTTTGGTCATTTTATAGCAGAGATGGGCGTTATCACAATAAGTAATAATTTAATAGAGTGATGCAATTTGTTTGGGGAAACTAACCCACTATCTGCCTTAAGTGTTATTGCTACATGGCGGATTATGTGTCTGTGTTGCCCCGTCACATTCATTTAATCCGCACGTCTGCGGAATATAGATAATTGCTACATTTCTAGTTCCCAGAAAAACTGGAAAATAGATAAGAGTTTGGTGCTTGTGGATGTGTCTAAGAGTTGGGATAGAATAGCTGCTGTATATTAACACTGCCTCACTTAGGATAGGATGTAACTCAACACACTTGGTTCATCCTATATTGAATTCCTCATGTATCTTTTTTTTGAGATAGCGTGTTCGTGTGAATGTTTTTTTTTGGAGGAATGGAAGAGAAAATCTGAAAATAAATCACTCCTCCCTGCACCAAGCTTCCCAGTAAGTCGCTATCATGCAAAGTTTCAAGTCAATTCAAAGATGTACAGGCACCCCCCGATTTACGTAACGGTTAATTTATGTAAACTCGCACTTACTTAAACAATTCTCACAGACCATTGGCGACCACGTGGTCTCCACGTCGGAGCTCCCACGTGGTCCCTACCTCGGAGGTCCCACGTGGTCTCTCCCTAGGAGCTCCCCTACATCTCCACCTTGGCAGCCACGTGGTCTCCACGTCGGAGCTCCCACGTGGTCTCCACCTCGGAGCTCCCCTGTCGTCCCCACCTCTGATAGTAAATCTACGTGTCTGCAGGAGCACTTCCGTTTACGACTTACGTAACATCCGATTTAGCCAAGGGTTGTGACCCTTACATAAGTCGAGGAGCGTCTGAACATATAACACATTTGGAAAGAACAGAAAACAACAAATTGTGGCTCGCTTGTGCATGAGTCGTGTGGAATGAGAATAGAACATGAAAACAATATCAGGACACAGTTCAACTAGTTTATACCCATTATATGGATATATGAGTTATCAAACGTCTTCAGTTATCATTTATTTCACTAATATCCGACTATCTAAAAGCTATGAAATAGAAAATGAATATCACACATTTTACATCCACAAATGCGGTATTGATCAAGATTTCAGAGTGCGAATGTACGAAAGATGTGTATTCAAGGAGTGCTCACTGGTTAGAGCAAATGCATTCCTGTTGCTTACAGAGCTGCAGCCAATATTTATATTATTATCTTACAAGATTGGCATCACAGAGATTTAACAAACCTAAAATGATGTACTGAACCGTTTCCAAAGTCTGTCGTCCAGGATATCAGAAAGCAATACTCATTACTTCACAAAACATGAGAATGACAAGGCAGAGATAATAAACAGGGGAACCATTTGGGACTTTGTTTAGGCATTAAGGTTTATTTATCAAGACTTGACACGGTGGCAATTGCAAATAGGACATCGCATTTCTGTGGCAGAGAAGATTTACTTGATTGCAAGAAAATTGTTCTGTAATCATCGGCCAGCCCTTAATTGAGAAATTACAAGCTTAAAAGATAAAATTAGCAAGTATGTGGCTGGCAGCGAGTTTGTTTTCATGAAGTGAGTCATGAATTGAAAAAATAAGATAAGCAAACTTCTAAATCCCTCTGATCAATGCTCATGTTTTCAGTGATGTTTGCATTTGTTGAAAATATAAACATGTTCTGCCCCTTTTCTGATTTTTTTTTAAATTGCCATACGTACAGAAGGCTGTGGAGGAAAGTCAATGGTTATGGTTAAGGCAGGTATAGACAGGTTCTTGATGGCTATGGGTATCGGGGGTTATGGGGAGAAGGCAGGAGAATGTGGTTAAGAGGGTAAGTTAGATCAGCCATTATTGAATGGCGGAGTATACTTGATGGGCTGAATGGCCTAATTCTACTACTATCACTTAAGAATTTATGCAGCTGGAAGCAACAGTAATGGAGGCAGATGGTTGTGACTCCACAGACAAACGGTATTGGGTTATAAGGAGGTTGCAAATCTTATTGGATTATCTCTGCAACAACTCCTGTTGATGATGTCATGGTTAACTCTGCAATTGGGTCGAACGTTGTACACAACTGCAACATGACCTCCCAACTTCTATACTCAATACTCTGACTGATGAAGCCCTATGTGCCAAAAGCCTTTTTGACCACTCTATCTATCTGTGATGCCACTTTCAAAAAACTATGTGCCCGCACTGCTCGACCCCTCTGTTCTGCAGCTCTCCCAAAAGTCCAACCGTTCACTGTGTACTTCTTCAACATCTCGAAAACATTCAAGTTGGTGGGTTAATAAGCCTTTGTATATCCCCCTTAGTGTGTCAGTGACAGGAGTTAGAGAAAGTAGAGAGAATAAAAAATGTGATTCATGTCGGATTGATGTAAATGGATGGCTGATAGCCAACTAGGTGGGGTCGAGGATGGTCACAATAGGGTGGAGAAACTAAGCGGCACAGGCAACATCTCCGGAGAGAAGGAATGGGTGACATTTCGGGTCGAGACCCTTCTTCAGACTCTGGGATTGCTTTACGTGCTGTATCTAAGGCCCTTGATCCGTGGCAACTGAAAGGTAGTTTGCACCTTTTAAAACGGAGGCCCGTTGTTACTACAGCCAATGATCCGGGTGTCATCCCTGCCTCAAAAATAATGACATGAAGCAGGAGGTTTTCAGAAGCTCTGCTGGAAATCTTAGATGCAGTGGAGAGGAGAGATCTGGTGTAACTACAGGAGTCCAGGAACCCTCCAGATAAATCATTTGAAGGGAGTGCAGTCAGATTGACAATGGGAAAAAATGACAAACTCAAAAGACCAGAGGTGTGATGGAAAAAAGTTCAATGGACTCACATTGGACTAACGCGGCAAGGTAAATTAATGCACCCTCAAATAGTGCAGACTGCAGCTATCCACAGGCTTGGCCCAGCAGTGGGTGCTCACATCTCTTTCATTGTAAATTCACTTATTTACCGTATAACTTCCTACTTCTACCATCAAAGTTGCTCTGGAGAATTTCACCATCATCAAGAGCCTGGTTTCTTACTTTGTGTCATTCTGTTGCACACTGATGCTCACTGCCGACTCTGTGAACACAAAGCCTATGGCTTTTCTCAGAAATGAAAGCGTTTTATCATCGCCCTGCCACCGTTCCAACAGTGCCCTCCCACTGCCTTCACTCAACCTTCCTCGAGCAAAGCCTTGCACTCTCACCCTATTGAGATCTCTTGAAGTATTCAAGAGAGAGTTAGATATAGCTCTTATGGCTAATGGAATCAAGGGATATGGGGAGAAAGCAGGAACGGGGTACAGATTTTGGGTGATCAGCCATGATCATATTGAATGGCGGTGCTGGCTCGAAGGGCCTACTCCTACACCTATTTTCTATGTTTCTATTGAGATATTTTAATGTGCAATGACCACCTGGCATGACTAAAAGGCCCTTTGTAGGTATGTTACAAAACTTACCTTGAGCAGCGCTGCAGTTCTGCCGCTCCCCGTGTGCGCGACTTTGGCGCCTTTCAGAGGGGGGCGGGCTTAAAGTGCCGTTTTTCCACAGGCAGGGAAAATCGATCAATGTCGGGCGATTTCGTTGCGGAAGAAAAATCGCTCCGACATTTCATGAATGAATGTATTTTTAAATTACTCTAAATTATTTATTAACTAGAGTAATTTAAAAATCACCTTCAAAAGCCGTGAGCGCCGACAACCGGAAGTATTTTGCGTAGGGGAGAAAAAAAGGTAAATAGTTTATTTTTATATTAAAAGTTGGTTTTTCAGAAGGCTTTAATAACATTTTCATGTTGCGAAATGGGGTCCAAAAAAATGTATGAACAAACAGTATTTTTTCTCCCGACTTCACTGCTAACCGCAACGTTCCAATCCACCGCATTCCACTAAAACCCACTCGCTAGTTGATTTAAATGGCCATTAATTTACAGGAATCAAACACTAAATTCCTTCCATTTGGCCCAGAAATTCATGAAAATGAGATTTAAAAATTATGTTATATTGTGGATTATTGTGCTAATGTTATTTGGACACTTAGGCAATTTAAAAAAAGTTTATCTTTTCTTAAGAAATGGATAGATGTTTAGATCTACTCATTGAATTTTGTAATTAGCTACAATTAGATAACTAACTAATTATATGCTTTAATTTCAGGTCATCCAAGTAAGATTGTTTCATATTTGTTTCAGAATGCTTCAATCTATAATAACTGAAAATTTCATTGAGTTCTCTTAATTTTTAAGAAAGTTATGGGCTTTTAACTTTCAAGATCACAGCTTTTGAGTTAAGTCAATTGAAAGGCAATGGAGAACAAGATGCTAATTTCCGAGTATGAAAATGGTCATAACTTTCTTAATACTGAAGATATGAAAGTGAATTAGATGTCAAATTAAACTTCTTTTTATGCTTTATCTGATGGGATAAATTACAGACTTGATTTTTAAAATCTCAAAATTTTGTAACATTGCTACCCTTTGTTAATCCTCTATGGCCAAAGCTTTTCACTGTACCTCGGTATGCATGACAATAAACTAAACTGAACTGAACTGAACAAAGATGACATTACCAGAAACAGCTGACGATGTCCACACAATGGCAAATTGATCAGACAAGCCGACAGTCAAATCCAATGGCTGATCTGTTTTTCCCGCTTAACTCCATTCTCCTGCCTTCTTCCCGTAACCTTTACTGCCCTTACTAATCAGGAAACTATCAATCTCCGCTTTGAGAATACCCAATGACTTGGCCTCCACAGCCATCTGCGGCAATGACTTCCACAGACTCACCATCCTCCAGCTAAAGAAATTCCTCCTCATCTCTTATTTGAAGGCATGTCATTATATTCTCAGGCTATGGCCTCTGGTTTGAGACTTGGCCATTACTGTAAACATCCTTTCCACAGATTCACCACCCTCTAGCTAAAGAAGCTTCTCCTCAATTCTTAAGCTATGTCAGATCTCTATTTATTGACTGTAATTCAGTCCATCTAGTCTGCTCCGCCATTGAATCGTGGCTGATCTATCTTTCCCTCTTCACACCATCCTCTTGCCTTTTCCCCATAAACCCTAACACCCGTACTAATCAATTAGTTCCACCTTCAACACCATCTCCAAACTCCTTGACCTCAGACTTGCCTCTCCCTTCAGCAACTAGATCCACAACCTCCTGACCACAATCAATAAGGATCAACGACACAATATTCTCCTTCATAATTCTCAGCGCAATTCACAAGGATGGTGAATCTGTGGAATTCATTGCCACAGATGGCAGTGGAGGCCATGTCAATGGATATTTGGAAGGCAAAGATTGACAGGTTTCTGATTAGTAACGGGGCCTGTCCCACTTGAGCATCATTTGCGCATCATTTACACAACATCCTAAAAATTGGTTGGCGCATTGTGGTGCGCGCATGGCACGTGGGGAGGCACGGTGGCGTATGCAGTGATGCGCGGTGACGAGCGGCGCCCAGGACTTTGTAATGGTCAAAATCCTCGCGCGCCGACTTCCGGTGGCGCCATGTTTTAGGTGAGAACAGCGCCAGATCAGCTCCGTAAAAATCTGTAAAAAAAACGGGGCTAAAGGAGGGTGCTAACGCTACTTACCGCAGGAGATCGATTAAAAACGGCTCCGGTGCGATTGAAGGCTGCGTGACGTCATCAGGCGCGCGACTTCGGTAAGAAATTTAAAATGCAGCCCTCCTCCCCTCCCCTGAAGAAAACGGGCCTAAGAAGAGAGGCTGGCACCACCAAAGCCTCGGGCTCGAGTCTGACTGCCTCCCAGGAAGAGATCTCACAGAGGAAAGTGGAAATGGAAGAGTTCAAAAATTCCTTGATAGGTGAGATGAAGAAACTGGTGAAAGAAATAAAAGATCTGAAGAAGGAATATAAAGATGAATTTAAAGACATGAAGAAAGAATATAAAGATGAAATAAAAAATCTAAAAGCGGAGATTCTGGTGTCTCAGGAGAGAATTAAAGTGGAATTAACAAAAGAAGTTACTGAGACGGTAAAGATTATGATGAGCGAATGGAAAAGTAAGACGGAGGCTGAATTTCAAAACCGATTCTCTGAGATAAACGACAAGGTTGCTGGGTTGGAACAAATGCTGAATGATAAGATAGATCCTATTGCCATTACAATTGACCAACACAATGAAGCACTTAAAGAACTGGCTAATTTTGCTGTAGCAAGTGCCAAGGAAAGTGAGAAGTTACGTGCCGAGAATAAACGCCTCTCAGAACTACTTCGCAAAATAAATTAGAAATGTATTGATTTGGAGGGCCGACAAAGACGTAAGAATTTGTGAATTGTAGGATTGACCGAAGGTTGTGAAGGAAATCAAGACCCACGAAAATTTGTTGCAAAACTCCTAAAGGACATTCTGGAATTGGATGAAGAACCATTGTTGGGCCGTGCCCACAGGGCTTTAAGACGGGTCCCTGGGAGAGGTGCACCACCCAGACAAATGATTGTAAAGGTGGTGTATGATCACGTCTTTGAAGATATGATGAAGATAATAATGAGAAAGAGAAATTTGAAATACGAAGGAAATAACATTAGTATCTTCAGAGATTACCCAGCGGACGTTGCTAAGAGAAGATCCTTATTCACTGAAACAAGAGGCATTCTACGGAATTTAAAGATCCAGTGGATCTCAGATATGGCTTGATGTACCCAGCAACACTGAGAGTGACCTATGACAACGAGGAACACCGCTTCGTTAAGCATACTGATGCATTGAAGTTCGCTCAAGGCATACAGAAGAAGGCAGAAGAGGAGGAAGCAGACGATGAACCAAGGGAGGAAGAAGACGACGACTGAACATTTTGGACTTTTATCATTAACCTGCGGTTATGAATTATTCATTGAGAAAGAGGGGAAATAATGGGAATGTAGTAGTAGTTTGGTATCAATTTGTAGAATTTCAATAATTCCCCTAACATAGTATTATTTATTATAATACTAATTACAATAGAATAGTAATTAATAAATAGTTTCATGAATAATAGAAATAATTACTAAATCCTTAAAGTTAGTACCCCACCCCAATATACACAGTATTCTAGTTGGGAGCTGGAATATTTAACATCTTTTTTAAACACGGAAGTCATTAGATTAATCGCCACGTTAGTGTGGCGTTCACTAACACACACTACACAATCTATCAGTGTAGTCTTTTTTTTCTTTGGGCACCCTTTTAACACCCTTTTTTCTTTTTTCACTTACATTTTCTATTTTTTTTAATATATTAAGTATTTGAATTTATGTTATATATTATATGAATGTAATTATGAACAATACCGTATAACTATTTTAGGTAGACATGGATATGGATTATTGAGATTGGTAATTTTCGTCGGGTTGGCGTTTGGGTGCCTTGTTGAGCTGGAGGGGCCGAGAGGGCTACTCCAAAAAAAACCACCCTAATACTAAAATGCAAGATATGAATTTGAAGACTGGGGATGATGGAATCACTTTCTGTAGTTGGAATGTTAAGGGAATTAATGAACCAATTAAAAGGGGTAAGGTGTTAGCGCAGCTGAATAGATTGAAATCAGACGTTATTTTCCTCCAAGAGATGCATCTCAAAAGAGATGATCAATATAGATTAACAGCTAAATGGATTTCAAAGGTATATCATTCTTCATTTATACATAAATCTAGGGGAGTTGCAATAATTATTCGTAAAGGTATACCTTTTAAACAAAGTTCTATAATAGAAGATAAAGAGGGCAGATATGTAATAATTACAGGGGAATTATACTCAAAAAAAGTAATTCTTATGAATATATATGCTCCTAATTTCGATAACCCATTATTTTTTAAGAAAATATTCAATAATATTCCTATATCCACTCAACATAATTTAATAATTGGGGGCGATTTAAATTGCACTTTGGATAACTACTTAGACAGATCCTCAACAAAAAGGAAAGCTATTTCTAATTCAAGTAAACTTATAAATTCTTTCATTAATTCAACTAACGTTAAGGATATTTGGAGATTAGAGAACCCATCCGGACGAGAATATTCTTTTTTCTCGCCCGTATTCGGAACCTACTCGAGGATAGATTACTTTTTAATAGACTCAAAACTGCTTCCCTTTACGTACAATGCAAAATATCACAATATTATTATTTCAGATCATGCACCATTAACATTTAAGATAAAACTAAAAGATATATCTAATAAAACTATGACTTGGAGATTTAATCCTCAGATACTGAAGGACAAGGATTGTTGTAATCACGTGACAGAACAGATTAAATTATTCTTTGAGACAAACGACACACCTGAAATTTCACCATTGTTACTTTGGGATACATTTAAGGCATTCATGCGTGGTGCAATAATATCGGCACAAGCATATTTTAATAAAGAAAACCGAAAGAGGGAACAGAAGTTAGAAATGGAGATAAAACAACTAGACAATGAGAATATAAAACACCCTTCTAAGGAGTTAAGTAATAAAATTGCAATAGCAAAGTATAGACTAAATAAAATATACTCTAATCAAGTCATCAAACTTTTTCAACAAACCAAACAAGTGCATTTTGAATTTGGTGATAAACCGCATAAATTGCTAGCACGACAATTAAGAAAATTAGACGATGAAAAAACGATACATGGAATCAGATCAATGCAAGGAAATATATTGACCATACCAAAAGATATTAATGATAGATTTTTACAATATTACCAAAATCTTTACTCATCAAAATTAACAGGACAAACAGATGGAATGGAAACATTTCTACAAGAATGTCAAATTAAGAGTTTAGATCAGGAAGGGAGACACTTGTTAAATGCTGAAATATCAGTGAAAGATATCGCAGAATCAATTGGTTCATTAAAGAATGGAGAAGCTGCGGGGCCTGACGGCCTGAGTGCAGAATTTTATAAAAAATTTCAAGATCTGTTCTCTCCAAGACTACATACAGTGTATAGACATGCATATGAACAAGGAAAATTACCAGATTCTTTAAATGAATCCACAATTACACTCATACCTAAGGTAGATAAAGATCTGGAGGATCCTGGTTCATGTAGAGCGATTGCCCTTCTAAATACAGACCAAAAAATATTAGCTAAAGTTTTATCTAGGAGACTAAGTTTGGTGATTTCTAAATTAATACATTATGATCAAACAGGTTTTATTCCAAAACGCTATTCATCTCATAATCTAAGACGCCTGTTTAATATTATATATTCTAAAAGAATACGAGATACGGAATTAGCAGTCATATCGTTAGACGCAGAAAAAGCATTTGACCAGGTGGAATGGTTATATTTATTTAATATAATGGAAAAGTTCCAATTGGGGGATCAATTTTGTAAATGGGTAAGAATCTTATACTCGGATCCTACTGCAAGAATTCTAACTAATCAAATACTATCAGTTAAATTTAAACTCTTTAGGGGATGTAGACAAGGATGTCCGTTATCGCCTTTATTATTTGCCTTGGCGATAGAGCCTTTGGCGGAAAGAATTAGATCAGAACCTGAAATATACGGTTATAATACTGATACAACAACTAATAAAATATCCTTATATGCAGATGATGTTTTGATTTACATCACAAAACCTGAAATTAGTATTCCAATGTTGTTTGATGTTATAAATAAATTTAGTACATTTTCTGGATATAGGATTAATTGGAATAAAAGTGATATTATGCCAATAACTAATATAAATTTAAACATATTACAACAATATCCATTATCAATAGTTACTGACAAAATTAAATATTTAGGAATTAATGTATCTAAATCTCACAATTCATTAATTAGATCGAATTATCCTCAATTATTAGATAAACTTAAAAAAAATATTTTATATTGGAAAACACTGCCTATATCTTTGATTGGTAGAATAAATGCTATAAAGATGGTTTTTCTACCACAATTATTATATCTGTTTCAAGCTATCCCTTTTTTCCTTCCGAAAACCTTTTTAAAAAAAATTGATAATATTGTTAATAGTTTTATCTGGGATTATAAAAATCATAGAATAAGTAAAAAACATTTATGTAAGTCAAAGATAAATGGAGGATTAGCACTTCCAAATTTTCTATACTATTTCTGGGCAGTACAGATTAAGAATATGAATTTTTGGTGGGTAAATACGGACCTGGAACCAACGTGGCTAAAGATAGAAAAGGAAGATTGTTTGCCTTTCAACGTAGATTCAATTATTTTTGCCCCAAAGGAAGTTCAAAAAAAAATTTATAGGGACAATCCAATCATTTATAATAATAGACGTATTTGGAAACAAATAGTCAAGACTTTACAATTAGACAATCTTTCATTTAGATTACCAATTATGAATAACCCATTATTTAAGCCCTCCACATTGGATGGAGGGTTCAGACATTGGGATAATTTAGGAATTACAAGGGTAGAGCACCTCTATAGAAATGGAAAATTTCTTTCATTTCAGGAGTTACAAGATATCTATGGATTGTCTTCACAGCATTTGTTTAGGTATTTCCAAATTAGAGATTATATTAAATCTAATACACAGGATTTTAAAAATAAAGAACCAGGATTATTAGATGAATCGTTTAACTGGCATCCAACCACAGAAAAATTAATAGCTTATATATATAACATCATTATGGATAAGGAGAATCCAATAACTGAAACATATCGTCAAGCATGGGAAAATGAAATTGGATCACCTATAACCAAAGAAAATTGGGAAGAAAGTCTACAACGAATACACCGGTGCTCGTTAAATGCTAGACATATATTAATCCAATTTAAAGTATTATACAGATTACATTATTCGAAAACCAAATTAAATAGTATATTTCCTAATCTCTCCTCTATTTGTGATAAATGTAAGAATTTAGAAGCAAATTTAACACACAGTTTTGTTACATGTCCTAAATTGAATTATTATTGGACAGAAATTTTTAAAGTTATTTCTGAAGTTCTTAAAGTTCAATTAGAACCTGACCCAAAGCTAATAATACTGGGAATTCCAGAGGCTAATTTGATATTTACACTAGATCAAAGAAATTTCCTTGATTATTGTTTGATATTAGGGAAAAAAATAATATTGAAATTTTGGAAGGGAACATTATCCCCAACAATTAAAATGTGGGCATCAGAGATGTTGGAGACGTTGCAGTTGGAAAGAATCAGATTTGTCCTTTTGGACAAGTATGATTCTTTTGAACAGATATGGTCTCCATATATACAGTATTTAGAGAAGTAGCTGTTCTTGGCATCACGGCTCGACTGGCACCCTGCGGGATTTGATGAAAATAATGTATTGGTATACCAGGATATATGCATGTCTTTACTGATATTATTATTTGTAGTTGTTTCATTTACAATATATTGTGTGGCTTTTAATTGATATATATACATAATATGTCTTTTTTCTTTTTCTTCATTTTTTCTTTTTCTTTTATACCAAATAATTATTAAGGAATTATAATTTTATTGATTAATAATGGTATTTCTCTTTACCCACTTTTATTTTCAAAAAAAAATAAGATAATAATCATTAGAGTACAAATATTGATTTAAGTTGATGTTTATAACTCAGTTTTAAACATTGAGAATTGTTTATTGCTAATAAAAAAATTATTCAAAAAAAAAAAATCCTCGCGCGCCACCTGCATGGTGAATCCCTTGCGCACGCTGACGTACTGATTGCGTAGGTGTAGTGCGTGGTGACGCATGGTTACGCATGCTGACGCACAAACATTGCCTATGCTAATATATTTTGCGTCCCCGTGTATCAACATCCGTAACCATGCTCCGCCCGTACGCCGTCGGCGTGCCATTTGCGCGTCATTTGAACACCGAACCACGTGACCACCCGGGTATAAAGCGAGCATAGTTTTTTCACTGGGAAAATCCTGACCATGGAGATCGGACTAAGTACGCACGACATTGCAAATGGCTCCCAAAACAAGCAGGGCCCTCAAGAACACATGGCGTGCGACTGTTGTACTGCTGGACGATTTTAGCGCGATAATCACTCATCAGTCTCTACCAGCCTGTCGCGTAAATGACGCTCAAGTGGGACAGGCCCCTAAGGGTGTCAGGGGTTATGGGGAGAAGGCAGGAGAATGGGGTTGAGAGGGAACGATAGATCAGCCATGATTAAATGACGGAGTAGACTTGATGGGGCAAATGGCCTAATTCTGCGCCTAGAACCTATGAACATTCTCGGGCCTTTACTCTCATGAATATGTGGCCAAATTCTGCTCCAACTCGATTGTAGGTGACACCACCGTAGTGAGCCAGATCCTGAACAAGGACCAGATGGAGTACAAGAAACATTCGCTTTAACATTGGTCCCGTGTTCTATTGCTGTTCATTCTCCAACAAATCTTCATTATCTCCACTGTCTAATCACGATAGTGGAAATAATGAAACAATGCAGTTGTACTTTACATCGGAGCAGACAATAAATTACAGGAGTGTTTTGGGAAGACGATTTTTGTTGACATTTGTGTTGTGTGAGTGTGTGTCAACTTGAATCTTCCTTGCACAGATTGACTGAAATTGCATTAAGACTGCAGAGGTATTGGATAAACAGTTCCATTTATATTTTACCTGGGCACAATCAGGAAAGGATAACTAAATGTGTTACGTTAAATTGCAGTGGCTATTGTTGTTTTTATTAAAGGACCATTTTTACTTCGTATTAATAGTTGATTGAAGAACATTGAACAAAAACCCAGAATCACTTCTATTTCACTAGTATCAAGAAATATTTATATTTACGTGAGCCAAACTTCTCTTAAAATCTCAGCTGCAGAATAACAATGTTGTATCAATCTTCTAGACAATATGATTATATGTGAGGGTCTAGTTTAGGTTAGTTTATTTTGGAGATACAACACGAAAAAAGGCCCTTCGGCCCATCTTTGCCACGCCGTCATTGATCACCCGTTCGACCTAGTTCTATGCTATCCCACTTTCTCATCCACTCCCTACGCCCTAGGGTCAATTTTCAGAGGCCATTTAACCGACAAACCCAACATCTATCTGTGGAGAGGAACTGCAGATGCTGGTTTATACTGAATATAGACACAAAGTGCTGGAGTAACTCAGCGAGTCAGACAGCATCTCTGGAGCAAATGGATGGTTGACTTTTCTGGTCGGAACCCTTCTTCAGACTCCTACTTTTGTTTAGATGTGGGAGGAAATTGGAGCACCGGGAGTAAACCTCTGCGGTCACAGAGAGACACGCAAACTCCACACAGAAAGCACCCGAGATCAGGATCAAACCCACTGTGAGGCAGCAGATCAACCAAAGTCTAACTTGAAATATTAACAATCAACCCAGGTGCGAAATGCCTGCCAGTTGATAAACTGATGTTTTAATGAGTGTAAAATGTATTGTGCTTGCCAAGGAAAGGGCCTGTCCCACTTACGCGACCTTTGCAGGCGACTGCCGCCACACGTCATAGGTCGCCAAACTTTTCAACGTGTTGAAAATTCAGCGACGACCAGAAAGACGCTACGACTCTTTGGAGACCTCTCATGACCATAGGCTGTATGGTCGTGAGAGGTCTCCTATGGTCGTGAGAGGTCACCCGTGTCGCCTGCATGGTCGTGAGAGGTCTCCAAAGAGGTCTTCCACACAATATTATAACCCATTGAATAATCCCTACACACTACAACAAGGCCAAAACTTATATTGTTTAAAAAAACCTGGTACCAAACAATTTAGTCTGAAAATTAATGAAAACAAATATTCTGTTAGAGCTACTGTTACATTTTTTATGATGCTTGATTGGATATTTATTTGGTGATTTATTTTGTGAAGGTCACTAAATTTCAATGTTTAATAAATGAAATCATAATTTGGTGTGTGCTGAATTATTGCATAATTATCAAAAAGTTAAATTTCTCGGAAATCAGTTGGGGTAATTTGCTCATATCACTGTTATTGTTTTGCTGCACTAGTGTTTCATTAACTGTCAGAATCTCTTAATGTTAGCAAGGACGTTTTGGACGACATGGTGGTCCTTTGGGAATACTGGGCTTGTATTCACTGGAATTCAGAAGGATGAGTCAGGATCTTATAGAAAAGGAATGGACAGGCTAGATGCAGGGAAAATGTCTCCCCTGCTGGGAGAGTCCAGAACCAGGGGTCACAATTTAAGATTAAGGAGTAGGCCATATAGGACTGAGATGAGGAAAAGCTTTTTCACCTAGAGAGTTGTGAATCTGTTGAATTCCCTGCCACAGTGGAGGCCAATCACTAGATGTATTCAAGAGAGAGTTAGATTTTGCTTTTAGGGCTAAAGGAATTGAGGGATATGGGGAAAAAGCAGGAACGGGGTACTGATTTTAGATGATCAGCCATGATCATATTGAATGGCGGTGTTGGCTTGAAGGGCTGAATGGCCTAGTGCACCTATTTTATATGTTCCTATGTACTGTGAAATAGCATAGAAGCATATTTTGTGTCTAAATAGTCCCAGGGAGAATGGCTTTATAAATATTCATATCTACAGTAGCCAATGCATTGTCATATTTAACATGGTCTTGCACAACATCTGATATTTAATACTTTAGACTTTGGGCATACAGCATGGAAACAAGCCCTTCAGCCCATTGAATCCGTGCCAACCAGTGATCACCCCCCCCCCCCCCCTTGTACACTAGCATTCTCCTACACATTAAGGAAAATTTACAATTTTAACAATGGCAATTAACCTACTTATTTATGTCTTTGGAGTGTGGGTGGACACCAGGGCACCCGGACAAAACCAACACAGTCGCAGGGAGAACATACAAACTCCGTACAGCCAGCACCCGTAGTCGGGATCGAACTCAGGTCTCTGGGCGCTGTTAGACAGCAACTCTGCCGCTGCGCCAACGTGCTGCCCCGTTTTATTGAAATAAAAACAAATGGAAAATGCTGACTCAGCAGGTCAGGAAGCATGCGTGGAAAAAAGAAACATAGAAACATAGAAATTAGGTGCAGGAGTAGGCCATTCGGCCCTTCGAGCCTGCACCGCCATTCAATGTGATCATGGCTGATCATCCAACTCAGTATCCCGTACCTGCCATCTCCTCATACCCCCTGATCCCTTTAGCCACAAGTGCCACATCTAACGCCCCCTTAAATATAGCAGTTAGGTCATAAGGAATAGGAGTAGAATTAGGCCATTCGGCCCATCAAGTCTACACCATTCATTCATGGCTGATCCATCTCTCCCTCCTAGCCCCATTCTCCTGCCTTCTTTGCATAACCTCTGACAGCCGTACTAATCAAGAATATTTTTATCTCATCCTTAAAAATATCCACTGACTTGGTCTCCACAGCCTTCTGTGGCAAAGAAATCCACAGATTCACCACCATCACTAAATAAATTCCTCCTCATCTCCTTCCTAAAAGAACGTCCTTTATTTCTGGTGCTATGACCTCAAGCTCTAGACTCTCCCGCTGATGGAAACATCCTCTCCACATCCACTCTATCCAAGCCTTTCACTATTCTGTGTGTTTCAGTGAGGTCCCCGCTCATTCTTCTAAACTCCAGTGAGTTCAGGCCCAGTGTCGACAAACGCTCATCATAGGTTAACCTAAGCTGTTGGTAAATGTGCAGCTTTTTTTATCAATTTAATCTGATTGTGGTATTTTTGTTCTTTGATGTATTAAAGACATAGGTTTGTTTATTATAACTGTGACTATGAAGCTGAATATAACCATTTTGGAATCTGAGGAAGGGTTTCGTCTGAAGAAGGGTTTCGGCCCGAAACGTTGCCCATCTCCTTCGCTCCATAGATGCTGCTGCACCCGCTGAGTTTCCCCAGCATTTTGTGTACCCCCCATTTCTTCAGCAAATCTCACAATAAGCAGTTCCACCGCATATCAAAGAAGTATTGACTTTAACAGCAAGCTGACAGATTTTTGTTTGCAAATGCACTGATTGTTCACATTGGGGTTTCCTTAATTCCTGCATATCGATCTCCACACTTTAGGCATGATTTGTAATTTCAGTGGGAATGGGATCAATATTTTATGCAAGAGAATTAAAGCTAACAATCCATGTAGGTGAAACTGCAGTATTCTCAGCTGCAACAAGTTCTATCAATAATTACCAGTCTCAAAACACACCGATTATCTCTGACATGCCAAGCAGCATGATCCTTGGAATAAAACCACATTTTAAAAAAACGCACCAGAAGCTAATTAGCATTCACACTAGGAGGGTATTGCCAGATCTTTCAATGAAAATTCACATCAGCAATTGTTCTCTCGTTTTCACACCTTACCCTTCCATATCTCTGTGTCCCTCTCTTCTGACTCTTAGTCTGACGAAGGGTCTCGATCCGAAACATCACCTGTTCCATCTCTCCAGAGATGCTGGTCTGAAGAAGGGTCTCGACCTGAAACGTCGTCTATCTCCTTCGCTCCTTAGATGCTGCTGCACCCGCTGAGTTTCTCCAGCTTTTTGTGTAACCCTCTCCAGAGATGCTGCCTGCCCTGCTGAGTTACTCCAGCATTATGTGTCTATCTGGTGGACCTGGGACCTTGTGTGGACACAAAGTGCTGGAGTAAAGGGCCTGTCCTACCAGCATCCGACTCCATGCGGTGAGCGAGATCAAACTAGAAGCGGGGGCCGCGCGGAGGTCGGGTGATCCCTGTACAGGGCGTTCCCACCAGCATGCGTCTGCATGCGGCAAGCGCGACCAAACCGGCAGCGGGGGCCACGCGGAGGTCGGGTGAGTGGCGCAACGTGGCGCAAAGTGAGGCGAACTTGGAGCGAAGTCTTAAAGGTAAGTTCGCCAGGACAGAGAGGGGCACACAGAGAGGGGCACAGAGGCACACACACAGAGGGCCACAGAGCCACACACAGAGAGGATCACGGAGGAACCTACAGATAGGTTCACGGAGGCACGATGTCGAGGTGGTGTGTAATGTGTCGAGGCGACTGCGAGCCGACAAGCCGTTGCCGCGCGGATTTTTTTAACATAGTCAGTTTTTCGGAGCCCCGCGCGATGTCAGGACGAACTCCGCACAATTCCGCATGGCTCCGGCAATCGAAGTGGGACCGGCCCCGCGATGCCGGACGGCTCAAGCGACCACGTTAGGTCGCGCTCATCGCATGGAGTTGCATGCTGGTAGGACAGGCTCTTAACTAGTTAGTTAGTTTAGTTTATTGTCATGTGTACTGAGGTACAGTGTAAAGCTTTTGTTGCGTGCTAACCAGTCAGCAGAAAGACAATACATGATTACAATCCAGCCATCCACAGTGTACAGATACAGGATAAATGGGAATAACATTTAGTGCAAGATAAGGCTGGTAAAATCCGTTCAAAGGTAGTCCGAGGGTCTCCAATCATGACTGCTCCCTAGATGTGGTAGGATGATTCAGTCGCCTGATACCAGCTGGGAATAAACTCTCTCTGAATCTGGAGGTGTGCGTTTTCAGCGGGTCAGCAACCTCAGCGGGTCCGGCAGCATCTCTGGAGAAAAAGCATGGGTGACATTTCGGGTCAGGACCCTTCTTCATCTCCTCTGGCAGCTCGTTCCAAATACCCCTTATGTTGTGAAGTGACAGAGTTTACTGCTGATCCAAGATGGTGCCCAGGCCAGGCAACCCTTTGTGTGCTGGTCGCAGAAGTGGATGCACAGTCAGGCATTACAAACGATCCACTCTGTTAAATCTCTACTCAAACAGCAGCATTTCTGGACACTGAACCACTGACCTGAACTACAGACAAATGAACCATCCTATCAACAACTAGAGACCAGTCTTGAGCTACTATCTACCTCATAGGAGCCCTCGTATTATCTTTGATCGAACTTTACTGGACCTTATCATGCACTAAACATAATTCACGTCATTCCCTTTATCTTGTACCTGTGCACCGTGGATGGCTCGATTTCTATCATGTTTTGTCTTTCCACTGACTGGTTATCACACAATAAAAGCTTTTTATTGTACCTCAGTACACATGACAATAAACTAAATATATTAGTTTCCTACCTCCTCTGTCAATCCATCCTCTGTCAATACTCGTACATTCAAACATGTCACGGGGTGACGCCTGTTTGGTGAGGAGTAGTTGCCCAAAGAGTCGTACCTTTTTGTGGTCGCCGCTGGATTTTCAACATATTGAACATTTTCGGTGGCCTGCTACGACTTGCCGGCAAGTCCATAAAAAAAATCACGTAAGTGGGACAGGCCCTTTACCAATCACCTAAAGATTGGTTCTGTGCAGCAAGCCAGAATAGCATTTTTGATAGATTTGTTATTTAATTCATTTGATTTGATTGCTGGTTTAATTGGACGAACTAAATCGACCATACACTTAGAAATTAAAGACAATTCCAAACGAGCTGAAAACTCATTTGTGCCCATTGGGAGGTTACCTTCAGATTGGTGCCTTTGCATTCTGTCCTGTCTTCCACAGTAGAGGTAATTACATGTAGCAAACAGGGCGGCACGATGGCGCAGCGGTAGATTTGCCGCCTTACAGCGCCAGAGACCCTGGTTCCATCCTGACTACAGGTGCTGTCTGTACGGAGTTTGTACGTTCTCCCTGTGACCGCGTGGGTTTTCTGTGGGTGCTCCGGTTTCCTCCCACAAAATTGCAAATTGTCCCCAGTGAGCGGGATAGCGGTAGTGTACGGGGTGATTGCTGGTCGGCGTGGATTCGGTGGGCCGAAGATTCCGCGGTGTATCTCTAAACTAAATTAAAAACTAAACTAAAGATAGACACAAAACACTGGAGTAACTCAATGGGTTAGGCGGCATCTGTGGATAGAAGCAATGGGTGTTGTTTCGGGTCGAGACCTACTCTTCAGACTGAGAGTCAGGGGAGAGGGAGACGCAGAGATATGGAAGGGTAAGGTGTGAAAATGAGACATCAAAGGGGCCGAAAATCAAGCAAAAAATAACAAAACTAAGCACATTTGTAAAAATAAATTACGTGGCTATATGGAGCTGAGGGAGCAGAGACAATCAATGCTGTTTGGTAAACTGATAGCAAAAAACCTTTAGGATTGTCGAGGAAATATTTCCCAATCACACAGTATTGCCAATACTGACAATTTTGCAAGTCATGCCATGCCAGTTTCTCTTCATTGTTCAGGGTATTGCTTTCATGAGGAACATTCACTGACGGTTTCATATGTAATGTTCGTCTTGCAAAGAGCAGTATTGAAGCTAATGTGTAATCCGAGTATAATTTCAAAGCCACTGTCGAAATAGTTCACTGATTCCTGAGATACATTTCTTCCTGCGGTCGCTGTTTTCCAACAGATACAAATGCAGAGACACAGCGCGGAAGCAGGCCCCTCGGTCCCACCGGCGATCCTCGCACATTAACACTATCGAACCTGGGTCTCCAGCGCTGCATTCGCTGTAAGGCAGCAACTCTACCACTGCGCCACCGTGACTGTTGCGAGAATGATGAACACAAAATGCTGCAACTCAGTTTAGTTTAGAGATACAGCGCAGAAACAGACCCTTCGGCCCACCGAGTCCGCGCCGACCTGCGATCCCCACACATTAACACTACCCGACATAATCCAGGGACAATCTTTCCTTCATATCAAGCCAATTGACCTACAAACCGGTATGGTGTTTGGCGTCTGGGAGGAAACCGTAGATCTCGGTGAAAGCCCACGCGGTCACAGGGAGAACGTACAATCCCCATACACACAGCACCCATAGTCAGGATTGAACCCGAGTCTCAGGCCACCATGCCGCCCCAGTGTTGGCGTGTTTAAGGGGGGTGGGATTGAAAGCTATAAGTAGGAGAAACACATAGATGGGAGGAGAGTCAGGGCCAGGGTTCAGTTCAATCATTTAATCAAAAGGAACAGTCTTATAATGGAAATTTCCAAGCGACTGACTGCTACCAGTGGGACTTGAGTAGGTTATCCATTAATAAAATACAGGGATGGACACAAAATGCTGGAGAAATTCAGAGTGTCAGGCAGCAGCCCTGGAGAACATGGATAGGCAACGTTTCGGGTCAGAAACCTTCTGCGGTTTGAAGAAGGGTCTCGACCTGAAAATTCACCTGTCCAAGTTCCCCAGGCGGCTGCCTGATCTGCTGAGTTGCAACAGCATTTTGTGTCTATCTGGTATAAACCAGCATCTGCAGTTTTACAATCAGTGTCATATTGTGGCAGGGGTAATGGAGAGAAGGCAGGAGAATGGAGTTGAGAAGGAAGGATAGATCAGCCATGATAGAACATTGGAGTAGACATAAAGGGCCAAATGGCCTAATTCTGCTCCACCAACTTGTGAAATGATGAACTTATAATAATACAGGGATTGATTCTATTGATCCTCTTCCTTCGACTTTTAGAACATTTTTTTCATATTTAATTAGTGGTCATGTTCATAATGAGAAAATGGTGATTATACAAATATTCTACATTTATAAGACAGTCTGCATCTTTAACATCATGTTTAATGAGTTACAAATGTAATAATTTAGAAGCTATTTCAATTTTTATTACAAATGTCTTAAAGAAAACATTAGCTTGAGAACTGAATTCTGCTTTGTGCTTTCAGATTGGTGAATATATTTTCCTACATCTGACATCTACAAAATTGTGATATATAAATATGACTTTGGCATTATCCACGGTGAATATTACATATTTTTACAAACAATTCCTTTCATATTTTAATGGAGGCCTGCAGGCGTTTATGTTAAATGGGTTAGAACTATTTTGAAACAGGGAAGAAATTGTCATTCACAGCGACAGTACACTGTTTAAAAGTCCGCGATTAATTCTGCTGGAGAGCTCTGATCTAGGTCAAGCCTTTAAACTAAGCCCTTTAGAACTCAAAGACTATATGAACTCAAAGACTATAAGTCTGAAGAAGGGTCTCGACCCGAAACGTCGCCTATCTCCTTCGCTCCTTAGATGCTGCTGCACCCGCTGAGTTTCTCCAGCTTTTTGTGTAACCCACTATATTCACAACCTTGAGTCCATTGGGTTTGCACATCAAATCCTAGCTATCCCTGTCAGCAAAAACAATGTGTTTCAGATCCCACAGCCCAGCACCATGTGGTCTGGCGAGGAGAAGGACTATGTTGCTGACTAGATGCAGCCTTTCATACACTTCTCTTTGTGTTCTGTCTCAGTGTCATCTACTCTTCTTACACTGCAACCATTGCACTCTTGTATTGAAGATAGACATAAAGTGCTGGAGTAACTCAGCGGGACTGGCAGCATCTCCGGATAGAAGGAATGGGTGACGTTTCGGGTCGAGACCCTTCTTCAGACTGGGCTTCAGGGGAGAGGGGGTTACAGAGATAAGGAAGGGTAAGAGGTCAAAGGAGGTGAAGGTCAAGGAAGATGTAGATTAGACCATTGTTAACTCGGAGAAGGTGACCAGAAAGCAAACAGAGATACAATGTCATGAGGGAGACAGTCAGGCTGGTCGGGGAACTGGGAAGGGGAGTGATGGAGAGAGAGAGAGAGAGGGAAAGCAAGGATTACTTGAAGTTAGAGAAGTCCATCTACATTTCGCTGGGGTGTAAGCTGCCCTAGCGAAATATGAGGTGCTGTTCCTCCAATTTATGCTAGGCCTCACTCTGACAGCGGACGAGGCCCAGGACAGAAAGGTCAGTGTGGCAATGAGAGGGGGAGTTAAAGTGTTTAGCAACTGGGAGATCAGGTAGGTTTAGGCAGACTCTCTTGTACGTGTGTGTGATTGTGCTGATGTATAGCAACATATTACAGAATTGTATGAAAATCAAATCTGGTATCTGGGTACAAATAGACACAAAGTGTTGGAGTAACTCAGCAGGTCAGGCAGCATTTCTGGAGAAAAAGGATGGGTGATGTGTTGGGCTGGGACCCGAAACGTCACCCATTCCTTCTCTCCAGAGATGCTGCCGGTCCCACTGAGTTACTTTGTTCAGCATCTTGTGTCTACCTTTGATTTAAACCAGCATCTGCAGTTCTTTCCTATACAGTGTGAAGAAGGGTCCTGACCCGAAATGTCACCCATTCTTTTTTCTCCAGAGATGCTGCTGGTCCCGCTGAGTTACTCCAGCACGCTGTGTCTATCTGTATCAACAAGCATCTGCAGTTCCTTGTTTAAATGCGAACTTGAACGTTCATTTGTATTGAGATACATGTGGCAATAAAGTACCAATGAACCATTCAACCCCTCATTTCATCGCAAGAAGCATCGCCTGGCCAGGCCGACCCCATCTTCGTCAATTCAGTGCCGCCAGCAAGACAATGGACCTTTAAGGCCCACAAGAAGATTCGATATGTATAAGAACTTGGTTCTTGAAAGCAACAAGATGGCGTCGGAAACGTGGCAACTGTCTGTGCACTACCTCAGGGGAAGTCTACTCAAGTGTTGCACTTATGTGGGATTGTACTTATGTATAGTGTGCTAAACAAAGTAATTCGCTGCATCTAGGTACAGGTGATAATGAAGTAACTGCTAACCATGACTATATGAATTGTTAACATGTCATGGGTGGCATGGCGGCGCAGCGGTGGAGTTGCTGCCTTACAGCACCAGAGACCCAGGTTCGATCCTGACTATGGGTGCTTGTCTGCACGGAGTTTTACGCTCTGACTGTGACTGCGTGGGCTTATTTGCGGGTGCTCCTCACACATACCAAAGACGTACAAGTTTGCAGGGTAATTGGCTTTGGCAAGTCGTAAAATTGTCCCCAGTGTGTGTAGGTTAGTGCACAGGGTAAACATCGGTGGGTGCGAATTCGGTGGGCCGAAGGGCCTGCGCTGTATCTCTAAAGTCAACAGTTTAAAGTCTGAATTTTCACCCGTACATTTATTTCAATTTCAGGTAACTAGCTTTTGCAAATTTCTCCAGCAGTAACTACAGGTTAGAAATAGATTGGGATTGAGTTTGTGGATTTGAGTTTAGTTTATTGTCACGTGTACCGAGATACAGCGAAAAGCTTTTGCTGCTCGCTAACCAGTCAGCGGAAAGTCAACATATGATTACAATTGAGCCATCCACAGTGTACAAATACATGACAAAGGGAATAATGTGAATAACGTTTAGTGCAAGATAACGTCCAGTAAAGTCCGATCAAAGAGAGTCTGAGGGTCGCCAATGAGGTAGATAGTATCTCAGGACTGCTCTCTAGTTGTTGCTAGGATGGTTGGTCGCAAAGCTAATGTGTTATCAATGCCTATGGTGCTGACCCAGAACTTGATAAATAAGCTGAGCTCTCCGGGGAACGTTGACCACAGTTACATACAAGACATTAATCTAGTTCAAAGGAGAAACAAGAAATAGCTGCAGAAATAAATAAAGCAGTCTAACTGTAAAGAAAGGAAGCATTGTCAGGTTTGTGCACATCTCCATTATCCTTTTAGAAAGGCAGGCGATTAAACAAGTGAGGCACGAAAGCACATGTTCCTAATGGGAGTAAACAGGATTAGTGTGGATGGGCAAAAAGGTCAACATGGATGTGGGCGAGCCAAGAGACCATTTCTATGCTCAATGACTCAATGATATTTGGGGTAGCACGGTGGCGCAGCGGTAAAGTTGCTGCCTTACAGCACCAGAGACGGGTTTCAATCCTGACTACGAGGGCTGTCTACACGGAGTTTGCACATTCTCCCTGTAGGTGCTCCGGTTTCCTCCCCGAATGTACAGGTTTGTAGGGTAATTGGCTTTTGTCAAAAGTTGTAAAGTGTCACTTGTGTGCAGGATAGGGGTGATCGCTGGTCGGCGCGGACTCGATGGGCCGAAGGGCCTGTTTCTACAGTAAAGTCAAGATAATAAACCAAAATGTGAATTCATAAAATAGGCTGATTTTCACTAGTGGACACATAAGGAACTGCAGGCGGTGGTTACAAATAAAGATACAAAGTGCTGGAGTAAGTCAGCAGGTCAGGTAGCATCTCTGGAGAACATGGATAGGTGACATTTCGGGTCGAGACCATTTTTCTTCTGAAGAAGAGTCCCAACCTAAAACATTAGGTGATGTTTCGGGTTAACTCTTCGTCAGAAGAAGGTTCTGACCCGAAACGTCACTTCATGTTCTCCAGATATGCTATCTGACCTGCTGACTTATGTGTCTGATTTTTAATTCTCTTGTCCGTCTGTATGATAATCAGGTGGATGCCTGACGGAAATAGAGCAGGAGGTATATAGACATACCTGAAAGGACAGGTTAGAGTTCCCTGGGAGAAAGGATATGTTATTCCATTTGAAGCCCATGTTTTAATCCCTGAAAATGCAAAAACAACACCTGACGTACATTCATTTGTTTTGCTACATTAATATTATTGCAGTTCTTTTTGAGCGAATAATCACTGAATGGTTAGACCTGTCGAGGTTTAAATACGAACTACATGTCTATAATTCTGTAGCACTGTTGTTGCTCAGCAGAATTCAGCACCTACTTGGAGAGGCTAGGTGCCAGCTTTTCGATGTCTTAATTCATCTTAACTTCAGTGTGTCGGAAGCAACTGCAGATGCTGATTTACACCGAAGATGGACACAAAATGCTGGAGTAACTCCGTGGGTCAGGCAACATGTCTGGAGAAAATGAATAGGTGACGTCTCGGGTCGAGACCCTTCTTCAAACTGAGAGGTTTCTGACCCACTGATTCATTCCATGGCAGCACAGTGGTAGAGTTGCTGCCTTACAGAGCATAGACCCGGGTGCTTGTCTGTACGGAGTTTGTATGTTCTCCCCGTAACCTGTGAGGGTTTTCTCTGAGATCTTCGTTTTCCTCCCACACTCCGATGACATACAGGTTTGTTAGTTAATTGGCTTGGTGTATGTGTAAATTGTCCCTAGTGTGTGTAGGATAGTGTTTATGTGCAGGGATCGCTGGTCGGTGCGGACTCGGTGGGCCAAAGTAGCAATGTTACAAAATTTTGAGATTTTAAAAATCAAGTCTGCAATTTATCCCATCAGATAAAACATAAAAAGAAGTTTAATTTGACACCTAATTCACTTTCATATCTTCAGTATTAAGAAAGTTATGACCATTTTCATACTCGGAAATTAGCATCTTGTTCCCCATTGCCTTTCAATTGACTTAACTCAAAAGCTGTGATCTTGAAAGTTAAAAGCCCATAACTTTCTTAAAAATTAAGAGAACTCAATGAAATTTTCAGTTATTATAGATTGAAGCATTCTGAAGCAAATATGAAACAATTTTACTTGGATGATCTGAAATTAAAGCATATAATTAGTTAGCTAATTACAAAATTCAATGAGTAGATCTAAACATCTATCCATTTCTTAAGAAAAGATAAACTTTTTTTAAATTGCCTAAGTGTCCAAATAACATTCACACAATAATCCACAATATAACATAATTTTAAAATCTCATTTTCATGAATTCCTGGGCCAACGGAAGGAATTTAGTGTTTAATGCCTGTAAATTAATGGCCATTTAAATCAACTAGCGAGTGGGTTTTAGTGGAATGCGGTGGATTGGAACGTTGCGGTTTGCGGTGAAGTCGGGGGAAAAATACAGCTGGTTCATACATTTTTTTTTGGACCCCATTTCACAACATTAAAATATGATTAAAGCCTCCATAAAAACCAACTTTTAATATAAAAATAAACTGTGTACCTTTTTTTCTCCCCTACGCAAAACCCTTCCCGTTATCGGCGCTCACGGCTTTTGAAGGTGATTTTTAAATTACTCTAGATAATAAATAATCTAGCATAATTTAAAAATACCTTCATGAATGAAATGTCAGAGCGATTTTTCTTCCGCAACAAAATCGCCGGACATTGATCAATTTGCCCAGTCTGAAGAAAAACGGCACTTTAAGCCCGCCCCCCTCTGAAAGGCGCCAGAGTCACACACATGGGGAGCGGCAGAACTGCAGCGCTGCTCAAGGTAAGTTTTGTAACATACCTAGCCAAAGGGCCTGTTTCCGCGTTGTACCTCTAAAACTAAAACTCCAGGATTTTGCATTTATCTTCATCTTAACTTCAGAATGGTTTTAGAATTATATATAACAAGAGCAGGCACTAAGAACACCATTCGAAGCAAGATCATATTGCACATTTCTCCAGCAATCGCTGCAGTTTAGTAGGTTGGGAGCAAAGCTGATGCGTTAATAAGGGCAGCAAGGTGGCGCAGCAGTAGAGTGCCAGAGACCTTGGTTCCATCCCGACTACGGGTGCTGCCTGTACAGAGTTTGTACGTTCTCACTGGGACCGGGTGGGTTTTCTCCAGGTGCTCCAGGTTACTCCCACACTGCAAAAACGCGCAGGTTTTAGGTTAATTGGCTTCTGCAAATTGTCCCTGGTCTTTCGGATAGTGCTAGTGTACAGGGTGATCGTGATCGGCATGGACTCTGTGGGCTGAAGGGCCTGTTTCTAGCTCTACAACATGAACTACAACTGAAAATTAAAATTAATACATCAAGAAGGTAGATGTACAAGGTTGAGAATTGGGAATGTATCTCTGTCAATATGACAGGATTCCCATGTCCTTGTGATGGAATCCAGTTTAAAATTAAAATATAAAGCTCACTTTCACTTTTCATCATCCCACCCAACTGATTCTCCGTAGAATCCCCTTGTGCCCTTGCAACTGTTGAAGCCGTGCCTGAACGTAGCCAAAATGATATTACAGCACTTACTGTATGCCATTGAACTTTGACATGTAATTTTCAATGAAGGATCTGCCTGACTAGAGAGGGAACCTCCAGTGAATTGAAAGTCAGGAAAGAGAATCTAAATAGTTGATGAGCTAGGAAAGCAATTTATCTCATTTTAACACCCTCCTTGCAATGCTCCTTTGCAGTGGAATGGGACAGAGAGGGGAAACACATCATCCAACTCCATCATAGGAGTTGGCGGTATAACAAGCCAAGAATGAGTAATCAATAAAACTTGTAAAGACATTCGAGGGCTGTTGAGAGTTTATGGTTTGTGAAGATGTCAGTTTTATACTCTCCCA
Source organism: Raja brachyura (assembly GCA_963514005.1). Next base: position 45,502,596 of record OY740796.1, read on the forward strand.
CATGCACTGGGTTATAGAAACATTGAAACATAGAAAATAGGGGCAGGAGTAGGCCGATAGGCCCTTCAAGTCAGCACCGGCATTCAATATGATCATGGCTGATCATTTAAAATCCATGCTTTCTGCTTTCTCCCCATATCCCTTGATTCCATTAGCCCGAAGAGCTATATCTAACTCTCTCTTGAACACATGGTATTATGACCTGTTCATGTTAAGGTTTAATTCACCTAACATCATCCATGAAAACAGGTAGCTCATGTGGTGGCCGGCACAGCGGTGCAGCGGTAGAGTTGCTGTCTTACGGCTCCAGAGAACCCGGTTCCATCCTGACCACGGGTGCTGTCTGTATGGAGTTTCTACGTTCTCCCCGTGACCTGCGTGGGTTTTCTCCGGTTTCCCCCCACACTCCAATGATGTACAGGTTCGTAGGCTAATGAGCTTGGTATAATTGTAAATGGTCCCCAGTGTGTGTAGGAAAGTGTAAGTGTGCTGGGATCGCCAGTAAAAAAACGTGGCCACAAATCTCCACTAAAATGCATTTGCGGGGCGATGGTCGGACTTTGACCCACGTCAGACCACAACTGCTGCACAGTGGCATTAATTCCAAAGTAATCATGAATAATTTACTTAAATTACCATTAATGTTGTTGTATGTGAGCTTCTAAACACTGGCAGATTCAGAGCTTAACTGAATCATAATGATGAATCGCAAATCTACAGTTTCTATCTTTATTGCATTAATGGTCAATTAAAAAGGATATATTGGGGCAGAATTCAATCTTTCTTGAAGATGTCCTATTTCCAAGTTCGCTGCATGGGCTGGAGTGCATTGTACTAATCTACTTCACATCACACGTTCTTGTTACACCTTCGACTGAACTGCCAAGAAGCACTTAATTAGATTTTATTTCATACTGACTGACTTACAGGCTCCCGATTATTAGCTTGCCGTTTATATTTATACAGTAGATTCAAAGGGCCTGTCCGTATATTGAAATGTTCACCTTGAAATATTCACAGAATATTATTATTATTACATTATTTCCACATTATTTAGCTCATACCATCTAATGAATAAGAATGCAATTTAGAGCAATACTGGTTGAAAATTATGCGACAAACTATGCAATAAGAAGATGTCACAGAATCCACCCATGTGTGTGTCTTTAAATGTTCAGATCTGTATAAACTGTGTTCCATTTAAAATCAAATCTCTACCATGCCATTAGTCTACAGGGCGTATTTTATTAACATAAAAGGTGTCTTTTTTTCAAATAAAAAAGGAACTGCATATGCTGATTGAAACCAAAGATAGATACAAGGTGTTGGAATAACTCAGCGCGTCAGGCAGCATCTCTGTAGAACGTAGATACGCTCTGTAGATGACGTTTTGTGTCGGGAGCCTTCTTCAAACTCAAAGGATTTTTTTGTTAATTTCACGTTTGACACCTTAGTTCAGTTTAGTTTCGTTTAGAGATACGGCGCGGAAACCGACCCTTCGGCCCACCGAGTCCGTGCCGACCAGTGATCCCCACACATTAACCCTATCCTACACACACTAGGGACAATTTACACATACACCAAGCCAATTAACCGTCAAACTTGTACGTCTTTGGAGTCTGGGAGGAAGCTGATGATGTCGGAGAAAAATGCACGCGGTCACGGGGAGAACGTACAAACTCCGTACAGACAGCACCCGTAATCAGGATCTAACCCTGGTCTCCGGTGCTACAAGCGGTGTAAGGCGGCAACTCTATTGCTGCGACACCGTGCCGCCCCCAGCAACACAAATCTTTGCAGGAATAACAATTTTTATAGGAATAACTACAAAATGGTAAGCTTCAAAAATTAGTTTTCATTTAAATAAGCGCACTCATACATACAGATTATGCCTTTTCTTCCCCATGGCCAGAGGTAAAGTCAGGAGGTTGCTCATTTGCATGAAGTTGGTTTAGCTACCCTATCATTAGCTTGTTCTGATTTTGAAAAATATACAATCTGATGTGCAGAATTTAGCCTGGGTAACAGCAACCATGAATTTACCCAATCATTAAACATGCTCAAAAACACTGTCCAGTCCATCACGGGTACTGACCTCCCCACCATCAAAGGGATCTGTAAGAGGCACCATCTCAAAATGGCAGCCAACATCATCAAGACCCCACATCATCCTGGCAACACTCCCATTTCACTCCTGCCACTGGGAAGAAGGAGGAAGAGTCTGAAAACTGCAACATCCAGGTTCACGAACAGCTTCTTCCCAACAACCATCAGGCTGCGGTCGTGAGTCTGGGTTAGAACGTGGTTGGAGAGTCAGAAAGCAGGAGCAATCCCAGAGGGGGAGCAGCAAGAGAGACCTGAAGACGGGTCTCGACCCAAAACGTCACCCATTCCTTCTCTCTAGAGATACTGCGTGTCCTGCTGAGTTACTCCAGCATTTGGTGTCTGTCTTCGGTTTAAACCAGCATCTGCAGTTCCTTACAACAACCATTAGGCAATTGAACACTATGAATTCTAATTAATGCCAACTATGAACTACCTGGGTTGCTCTAGGGATTCTGGGCTTTGTTTTGATTTTGCACTATATTAGATTTTTTTTATTTATTGGACTTTTGTTTGTTTTTTTATTACATTATTTATTGAATACCGTGTTTGTAAACCTGTAGTGCTGCTGCTGCTGCTGCAATTAGGAATTTCAATGTTCCATCTCAGGACTTACGCTGATAAAACACTCTTGACTCTAATTCACTAATATGCTTCATGGACGGAAACGTTCCTCTCCCACCCAGTTTGCCCAATGTGGTTATACTCAACTGCCTCCTCAGAGAGGGAAATGAGTGCAGCCAACATCATCTGGAATTACTTCCAGTGCATCTCTTGAAAGTATTTTAAAATTATGCTATGCACTTTTATTTTTAACCAAGCCGTCTTTGTGGCTTGACAGGGAGGGCAACAAATGATTAATGCACCCACTCACAAGATGAAGGGAGTGTTCCAAGATAATACAGCATTAGCAACTCGGAGGAATGATAGGTCTCTACGATGCTTTGGCAATGTCTTGTAGCTTCACGTTGCTGGAGGTTGATAAAGCCATCCGTTAATACTTCATGGGAGGTGACAACTTACCCACATTTGTGATTCTGTTGGCAGGGTCTCTCGCTTTCTCAACCTCTAACCTCTCTCTCTCTCCCTTTGCTCTCCTTCACTGCACCAACAACTCTCACTCTAAGCCCAAGTAACAACAGTTTATAGCGTACGATACAATATTTATCGCAGGAAGGAAATTAGTGTGCAAGCAGTGCAAGATACATGAAACATGAAACTAAAGTGATGAGTGGAAAGGATTGGGGATATGCAAAGATCAGGGAGGGGACTACCATGCATGGAGACCCATTACGGCACTCAGATTCAACACTAAATTCTCCAATATCAAGTAGACCGCTTGGTTTTGCAACAGGTCTCCTCAAGACTGCAAGAGGTTGCATATAGTTGTGGATGTGGCCCTGGTCCATTACACAGACCAGCCTCCCCCAATCAACTTCATCTACACTGCACATTGACTTGGGAAAGCAGCCAACATAATCATCGACCATTCCCTTTATTTCCTCTTCTCTCCTCGCCCATTGGGCAGAAGATCCAAAAGCTTAGAAGCACGGACCACCAGATTCAAGAGCAGCTTCATAGATATAGAGTCATAGATTAATACAGTGTGGAAACAGGCCCTTCAGCCCAACTCGCACGCACCTGCCAACAATGTCCCATCTACCCTTGTCCCACTTGCCTGCGCTTGGTCCACAATCATCCAAACCTGTCCTATCCATGTACCTGTCCAACTGTTTCTTAAACGATGGGATTGTCCCATTCTTCCTCACTAGTATCAAATGACTGAACTGTCCTCCCTTTAGCTAGATCTTCTAGTACTTCTGATCTTCCAACCTACCTATGTGGACCTTGCACTTTCTCTGTAATCATAACAGTCCAATGCTGTAACACTAAATTCTGAGATCTGTTATTTTTTTGTTGTTCTTGTCTGGAGCTTTATTGTACTCGTGACTAGACTGGATTACACACATTAACAAAGCTTTTACTGTGCCTCATGCACATGACAATGATAAACCAATACCAATCTCGGAGTTCCAGGTATGTATTTTCTCTCATTCTCTCATCTCCCTCTATTTCGATCTTCTCCAAACTGATCACTTGCAACAAACAAGCCTTCATTCAATCCTGCAATCCCTCCTGGTCTTCTTCCTATCACACATTCTTTTTGTTCGGTCCATCAAAAATTATCCCACCCCTTCAATTTAAAAAAAAAGATTGTTTTCCAACTAAAGATAGACACAAGATGCTGGAATAACTCAGTGGGTCAGGTAGCATCTCTGGAGAAAAAAGAGAGGTGACATTTCAGGTTGGGTCTTCCGACCCAAAATGTCACCTATCAATAGACAATAGGTGCAGGAGGAGGCCATTTGGCCCTTCGAGCCAGCACCGCCATTCAATGTGATCATGGCTGATCATCCCCAATCAGTACCCCATTCCTGCCTTCTCCCCATATCCCCTGACTCCGCTATTTTTAAGAGCCCTATCTAGCTCTCTCTTGAAAGCATCCAGATAACCTGCCTCCACCGCCCTCTGAGGCAGAGAAGTCCGCATTCCAGTATCCTTGTGCAAGAAGGAACTGCAGATGTCTTTTTCTCCAGGGATGTTGCCTGATCTGCTGTTACTCAAGCATTTGGTGTCTATTTTTGGTATAAACCAGCATCTGCAGTTCTTTGTTTCTACCACTTTGTTTTCGAACTAGTCCATGTTCTGATGTAAGGTCATCAACTTGAAACCATTTCACTTCTTATGTTCCCAGAGCAGCATGTTCTGTTTTTACTTCAGCCTTCCAGTTTCTACACTTTATATTGATTTACAATCCTTGATTAACACAAGGCCAAAATATAATCAGTAGGTAAATGATCCAATTAATTGCAATTATAGCAATTATTTCTTCCTTTGCGTCATCTTTCAAAGGAAAACAACATACTATGGATCCAAAGATAGACCCAAAGAGCTGGAGTAACTCAGCGGGTCAGGCAGCATCTCTAGAGTTCATGATAGGTGACGTTTGGGGTCGAGACCTTTCTTCAGACTGATCATGGATCCTATTAATTGTGGTCTGGAAGAGGTTTTACAGGGATGTTGGAGCCACAGGGATGGATAATTGTCACAAATCAGCGAGGCGTTATTAGCATTGAAATATAAAAGCCATTGTTGCTGTTTTATTTGCTCGGTGTGGGGTCAAATGTTTCTGTCCTGAGGGAATATGAGGGTCAACACTTGGTAAGAATTTTGGTTGAGATCCCGAGAACTATGTAGCCTGGGAGTGAATGTGACAGCTTTAAACAATAGTTAAGTGGCCATTCCATCATTTCCAAATAGGGTTGTTATGATTTAAATTAAATGTAAAATAATAGTGGAAAGCCAATATTTTGGAATGGTTCAAAGGCTCGCCTTTTAATTTAAAATGTTTTCCCTATTAAGTGGGAGAGAGGAAGAGAGAGGGAGGAGGCGAGAGGGAGGAAGCGGGAGAAGGGGAGAGGAGAAGGGGTGGGGAGGGGAAGAGGGGGAGGGAGGGAGGGGGAGGGGCATAGAGGGGGAGGGGGATGGGGATAGAGTGGGAGGGGGATGGAGGGAGAGAGGGAGCGAGGGGGAGAGGGGGAGAGGGGGAGAGGGATAGCGGGAGACACATAATTAATTTCTTGCCATTAATTACCACTCATTGTAAATAACATATATGGAAAGTTTTTTTTCTATGCATTTTGTAAACTTGATAAACAGATGCTTGTGGATGCTTATGAAACAGAAGGCAGGAGAAAGGGGTTAGAAGGGAGAATAGATCAGCCATGATTGAATGGTGAAGTATACATGAAGGGCTGAATAGCCTGATTCTGCTCCTATCACATAATATGAATTTATGATAATGCATTCAAAACTCCTTTAATGAGTTAACGTGCATCTTGAAAATCCAATTGCAGAATGGTGCAGTTGCAAGCGGCTTGGTTAGGAAGGAAGAATATGGGATGTAACAAGAATAATGGGAGGTAATTAATTATTTTTCTTTGCATTCCTTGTACGAAATATTGAGTTGAGTTTAGTTTATTGTCACGTTTACCGATTATAGTGAAAAGCTTTTGTTGCATGCTAAGCATTCAGCGGAAGGACAATACATGATTACAATCGAGCTGTCCACTATCGTGCCATGTACAGATACATGACAAAGGGAATAAAATGAGTAACACGGTAGTGCAGGGTAAAGTCCGATCAAAGATAGTCCGAGGATCTCCAATGAGGTAGATAGTAGCTCAGGACTTCTCTCTACTTGTTGATAGGATGGTTCAGTTGCCTGATAACAGCTGGGAAGAAACTGCTCCTGAATCTGGAGGTGTGCTTTTTCTGGGGTACCTCATGTCAGATGGGAGAGGGGAGAAGAGGGAGTTACTGAGGTGCAACTCGTCCTTGATTATGCTGCTGGCCTTGCCGAGGCAGCATGAGGTAAGCAACATTTCAACTTCAGAAAAATGAAAACGGAATTAAATTGGCAAATGTTTCCATTTGGTTTTTTTTCAAATGGATTTCAGGAAAGTGAATTAAAAAAAATAGATCACTGTTTATGTCAATCCCTCAAAGGTCAGGTATTTCGGTTCACAAAAGACAAGAGTATGAAAAACCTGCTGACCATGGCATCCTATATGAACAAGATGGATTAACTTAAAGCATTCTATTCTTTATAGCTCAGTTTAGAGATACAGCGCGGAAATAGGCCCCATCGGCCCAATGAGTCCGCACCGACCAGCGAACCCTGCACACCAACACTATCCTACACACACTAGGGACAATTTACACATACACCAAGCCAATTAACATACAAGCCTGTACATTGTTGGAGTGTGTGAGGGAACTGAAGGTCTCGGAGAAAACCCACGCGGTCACGGAGAGAACGTACAAACTCCGTACAGACAGCACCCGTAGTCAGGATCGAACCCGGGTCTCCGGCGCTGCAACCACTGTAAGGCAGCAACTCTACCGCTGCGCCACCATGGCCGCCCGTACATATGGCAATAGATTCCAGTTTATTTTTAAAACAGTGAAAGGATGCTACACTTGTATAAGTTAGAATAGTAAGAACATTCAAAATGTTCTAATAATAAATAGGAATTTATTGCAAAATAATACTTGGAGTTTCAGCGATAATTTACAATTCGCAAACAGTGCAAGGCGTGGATAGAGTGGATGTGGAGAGGATGTTTTCACCAGTGCGAGGGTCCAGGATCAGAGGGCATAGCCTCAGTACCTTTAGAAATGAGGTTAGTAAGTAAGTAAGTAAGTTTATTGGCCAAGTATTCATATACAAGGAATTTGCCTTGGTGCTCCGCCCACAAGTAACAACATGACATACAGTGACAATTACAAATGACTCAGAAAACACTAAACATTAATAATAATAAAACATTAATGATAAAACACCATTAATCAAGCATGTGAACCAACAAAATACCAGATCAAAGGAAGGCTACAGATTTTTGGCTGTTGAGTAGAACAACTACTCGTGGATAAAAACTGTTTTTATGTCTGGCTGTGGCAGCTTTGACAACCCGGAGTCGCCTTCCAGAGGGAAGTGATTCAAAGAGTTTGTGGCCAGGGTGAGAGGGGTCAGAGATGATCTTGCCTGCTCGCTTCCTGGCCCTTGCAGGAGGAATTTCTTTAGTCAGAGGGTGGTGAATCTGTGGAATTCATTGCAGCAGACAGCTGTGGGGGAGGCCAAGTCAACGGATATTTTTACGGTGGAAATTGATATTCTTGATTAGTAAAGGGCCTGTCCCACTTAGGCAACTCTTTAGGCGACTGCCAGGGACTAGTTTTAATGGAATTTACCTACGGCACCTGGCGACAACCTATGACAACACCTACAAAAATTGTCGCCACTGTCACCAAAAATGTTTCAACATGTAGAAAATTTTGCGGCAGTCGCCTGTAGTCACCTAAAAAATCACCTAAGTGGGACAGGCCCATAACGGTGATAGGGTGTATGGGGAGAAGGCAGGGGAACGGGGTTGAGAGGGAAAGATAGATCAGCCATGTTTGAATGGTGCAGTTGAATGGCTTCATTCTCCTCCAAGAACTTAGTACAATATGAATTTCACAGCACCTACTAAAAAAAATAAATGCAGTCAGGTAAATGCAGTCAGGCATGTAAATTAATTTGTATGAATGGAGTAACTCAAGGTCCACTCCAGAGATACGCGCTCATATTCTCTGTGACTTTCAGGGCAGCACTGGGGGGAGTGATGCATGTCAGAGATGCCACCTTTTGGCTCAGACATTATGCAAGGTCCTGGTTGCTCTTTCATGTGCAGATAAAATATCTTGAAGCCGTATTCATGGAGAAGCAATTGAATTCTCCCAGAGTCCTGCCAAATCGTCTACTGCAGCCATATCCTCAAAGATAACTTGGTTATACACTTTGGTGTCATTTGTCAGACTGTCATCTTTACAGAAACAGCAGATGAAAAGGTGAAAAGAAAAAATTCATACGCAGGGAAAAATCAAGTATAATTGCCAGCAAGGAATGTAGCAGTGTTGATGTTTGGAAAGAATCTCACGGCATGAACCTCAATATTCATTTCAGTCCCAACATGACTATACCAGTTAATGGTGCATCTTTAACCTTGGTTGGGCAAAATAACTGCCCCCACCCAAGTCGCACCAGCTTCTTGTTCTCACCCAACAAACAGCTAACAATGGCCAGTTTCTTTTATCATTGCTACATTTTTGCATATTTTTAATTCATTGTTCTCTATCTCTCTACATCATTGTCTTTATCTCTTGTTTCCCTTTCCCCTGACCTTCAGTCTGAAGAAAGGTCTCGACCCGAAACGCCACCCATCCCTTCTCTCCAGAGCTGCTGCCTGTCCTGCTGAGTTACTCCAGCTTTTTTGTGTCTGCATTTGGCATGTTTTCAACATCAGTCTGTAAAGATTTAATAGGAATCTGAGAGGCAACTTTCTCATTCAGTGGGTGGTGGGTATATGGAACGAGCTGCCAGAGGAGGTAGTTGAGGCTGGGACTAGAACAGCATTTGAAAGACTATTGGATAGATATACGGATTGGAAAGGTTTAGAGGGATGTGGGCCAAATCCTAGCTAATGGGACTTGCTTAGATGTCCCTTAACTTGATTGGCCTGGACAAGTTTGGCTAAAGGGCCCGTTTACGATCTGCATGAAGCTATGTCTCTGAATCACAATCAGGACACAATTTCTCCCTATTTGCCTTTTGCCCACATCACACTTCAAAGGACAACAGGAATTTACCACGCATTGGACAGTTAAACAGCAGTTTACAGCCTGCAGTGTTTTGTTTAATATATTATTTTATTTAATAAGCACTTATTTTTAAAGTAGGCGCAGGCTCAAGAATCTACTTAAATAGTACTTGATGTCTCCGAATAATGTAATTACCATGGCATTATGAAGCCTGAAATCCCCCCAAAATATTATTGGCCACTCGTCATATATTTGAAGTTAAAATGATCTTAACCTTGATCTACTACAAAGTAATTGGCTTTCCTCATTTCTTTGCTACTCTTCCAGCAGTGCTGTAACATCACTGGTCTATTGAACCTCTCATCAAAGTGTGCTGCTCCTTCATGTTGCCTCCGATGCTGGCAATTTGGCCATGCCGCTTACATTCCCCATTGAACTCCCAGCACTCAGTAGGTTAGCATGGTGGTAGAGTTGCTGCCTTACAGCGCCAGAGACCCAGGTCCGATCCTGACCTCGGGTGACAATAGACAATAGGTGCAGGAGTAGGCCATTCGGCCCTTCGAGCCAGCACCGCCATTCAATGTGATCATGGCTGATCATCCATAATCAGTACCCTGTTCCTGCCTGCTCCCCATATCCCCTGACTCAGCTATCTTTAAGAGCCCTATCTAGCTCTCTCTTGAAAGTATCCAGAGAACCGGCCTCCACCGCCCTCCGAGGTAATTCCACAGACTCACAACTCTCTGTGTGAAACTCTCCTCATCTCTGTTCTAAATGGCTAACCCCTTATTCTTAAAATGTGGCCCCTGGTTCTGGACTCCCCCAACATCTGGAACATGTTTCTGTCATGGTGCTGTCTGTACAGAGTTTGCACGTCCTCCCCGTGACCTGCATGAGTTTGTCAGGTGCTATAGTTTCCTCCCACATTCCAAAGACATACAGGTTTGTAGGCTAATTGCCTTGGTATATTTGTAAATTGTCCCAAGTGTGTGCAGGATAGTGTTAGTTAGTGTACGGGGATCGCTGGTCGGCGCGGACGCGGTGGGGCGAAGGGCCTGTTTCCGTGTTGTATCTCTAAACTAAACTAAATACTCCCTCCCATCAAACCCCTCCAAATAAAAATCATTGGTCTAGAAACTCTTTTCCCTCCCTTTGTGTGTGTGTGTGTGTGTGTGTGTGTGTGTGTGTGTGTGTGTGTGTGTGTGTGTGTGTGTGTGTGTGTGTGTGTGTGTGTGTGTGTGTGTGTGTGTGTGTGTGTGTGTGTGTGCGCGCGTGTGTGTGCCCCACACACACCCACACAAGAGCAGTAGAAGGGCTTTTATGAATTTGGTCCTTAATGAGTTGCCCACTGCTATGTAGTGAAGACTCTAGAACTAACTCAATACTGACATTTGGTGTGCACGGATTGAGATTTTAATCCAGTCTCAGAATGTTCAAAAGTGCTGGATTTGAAACATACAGTGTAATTGAGAGGGGAAAAAATTGAAATTTATTCCTATTATTAACCGGCCCACACACTGAAAGTTGGCTGAATCATTAATGTTCTAATGTTTCCTTATTCTGGATCTTGAAATCACGGAGGTAATCATTTTGAGCACTGTGCATGCTGCAAATAATATAATTTAAAAAGTTGCATAATCTGACCAACCGGTTAAGGTATTTGGAGACACAAGAATCTGCAAATGCCTGCTTACACAAACAAAAGACACAAAGGGCTGGAGTAACTCAGCCGGCAGCATCTCTGGAGATCATGGCTCGCTGATGTTTTGGGTCAGGACCCTTCTTCAGATTGTGTGATGGGGGGAAGGGTGGGGGGGTGAAAGCTGGAACAGAGGTGGGGATGGGACAAAGCCTGGTATGTGATAGGTGGATACAGGTGAGGTGGGGGGGGGGGGGGGGGATTGATGGCAGATAATGGACAAAGGCCAGAGATGAAAAGACTCTTTTGCAAGAAGACTTGGGGTTACTGACCATCCCGCGGTCTAGGAATAAGCTCAGGGGCGACCCCGCTTTTGCAATTGCAGCACCTAGACTATGGAACAGCATCCCTCTTCCCATCAGAACTTCCCCTCCGTCAACTCTTTTAAGTCTAGACTTAAAACTTATTTCTACTCTCAAGCCTTTCTTGAGGTCCTCTGAGGGAGCGATGTATGTATGTATTTATGTATTTATTGTTGATCTATGTACCACTGTTTGTAGCACGTTAGTACCTGCACTAATGTAAAGCACTTTGGTCAACGAGAGTTGTTTTTAAAGGTGCTACAGAAATAAAATGAGGATATTTTATTTATTTTATATAATATGTTGTGCAAGGTGAGGAGTGCTGATAACAAGAATATGTGAATAGTTGTCTTAACAAGGGAGGTGAGGGGAGGAAAGATTTAATAAGAATCTGAGGGGTAACATTTTCAGATCTCAATGGTGGGTGTATGGAACGAGCTGCCAGAGGAGGCAGGGACCATTGCAATGTTTAAGAAACATTTGGACAGGTTCATGGATAGGACAGGATTAGAGGGATATGGGACAAATGCAGGTCAGTGGGACTAGTGTAAATAGTACATATAACCATATAACAATTACAGCACGGAAACAGGCCCTTCCAGTCTGTGCCGACCATTTATTTTTCCCTAGTCCCATCTACCTGCACTAGGGAAAAATAAATGGAAGACACTCACTCTATGGAAGGGGGGTTTTGTCTAGGTATTCTTATTAGAACAGGTGTAGGGACTGTTATATTTGCCATTTACATTTTGTTATGTTCAAGTGACAGGTTGGTGATAGTTGGTGAGCTGGATTCATCTTTGACAACTCACAAGATAAATCGAACAGCAAGTCAGATGGTTCCCAAGTTTAACATTAACAACATCTCCATGGGCTGTATGGTATTTTGGAGTATTTAAAGGTTAGAAACACTGATAATTATGTTTCCTACAATATGTTAATGAATCATTAGCAGGTCTTTAGCAGACAGATGGATGAGACTAATAAATGCCAATTGCACAAATCTGATCCTTGGAGTGACTGCACCAACTTGCACAGTATTAAAGTGGACTAAGAAACATTTGTTATATGTGAAGATTTCGATGGTGACTTTCCCCGCTCACTTGAAGCATTGATTGCCTTGAAGTAGTATTTGATTTTTATGTAAAAGAAAATTATCAATCTAAGTTCAAACAACCCTGAAGAAGCAAAACTGTAGGCTGTTTCTATTCTTGGCAAAGCTAGACTTTGATGCAATTCCTGATGACAAGGACAGGGAGTTCAACCTCGATACATTTTTCTAACACAATTCCTGAGAGACAGGAAAAACTACCAAATGGAGTTACTCAAGAATGGTGTCACTGCCAGCAGTTAAAATTGCAGATAATGCCTGCCCGTTAGTTAGGATCCCATTTTGGAAGCACAACAGGAAGGAAGGATGAGAAGGTTCGGATGAAAACTGGGGCCGACCTTTAGTGCGGGAACCCAGGACTGAGATAATCTGTCATCATTCAATAAATCACAGCTGAATTATAATCTAACTCCACAGATACAGTGCAGAAAAAGGCCCTTCGGCCCACTGAGTCCTTACTGACCAGCGATCATCCTGTACACTAACACTATCCTACACACTAGGGACAATTTAACAATTTTCCCAAAGCCAATTAACCTTTTTCAAAATTTTTCAAAATTCCTTAGATTCTGGAGTAGTTCCTGAGGATTGGAGGGTAGCTAATGTAACCCCACTTTTTAAAAAAGGAGGGAGAGAGAAAGCGGGGAATTACAGACCAGTTAGTCTAACATCGGTAGTGGGGAAACTGCTGGAGTCAGTTATTAAAGATGGGATAGCAGCGCATTTGGAAAGTGGTGAAATCATTGGACAAAGTCAGCATGGATTTACGAAAGGTAAATCATGTCTGACAAATCTGATAGAATTTTTCGAGGATGTAACTAGTAGAGTGGATAAGGGAGAACCAGTGGATGTGTTATATCTAGACTTTCAGAAGGCTTTCGACAAGGTCCCGCATAAGAGATTAGCATACAAACTTAAAGCACACGGTATTGGGGGTTCAGTATTGATGTGGATAGAGAACTGGCTAGCAGACAGGAGGCAAAGGGTAGGAGTAAACGGGTCCTTTTCAGAATGGCAGGCAGTGACTAATGGGGTGCCGCAAGGCTCAGTGCTGGGACCCCAGCTATTTACAATATATATTAATGATTTGGACGAGGGAATTCAATGCAACATCTCCAAATTTGCAGATGATACCAAGCTGGGGGGTATAGTTAGGTGTGAGGAGGATGCTTGGAGGCTACAGGGTGATTTGGATAGGCTGAGTGAATGGGCAGATGCATGGCAGATGCAGTACAATGTGGATAAATGTGAGGTTATCCACTTTGGTGGCAAAAACATGAGGGTAGACTATTATCTGAATGGTGGCAGATTAGGTAAGGGGGAGATGCAACGAGACCTGGGTGTCATGGTACACCAGTCATTGAAAGTAGGCATGCAGGTGCAGCAGGCAGTGAAGAAAGCAAATGGTATGTTAGCATTCATAGCGAAAGGATTTTGAGTATAGGAGCAGGGAGGTTCTACTGCAGTTGTACAGGGTTTTGGTGAGGCCACACCTGGAGTACTGCGTACAGTTTTGGTCTCCAAATCTGAGGAAAGACATCCTTGCCATAGAGGGGGTACAGAGAAGATTCACCAGACTGATTCCTGGGATGTCAGGACTTTCATATGAGGAAAGATTGGATAGACTCGGTTTGTACTCGATGGAATTTAGAAGATTGAGTGGGGATCTTATAGAAACCTACAAAATTCTTAAGGGGTTGGACAAGCTAGATGCTGGAAGATTGTTCCCGATGTTGGGGGAGTCCAGAACAAGGGGTCACAGTCTAAGGATAAGGGGGAATTCCTTTAGGACCGAAATGAGGAAAACATTCTTTACACAGAGAGTGGTGAGTCTCTGGAATTCTCTGCCACAGAAGGTAGTTGAGGCCAGTTCATTGGCTATATTTAAGAGGGCGTTGGATGTGGCACTTGTGGCTAAGGGGATCAGGGGGTATGGAGAGAAGGCAGGTACGGGATACTGAGTTGGATGATCAGCCATGATCACATTGAATGGCGGTGCAGGCTCGAAGGGCCGAATGGCCTACTCCTGCACCTATTTTCTATGTTTCTATGTTTCTAACCTACAAACCTGTACGCCTTTGGAGTGTTGGAGGAAACCGGAGCAGCCAGAGGAAACCCACGCGGTCACAGGGAGAACGTGCAAACTCTATACAGACAGCACCCGTAGTCAGGATCGAACTCGGGTCTCTGGCGCTGTGAGGCAGCAACTCTACCGCTGCGCCACTCCAACATTAGGTTCCCATTTTTGAAACAGAACAGTAAGAAAGGATCAGAAGCTTCAGCCAACCTCTGGGGCTGGCCTTTATCTCGGGAACACAGGGCAGAGATAATCTCCTTCCATCATTCAATAAAACACAGCTCCATACACCCACCTTTGGCCAATATCCCTTAATACTCCCAGTGATTAAAACAAATAAGATCAAGGCCCTTAAACAACAATTGAAGGACTATTCCTGGGACTAATTGATAACAGCTCCAAATCTCTACTATCCCTGGTAAGCAGAAGAAATTCTGAACTATTTACCTCAAAGCATCATGTGCAGTTTTCAGATTATGATATGACTTCTAGTCCTAAACCTGCCCACACCCAAATGCTGAGTTCTTCCAACGTTCTGTCATTGTTTACAGTTTTATAACTTGTGCAAAGTGATCATAAGAGTTTTGCTTAAGTTAGTTTAGAGATACAGTGTGAAAACATGCCTTTCAGCCCACCGAGTCCGCACCATCCGGTGATCACCCATACACTAGCTCTGACCTACACACTAAGGATAATTTACAGAAGTCAACTAACCTACAAACACACACGTCTTTGGAATGTTGGTGGAAACCGGAGTCCCTGAAGGAAACCCATGTGGTCACACGGATAATGTGCAAACTCTGTACAGACAGCACCTGTGGTCAGGATCGAACCAGGGTCTCTTGCATTGTAAGGCATCAACTCTATCAAAATGTCAGCACCTACTTTAATTAAGAATAAAAGGGGTAGGCCATTTAGTACGGAGATGAGGAAAAACGTTTTCACCCAGAGAGTTGTGAATCTGTGGAATTCTCTGCCATAACAGGCAGTGAAGGCCAATTCACTGGATGTATTCAAGGGAGATTTAGATATAGCTCTTAGGGGTAATGGAATCAAGGGATATGTGGAAAAAGCAGTAACAGGGTACTGATTCTGGACGATCAGCCATGATCATATTGAATGGCTCGAACAGCTGAATGGCCTATCCCAGCACCTACTTTCTATGTTTCTAAACCAAAAATCCCAGTACAGAAACCATTTGGCCCTTGGGATTATCATTTTCAAGCACCAATTATTTGGTCAATGTTAATTTTGGTGAATCTCCATCCTTGAAGTGGCTTCAATATGGTTGAGATGCAAACCTCTTCATCCACTGTAAAGGGCCTGTCCCACCAGCATGCAACTCCATGCGATGAGCGCGACCTAACGTGGTCGCTTGAGCCGTCCGGCGTCGCGGGGCCGGTCCCACTTCGATCGCCGGAGCCGTGCGGAATTGTGCGGAGTTCGTCCCGACATCGCGCGGGGCTCCGAAAAACTGACTATGTTCAAAAATTCCGCGTGACAATGGCTTGTCGGCTCGCAGTCACCTCGACGCATGACACACCGCCTCGACGTCGTGCCTCCGTGAACCTATCTGTAGGTGCCTCCGTGACCCTCTATGTGTGTGGCTCCGTGGCCCTCTGTGTGTGTGCCTCTGTGCCCCTCTCTGTGTGCCCCTCTCTGTCCTGGCGAACTTACCTTAGACTTCGCTCCAAGTTCGCCTCACTTTGCGCCGCGTTGCGCCACTCACCCAACCTCCGCGCGGCCCTCGCTGCCGGTTTGGTCGCGCTTGCCGCATGCAGGCGGATGCTGGTGGGAACGGCCCTGTATAGGGGATCACCCGACCTCCGCACGGCCCCCGCTTCTAGTTTGATCGCGCTCATCGCATGGAGTCGTATGCTGGTAGGACAGGCCAGACAGGTAGGACAGACACTCGTGATGAAGAGCAATTACTACGCATATCCAAATCGCTCCTATATCACTTACAAGAGCAGCATTATCAATCTTCACTTTGCTTCTGCCCACTTTTATTTTTTTATGTTGTACCAGCCGTGTACTGGATTGGTTATTCTTAGCAACTTTCCATGAACTCTTACTGCAGCCCGTTCAATCCGTTTGGTCTCATTCTGTTGTCTGCCTGTAATGAGTGGGTTGAAATGCATGATGACCTGCCAGACGATTTCTTTCTCTTGTGCACAAGTCTCACAAAGACTGAGAGCAAAATCAATTAGAAACTGATTGAATTCTTATCTTTAGAGATTCGTAACTTTCGATTTGGTTTCGAAAGTGGGAAAACCTCCTCTGGGAAGACCAGCTTTTTAATTACATCAGAGCGTAGGCAGATGGAAACCATAAAGGAGTTGTCCCACTTGCAGATTTTTTCGGCGACTGCCGGCATCATTGACTGACGTATCAGGTCACCCGCAAAATCGCCAAATGGGACAATCCCTTTAGTCCCGTATTTTTACAAGGAGATGGTGTGTAAAAGGTGGGAATAGGGGTGCCAACCATCCCGTATTAGCCAGGACATCCCGTATATTGGGCTAAATTGGTTTGTTCCATACAGTACCGCCCTTGTCCCGTATGTGACGGCCATTTCTCGGGTCAGAACGCCGCGCACGGCCCGCCTCACCTGTCCCGATGCTGTGCAGCCCATGGAGTGCAGCAGCAGCGCCTCGCCCGTGGCCCCATCGGTCAGCAAGCGGCCAGCTGTCTGACATTGGGACCTTTGCTTACCGCTTAACATTCACCCAGCACGGCTGAGTCGGTCAACGAATTTCCGTCGGGAATTTGTCCCTTATTTTGACCTTGTGTCCATTATTTGGGAGTGAGATGGTTGGCAACCCGAGATGGGAAAGGGGCTAAGGCTAATGGCAGGATGTCAGAGGCATTGTTTAACTTTGATCATAATCATAGATTTATACGGCATGGAATCAGGCCCTTTAACCCAACTTGCCCACACCGACCAACATGTCCCATCTACACTAATCCCAACTGCCTGCACTTGGTCCATATCCCTCCAAGCCTGTCCTATTCATGTACCTGTCTAACTGTTTCTTAAACGTTGGGATAGTCCCTACCTCAACTACCTCATCTGGCAGCTTGTTCCATACACCCACCACCCTATGTGTGAAAATGTTACCCCTCAGATTCCCATTAAATCTTTTCCCCTTCACCTTGACCCTATGTCCTCTGGTCCTCGATTCCCCTACTCTGGACAAGAGACTCTGTGCATCTAGCCGATCTATTCCTGTTCTTTAGATCTTGGACCACCGGCCTGCGGTCTACACCATCTTGAAGCCGTGGTCTCCGGCAGGGAAGCACTGATTCAGGACTTACCTTGCCTGCACGTCGGCCGACCGCAGCGGTGTCTGCGGAGGGTTGTGGTCCCGACCACGGGCAAATGGAGGAGGGCTGATCTACTTTGTGCCTTCCACCACAGTGATGAATTCTGTGGTGGATGTTTGTGTTAAATGTTGTTGTGTATTGTGTGTTCTTTTTGATTGTACTGCTGTTGGCAAATTCATTTCTGCACTTTATTGTGCATGTGACAAATAAATCTGACTTGACTTAGAAACATAGAAACTTAGAAACATAGAAATTAGGTGCAGGAGTAGGCCATTCGGCCCTTCGAGCCTGCACCGCCATTCAATATGATCATGGCTGATCATCCAACTCAGTATCCCGTACCTGCCTTCTCTCCATACCCTCTGATCCCCTTAGCCACAAGGGCCACATCTAACTCCCTCGTAAATATAGCCAATGAACTGGCCTCAACTACCCTCTGTGGCAGAGAGTTCCAGAGACCCACCACTCTCTGTGTGAAAAAAGTCCTTCTCATCTCGGTCCTAAAGGATTTCTCCCTTATCCTTAAGCTGTGACTCCTTGTCCTGGACCTCCCCAACATCGGGAACAATCTTCCTGCATCTAGACTGTCCAACCCCTTAAGAATTTTGGACGTTTCTATAAGATCCCCTCTCAATCTCCTAAATTCTAGAGAGTATAAACCGAGTCTATGCAGTCTTTCTTCATAAGACAGTCATGACATCCCAGGAATCAGTCTGGTGAACCTTCTCTGCACTCCCTCTATGGCAATAATGTCCTTCCTCAGATTTGGAGACCAGAACTGTACGCAATACTCCAGGTGTGGTCCCACCAAGACCCTATACAACTGAAGTAGAACCTCCCTGCTCCTATACTCAAATCCTTTTGCTATGAAAGCTAACTTACCATTTGCTTTCTTCACTGCCTGCTGCACCTGCATGCCTACTTTCAATGACTGCTGTACCATGACACCTAGGTCGCGCTGCATCTCCCCTTTTCCTAATCGGCCACCATTTAGATAATAGTCTGCTTTCCTATTTTTGCCACCAAAGTGGGTAACCTCACATTTATCCACATTCTACTGCATCTGCCAAACATTTGCCCACTCGCCCAGCCTATCCAAGTCACCTTGCAGTCTCCTAGCATCCTCCTCACAGCTAACACTGCCCCCCAGCTTAGTGTCATCTGCAAACTTGGAGATATTGCCTTTAATTCCCTCATCCAGATCATTAATGTATATTGTAAATAGATGGGGTCCCAGCACTGAGCCTTGTGGTACCCCGTTTACTCCTACTCTTTGCTTCCTGTTTGCCAGCCAGTTCTCTATCCACATCAATACTGAATACTGACTTGACTTGACTTGACCCGAGTGATCGCTGGTCGGCGCGGACTCGGTGGGACAAAGGGCTTATTTCCACGCTGCATCACTAAACTAAAGAATAATGGGAAACACGGTGGTGCAGGGGTAGAGTTGCTGCCTTACAGCGCCAGAGACCCGGGTTCCACCCTGACTATGGATGCTGTCTGGACGGAGCTTGTACGTTCTCCACATGACCTGCGTGGGTTTTTTTCCGAGATCTCCGGTTTCTTCCCACACTCCAAAGCCGTGCAGGTTTGTATGTTAATTGGCCTGGTATACTTATAAAATTGTCCCTAGTGCGTGTAGGATAGTGTTATCACTGGTCAGTGCGGACTCGGTGGGTGGCTACTTCCGCGCTGTATCTCTAAACTAAACTTACAAAGAAAGTGAAGGTAGATAAAAACGCTGGAGAAACTCAGCGGGTGAGGCAGCATCCACAGAGCGAAGGAAAAGGTGACGTTTCGGGTCGAGACCCTTCTTCAGAAAGTGAGACCCCTATAAAGAAAGCGAGCTCAGCCCATTGCACAAATACCTGCCATCTTCATGTCCACTTATTTCTTTGTATTCACTGGGAATGGTGAAAATTTCTGGTGACTACTGCTTTCCAAGAGGTTCTTGACTCCTGGCTAAAGAAAACTAGACTCTGCATTGTGCAGTGGGAGTTCAATTTAAACAAAAGATAATATATTTCCCACTCATATTAGGCGTGGATATAAAAGGTATGTGTGCAATAGGTATATCAGTGATCAATACTGGTAATTTACTGGTCACCCAGCCATGAGTCATGAAACACACAAAATAATCGACCTGGGTTCCAGGTTCACAAGGTAAGGGTGGCACAATGGAGCATCAGGTGGACCTGCTGACTCACAGTGCCAGAGACCCAGGTTCAATCCTGATCTCAGCTGCCATCTGTGTGGAGTTGTGCACGTTCTCCATGTGACCGTGTAGGCTTCATCTGGGTGCTCCGGTTTCCTCCCTCATCTCAGGAATGTGCGGGTTTGTAGATGAATCCACCTCTGTAAATTGTCCCCTGGTGTGTCAAGAGTGGATGAGATTGTGGGGTAATTTAGAACTAGTGTGAATGGGTGATCGGCATGGACTTGGCGGGCCTTTCATGACGATGATGTCTGTGCCTGGTCAAGAATTCATCCCGTTAAAATTGCTATTGAAATCTTTCTTCCTTTTTGAGAAGCTGACAGGAGAATCAGGAAGAGTAACAGGATTGCGGATTTCTGACGTTGTATGGCTGAGAATGTGACAGGATATACATTGATCAATGTCAGAAGTGAAGGAATATGATGGGCGGAGAGGATATGAGAGATTGATAAATTGTGTATATGGTGTGCAGGAGAGTGCAAGTATGCGGGATTGGCGCAGGCTCAAAGGGCCAAGGGGCCCGTTTCCGCGCTGTATTTCTGAACTGGAAAAGGACATGAAGGCTGCAGAGTGAAGAAGGGTCCCCACCCAAAACGTCAACCATTCCTTCTCTCCAGAGATGCTGCTGCCTGTCCCGCTGAGTTACTCCAGCATTTTGTGTCTACCTTCGATGAAAGCTGGAGAGAACTGGTTAAGATTTTTCATATTCTTCTAGTCTGTTTTCCTACTAATTTGATCAGCACAGAACTGTAACCTTAGAGTTTGAGACATTAGCATGGCAATTGTATAGGAATATCAATAAGCTTTCAAATCAGTACAATATTTATATATTGTAATCTGCCTAAACATACTGCAAAATGACCAATTTGCTCCTGATAGCCTGTCTTTATCAACTAAAATATTACAGAAAATTAATTTCCTCCATCCAGACTATTGTAATCTGTACTAGTGGATCTACCAGAGGGTACTGTAAGCCATAGACATTAAAATAATTTATGGCCTTTTAAAACTGTGAACGACAGAAGCAAATATCATATTGCATTTGCTGCTACTATATTATCTATAATAAAGTTACAATTGTTTTCATATTGCCAAATTGGCCTAATTTATCTATAGTGTCCCAATATCATGTTATCCCACTGTTGCATCAATGCAAATAGATCGACATGGAAATATGAGAACATTTCAGTAGTTATGAACAATCGTGTGAGATTTAATTAAGGATGTTGAAAGATTGATTTGCATCAATTGATTACGTTACGTTGCAGCAAATTTGATTAAGTTGGTATTATATGTTTACTGTACGATTAGGAAAATGTATCTCTGTTTGTTGTTGTAGAGTTTGATTGCTTATTACAAAGAAGAACTAAAGAGATTGCACGTTCCCAGGGCACAGCGGCGCCGCCTCACAGCGCCAGAGGCCGGGTTTCGACCCTGAACTCAGGTGCTGTTTGTGTGGAGTCTGCATGTTCTCCCTGGTTCGTCCGGTTAATTTCCCCACTGTAAATTGTCCCCCACTGTGTAAGGCGTGGACGAGAAAGTAGGATGACATCGAACATTCCAGAGAGTGGTGAGTCTCTGGAATTCTCTGCCACAGAAGGTAGTTGAGGCCAGTTCATTGGCTATATTTAAGAGGGCGTTAGATGTGGCACTTGTGGCTAAAGGGATCAGGGGGTATGGAGAGAAGGCAGGTACGGGATACTGAGTTGGATGATCAGCCATGATCACATTGAATGGCGGTGCAGGCTCGAAGGGCCGAATGGCCTACTCCTGCACCTATTTTCTATGTTTCTATGTTTCTTTGTTTCTAACTAGCGTGAACGGGCGATCGATGGTTGGCGCGGGATCGGTGGGCCTTTCGTTACGATGATGTCTGTACTTGGGTGTGCAGCACCTGGAATGAATTGAACTTGTGAAAGTTGCTATTGGGATGCAAGGTCTTTCTTCCCTTTTGAGAAGCTGACAGGAGGATCAGGAAGAGTATATTGAAGCAGAGATGGGGATTTCTGACAGATGCTGTGTGGGTGACACTGGTGGGAATGAATATACATTGATCAGAAGGAGATGTCAAAAGTGAAGGAATATGATGGGCGGAGAGGATAGGAGAATAGATAGGCAGCTACCATAAAGGAAAGCAGAAAGTCTTCTGCAGACACATGAATAATAAATGCCAAAGCAGCAAGGAATGAGGCTGATTAAAGACCAAAAATGAGATCCACTCTCGGTCGTTAATTTGACAGAAGAACTATCTGAATTATTTTACTAGCTTTATTAAGGAAAATTCAGAGCTACTTATTTACATCTAAAGATTAATCTGAAGGGAATCTCGAGTAGTTAAGGTAGGTAGGTCACCAAATCTGGATGAGTTGTGACCCGATTGGAAAAGTTGAAAGTGCAGCGATCCAGGGCGGCATGGTGGCGCAGCGACAGAGCTGCCGCCTTACAATGCCAGAGTCCCTGGTTCGATCCTGACTACGGGCGCTGTCTGTACGGAGTTTGTACGTGCTCCCCATTACCTGCGTGGGTTTTCTCCGGGCCAACCAGCATCAGCAGTTCCTTGTTTCTACATTTACCCATCAAAATCCCTTCACCTGTATCCACCTTAGCTTGCTGGGCTTTGTCTTGTCCCCATCGCTCTTAAAGCTTTCCCCACCCCACACCCCCTCCCGTCAGTCTGAAGAAGGGTCCCGACCTGAACCATCACCAATACATGTTCTCCAGAGATGCTGCCTGACCCGCTGAGTTTACGTGTCATTTTGTGTAAACTAAGCAAGAACATATCCAGCAGTTACAGGTCTATGGATCAGGCATCACAGTGGTAACAACACAAAGATGCAGCAGGATTTGAAATAATAAGTCTGCAACACCACACTTGGCAACTGCAACCAGTGGGGTAGAGAGATGAGGGTTGATGAGATTGGGCATCAGTTGATCCAGCCCATTACTTCCATGTCAAGTTGCAGAACAGCACAGCAATGGGCCCTTCAGCCCTGCGCATCCATGCTGACCATGACACCTATCTACGCTAATCCCATTTGCCTGCATTATAAGACCATAAGGCATAGGAGCAGAATTAGGCCATTCAGCCCCATCAAGTTTGCTTTGCCTTTCAATCATGGCTGCTCTATTTTGCCCAATCAACCCCATTCTCCTGCCTTCTCCCTGTAACCTTTGACGTACTTCCCAATCAAGAACCTATCAATCTCTGCCTTAAAAACCCAATGTCTTGGCCTCCACCGCTGTGT
Source organism: Raja brachyura (assembly GCA_963514005.1). The sequence goes on from OY740796.1 coordinate 45,525,878, forward strand.
GCGGCAACTAATTCCACAGGTTCACCACCCTCTTGCTAAATAAATTCCTCCTCATCTCCATTCCGCAGGTCCGCCCTTTTATTCCGAGGCTGTAGACTTTGGTTCTAGACTCTACCATTGCTGGAAACATCCTTTCCATCCATCCACTCTCGGCCTCTATTCCTCCACCCTCATCCCATCCACATACCAGCCCAAGAGTGGGGAATGTATGATTCACAGTTCAATGGGTCAATGGTGCTTTTTCTACGTAATGAGGTTTCCCAAACACCTCCACTTCCCTCTTTCATTTTGCTAAAGAATATATATGTGTCCAGGGGACACTTGTTGTCAAAGAACAATTTCAATTCCCATTCTTAAGTTTGTTAGTTTGGTCACCATATAGCGAAGGGACACCTCCAATGTGCAAGATATGGAAAAAAAAAGTTAGAACGCAATGCCCAAAATATAAGTTATTTTCGCCAATGAAACAAAAAGGGACCGTTGAACAAGTTTGCAAAGTGATAAATCATAATTTGCGTGAAATAGCAACTAATTGTATGAAAACTAATAATTTGGTCTGATCAGAATCTCTGGCCTTCTATTTCATGCTGAATTAAAAGGCAAAATCAAAGTGGTAACAATAAAACGATGTGCCAGTGTAGGAAGGAACTACAGATACTGGTTTAAACCGAAGACAGAAACAAGCAGCTTGGACAGGCAGCATCTCTGGAGAGGAGGAATGGGTGATGTTTCGGGTCGAGACCTTTCTTCAGACTGAAGTCTGGTCTCGACCTGTTCTGATGTCAGACTAGGTTTGGATTAAAATCCTGTCGAAACAACAGCCTTTGCAGAGCACTCTCACGACTTAATGGACTGTAGACCAGTTGATAAAGATGTCCCTGCAGGCTGAATCAAGTCACAGTGAAAAAAACCACACTACACAATTTACTGTTTTAACTTGCAAGCATTCAACGCACAAACGCAGAACCAGCCAAGTCCTGCAATACAAACTTTCCTCAGATTGATAAACACAAAGTTAACCAAAAATTAAATGAATAAATAAGATTAAAATTAGAAGTTCACAATTGAACATCTTTAAATCATGAAATTGAGAGATGGTTTTACTGAGACAAACTCCATTGAATTTCTGGCACTAAACATTTGATGGTAAAATATACTAGAAAGTATTAGGGTTTCGCTGTCAACCTTATTTTAATGCTACAAAACTCCGTTAAACGCAAACAGACATTATATAATTTGATATTAAAATCGCACAAACCCAACCTATTCTTCAACATTGTATCTCCTACTTTATAATGTTTTCTAATACAATGACCATAGACATAATTGCAATTTATAGACCTTAATAGAAAACGTAAATGTAATAAAAATGCTAAATGTCACAAAAGTAAATGTCACAATTTTACATTTTATTTAAAAACATTCAAAACCACCATTCTAATAACAAAGTACAAATCACATCCCAATAACTGGCAAGTGAATAATAAAGACAGGAGGTAATTAAATTGGCTTTTCATTAAGGCTACTACGTAGAAAAAACCCACTTAAATTGGCACAAAAAGATCAATGTGAAATCTAGGAATTTATAGCTAATAAATCAAATGCTAATTGGTATGAAAATAACCGCACAGGCCTTAAACATTTATGGTGCTCAAATGGGCCACAAATAATACAAAGTGCCAATGTCACATTTGACCCGAATGGCTGCCTCTGAGTTTCAGACACCAGGTAATCAAAAGGCCATGTATAGTTGACGTTTATGGCTCCTCGGCAAGGCAAAGATATTGTCAGCAGGAAATGCTGGAAACCTAAATTGTTAACAAAGACATCAATAATTGTTGATGGTCAGTAACCCTGACGATACTTCAATCAAACCACAGTCTCTGTCACCGGAGGCAGACGTCAGTTACACATGATTCTATCTCAGTATTGTGATGGATTACGTTTTTTTAGTTTAGAGGTACAGTGCCCTTTGGCTCACTACGCCGACCAGCGATCCCTGCACGCTACACTATCCTACACACATTAGGGACAATTGGGGTCAAGGAAAGAGCGTTCAAGTCGTGGCCCTGTTTCCACCAATCTTTGCACCACCACGCATAAGAAGCACCAGACATACACCATTGTATGCAGATGCTGAGAAGTGTGTTCAGCTCTGGCTGAACAACTTCTAATCTTGTGTGTGGACTTGATAAGAAGAAGACTCGGGACAATTGACATTTATATCAAGCCAATTAACCTACAAACCTGTACGCCTTTAAAGTGCGGAGGAAACCAAAGATCTCTGGCAAAATCCACGCAGATCACGGGGAGAACGTGCAAACTCCGTACAGACAGCACCCGTAGTCAGAATCAAACCAGAGTCTCTGGCACTGTAAGCTGCAACTCTACTGCTACGATTGTTGTTACTTTTGCACTTGAACCTCTGTACTAAACTCATTGCTTCTTTATGGCAATGTTACAAAATTTTGAGATTTTAAAAATCAAGTCTGCAATTTATCCCATCAGATAAAGCATAAAAAGAAGTTTAATTTGACACCTAATTCACTTTCAGTATTAAGAAAATTATGACCATTTTCATACTCGGAAATTAGCATCTTGCTCCCCATTGCCTTTCAATTGACTTAACTCAAAAGCTGTGATCTAGAATCGTTAAAAACCCATAACTTTCTTAAAAATTAAGAGAACTCAATGAAATTTTCAGTTATTATAGATTGAAGCATTCTGAAACAAATATGAAACAATCTTACTTGGATGACCTGAAATTAAAGCATATAATTAGTTAGTTATCTAATTGTAGCTAATTACAAAATTCAATGAGTAGATCTAAACATCTATCCATTTCTTAAGAAAAGATAAACTTTTTTTAAATTGCCTAAGTGTCCAAATAACATTCACACAATAATCCACAATATAACATAATTTTTAAATCTCATGTTCATGAATTTCTGGGCCAAATGGAAGGAATTTAGTGTTTAATGCCTGTAAATTACTGCCCATTTAAATCCACTAACGAGTGGGTTTTAGTGGAATGCGGTGGATTGGAACGTTGCGGTTTGCGGTTAAGTCAGTATGAGTTCATACATTCAATACAGCCAGTTCATACATTTTTTTTGGACCCCATTTCGCAACATTAAAATATTATTAAACCTCCATAAAAAACCAACTTTTAATATAAAAATAAACTGTGTACCTTTTTTTCTCCCCTACGCAAAATCCTTCCCGTTGTCGGCGCTCACGGTTTTTGAAGGTGATTTTTAAATTACTCTAGATAATAAATAATCTAGCGTAATTTAAAAATACCTTCATTAATGAAATGTCGGAGTGATTTTTCTTCCGCAACGAAATCGCCCGACATGGATCGATTTGTCCTGTCTGTGGAAAAACGGCACTTTAAGCCCGCCCCCCTCTGAAAGGCGCCAAAGTCACGCACACGGGGAGCGGCAGAACTGCAGCGCTGCTCAAGGTAAGTTTTGTAACATACCTATTCTTTATAAAGCGGAAGTACCAATTCATTGTTGTTAAATCCCGTACATTGAGGACAAATACATTGAGGCCTCTTCTGATTTCTAAAGATTCTACCACATAGCTAGAATACACATCAGAATCTCATTTTGTATACCATATTGATTGATACTTTATTATTACATGTGACATGTCACAGTGAAATTATTTGTTTGCCATGCCATACACAAGGTATGCATATAGTCACCATGTATAGGGCACCAACAAAGTTACAACATGTTCAATATAGTCCCCAGTGTTCCCTCTTTGTTCTCGGCGGCTCCCGCCATGCCGGGTCCCTCTTAGTTCTCTCGGTGGTATTCTTCCTTATTTATCTTCAACCCCAATTTATATCATTCTTACAAACATTAATTTAATTCTGCATGGTAAATTATGCATATTTCAGACCTGATCAATTTCTTTCACTGTCCCATCAGCTAATGTGTGTGCCTTACCCAAAATCCAACTTAAAAGGTAATGTTTTATAGACCCACCGTAGATCTTGCAATGGAGTTTCCATTCAGATTTGGGATATGGATTAATTCGCAAAGTGCTGGAGGAACTCTTCGGACTCATTCCGAATCAGTCACCAGAGTTCCTCCAGCACTTTGTGAATTGAATCGCGAGTTAGAACCGGTCTGAAGAAGGGTCCTAACGTGAAATACGTACTTACTTGCTTACTACCTATGATGCCTCCTGGCATGTCGGTCAGCAACAAAGGTCCTCCACTCCTGTCTGTTCTGGGCTAGCTTCTGGACACTACCCCAGGTCAGGTCCATTGTTTTCATTTCCCTCTCTACAGTTCAACGCCAGGTGATTTTGGGTCTCCCTCTTTTCCTTTTCCCTTCCGGTGTCCAGTGCAGGGCTATTATTGGGATGCTGTCTTGTTACATTCATCCCAGCATCTGACAATAGCCCTGGAAGTCCATCACGCCCAGTAGTGTTGATTCCTTCAGTTGGTGTTTCCGTAACATATTTGTTTTACGAGACAGGGTTGTTAGCCCCGTGCTCAATCTCCAACCTGGAGGACCAGTGGATCGATCTTCGTCTCGCCTCTAACCTTCGACCTGTCCAGCATGGGAGACCCTAACAGGAGACGAATCTCCCACTGACATAGCTCTAGGGGTCACTGAGACACACAAGCTCCCCGACCACGACAAGGTTGCAATCCAACGGGGAGTAACCTGAAATATCTTCTGTCTACTCCCTCCACAGATGCTGCCCAACCTAAAGTCTGAAGAAGGGTGTCGACCCGAAACGCACCCATTTCTCTTCTCGACAGCTGCTGTCTGACCCGCTGAGTTAATCCAGCTTTTTATGCCTATCCACTAGGTTCCTCCTCATTTTGTGTTTTACTCAAGATTCCAGCATGTATAGTTCCTTGTATATCCATATGAATTAATTCTGTAGATAAACTGCCAAATCATAATTGTCAACAAATTAAAAAAAAATTAAAAAAAGATATTTGACCAAAGTTATTGTATTGCAATTATTTATTTCAGTGTGCATCAATCTTCAGGTCATTACATCTCAATGGACATGATGGTACACAAAAGGTTGGAGAAACTCAGCAGGTGCAGCAGCATCTAAGGAGCGAAGGAGATAGGCTATCTCCTTCGCTCCTTAGATGCTGCTGCACCCGCTGAGTTTCTCCAGACTTTTGTGTACCCTCGATTCTCCAGCATCTGCAGTTCCTTCTTTAACTCAATGGACATGATTGTGGCCAATTTATCTCAGTAAATTTCTACAGGATTGTTCTCGGTTACAATTATAGTAAAAATGTATCACCAATAAGTTGCTGAAACAAAACTCACTCTTCCAATTTTCATCCCTTGTTTCTTGCTGAATTACACTTACTGGGGTGCAGTTCCAGAGGCAGCAGTTCTTCTTGAAGGAGTTATTCCTTGTGAAACAAAGCTGGACAACCAGAATTAATAGATTGACATGGAGATGTTCTTGAGGACTCGTCACATCCATCTCCAATGTACACACCTCGATCAATTTCCAACAAAATTCAATCGCAGAGTGATTGGGAGAGAGATCCTTGCCAGATTACATCTTACACACCAATTACAATTCTCCCAATGCTACCCTGGTAGAGGATGGTTGACAGACCAAAAATGAAGTATCATAATTGGCAATGTTCTCAACTAGGCAATGCGCTTAGAGATTGATGTAGGCTCGGGAGAGTCTTTGACCGGCTTCTGAGGTATACAATCCCTAATTCAGGACAATGGCTCCATATTTTTTACGAATACTTTTCCAACGTTAATAAAATTACTTAATTTTCAAATCCGCCGGTTCATTCTCAAAGCTACTTCTGCCGAAAAATAATTAGGTTGTAATCCACTTCAGAGAGTGTAATAATCATTTAAACACCATGTACATGCACTTCAATGCATCAGCTTTAGTTAACTATATGCAAGTATGTATAATTGACGGAACTGAATCCAAGCATGCTTTCCCAATGTCTGGATATTTGCTTGCCAATTTGCTGGATTCGTTGCTCAAAGTGTCAATGAATGTTTACTTCTTTTACAGCTTAATGAACCTGTTCCTTCAATCAAGTCTGGTATTCAAAGCAAGCAAAGTGACACCGAATAAAATTGCAAATTACTGCAAAATACTACATGTGAAGTTGTTCAAGAGAGGAACTGCAGATGCTGGAAAAATCGAAGGTAGACAAAAATCAGCGGGTGAGGCAGCATCTATGGAGCGAAGGAAATAGGTGACGTTTCGGGTCGAGACCCTTCTTCAGACTCATGAAATTTTTCTTCCTTTACATCCTATCATGTTTTTGGGTGTGTTTAGTTTAGTTTAGTTTTGAGATACAGCACGGAAACTGAAGAAGGGTCTCGACCCGAAACGTCGCCTATCTCCTTCGCTCCTTAGATGCTGCTGCACCCGCTGAGTTTCTCCAGCTTTTTGTGTAACCCTCGATTCTCCAGCATCTGCAGTTCCTTCTTTAACACGGAAACAGGCCCTTCGGCCCATCGAGTCCACATCAACAAACGATCTCCGTACATTATCTAAGGATAAGGAGGAATTCCTTTAGGACCGAGATGAGGAAAACATTTTCCACACAGAGAGTGGTGAGTCTCTGGAATTCTCTGCCTCAGAAGGTAGTTGAGGCCAGTTCATTGGCTATATTTAAGAAGGGAGATGGATGTGGCCCTTGTGGCTAAAGGGATCAGGGGGTATGAAGAGAAGGCAGGTACAGGATACTGAGTTGGATGATCAGCCATGATCATATTGAATGGCGGTGCAGCCTCGAAGGGCCGAATGGCCTACTCCTGCACCGATTTTCTATGTTTCTATGTTTCTATTAACGCTGCCCTACACATACTAGGGACATATTTTGCATTTACTCCAAGCTAATTAACCACAAAACCGTATGTCTTGGGAGCGTGGGAGGAAACCGGAGCCGGGGAGAACGTACGAACTCCGAACAAACAGCACCCATAGTTGGGATCGAACCCCGGTCTCTGACACCGTAAGGTTGCAGTTCTTGCACTGCGCCACCGTGCCGTATTATTTTATTGAGACTATTGACAGTCTGCTTAAGTCAGAAACAATGAACTGCAAATGTCAATTTACAAAAAAAAGACACAGCGTGTTGGAGTAACACAGCGGGTCAGGCTGCATTCTGGACAAGGTGGATAGGTGACGCGTCAGGTCGGGACCATTCTTCAGAGTGATGTGGTGGGGAGGGGGGAAGGGGGAAAAGCAGGAACAGAGGAGGGGCCAGGACAAAGCCCGGCAAGGAACAGGTGGGTACAGGTGAGGGGACATTTTGGATAAGCAGATGGTTGGACAAAGGCCTTAGATGAAAAGACTAAAGGGGTGAGATAAGGACAGAAGATTGTATGGCAGTGGGGTATTGATTGCATTTCTAGTGATCCAGAGGCCGAGACTGCCAAGCAAGAGATTCAAGTTCACATCCAACCTTGGCAGCTGTGGAATTTCGATTTGGTAGGAATTTAATAATGATGACTGAAAAGCAGCAGGTTCTGGCATTAAACACCTATTTGATTCATTATTGAGCTTTAATGGAGGAGGAGATCTGTCATCCTTTTCCAGGCTGACCTGCATGTGATTGTAAAGGGGTGGAAATGTCAATGATTAGAGGGCAGAGCTTTAAGGTGAAAGGGGCAAAATTTAAAGGAGAGTAGACACAAATACTGGTGAAACTCAGCAGGTGAGGCAGCATCTATGGAGCGAAGGAATAGGTGCTGCCCTCAGGAGTTTCTCCAGCATTTTTGTCTACCTTTGATTTTTCCAGCACCTGCAGCTCTTTCTTAAAAGTTTAAAGGAGATGTGCAGGAAGAGTTATTTTTTAATGCAGAAAAGTGCCTGGAACTTGCTGCCAGCGAGTGGTGGTGGAGGCAGATACGATAGTGTCATTTAGGAGACTTTTAGATAGGCACATGGATAAGCAGGGAAATGGATCACCTGCAGCCAGCTACCAGTCGCACTGTTCGCATCCTTGTATCCCTCTTGTTATCACATCTTCCGCAGCCAACAAAGGGCTGAAGAAGGGTCTCAACCCGAAACGTCCCCCATTCCTTCTCCCCAGAGACGCTGCCTGACCCGCTGAGTTAATCCAGCATTTTGTGTCTACCTTTGGTTTAAACCAGCATCTGCAGTTCCTTCCTACACAACAAAGGGACGTAATGGGTTCCACCTTGCCCGAGATCATCTACTGCCGGCCCTGATTTGTCCTGGCATTTTCTTACCCGCAGTTTATTCCCACTCCCATCCCCACCTCTACTTTCAGTCTGAAGAAGGGTTCCAACCTGAAACATCTTTATCTCCAGAGATGCTGCCCGGCCCGCTGAGTTACATCAGCATTTTCTGTATAAACCAGCATCTTCATCTTCAGTCCGTCTTCAGTATAAATCAGCATCTGCAGTTCCTTCCTGTACATATTTTAATTTGACATCATGTTCAGCGCAGAGATAGCGAGTAGTAGGGCTTTGTGTTCTAATTATTTCAAAATATCCATATTATAACCTATCTCCAATCCTGCCTCAGTTTGCCTGTGACATAATTCCTCACCTACCCTTTATTGCATTCATATACATGCTCTGTAGCAAGGGTTTTGACCCGACATGTCACCTATTCCTATTTTCAAGGGATGCTGCCTGAACTGTTAAGTCACTCCAGCATTGTGTGTCTATCTTTAATGTAAGCAGCATCTGCTGTTTCTTCCCACACATGCTGCCAGGTATAATGAGTTTATCTTGACGTCATGTTTCCGCACAGAGATTGTGGGCCGAAGGGACTGTTCCTGTGCTGTAATTTTCTATGATCTGGGCATTGGTCTCTAAGAAACTGAAGCGTTACATTGCAAATATTCTGCACTCTGTATCTTTCCCATGGCTCTCTGGAACAGACGCGAGTTTGAACTGTTTGTATATAGGTGTTGGAACAGGTGTGACATCTCCTACTAATTAGCAGGTGAGTGAACATAGACCAGGTAGTATCGCAACGTTTAGCAGGTAGCATCGCAGGGGAAAATAACCTGGGAGGGGAATGTTTGGGTGGGAATGGATGACTTTGTCTCTGTCAATGAAAAATATTATGTACTCAATATTTCCTCAATGATGGCTGCCCTAAGTTAACGATATTCCGAAGACGTTTTCTTGACTACGGTTTAATAACTGCGGAAAAATTTATACTTAAATTCTGGAAAAAGACAACAGTCCCCACAGTGAAGATGTGGATCACAGAAATGACCGAGACACTACATCTAGAAAAAATAAGGCTTGTTTTGTCTGACAAATCAGACCAATTTTCCAAAATATGGTCTCCTTTCATTGAATTTCTTCAACAACAGAATGGTTGAACACAAATTCAAAACCGAGCGAGGCATAGGGAATGGTAATGGGATAAATCTCAGTTTTTTTGTTGTGTTTTTTTCATTTCTTTGTTAGTTCAGGGGTTCTTGCTTCTTTCTTTTTCGTATCTTTCTTCTTCCTTTTCATTCTTTCCTTTTCACTTTTTTCCGATTCACTTATCAGTTTATATAATGTTAAAACTGAAGCTGTACGAAAAGTGTATAATTGTTATGTCGATTACTTTCTCCTTGTACAATTGCTTCTAATAAAATAAATATTTAAAAAAAAAATCTCCTCAATGATTTACTCAGCAAAACTGTTTTCCAAAATCGTTTATTTTACTCTTGGCCAATTGGCAATTGAGGCCAAATTGACGTCCAGCTGCTAATTAGCAGGTGAGTGAACATAGACCAGGTAATATTGCAACGTTTAGCAGGTACCATCGCAACGCTTAAGAAGCATTTAGACAGGTACATGGTTAACATAGGTTTTGTAGGATATGGGCCAAACACAGGCAGGTGGAACCAATGTAGATGGGTCATATTGGTCAGCATGGGCAAGATGGGCCGAAGGACCTGTTTCCTCACTGTATGACTCTATGACTTGATAGAACCGTCTTAACTGCCAAGATATTATCCACCTCCATCACCACGCCTGGCAGAGAGTTCCAGACACCCACCACGTTCTGTGTAAAATAACCCGCCCCGCGGTTCTCCTTTAAATATCGGTCATCTCACCTTAAAGATATGCCCTCTAGTCTCTGACATTTCCACCCTGGGAAAACGGTGGAAATCCTTCAAGTCATAGAGTGATACAGTGTGGAAATAGGCCCTTCGGCCCAACTTGCCCACACCGGCCAACATGTCCCAGCTACATTAGTCCCACTTGCGTGCGCTTGGTCCATAGCTCTCCAAACCTGTCCTGTCCATATACCTGTCTAACTGTTTCTTAAATGATGGGATAGTCCCAGCCTCAACCACCTCCTCTGGCAGCTTATTCCATACACCCACCACCCCTTTGTGTGAAAAAGTTACCTCTTGGATTCCTATTAAATCTTATCCCCTTGTCCTCTGGTCCTCGATTCCCCTACTCTGTGCATCTACCCTTTGATCAGTCTGAAGAAGGGTCTCGAACCAAAACATCACCCATTCCTTCTCTCCAGAGATGCTGCCCGTCCCGCTGAGTTATTCAGCGTTTTGTGTCTACCTGTGCATCTACCCAATCTATTCCTCTCATGATTTTGTCCACCTCTATAAGAGTTATAAGAGACACCTCTATAGGCCCTTTCTTTGGAAAGTGAACCCAAACGTCACACACGTGACCAGTCCTAGTTGGCCTCTGCCCCTGAACAAACATTTTGCTTGATAAACCGAAAAAAATATATAAATCATATATACAGCACAGAACAATACACCTGTAATGCTTTCAGAATTAGAAGAGATATATTGCACATATTTTTCATGTTTGGTCACACATGTGACTAAGAATGTGGCCTATACACCTCTATAAGTGTGAATGCTATGGCACCAGACTCAAAAGACATACACAACTGGTCACCACACTGTAACACCACTATCATGGCCCAGATCCAAAAACCCTTCTTCAAGATTTGTCTTAGTAATCTGTACACCACACAGAATATACAATATATCATAGAAATAACTTGCGAAACCAATTGAACAACTGCAATTACAATGTAAATAAAAAGATATTCAATAGCACTTTTCCAGCATTGTAAGGACATGTGTTCCCCTAATAACTTAAAACCGTTTCATTCGGATTAACGGAGAGCACTTTCTTATTTTTTCCTATCAGCCAAGTTTTCAATTTATGAATTCATCTATATTTTATCACTGCAATGTCATAAAGTCCAGCGATAAGCTGAACACAGCTTAACAGAAGGTCAAAACCTCGAAACAACTGATGAACAAAGAATCACTGAGCTACCCGATTCCCTGTTGACCTTCACTTCTGTATCAATCAGACCAGAGAAAAAAAATTAATCTTCAGTATATTTAAAATCAATAACGTGTTAGCAAGCCTACATATAGAGCATTAGCTTTTAAATTTAGCACAAAATAAGCTCTGAATCCTGCATAGATTGTTTGGGGGTTTTGACACCATACTTTCCCTGAAATAGAATTTTCTATTTCTGCACAATTCAATTTTTTTTGCATTGAAGTCGTTTTTTTTCCCAATTACCTACAGATGAACTCAAAGAAAGGAAGCTGGAACTGTGGAAGATATTCATCAAGTGTCTGAAGAATGGTGGGACAATGATCCATTTTGTAGGCATGAACAAACACCGTGGCATAACGGTAGAGTTGCTGTCTTACAGCGGTTGCAGCGCTGGAGACCCGGGTTCGATCCCGACTACAGGTGCTGTCTGTACGGAGTTTGTACGTTCTCCCCGTGACCTGCATGGGTTTTCTCCGAGATCTTCGGTTTCCTCCCACACTCCAAAGACAAAATGGTTTGTAGGTTAATTGTGTAGTAATTGTAACAATTGTCCCTCGTGGTTGAAGGATAGTGTTAGTCAGTGGGGATCTCTGGTCGGCGCGGACTCGGTGGGCCGTAGGGCCCATTTCTGCGCTGTATCTCTAAACTAAACTGAACTGAACTGAAATATCCTCACAGGACAACAGTTAAATCACCAACACAGACCCTGGGGTAAATGGAAAATGCAGGCCCCTGCAGCCAATGCTAAAGGCATTGGAGTCATACAGCATCGGCCCTTCGGCCCAACTCGTCCATATAAACCCAGATGCTCCATCTAAGTTGGACCCATTTACCCGCGTTTGGTCCATATCCCTCTAAATCTCTGCACTACCTATTTGTACTCATGTATTGTGTAGGAAGGAACTGCAGATGCTGGTTTAAACCAAAGATAGACACAAAAAGCTGGAGTAACTCAGCGGGTCAGGCAGCGTCTCTGGAGAAAAGGAATAGGTGATGTTTTGGGTCGAGGTCCTTCTTCAGACTGAGAGTCAGGGGGCTCATGTATCGATATTGCATATATTATTTGATTGTTTTTTGTGTTTTTTTTAGTTTTTAGAGATACAGCACAGAAACAGGCCCTTCGGCCCACCGAGTACACGCCAAGGATCACGCCGACTACGCCAACCAAGGATCCCCGCACATCAACGCCACCCTACACACACTAGGGAAAATTCACACATGTACCAAGCCGATTAATCCACAATCCTGTACGCCTTTGGAGTGTGGGAGGAAAGCAAAGATCTCGAAGAAAACCCATGCGGTCACGGTGAGAATGTGCAAACTCCGCACAGACAGCGGCCGTAGTCCGGATCGCACCCGGGTCTCCGGGGCCGCAAGCGCTGTAAGGCAGCATCCTCTACTGCTGCGCCACCGTGCCACATGTCCGATTGCAATCGTGCATGGATGATTTACCTGGATCGCACGTTTTGCCCAATGCCTCCCTTATACGCGACAATATTAAACCAATACGGCGCCACTCCAATACCAATAACAAAAACAAAAGATCAAAAATAAATTTCAATTTGATATTGCAAGATCAAAAATATGGTTAATGTTTCTTGTTAGTTGAACGGAATAAATCTTCAGCTTGCATTGTTACTATACATCTTCAAAATTGGTTTGTGATGTATATAAATGGTTCATGTTTTTATATTGGTGAATCTAAGTAGACAAGATGATATCCGAAGAGAGAGAACAGCTGTCTATTTTCCTTGGCAACGAAGGCAAGACCTTTACAAACTAATCTGAGGGAATTAAGATGAGGAATTTTTTTTTAAATCTATCTGCTAAAAATATTTTCTCTTGAAAATAAAAAAATCTGGTAATAAAGCATCTGGGAATAAAAGGCCAAATATGTTTTTTTATTATTCAACATTTAAATCATAAACTCGGATGATTTAAATCAATTTCTAAGCCTCTGAAAATGGAGTAGAATTTGATTGAACATTCTCCTTCAAACCAAATGTAAATGTAAATACAAAAATCTTTTATTTTTCATATATAAAGCAACTACCATTTCATATATCACTTGGAAAGGAGATGTATATTGTTCAGGACGAGGCTTTTATCTACGACCTTTACTGTGAAGATTCATCAATTTAATTCACAATTTATATCCAACACATCTGCCATCACAGATGGGCTAGTAAATAGCATCTGTGACTTTAATACCCGATTTAAAAAAAAGTGAGCTGCCTACATGCCACCATAAATCAGAGATAAATCTTCTTTATTCATTACCTTAAATATGGCAATTAAGAAATAGGCTTGCACATCTTTGCGATTCCTACAGCACTATTAAACATTGTCTCCACTTTGAAAACTGCTTGACATTCCAGACCAAAGTGTTGATGGTGCATGTATTAGTCTGACATTTGAGTGATGTTTTCAATGGAAACTGTGTTTAAATGCTTAATGATGATCAGTTATAGAGTTTTTTAATTGGAACTTAATAATAGCATTTGTAATTGTTCCATGATACCCTTTGTCGCATGTCCCCAGATACAGTAAAATTATTTATTTCTTCTGGAGATTTAGTATTAGAGATACAATGTGGCAACAGGCTCTTCGTCCCGCCGAGTCCACGCCAACCAGCGATCCACGCACACGGACACTACAATTACAATTTTACCAGGCCAATTAGCTTACAAACCTGTATGCCTTTGGAGTGTGGAAGGAAACTGGAGTGCCCGGAAAAAGCCCACGTGCTCACGGGGAGAACGTACAAAGTCCATACAGGCAGCACACGTAGTCAAGATCGTACCCGAGTCTCTGGCGCTTTAAGTCAGCAACTCTATCTTGCCCGCCCAGTAAAATCTTACTATACTGACTGTATTATATGTATGTACAATGCATATGTATGTACAATCAAAAGTGCAATGCTTGTACTGTCAGAGTTCAATTTTTCAAAATGTTACTGAACAAAAATGTTCGATTTATGGAAACAGCCAATAAACTTATTTTTAAATCATGATTGAGAATCTTTTTTCAGATGCAACAAAACGATTCTTGATTAGCTACAGTTGATTTACCACTTGCTATTTGACTTTATAAGACAATATTACAATGTTACAATAGCACTTAGTAGCAATATCTTACACAAGGCACCTCATGGCTGTGCTGTTTGTGTTATTTATTTTCTTTATCAAGAGTCAAGACTGTTTTATTGTCAAGTCCCTGATAGTACAATGAAATCCTTACTTGCAGCAGCACAACTGAATAGGTAGACATAGTTCACTGTAAAGAACATAACAGCGAGAGAGGAAAAAAAAAATTCAGTATGTGTATATATACACACATACTCACAAATACACCCATATATTGGTGATATACATATATATGCCTTTAAGCAACTCTCAAACAAATTAGACCAATATCAAGGAGCAAGCATAAGCCAAGGCCGAATACTGTAACTCAGAAGGTTAGAAGGAGAAGCTACCATAATATGTTGTAATCGTCAACAGTGAAACTTCAATTCAGTACAAAAATCACAAACAACTAGCTGAGATCGACATTGTTGGGCGAAATGGAAAGGAAATAGAAGGCTTAGAGGCCCGATATTTTATAGATGCTCAAAGTCACTCCTTGGCTAATTATGTACATTTGAAATGCCATCACTATATAAACACAGCAGCCGATTTGCACACAACAGATCCCCAGCAAGAAGATAAATAACCACATGGTCTGTGGAGACATTCGTTTATCGGGTGACGCCGTCGGCAATGGAAGTCTCGCCAACATTCTGTCTGTCTTTTCGTCTATTTTGTTAATTTTAGTGTGTTTTAAAAGTTTGTGGTAATGTTCTCTGGTTTGTTTTATATTGGGGGATGGGGAAAACTTTTTTCAATCTCTTATCTTGCCAGAGATGTGATTGTTTTCCGGATGGTATCTCCGGTCGCTCTGCGGCCTAACATCATGGAGCTGGCGGCCTTGCTCAAGACTGACTTTGAGCCCCACCACGGGGCCATGGACTTTTCATCGGAGCCTTGCCTGGGATCGGCACTCCAACTGCAGCCTGCAGATTTCAACCGAGGAGCTCGCAGTCTCGGGTAGAGGCTGATGTCGGGAAGCTCCAAAGTCACAGAAGGTCAGACTCGCCCCGACCCGAGTACGATCGCCTGGCGTGGGGGAGCTGAGATCCCCCAGATGCAGGAGCTTGATCGTTCCGACACGGAGGGCTCGACCACTGGCTGCGGGAGCAAAGATCGCCCCGTCAAAGGAAGGTTTGAGTGCCCCGTCTGCGGGAGAACTAGAGAAGGGAAGAAGATTGAACTTTTTTTGCCTTCCGTCACAGTGAGGAATGTGGGGGAGTCGCTGTGGTGGATGTTCTTGTTAAAAAATTATTTGGGTGTCTTGTTCTTTATTACTATCACTGTCGTAAGGACAATCATATAACCATATAACCATATAACAATTACAGCACGGAAACAGGCCATCTCGGCCCTTCAAGTCTGTGCCGAACAACTTTTTTCCCTTAGTCCCACCTGCCTGCACTCATACCATCTGGGAAGAGGTACAGGAGCATCAGCTGCAAAACCAGCAGGATGCTCCTCAGCTTCTTCCCGCAGGCTATAAGACTGATAAACGGACTTTGCCCCCTGCCAAAGTATCGCGCACCAACCACCAACCTGGACACACTGAAGCAGAGCCATTGTCGTGCCGCTGCCAATTGGAACCCATTAAGACATATGTATTCTTATTTCTATTTATTTTTTACCGCACACTGAATGGACACTGGTTGAGCAATGTTTTTTCGTTTCCTCTGGATATGTAAGTACTCAGGAAAATGATAATAAAGATTTTCAATTTCAATTTTGTATGGCAAATCAAATTCCTCGTATGTTGCAAAACTCACTTGGCTAATAAAGTACTATTATGATTATGATTAATCATGGTGGATGGCACTTAATGATTTCTTACAACAGTGCAGGAGGACCTTTTATATCATCTGAATGCATGATCAACTGGCCCATTGTAGTGCAGTGGCGTGTAGGAAAGAACTGGTTTATACACTGTAGTGGAGTGTAGGAAGGAACTGGTTTATTCCGAAGATAGACTCTGGTTTCCTACCACATCCCAAAGACGTGCGGGTTTGTAGGTTAATTGGCCTCTGTAAACCAGTCCGAGTGTATAGGGAGCAGATGCAAATCTGGCATAACATGGAACTAGTGTGACCGGGCGATCGACGGTCGGCATGGGCTCGGTGGGCCGATGGGTCAGTTTCCATGCTGTATCACACTCCAAGTACCACAGCGATTGGTGCTGGAATCAGTGTCATTTATAATCAAAATCAATGTATGTTTACAGAATATTCTTGTTCACTGTCTCATTCATTAGAAATCAGTATCTACAGACCATGTTTAAGAGAGAGTTAGCTCAAAGTTGGCACAACTATTTGATTCATCACATTCATTTTACATCAGATGCACTTTAGTTGAGGAGTACCTCAACACAATGTTGAGCATAGTGGTCTGCCCTAAAATACTGTGCCATTTACTGGGAAGTTGATCTTCAGTGGAAACTACCATGCAACTGAACAGTGCTTAGACGTTCCATTAACTGAGCCACGGTTAATAAAGGTCATGGTTTAATTATCTTCAATTAATCTAAACATGACTCCTCAACTTTCTTTACATTCATGACACATTCTCTGACCAACAGTATACTGATGATCTGACATCTACTTTGTGAGAAAGCAACAGATAGAGATTGTTTCGGAAGGAACTGCAGGTGATGGTTTACACTGAAGATAGGTGCAAAAGGCTGGAGTCGTTCAGCAGGACAGGCAGCATCTCTGGGGAGAAGGAATGGGTAACGTTTCGGGTTGAGACCCTTCTTCAGGCTATTTGACGAAGGGTCTCAAACCGAAACGTCACCTATTCCTTCTCTCCAGAGTTGCTGACAGGTTGAGATTGTTCCTCAGGATAATTTGCATACTAGTGTTATTGTTAAGGTTTCTGTATTCAACATTTAACATTCAGTTAAAATTCATTTTTGAGACCCAACCTATGTGCTTATTATTATCGTTAATGTTATTGTTTCAATTCACTGTCTTTGCGCAACTTACGAAAATCAATACTCAATTATTCAGTTAATTAGATTTGTTTGCTGTGTAACACTGCCCAACATCATGAATTCATTCAATGCTGTTGCTTTAGACTTTATTGAGTGCCATGTTTTTGTTTTATAGCGTTAAAAGTAAAAATACATTTAAAAACGAGTAGTACCTTCTCCCCATGACCGACATGGGTTTACTGTGGGACCTTCGGTTTCCTTCCACACTCCAAAGACGTACAGGTTTGTAGGATAAAGTGTTAAAGGAGGAACTGCAGATGTTGGATATTCGAGGGTACACAAAAGGCTGGAGAAACTCAGTGGGTGCAGCAGCATCTAAGGAGCGAAGGAGATAGGCGACGTTTCGGGTCGAGACCCTTCTTCGGATAATTAGCTTGGTGAAATTGTGAATTGTCCCTATTGTGTAGGATAGTGGTAATGTATGGGGATCGCTGGTTGGCACGCACTCGGTGGGCCGAAGGGCCTGTTCCTCGCTGTATCTCTAAACTAATCTCCACAACATAATATGATTTGAAAAAAGTTTCCAAATTTCTAAACTGGCAATTTTAAGAAAACGAGATGATTATTTTTACTATGTTTTGACTCAAAGAATTATAATCTATGACAAAAACAAAATAAATCACAAATTGCTGGAGTGACTCAGCGGGTCAGGACACATCTCTGGAGAACATGGATTGGTGATGTTTCCCAGAGTGCTGGAGTGACTCGGCGCGTCAGGGAGCATCTCTGGAGAACGTGGATAGGTGAAGTTTCGGCTCAGGGCCCTACTTCAGGCATATTATAATTTGTGGATATCTTCATAGACCTGTGGAATTGCAGTTAAGAGACAAGCTAAACCTGGCCCAAATTGGCACATAAATAGGTCCCCTGTCTGTCAAGGTTGTTGGTTAAGTTTGCTCATGGGATTCTTGAAGCACGTCATCTTTCTGAAGTGAGGGTTGGTAACCAAAATAATTAAATGAAGTGTGTAAAGTGCCAAGAATATATAGCAAACTAGGCCAAGCAAACAAGTCATCATAATTTAGTTAGCGAACTAGGACGATCCAAACAAAACGGATGAACAATTGGGTTATAAATCATTTGGCACAAATTCCTCTTGTTCTGCTATGTAAATATTGTTTTGTAAACAGAAATAAAGTCAGAGTCATGCAGCACAGAAACAGGCCCTTCTGCCCAACTTGCCCATGCTGACCAAGATGCCCCATCTATGCTAGTCCTATCTCCCCACGTTTGGCACATACCCCACTAATCCTTTCCTATCCATTTAACTATGGAGAGTAGGAATGGGTGACGTTTCAGGTTGAGGCCCTTCTTCAGACTGATGTCGGGGTGGGGGAAGGTGGGAAAAAGATGGAAAGTGGGCAGAGCTTCTTGCCCGCTATCTCCACTATCTATCTTTTCCTTGCCCCCCACCCCGACATCAGACTGAAGAAGGGTCTCGACCCGAAAACATCACCCATTCCTTCTCTCCACAGATGCTGCCTCACCCGCTGAGTTTCTCCAGCATTTTGTGTCTACCGTCGATTTTATCCAGCATCTGCAGTTCTTTCTCACACTATCCATTTATCTGTCCAACAAGAAACTAATTGGTGATACATAACTGTACACTTAAAACATTTTAGAATTAATTTTTCTTTTTTGTAAGTGTTGTGTTTTTAATTGTCATTACAAACACAATGTGCCATTAGATTGCATTTAGTACTGCTAATTAATTGTAGACATGATGCATTACTACCCAAGCGGAAAATAGCCAATTACATCCAAATATTATAAAGGTGAAGGAAAAATGGTTACTAACAATTTCCAATAATTAGCATTAAGCAGTATAGTATACAGAAAACAATTTTGACATTCCCATCAAAGGCTAAAAATATCAGTTTGCTAATTTTCCACTTAACTCACACCAAATATGACAATAAGTTTTTGGAAGATATTTAATCATGAGTGAGCGTTCAACATCACTATGAGCTTGGTATTTGCACAACATTTTTAAGGATATCTGGAAATCAAAAAAGTTGTATGGTAATTAAAACATTCTACAGTTTTAAAGAACAGCATTAACAAATTAAAATGTTTTCACCTCACGATTTAAGCACAGAATTTGTAATTTTCAGATTTTTTTTGTTAATCGAATAAACAAATTAGTAATTTTCATAACATTTTATTAATGGAACAAAGCATTTATCAAAATAGCACCGAACAAAGATCGGGAGTCATTTTGCATAATTGCTTGCTAAATGTGTTCTAATTTATTTATGGTTTAAATGTCAATTAATTTACTATTCATGCCATTAAAGAAGATATTTAAGTGGTGAAAACCAACTTTTGCCAGCCACAAGTATCTACTTAATTGTCTTGTTGTTGTTTGGCACAATTCCTTCAATAACCAATGCAAAAATTAACATTAAGCATTCAGCATTTTTCAAGGATCCATGGTCATTTAAAAATCATCCTGCTCTTATCTGGCCAAGAACCCAAGAATAACACAAAAAGCTGGTCTCGACCCGAAATAGCACCTATTCCTTCTCTTCAGAGATGCTGCTTGACACGCTGCGTTACTCCAGCACTTTGTGCCTATCTTCGGTTTAAACTAGCACCTGCAGTTCCTTCCTACACATGAATTGATCACCTTTGGGTGTATCTAATAGTTGTGCTCAATTGCGAGACTTTGAGAAGAATCCAAATACTAGATTGAATATCTATTAAACAACCAAAGGGCACATATTTAACAGTTTTAAATGATTTCAGTTAAAATTTACTTACGGTTTCACTGCTGTACATCAAACATACATTAAACTTGTAAGTTGTCTAGATGACAAACTTTCAGTAAGTTTGAAAATGCATACCTCCAGATTCAGGAACAGTTTCTTTCCCAGCTATTATCAGGCAACTGAACCATCCTCTCATCAGCTAAAGTGTGGTCCTGACCTCACTTACTTAATTGGAGACCTTTGACTTATCTTTAATTGGACTCCAATGTTATATCTTGCATTGAATGTTGCACTTTATCTGTGCTTGATTGAATTTAAGTAGTCTTTTCTCCGACTGGATAGCATGCAAATGAAAGCTCTTCACTGTGCCTCAGTACACATAAACTAAGCTAAATTGAATTCTGCTTAAGCACAGTGGGTGAATTAATATCAAATTAATATAGGAACTCAGTAAAAGAAAATATTTTCCAAAATGAGATCCAGATTCATAAACTGCTGGTAATCCGACCCCAATCTGCAAGAAGTGACACAAGTAATGCTAATTATGAATAGAAGGGATTGCTGCTGTATATTATTCCAATAGAACTGTTTTTCTGCATTTCAAGTAAAAACTGGGGGAGGTTTCGTCTGTGTAGGGATCTTGAAAGTATTAGACAAGGGACAGGCCAAATTGCAATAAAGGCACACTGGTGCAGCTGGTAGAGTTGTTGCCTCACAGCGCCAGAGGCCTGGGTTCGATCCTGACCACCGGTGCTGCCTGAGTAGAGTTTACACAGCCTCCCTGTGAGCGCAAGAGTTTCCTCACTCTTCCCAAAAACGTTTGGGTTTGTGGGTTAATTGGTCTCTGTAAAATTGCCCCTACTGCCCAGGGAGTGGGTGCATAAGTGGGATAACATAGAACTAGTGTGATTTAGTTTAGTTTATTTACTGTCATGTGTACTGAAGTACAGTGAAAAGCGTTTTGGTTGCACGCTATCCAGTGGGTGGAAAGATAATACATGATTACAATCAAGCCGTCTGCATTGTGTAAGTATATAAGTACAGGATAAAGGGAATAATGTTTAGTGCAAGATAATGTCCAGTAAAGTTCAATTAAAAGTTATCCAATGAGGTATATGGTGGTGTAGGAAGGAACTGCAGATGCTGGTTTACACCGAAGAGACACAAAATGCTGGAGTAACTCAGCGGGTTAGGCAGGGTCTATGGAGAGAAGGTATAGGTGAAAAGGCCAGGATTGCTCTTCAGTTGGTGAGGACAGTTCAGTTGCCTGATAACAACTGTGGAGAAACTCACAGTCCTGGAATCTCAATAGGGGTTATCAATGGTCAGCATGGCCTCAGTCGGCCGAAGGGCCTGTTTCCATGCAGTATTTTCATTCGCGAAGGCTGAACTGGTAATCTCATTGCGTACCTGTTGGACAATGTCTGGTTGTAACCCCTTAACTGACAGAGATGGTTGCCAGGGGCTTGTGCTGCTCACAGGGCAGATTACTGTCAACTGAGATAGACACAAAAAGATAGAAGGGCCTCGACCGGAAAATTCACCTATTATTTTTCTCCAGAGATGCTGTCTGATCCGTTGAGTTACTCCAGCACTTTGTGTCTTTCTTCGGTTTACACCAGCATCTGCAGTTCCTTCCGACACAGATTGCTGTCAATGTTATGTTTTACTGATCCAATATGGCGACCTGTATGCAGGTACGTAGCTTAAACACATCAAATTATTTACAGATGCACCCAGTCCCTTTAGCAATTTTAATCAAGGCACGTCCTCGTTTGACACATAAACATCGTAACAACTGACGAATTTCACAGCAATGAGCAATTCAGGCACTCTTTAGCCTGAGGCTATGTCATATTGGGTCTCTTCGACCTCTAGTGGGAAGAGGTAATGAAAACTCAAAACAGCCATGAAATCTCTTCTGCCTGCAACTCGATTAAAATTAATTACACAACGAGAACGAAATAAGAAATGTACGGAAACGATCCATCTACACTTCGCGCTGCCTCGGCAAGGCCACCAGCATAATCAAGGACGAGTCTCACCCCGTCACTCCCTCTCCTCCCCTCTCCCACCAGGCGAGAGGTATAGAAGTGTGTAAACATATACCTCAGAGACAGTTTCTTCCCAGATGTTATCAGGCAACTGAACCACCCTACCAACAACTAGAGAGCAGTCCCGAGCTAATATCTACCTCATTGTAGACCCTTGGACTATCTTTAATCAGACTTTGCTGGACTTTATCTTGCAGTAAACCTTATTCCCTTGATCATGTATCTGTATACTGTTGATGGCTCCATTGTAATTATGTGTAGTCTTTCTGCTGACTGATTAGCAAGCAACAAAGAGCTTTTCACTGTGCCTTAGTACACATGGCAATAAACTAAACACTAAGGAATTAATGTTTAAGAAGGAACTGCAGATGCTGGAATATTGAAGGTAGACAAAAATGCTGGAGAAGCTCAGCGGGTGAGGCAGCTTCTGTGGAGCGAAGGAAATAGGCAACGTTTCGTCGAAACCGGTCTGAAGAAGGGTTTCGACCCGAAACGTTGCCTATTTCCTTCTCTCCATAAATGCTGCCTCACCCTCTGAGTTTCTCCAGCGTTTTTGACTGAGGAGTGAACCTGTTTACTGGCATGTTTTTTTACACCATTGCCCATTGACCCGGGTACACTTAACGGCAGCAGTGAACAGGCTAAAGTGAACGAACAGTTGAAAGTGGGCGACTTAATGGCGCATTCTTCATTCTAATGCACAGCATAAAAGGACCAAACAGAGTGAACTGCAGTTGCAAATCCATCTTGGGGGATTTGATACGATTGTCAATACAGGGATATGACAGCAGGAGAATCAGGACTAAGAACCGCCAGGTTATAAGCAAAGATCATAGAGCAGTCTTTGGTTATAAGCGTCAATAAGAAAGGTCTGAACAATGGCAGAGGAAGAGAGGTGGACTTATTGATTGAGGATTAAATGTCATCACTGTTGGCACGGGCTATAATAAGAGTTGAAATGGCATTTAGACTACGGGTAGTATCAGAATACAATCATGGAGCTATCCAGCAGGGAAACAGGCCCTTCAGCCCAGTCGGTCCATGCTAACCTGTGGAGACTCACTAGGGAATTTGAAGTGGAATCCATGTACCAAGCACCTGGAAGGGGATTGTAATTAGACTGGAAAGTGGCAAAGGGATTACTGTTACGTGGGAAGATTATAATGAGAGACAAATCAGCTTGTATCTAGAAAGTAGAATATCACAATACAGCTGATACTAGATGTAATATTGAGCCAATTGGCACATTTATCTTGTGGCAGTTGTAATAACAGGATGTTTTGAGTTTGGAATTTCCTACTTGCTAGGTACATTTAATCCGAGTGCATCTTCCAGCTACAACATCCCAAAGTTTGATCCAACGGGTATGTGAGCCCGCATAGCTGGCTGTCGAAACGTTCAAAGTTTACTGAGATCCGACTCAGTCAATAGCACCTGAGCCTGAAGAGGGGCCTGGCCTGAACCTACCCAAGTTCTCCTGAGATGGGGAGATATCCAATAGCAAGAGGTGAAGGGAAGGGGTGGGGCAAAGGCTGCCAAGTGGCAGTCTGAAGAGGAGTTGCGATCTGAAACGTCAGCCATCCTTCTCTCCAGAGGTCCTGACTGACCCGCTGAGTTACTCCAGCACTTTTTATCTGTCAAGTGATAGATGGATCCAGGGTGGGGGGGGGGGTTAACTGGAAGATGTCAGGTGGGGAATGAAGGGTAGAGATAGTAACCACATTTGGAGATGATAGGTGGAGAAGACAAAAGGATATAAATGGTGGCGATTGAAATGTAGAACCGGAGGCAGGAATAGTGGGAAGAAGGGAATGAGGGGGGCAGGGGGAGTAAAATGGGACCCTAGGTATTGAGAAAAATGTAATTGTATTTTTCTTTTTAATTTCACCATCCATCCTGTAAAATATTTGGACTGTTCAGTGACTGCCTCGGCCCGAAACATCACCCATTCCTTCTCTCCAGAGATGTTGCCTGACCCGCTGAGTTACTCCAGCATGTTGTGTCTATCTTCGGTTTAAACCAACACCTGCAGTTCCTTCCTACACAGTCCCTTTTAATGTTCTCCTTTTTGTCATATTGCCATTATAAAATTAGACCTGAATTTGAAAGATTAATCACACCTTAACATCTGTCATGCCAAACCTAGGCACAGTTTAAAATCTTGTGATTTATTGAAATGAGGTTCCCTTCCAAACAAAATTATAATGCATCGCAAACAAATCCAGCTGGCAGCCACAGCAGTTACTTCTAATGTAAATCCATTATCAACATCCAAATGCACTCGTGAACACATATGCTCAGGCCAGGCTTAATTGTATTAATCACAAGAAAGTACTGCAAAAAGACCAATGTCTTCTTACGGTGTGTCAAGATGCACCTCAAGGAGGAGCCACCTGCTCCACTCTCTTCACGCCCATGATTTACAGCCCAAGAGGTACGAATACTGATTTTATTAACTTCAAGTAACCCATCTCTCTCCGTCCCAACAACCCCCCCCCCCCCCCTCCCCAAAAGTCCTCATACTACAGTCGGCGTATTGAGTTCCACTATCTGTATCTCATTATCACCTATTCCACAGCCAACAATGGTGAAAGACAGCGTTGCGATCAATATGAAAATACAGTCAGCCAAAGTTATTTTACAGAACTCAAATACATAAACTTTGAAATAATGAGAAATAAAATAGTTGCAATGCGCCAAAGCTTCGGACAGATGTTAAAAATTAATTTATAGGTTTAAGCTTTCACTATGTTCAAGAAGGAATGGCAGATGCTAGAAAATCGAAGGTAGACAAAAATGTTGGAGAAACTCAGCGGGTGCGGCAGCATCTATGGAGCAGCATCTATCTTCGGCCCGAAACGTTGCCTATTTCCTTCACTCCATGGATGCTGCCGCACCTTCTGAGTTTCTCCAGCATTTTTGTCTCCCTAAGCTTTCACTGTGTCCATTTTGATACATTTATCTGGATAGACGTTAACTTTCAGCAGCATTCATTGAAGAATGTTACACACATGGTGGCGCAGCAGTGGAGTGGCTGCCCTACAGCGCTTGCAGCACCAGGGTTCGATCCCGACTAAGGGTGCTTGTCTGCGCGGAGTTTGTACGTTCTCCCCGTGACCTGCGTGGGTTTTCTCCGAGATCTTCGGTTTCCTTCCACACTCCAAAAACCCCCCAAGTTTTGTAGGTTAATTGGCTTGGTATATATATAAAAATTGGTGCGCGTAGGGTAGTGTTAATGTATGGGGATCGCTGGTCGGCGCAGACTCGGTCAGCCGAAGGGCCTGTTTCCGTCTCTGTAGCTCTAACCAAAACTAAATGAAATAGTTGTAATTCATCAAAGCTTCTGACAGGTGTTGAAAACTGACAGAGAGGTTAAATCTTTCACTATGTCTATTTTGATGCATTTATATGGATAGATTAAAAAACTCAGCACCATTCACTGAAGAATGCTGCACACACGTTAGAGACAAGATAGAAATATAGAATTGGCTCTGAGCAGTAACAGCAGGGTATTAAGTTCAACACTGTTTTGTTTACACATTGCATTTGAGTCGAGTGACATAACCACTGTAGCTAACACATTAGGGCCAATCAAGTGTATGTTTTATGGCACTAAATCAGTAGCTACCAAGATGTTTGTGTGACATCTTGACAGACCCGTATTAAACCTTAGAAATCATCTTTCCACATTTTACCGCACCAGATTCAATTAAATCGCGCTGAGTGGATCCGCGCTACATGCTGTTTACATAATGCAACTCAAGCTTGTGAAATGGGCGCAAAGATGAAAAATGATCACGTCTAAATATATCTAAATTTATGTTGGTCGGTACGACTGCGTGGCAAAGCAAACTAAAACAGGAGGTAGTAAAATAAATCAGAGCAACGACAACAGAAACAGAAGTAAAACCACTCATTTGGTCGTGGCAAACAGGCAACTGTGCCTCTGAAGACAGACACGACAAGCTGGAGTAACTCAAGCATAGGTGATGCTTCGGGTCGAGACCCTTCTTCAGACCGAGAGTCAGGGGAGAGGGAAACACGAGATATAGACGGTGATGTAAATGGATATAGAACAAATGAATTAAAGATATGCAAAAAAGTAACGATGATAAAGGAAACAGGCCATTGTTAGCTGTAGCCAAGGTGAAAATTACTATAGACAATGACACGTATATTGCCTGATGAAGGGTCTCGAACTGAAACGTCACCCATTCATTCTCTCCAGAGATGCTGCCTGTCCCGCTGAGTTACTCCAGCATTTTGTGTCCATCTCCGGTTTAAACCGGCATCTGCGGTTCCTTCCTACACACACACAATGAAACAATGAGACGACAAGATGACTTTGAAGCTGGTAAGACTTGGGTGAGGTGTTTGATCTCTATTGATCTATGGAATGGATATCAAATTTGGAAAGAAAATGCAATGAAATTAATTAACAGCGCATAATTCCATTCTATTGTAAAGAATTGATTCAGTTCTGCAACATTTTTCCTGATTTCCTTTTTTTTTGTTTCCACTTATATAACAGCAAAACAACAGAGGACCAAAATACACAAATCTTAAAAAAGGAAATTTTAGTTTGGTTTAGAAATACAGCATGGAAACAGGCCTTTCCGCCTACCGAGTCCACGCTGACCATCGATCACCCGATGACACGGGTTAGACGTCATCCCTCTTTCTCGTCCGCTCCCTGCACACAAGGGGCAATTTACAGAAGCCAATGAACCCACAAATCCGCACGCCTTTGTGATGTGGGAGGAAACCAGAGCCCCCGGAGGAAACTCACGCGGTCCCAGTCTGAAGAAGGGTCTTGACCCGAAACGTCACCCTTCCCTTCTCCCCAGAGATGCTGCCTGTCCTGCTTAGTTACTCCAGCTTTTTGTGTCTATCGTTGCTCGCAGGGAGAATGTGGCACAGAAGCCAAGATCTCTGGCGCTGTGAGACAGCAGCTCTTCCAGTTGCACCACTGTGGCACATCACGTATTAGTCAGTCCAAGTTCTCAGTTTAAGACGGTTCAGCAATTAAATCGACCAAAGAGAAAGAAAAACGTGATTAATTCCTTTTTATCAGAGATTGGGCCATATTTGCAGCAGCAACATTTTGCCTGAGGGGTAGACAAGTTAAAGACCGTGCTTTGCACAATCAGAAGGTAGACAATGTTTCTTGAAAATCTGAAGGTCAAAATCTTGTGCTTGAAATCGTTAATTATCATCGACCGCTGGTAAATTCAGATGGATTGAAGTCAAATTGCAATTTGCCGACATGAATTAGTACTGAAAAGTAAATAATATATCTAATATGTAAATGCAAAATACAAAGAAGTAAGAAACAAATGTGAACCAAATAAAAAAAATCAATGCAAGCAAAATAATCAAGCAATGAGCAGGGCAGAGTAGGGCCGGCAACAGATGACCTCAGGCAGGGAGGTTCCATGATAGGCTAATTGTTGGCTAGGGACAGTGTGAGCCCAAGAAGGATACATGCAATGAATGAATGATTGAATGAATGAATGAATGAATGAATGAATGAATGAATGAATGAACACTTTACTGTCACATGTGACAAGTCACAGTGAAATTCTTTGCTGGCATACCTTGCTAACGTGTGCATTAGTCGCCCATGAAGTTACATATTCCACCCCCCACCCCTCCCAAATTGTTGCGAGCTGTGGAACTGGTTAACGGACTAATAGTGAAGGATGAGCATTAGACCGCACTAGGCCTGTACTCGCTGGACTTTTGGATGAGAGGGGACTTACTGAATAGTGAAAGACCCGGATAGAGTGGACGTGGAAAGGATCAGAGGTCGTAGCCTCAGAAATAAAAGAACGTACCTTTAGGAAGGAGATGAGGTGACATTTCTATAGTCACAGGGTAGTGAATCTGCGGAATTCATTGCCACAGAAGGCCATGAAGGCCAAGTCAATGGATATTTTTAAGGCAGAGATTCATAGATTCTTGATTAGTACAGGTGTCAGGGGTAATGGGGAGAAGGCAGGAGAATGGGGTTAGGAGGGAAAGATAGATCGGCCATGATTGAATGGTGGAGTAGACTTGATGGACCAAATGGCCTAATTCTGCTAATATCACTTAAGAACAAGAGGGGGAAAGAGGAATGGGGTGGGGGGGGGAGAGGGGCGAGGGGAAGGGGAGGGGAGTGTTTGTACAAGTTCTGCAAATATCACCAATGCATGTTCTACAACTGCCAGTCACATTCCCCTCCCCCATCCCCTCACCTTTCCCCTCCCCCCTCACCCCCCCCTCCCCCCCCCCCCCACCTTTTCCCTTTTGCGTATCCGAGATTCATGCCAAACTCCTTGCAGGATCTTCAGACTTGTATTCAAACAATCAGTAATATAGGTTGTCGTGGCGATCCCTCGAGGTCGAGGATGATGGTCTACATTCCGTTGTTTTTATGGACTCTCAGGTGGCTTCTGAGTCCAATCCTGACATTGCAGCTCACAGAACGCAGACGCCTGTGCGTTTGTTTAACGTGTACTTGATGTTGCACTCCAAGAAGCACATGGTCCTTCACAAATCCATCAACTAATTCCAATGCAAGGGAACCAAGACGATTGGAGCTGATAGATCTGTTGCAGCCTTCACAGCCGTTGAGTTCAAGATAACTTTGTCTGCCTGGTCTGCCGTTGAGGCCTTGTAGGTTGGATCGTTTGTAGTCTGGATCCACATCCTCAACCTTACTGCCATGGGTGGCCCTACCAGAAACTGGTGCTTCCAACGGCATCGCTCGCGGAGTCATGGGGTCACACAAGCCTCTTCATCACGAAAAGGTAAACAGTGCGAAGAATATAGGTAACATTTGTTTCGTAATATAGGTAACATTTGCAATCAATAATATAGGTAACAACTTAGGCTAAAACACCAACTGTTAACATGCCAGCACTGATATATATTCATGTGCCCCTCTTACAAAACAGTTATAAGTAGAATTTCATGATGAAACATTTATAGTCTTATAACTATTAGAAATGTTTCACCACTTGCCTGGATAGGCCATGAGCTGTTTCTACTTCAATCCTGAACATTACTTTTGAGATACGGCAGAGAGACATACCTAACAGGTTTGTAGGTTAATTAGCTTTGATAAAATTGTAAATTGTCCCTAGTATGTGTGATAGTGATAGTGTACGGGGTGATCACTGGTTAGTGCAGATTCGGTGGGCTGAAGGGCCTGTTTCTGCACTGTCTCTCTCAAGTCTAGAAGTCTAAAGGCCCTTCACCCAAATCACCTGTTCACGCTGACCATTGACCACCCGTTCACACTGGTTCTAATGTTATCCCACTTTCTCATCCGCTCCCTACACACTCAGGGCAATTTTTCTAGAAGCCAATTAACCCACTAACCCGCACGCCTTTGGGATGTGGGGGGAAACCGGGGCTCCTGAAGGAAACCCACGTGATCACAGGGAGTACGTGCAAACTGCGCACAGACATTCCTGGTGAAAGAAAGCCAACAACCATTTAGTGATCGGTTAAGTTATTTTCCAAACTGTATTCGGGGACTATCAGTGTAAAAGGAGAGAACTGGCACGTTGCCCCTTCCCTTACTGGTAAAAGAGTTTCCCAATTCAACAGTATGTGTGGGTGGGTGGATGAATCAGTTTCATTCAGTGAATCAGTAAATATTTTTAATTCGGCACATTTGGGGAAAATGACTGAAGATTAGAATGACACAGTTTACACAAGTTCACCAGGGAAGAAAGTTGCCAGCGCAAACGACAAGCCTTTTAGATCATTCCGATGACCAGGCAGATAGAAGAAGAGTCCAATGCCTGAAACTACAGCCACAGGTCATGTGCTATACCATACAATTGTAGCAAAGATAGACCCAAAATACTCGAGTAACTCAGCGGGTCAGGCAGCATCTCTGGAGAAAAGAAATAGGTGACATTTCATAAGATCATAAAATCATAAGATCATAAGCAATAGGAGCATAATTAGGACATTTGGCTCATCAAGTCTACTCCGCCATTCAATCATGGCTGATCTATCTGTCCCTCCTAACCCCATTCTCCTGCCTTCTCCCCATAACCTCTGACACCCGTGCTAATCAAGAATCTATCTATCTCTGCCTTAAATATATCCACTAACCTTTCCTCCACAGCCATCTGTGGCAAAGAATTCCACAGATTCACCACCCTCTGACTAAGTCTGAAGGGTTCTGACACGAAGCTTCACCTATTCCTATTCTCCAGACATGCAACCTGAACCGCTGAGTTACTCCAGCATTTTGTGACTATCTTCGGTATAAACCAGCAAGCAGCATCAACCAGCAGTTCTTTCCTCCGCGTATAATTTGCAGCCGGCTGTTTGCCGCTGAAATTTCTTCCATTGATTTCTCAGGGATTATATTTGGAAGTAAGTTGATTGGTACGAGTATCAGGGGTTATGGGGAGAAGGCAGGAGAATGGGTTAGGAGGGAGAGATAGATCAGCCATGATTGAATGGCGGAGTAGACTTGATGGGCCGAATGGCCTAATTCTGCTCCTATCACCTATGATTTTATGATCTTATGAAATGTCATCTATTAGGAAGGAGATGAGGTGACATGTCTTTAGTCACATCTGCGGAATTCATTGCCACAGAAGGCCAAGTCAATGGATATTTTTAAGGCAGGATTCATAGATTCATAGATTCACCAGAACCTATGATTCACCAGAATCATAGATTCACCAGATTCACCATAGAATTCATAGATTCTTTATTAGTACGGGTGTCAGGGGTTATGGGGAGAAGGCAGGAGAGTTAGGAGTGAGAGATAGATCAGCCAAGATTGAATAGTGGAGTAGACTTGATGGGCCGAATGGCCTAATTATGATCATGACCCTATAGCAGAAGCGTCCATGTCGCGGGGCTGGAAACTGGAAGTATCCCGAGCTAATTCTGCCATCACCATCATCTATTGCGACAAGTGATGGCTCCCACTGATTGTCGCCGGAAGCTTGCGTCCTTTTCACGTCGGATGATGACAGCGAGGTCAACATTTGTAACATGGAAGATGGACACGAAAGAAGAAGATTATGCTACTATCACTTATGAACTTGTAAATCACATTGTGCTGGTGTAACTAAATAGTGGGTTTAATCCTATCAATCACTGAGTTAAAAATGAGTAACAATGGATTTGCAGAAATAAATCCGACTTAACCAAAACCATTTCAAAGGTTTTAAAAATACAGTAAAACATGGATAATGCAAAAAAACAAGTTTTAAAATGAGTGAATAGTTTGATATAAAAGACAATAGATATGTCATTTATATGGAGAAAACTTCAGGAAAACTACAAAAGGCTTTGAAAGCTACTGTACGATAGTTTTCACACAAATAGACTGTTTAATTGCCATTAATGTCATTTAGTTAGTTTAGTTTAGTTTTGTTTATTGTCATATGTAGCGAGGTACAGTGAAAAGCTTTAGTTGCGTGCTATCTAGTCAGCGGGAAGACGATACATGGTTACAATCGAACCATTTACAGTGTACAGATGCATGATATGGAAATAACATTTAGTGCACGGTAAAGACAGTAAAGTCCGATCAAAGATAGTCCGAGGGGCACCAATGAGGTAGTTAGTAGTTCAGGGCTGCTCTCTGGTTGTGGTAGGATGATTCAGTTTCCTGATAACAGCTGGGAAGAAACTGTCCCTGAATCTGGAATGATTGCAATCATTAATATGCAATATTAATAAACAATCATTAACTTTCCCGCTGTGTCAGGTGGGATTATGTTGACAATGATACAAAGATTCGATCTATCTTGCATTTAGCTTACTGTTAATCTCTTGATATATTCAGCATCTCAAGCTCCTTATACCCTGATGTTAAACAAGTTGCCAAAAGGGATTGAATATTCTTCTTGTCAACAGCTGACTGGCGATAAGATTAGTACAGATTCTGCTCTCGGGTTAATGTAGCTAAGAAAAAACTTACATTTGCAAGTGGCCAGTCAACAGAGTTCACATAAATCTTCAAAAAGTTTGTAACAAGGTATCGTGCCAGGATGAATTTTTTCTAGGAAAGGAATTGGTCCATTCTCTCAGGACGTAGTGTTATTAATGGTAGGGACTTAGTGTTATTAATGGCAGGGACTCCGCTTTGAGACCAGCTACTAATCGTGCATTTAGTTAGCAATATTCAGCCATTGCTCTTTATAATTTATATTAATGGTGTAGATAAAGCATTGGAAGCACCCGTGGCAAAATGTCCGATATCGAAAAAATAATTGCCACTGCATTGGAAACTTGACTGAAAACCAAAGCGGCAAAGCTTCCAGGCCACGTTGCTCGTAGTTTCCCTTCAGCCCATCTTGCCCATGCCGACCAACTTACCTCATCTACACTAGTCCCACCTGCCCGCGTTTGGCCCATAACCCGTTAACTAACTGATGCCATCATAAGAAGTGGATGCACTAGTTCAAGTGGGATGACACAGAGCTTATGTGAACGGGTGAAGTCATAGAACTCATATGATGCCATTATATCCCTCACCGCTTTCCATCACTGACGAATGGTGCAAGACTCTGGTAGAGTAGCTGCCTCACGGCATTAGGGACCCAGGTTCGATCCGGATCTCCGATGCTGTCTGTGTGGAGTTTACACGATCTCCCTGTGACCGCATGGGTTGCCTCCGGGTCCTCTGGTTTCCTCCCACATCCCAAAGACGTGCAGAATTCTAATTCACCTCTGTAAATTGCTCCTAGTGTGTAAGGAGTGGATGAGAAAGTGGGATAACATAGTGCTAGTGTGAATGGGTGATCGATGGTCGGCTTGTACACGGTGGGCCGAAGGTTCTTGGTTCTTGATTTCTTGGTCCTCCAAAATATTGCAAATGGAATTTAAACTGGAGGTGGTGGAGGGAGGACAAGCCAGGAAAGGTTCTTGGGAAGAAAGAGCTACCTTAAATTTAGTTGCATCTGGTTGGGTAGCTATGGTAGGGTGGAGATTATTCCATGCTTTAATTGTGCGGAGGAAGAATGAATTGCTGTACACATCTGTCTTGGTAGCTGGAATCACAAATTGGATCGAATGCCCTCGTCTGTTCCTAATTGGTTTGCGTTTGGTGTAGGCCTTGTAATCTATGTCTAGCTGACCATTTAACATTTTGTAAAAACAGGTCAAACGGTGAGCTTCACATCTGTCTTGGAGAGGGTTCCACCCCAGTGAATTCAGAAGTTTGGTAACACTCGCTTCTCTCTCATAGGTGTTGGTAACAAATCGAGCGGCCTGTCTTTGGACACGTTCGATGGATGAACTGTTTTTATCTGTGTATGGGTCCCATGCTGCAACTGCGTAGTCCAGATGAGGTCTAATGAGGGTGAAGTACAGCTTCTCCTTGACAGAAGTTGAACAATGATGAAAGTTGCGTCTCAGAAAGTTTAGGACACCTGTTGCATTCACCGTTGCATGATGAGTCTGACCATTCCAACGCAGATCATGCTGCAATTTGATGCCAGAATACTTGGTTTGTTTGGATTCTTCAAGGGTGGCACCAAGTATATTGTAAGATCTTTCGCCTGGATTCCTCTTTCTGGTGACACATGGTTTCATATTTGGAAGGGGTGAACTGCATGCCCCATGGCCCGTGACCACTCAACCATAGTATCGAGATCCTTTTGGAGAGCATCTCCATCATCAGCTGACTTAATTGGACGGTACAGCAAACAATCATCAGCGAATAGTCTGGTCGTACTTGCGACTTTTTCATGGATGTCATTTATGCAAAGCAAAAACAGTACTGTGCCCTGAGGTGTACCACTCAACACTGGACGCCAATCAGAGCTCTTTCCATTCACACACACATGCTGAAGACGTTTTGTCAGGAAACTGGAAATGGGTCTGTTTCCATGCTGTATCTCTAAACTAAATTCAATGAGGATTCGTGGATTGAAGATACAATATTATTATAATTTCATTTAATTATATTAATGATTTCTCAGTGTACTTAATCGGCTACATTTTAAAATAAAAATATATTCTTTTGGATTATATTCGTTCTGGTCTGTCCCTCACTCTCACCTGTCATTGCCAAATTCTTTCCATTTCTTCAAGTCTGATAATTATCATAGAAATTTAAATACAGAATAAAATGTTTTAGAAATAACAGCAGTATTTATAACTAAAATTCTTAAATTGTAGTAATTAATAATAAAAAATTCAGATGAGGGGCGCAGTGGTAGAGTTCCTGCCTTACAGCGCATGCAGTGCCGGATACCCGGGTCCGATCCCGACTACGGGTGCTTGTCTGTACGGAGTTTGTACGTTCTCTCCATGACCTGCGTGTGTTTTCTCTGAGATCTTCGGTTTCCTCCCACACTCCAAAGGCGTACAGGTTTGTAGGTTAATTGGCTCGGTAAATGTAAAAATTGTCCCTAGTGGGTGTAGGATAATGTTAATGTGCGGGGATCGCTGGTCGACGCAGACCCGGTGGGCCGAACGGCCTGTTTCCGCGCTGTATCTCTAAACTAAACTAAAAATGAAGTAACGCTAAATATTTATTGCCTTTAGCTGTTTAATCGAGGTCAACAGCCTTATTAAAAATGTTGTGGTTTAAAGTTTGATACAATGCTAGGTCATTATATTGATTGTGTCAGAGAGTCATAGAGTGATACTGTGCGGAAACAGGCCCGACGTCCCAACTCGCCCACACCAGCCAACATGTCCCAGCTACACTGGTCCCACCTGCCCACCTTTGGTCCATATCCTGCCAAACCTGTCCTTTCCATGTACCTGTATAATTGTTTCTTAAACGTTGGGATAGTCTCAGCCTCAACTACCTCCATACACCCACCGCCCTTTGTGTGAAAAAGTCACCCCTCAGATTCTTATTATGTGTGTTATGTTGCACAGTGACGCTCCTAATGGCTGTGAAATGTCACCAAAGTTACAGTTTGACTGTTTTCTGTCAATGTTATCTGGAGTAAGTGTCTTCACACACTATCGCACACTGAGGCAATATTACGTTACATGCCAATGCTCCGGCTGTTCACTAGCACCTTTACTTGAACAATTATCTGTTCACTGCAGTTACTGTTTATGCATTAGGCACTGTATATTTCCAGTTCCTAGATTCCTTATTAGATTAAATGTAGTTTAGTTTAGAGATACGGCGCGGAAACAGTCCCTTCAGCCCATCGAGTCTGAACCGACCAGTGATCCCCGCTATCCTACACATACTAGGGCCATTTTTACATTTATACCAAACCAATTAACCTACGAACCTGTTCTTTGGATTGTGGGAGGAAACCAAATATCTCGGAGAAAATTCACGCAGGTCACGGGGAGAACACACAAACTCCGTACAGACATGCACTTGTTGTCAGGATTGAACCTGGGTCTGCGGCGCTGTAAGACTATTGTCTGAATGCATCACTAAACTGACATCTTAGTACACAAAAACATTTCTTCATTATAAGTGGATAGACACAAAAAGCTGGAGTGAATCAGCAGGACAGGCAGCATCTCTGGAGAGAAGGAATGGGTGACGTTTTGGGTCGAGACCCTTCTTCAGACTGGTTAGGGATAAGGGAAACGAGAGATATAGATGGTGATGTGGAGAGATAAAGAACAATGAATGAATGATATGCACTTGACTGGTACAATTACACTGGTTACTGTCAGGACAAATTTCCCTTATTTTCTTGGATGCTGTTTCCATTGCTACTGCACTTTTGCATCCAAGTTGGAATGCCAGGTTTGGTGCAGTTAACACTTTTTGCGTGCATTTGTGCACCTACCAGCCCAAATACAAACCTGTAACATGAAGCACCATTCAGAAAGGCAGCAAAATAGTACTGCAAAGATAAGTTATTTAATTAAACAAGCTACTTGCTAATTATCTCAATCTGCCTCAAGCTCCATTTCCCAAATTTAACATTTTTCCCAATTTACTTTTATTTAGAAATACGGCATCTGACCAGGCCCTTTGGCCCATTGATTTTCATTTCATTGTTAAGCAGTCACAAGCTGGCAGATTGTTTGATGTTTAGTTTAGTGATACAGCGTGGAAGTACACCCTTCAGCCCACCGAGTTCAGGCAGACCATCGACCACCCATGCACACTAGTTCCATGTTATTGTCCACTCGTGACACACTAGAGGCAATTGACACAGGCCATTTAACTTGTAAACCTGCAAGTCTTTAGGATGTGGGATGAAACTGGGGCACCCGGAGAAAACCGAAGTGGTCACAGGGACAAAGTGCAAACTCCACACCGATTGTAAATCATCCTCCAGTTCCCTATTCTTAACCGTGGTAGTTTGCACCTCACACAGCGCGAGAGGATTTGTCGGCTTGCTGAATGTTTTTGAATCCTTTTATTTATCACTCACGTTACACATCATTCGGGCCTTCTGTGATCTCTCCATCTGCTTCGACCACCAGTTATTGATTGGGGACGATCAGCCATGATCACAATGAATGGCGGTGCTGCCTCGAAGGGCCGAATGGCCTCCTCCTGCACCTATTTTCTATCTTTCTATGTTTCTATGTAATATTATTTACCTTAAGAGAAATACATATATTGATTTGAAGCAGGCGCTGGATTGCATTCTAACTACTACATGCCATGGTCCACAATTTATCCAGTCGTGGTAGCCATGTTGTCCCACACCTATTTAAACAGTGATGCGGCTACACTTGGTCCATGTGAGGGGATGGGGATATGTCAAGGGTGGGAGGGGGGATCCAGGCCTCTGCCACCTGCAGCGGCAGGCAGAAGATAAGGAGGGAGGTTAGGACTGTTCGGTGAACTTTTGTAACGTTGTCGGCACCTGAAACGGGACAACACCTATGTACTGCCCAGGTGAGTAGATGAGAGATGCTGCCTGTCCCGCTGAGTTACTCCAGCTTTTTGCGTCTATCTATTGCCCAGGTGAGGTCTGCTATATGATTTTACCAGGTTGTATGCAAAACAAAGCATTTCCCTGCACTTGGATACATTTGGCTAAAAAGTGACTGTAAAGTCTCGTTGAATCGGTGGGCCGAAGGGCCTGTTTCAACGCACTAAACTAAAACTAAATCACCAATTTGTTATCTTTCCAGTCACTGAGACACAGTACATATATCCAAAGATGAAGTTTAGTTTCTTGCAAGACGACACACATTTATATATTGGGATAGGCTGTGTTGAGCTAGCAGAGTGAATGTGCCAGCCTACAAGTGATATGGTTATTAAACAAACACACCAGATGACTGTCGTGGCCAATCAGAATCGCTGACTGAACACACTCAAATGTAAGTCTTGGTTTAAGTTCACTATTGTCATGTGCACTGAGGTACAGTGAGAAGCTTCGTTTTATATGCTGTCCAATCAAATCAGATGATACCATATATAAATATCATCAAGTCAAACTCAAGTATAATAGGTCGAGCAAAGGGGAAGATATAGATGCAGAACATATTTCTCAGCATTGCAGTGTAGTATCCATGGAGAACATAAAAATATCCTGCATTCATTGTCTTCAGCTTTGCTCCAAGCTAGTCCTCCAAATCAATCTGGATAGTCTGGAGCAAGGTCCCGAACGGAAACATCATCTACCTTTTTTTTCCAGAGATGCAGCCTGGCCCGTTGAGTTACTCCATTATCATGTGTCTATCTTTGGTATAAACCAGCATCTGTGGTTCCTTTTTATTACTGGTGAAATCCTTGACTTAAATCAACTTTACCCAGTTGCAAAATAAAAGTGGGCTGTTGGGTGTAATGCCCCAAGGTTCTTATAATCTGCTGAAACCTGTCTGATGTCCTTCAGAAACAGGAGAGGAAATTCCCCTGAAGAAGCCCTCCTGAACTACTACCTAATTTCATCGGCGACCCTCGGACTGTCTATGATCGGACTTTACTATCTTTACCTTGCGCTAAACGTTATTCTCCGATCATGCATCTGTACACTGCAAACGGCTCAATTGTAATCATGTGTTTTATCCGCTGGCTGGTTAGCATGCAACAAAAGGTTATCACTGTACCGTGATGGTAAACTAACTGAAAACTAAACACCTTACCCCCTCCCCCCCTCACTCCCCCATGACATTCACCCTCTGCTTTCACAAAGATCTGTTTAACTTCTCAGGAGAATGTTGGGAACAGATCCTAATGCTTAATTGACTTCACAACTCTACGAAACACGTTTGATTAAGCAGATGGTCTATTCCTGCCTGGTTCTTTCCCTCACGCTTATACAGTAAGTATCCAGTTTATCTGAAGTTATAACTCCCAAAGAGTAGACAGCACAAGCATCTTGACAAATCTGTAAAATAGTCCACACAGTATTTTGAGTCACTGTCAAGGATTATTGATGGACTTTCCCTTTCACTGAAAATGCCTCCATACTCAGATTAAATACTGAGATTATGTGCTAGTTTTCTCAGAGGAACTATTTATAATGAAATGGATAATTTTAAACCGAGTTAGTGTCATTGTAATTTATCACCTTGTTACTTGTGTGACTAAAGCTTGTAAAATACTTAATCACTTTTTTTTCTCCCAGGTAACCAAAAAAAAATCTTTATATAATTTGTAAATTTGGTTTGATATGTGGAAAATAATCTGTCAGATATTTCTAAGGCGAGGAATGAAAATTTACTGTATTCATCCGTTATTACTGACCGAATACTTCTGTTTATACCTTGGACAATACCATTATGTTGATGATATCAGATACAGAGCTTCTTTTCATCCCGCAAGACACAGTTTTGATTTCAAACATAAAGCATACAATGGGATGAGATGTAAAATCGCCAACTTCATTTAACTTCAGCTATTTTAAGTAAAACTAAACCATAACATATTACATAAGATAAATGATAGTGATGTTTTTCACTATGTGTTCACTAAGAATAAGGGGTAAGCCATTTAGGACGGAGATGAGGAAATACTTTTTCACACAGAGAGTTGTGAGTCTGTGGAATTCTCTGCCTCAGAGGGTGGTGGAGGCCAATTCTCTGGATGCTTTCAAGAGAGAGTTAGATAGAGGTCTTAAGGATAGCGGAGTCAAGGGATATGGGGAGAAGGCATGAACGAGGTACTGATTGTGGATGATCAGCCATGATCACAGTGGTTCGGAGGGCCGAACGGCCTACTCCTGCACCTATTGTCTATGGTCTATTGTCTATTGTTATCATTTATTTTAGAGATACAGCGCAGAAACAGGCCCACTGACTACACCCCGACCAGCAAACCCCGTACACTAGCACTATCCTACACACTAGGGACAATTTCAAATCTTTACCTAAGTCAATGAACCTCCAAACCTGTACGTCTTTCGAATGTAAGAGGAAACCGGAGCACCCGGGGAAAATAGGTTTGCAGGTTAATTGGCTTTGTTAAAATTGTAAACTGTCCCTAGAGTGCAGGATAGTGCTAATATATGGGGTGATCGCTGATTGGCATGGACCCTTGGACTATCTTAGATCGGACTTTACTGGCTTTACCTTGCACTAAACGTATTCCCTTTATCACGTATCTACACACTGTAAATGGCTCAATTGTAATCATGTACTGCCTTTCCGCTAAATGGCCACAAAAAGCTGGAGTAACTCAGCGGGACAGGCAATGTTATTGGAGAGAAGGAATGGGTGATGTTTCAGGTCGAGACCCATTCCGCTGACTGGTTAGCAGGCAATGAAAGCTTTTCACTGAGCCCAGGTACACGGGACAAAAAACTAAACTCAAGCTCAAAAGAAATCACAGTGTACGAGTAAAAAGTGACCTGAATGGTGAAAGATCAACATGTCTTCTCCATGCCACTGTCAGTGGCTCCCAGATTGGTTGATTATTGAATTAGCCAGCTTTCTACATGTTGTGTTATTTTTTTCAAACTACGACTGTCAATTATTTAACGTTTATTTGTTTCCTACCAAGGCAGTTTTTTGACATAAATCTCTATATTGCTCGCAAAATAAATCCATTTAGCCCGATCGGTTTAACGGACTTCTCACAAAGCTAAACGACGAGTCATTTGTGATGGTTCCCAGAGTCCAGCCCAGAGGTAATGGCCTCTC
The DNA here is from genome assembly GCA_963514005.1 of Raja brachyura. The sequence continues at coordinate 45,566,072 of OY740796.1, forward strand.
CTCAGCTGCAATCCTATTTTGTCATTGTTGCTCTCATTTAATAAGGGAGAAATCCCAATCCAATATGTTTTTGCTCTGGGTCCTTCGCAGAATGTCAATAACTGCGATGCCCAGAATTCTAATTTTTTATGCGGGGTTCGTGAATTTCATTGCCTTTTCTTGTATCAGTATTCAAGCCTGAAGGCATTTGCGATGAATGAACCAAAACAGCCTTCTGCATTCATAACCCCTACTCTCCCCAATTTGTAGCGTGAAAGAGACTTCCAAATGATGCTATTCCAAAACATTTACAAAAATCTACTTCTCTGAAAAAGGTCATGTTCTGTTTTTACCAATATCATTATTTGTGATTTCTGATTTGCAAATTACTTGTTCAGCGATTTAATCAGGCCAAACAATCTCCCTTACAGCTTCATTAAGGCTCAGATTCACTTTCTTCATAGTCCCCTCTGTGGCAATGTGCTAGTCTATAATTGGTTATATGGTGCAGGAGGTGAAAGTGGTGTTCAAAATTCTACGGACGATTCAAAAATGTTCAATCTCAAACAAGATTTTTCTTTCAGTCCAAGCAAATGCAACTATGGCCTCCACACACTCAACAGCACTGTCTGACTTGGACCCAGACCCTTCAACTAACAGGTCTAGGAGGACATAAAAACATGAGAGGAATAGATCGGGTAGATGCACAGAGTATCTTGCCCAGAGTAGCTGAATCGGTTTTGGGTGAAGGGGAAAAGATTTGATAGGAATCTGAGGGGTAACATTTGTCACACAAAGGGTGGTGGGCGTGTAGAACGAGCTGCCAGAGGAGGTAGTTGAGATTGCGACTACCCCAACATTTTAGAAGCAGTTAGACGGGTACATGGACAGGACAGGTTTAGAGGGATAAGGACCAAATGCAGGCAGGTGGGGCTAGTGTAGCTGGGACCCTTACCTGACTGCTCAAAAAAATTGGCTTCCAGTGGAGATTGGTGCAGGAGAGGATTGTGTGGAGAGGAAGACTGGGGGGCACGTGGAACTGGGCAGTTATGGGACTCAAGATGGTACCAGGCATGTACCAGACAATATAACCTAAAAGACTAAAAGAATCTCGATTGTAATCATGTATTGCCTTCCCACTGACAGATTAGCACGCAACAAAAGCTTTTCACTGTACCGCGGTACACGTGACAATAAACTAAACTCAACTAAAAAGAAGAGAAAATGGAATTGCAAAGCTTTATAACATGTAGAGATGTCTTATGTGTACCAGTGCAGTACTGAGGCAATTAGAGATGACACTTTTTTTTTTCTCAGAGGGTTGGGAGATTGCACTGGAGTTAAACCACAAGCTCATTGTGTCCGTAGATATTTTCTGAAACTACCCTAATTGACGTGTGTGTAGAAACAAAAACTGCAATTGCTGTATCAAAGAAAGACACAAAGTGCTGGAGTCAGGCAGCATATCTGGAGAAAAAAAGAGAGGTGACGTTTTGGGTCGGGTTAGGTCAAGTCTGAAGAAGGGTCCCTACCAGAAACGTCAACTATCCAGAGATGCTGCCTGACCCGCTGAGTTCCTCCAGCACTTTCTGCTCATCTTCAGTATGTACCAGTATATGTAGGTATGTTACAAAACTTACCTTTAGCGGCGCTGCACTTCTGCCGCTCCCCGTGTGCGCGACTTTCGCGCCTTGCAGAGGGGGGCGGGCTTAAAGTGCCGGTTTTCCACGGGCCTGGATAATCGATGAATGTCGGGCGATTTGGTTGCTGAAGAAAAATCGCTCCGACATTTCATGAATGGTGGTATTTTTAAATTACTCTAGATTATTTATTAACTAGAGTAATTTAAAAATCACCTTCAAAAGCCGTGACCGCAGACCACCGGAAGCATTTTGCGTAGGGGAGAAAAAAAGGTAAATACTTTATTTTTATATTAAAAGTTGTTTTTTCGGGAGGCTTTAATAATATTTTTATGTTGCGAAATGGGATCTAAAAAAAAGTATGAACCCCCAGTATTTTTCCCCCGACTTCACCGCTAACCGCAACGTTCCAATCCACCGCATTCCACTAAAACCCACTCGCTAGTTGATTTAAATGGCCATTAATTTACAGGCAGTAAAACACTAAATTCCTTCCATTTGGCCCAGAAATTCATGAAAATTAGATTTAAAAATTATGTTATATTGTGGATTATTGTGTGAATGTTATTTGGACACTTAGGCAATTTTAAAAAAGTTTATCTTTTCTTAAGAAATTGATAGATGTTTAGATCTACTCATTGAATTTTGTAATTAGCTACAATTAGATAACTAACTAATTATATGCTTTAATTTCAGGTAATCCAAGTAAGATTGTTTAATATTTGTTTCAGAATGCTTCAATCTATAATAACTAAAAATTTCATTGAGTTCTCTTAATTTTTAAGAATGTTATGGGCTTTTAACTTTTCCAGATCACAGCTTTTGAGTTAAGTCAATTGAAAGGCAATGGGAAGCAAGATGCTCATTTCCGAGTATGAAAATGGCCATAACTTTCTTAATACTGAAGATATGAAAGTAAATTAGGTGTCAAATTAAACTTCTTTTTATGCTTTATCTGATGGGATAAATTACAGACTTGATTTTTAAAATCTCAAAATTTTGTAACATTGCTAGTATATGCATTTCCTTTCTACACCCCTTTCAGGTTTAGTTTAATTAAGAGATACAGCACAGAAACAAGCATTTTGTGTCAGTCTTTTCTAATTGACGATGGCTTTCTTTTATTTTTTTAATTTAGTGTTGCAAGTTGTCTGTGATGAAGTGAGCAAGGAATGAATGATTATTGAATGCCAAAGACAGACACAAGAAGCTGGAGTAACTCAGTGGGTCAGGCAGCACCTCACCGAGTTGATTCTCAAGTCTTTAGAAGGGCCTCGACCCAAAAAGTCACCTATTCCTTTTCTCCAGAGATGCTGCCTGACCAGCTGAGTTACTCCAGCTTCTTATGTCTATCTTCTGAGTAAACCAACGTCCTTCATTTACATTATTTAATGCAATTTCAATAACGGCCAGCTTTCCTGCAGTTTTAACGTTGATAAACTCTGTTTACTCTTGGGAATTATATCATGTTAAGATATATTTGTTTGATTACCTGGACTTCAGAATGATTAAAGTAATAAAAAGATTATTTTAATTAGTGCCTATTAAGGGAGAAAAGCTCAGAAGGAATGCACCAAATAAAGCATCTTAAATATTTGTCCAGATATTTTTGCAGGTACTGTTCAAAATAGCATTATGTTATATTGTAAATCTTTCTCATTGTACCTTAGATCTTAATGAATTATTAACACTTTTCTCATTTATAATTTGCTAATTAGCACTACCAGCAGTGGGAAGTCTGTATCATTATGCAAATGTTAATTAGATCATAATTTATGCTGAGCCTTGTACAAGAACATTTCCATTTACCAATAGTTAAACTTTTTGCATTGGAAAGACATCAAAATTACAGCCTGGAAGGTCAGTTGAGATTTTCTCTCTTTGATATTTACTTGTTGTTAACAAGAGACGGTTTTACCTTTGCTTGAGAAGGCAATCGTCTTTCTTGTAAACGACCTTGTAAAAAAATATCTTTGAAGGTAGACACTAGGAACTGCAGATGTTGGTTTACAAAACAGCAACAACATGCAGGACTAACTCAGCAGGTCCGGGCAGCATGTCCGGAGAACATGTATAGGTGATGTTTCAGGTTGGGACCCATGAAGGTACCTTTGCCTTTAAGGCATTTTGGACACAGTAGTTCAGATTGGAAATACTGCCGCTCAGATATTTTAAATGCAGGAGGTTGGCCAAGCAGTAGAGTTGCCACACTGCAGCGCCAGAGACCCGGGTTCGATCCCGACTGCGGGTGCTGTCTGTACGGAGTTTGTACGTTCTCCCTGTGACCGTGTCGGTTTTCCCCGGGTGCTTCGCTTTCCTCCCACATTCCAAAGATGTACAGGTTTGTAGGTTAATTGGCTTCTGTAAATTGTTCCTGGTCTATAGGATAGTGCTAGTGTATCACTGGTTGGCGTGGACTCAGTGGGCCGAAGGGCCTGTTTACACACTATCTCTGAACTAAACTAAAGTCACAAACCTGCACCGTTGGTGTTTGATTTGAAGTCAGCAATAGGTTTTTGTTGCATTTTCCAAGGTCTGCCGACTGCTTACAAGACCAGCATTTATTGTAGAAGGGTTTCTGCCCCAAATGTCACCCATCCATGTTCTTCAGAGATGCTGCTTGACCCGCTGAGTTACTCCAGCACTTTGTTCCCTTTTTTTGTAAACCAGCATCTGCAGTTCCTTGTTTCCCTCATTATTGGGCATGTGCAGTTGATAACGTTATTGATGACAGCCTCCATCACCTTGTTGATTGAGAAGACATTGATTGGGCAATAACACTGAGCAGTAAGTGATGCCAACCATGGACCATTGTGGGCTCCACCTTTCTGGAGTCATCGATGCAGGCTCTGTTTTGATCTGTGTCTTCCCATACCTCTGGTGCCCCGCTCCTTGACTCCTTGAAGGATCTCAACCCGAAACGTCACCAATTCCTTTTCTCCAGAGATGCTGCCCGGCCAGTTGGGTTACTCCAGCACTCTGTGTCTATCTTCGATGTAAACCAGCATCTGCAGTTCCTTCCTCCACAGAATCTTGCTGAAGTGGCCTCTCACAAAATCTGCCAACTATCAACTGCCTTACAGCAAATGCAGCGCCGGAGAACCGGGTTCGATCCCAACTACGGGTGCTGTCTGTACGGAGTTTGTACGTTCTCCCCGTGATCTGCGTGGGTTTTCTCCGAAATCTTCGGTTTCCTCCCACACCCCAAAGGCGTACAGGTTTGTAGGTTAATTGGCTTGGTAAAATGTAAAAATTGTCCCTAGTGTGTGTAGGATGGTGTTAATGTGCGGGGATCGCTGGTCAGCGCGGACCCGGTGGGCAGAAGGGCCAGTTTCTGTGCTGTATTTCTAAACTAAACTGCGTAAAAATGAAGAGCATGCACAAATGGAGCCAGTTTAATTCACCATCAGGTAATAAATATCACAATTAAGGCTGTGGTATTACACCAGTAACTAATGAGGATGGATATTTCTTGAAAATGAGAATTAAACTTGGGCGTCTTTTAAATGGGGGCAAATATTTGAACTCAGTTTCCGCTCAATTACTCCATTTCATGCCATCATCCCATCTATCTATCATTATTACCACTTGTCGTAGCTTCATTGTTCTTGTGGATTGAGGATAATAACAACCACTAGGTTCCCAAGTAGCTTCACGGCAAGATTTGTTTCAAATACAGATCCTTCCTTTATGCGTCAATCGCATGGACACGTTGAAACACTGCTTAATTAATTAGTTCAACTAACTATAAACAAGAATGATTTTTAAAAAAAGTAGCATGTACACATACCATTCATCACACTTAAGGCATGTCATATTTAGAATTATATCTGACCATCAAAATGGTGTAAATAGACATCAAGGACTTGCTATCTTTTCATTAAATCATTGAAATATTGGCATGGGATGGATTTATACATTGAGACGGAAGCTTAAAAGCTGATCTTTAATCTAATTATCATCAATGTTCAGATTTTATAGCTTGATGTAATTTCAATAACAATAAATAGAATTATTCAATTACGCAAATGTTTTATTTGATCAATGTCTGGAAAATATTATGATGTGGGAAATGGAAGTGTCCCAGCTGCCTTTCAATGAATGCATGTGTATAAGATGCCTCGGCATTGGTGTACTGAAAGACCGGTGATGGTTCTCCAAAATTACAGCAAAACTGGTTGCTCGCAAGTGACTCGCAAGTGTTGGTGTCGTTTCTGCCCAAATCAAAACGTGCGTAAACGGGTAAATGCTTAGGTCCTGACTCCTACGTTAGTACATGTAGGAAGGAACTGCAGATGCTGGTTTACACATTGGTTAGACTCAAAATGCTGGAGTAACTCAGCGGGTCAGGCCGCATCTCTGGAGAGAAGGAATGGGTGACACTTGGGGTTGAGGCTCTGAAGACGGGTCGCGACCTGAAATGTAACCCATTCCTTCTCCGAAATGAGAATTACTGCCACCACTTCGTTGTACAACGGATCAGAGAATAATCCATCTTTACATCGATCAAAGGTGTTTTATTTGTCACATATGCAACTGCACAGTGAAATTATTTTTGCATATTCACACATGCCGGGCGCCGCCATTTTGTCACCATTAGTCAAGTTAAGAGAGTTAAGAATGTTTTATTGTCATATGTCCCAGATAGAACAATGAAATTCTTACTTGCTGCAGCACAACAGAATATGTCAACATAGTACACTGTAAATAATATGATAAACGAGAGAGAGAAAAAAAGTTCAGTGTGTATATATACATACTATATGTATACACGTACTCAAAAAACAAACAATAACAGTGCAATAAGAATAAGAATAATCTATTGTAGTGCAGAGCTTATGAGGTTGTTGTGTTTAATAACCTGATGGCTGTAGGGAAGAAGCAGCTCCAGAACCTGGACGTTACAGTTTTCAGGCTCCTGCACCTTCTTCCCAATGGCAGTGGTGAGATGAGTGTGTGGCCAGGATGGTGTGGGTCTCTGATGATGTTGTCTGCCTTTTTTGAGGCAGTGACTGCGATAGATCCCTTCGATGGTGGGGAGGTCAGAGCCGGTGATGGACTGGGCAGTGTTTGCAACTTTTTGCAGTCTTTTCCGCTCATGGACATTCAAGTTGCCACGATGCAACCAGAGAATATGCTCTCTACTGTGCACCTGTAGAAGCTCAAGAGAATCCCCGCGCTTGGTATATTGCAGTGGTTCCCTATCTCAGTAAACTCCAGGCTCCTGCAGGGACTTCCTCCATCACCCTCCAAGGGATCGGCCCACAAACCAACGTCCCTCTTCTCTCCTCCCCGGCCATCTTTGTGTCCTGGGGGCGCCCCCTGCAGTCGAACCCGAACTGAGACATTAACCCCTGTTGACCCGGCTCTTGCTCCTCGCATCTGACGTACGTCTCCAGCGGCTCCCTCCCAGCACCGCGGTCCGCTGATCCTTCGTTCAGGTGCGGCGGCTCGCCGAACCTTCGAGCGTGTTCCGCAGACCGTCGAGCCGTCTGGTCTAAAGGTAGACAAAAAATGCTGGAGTAACTCAGCGGGATGGGCAGCTTCTCTGGAGAGAAGGAATGGGTGACGTTTCAGGTTGAGACCCTTCTTCAGATTAAGAGTCAAGGGAGAGAGAAACGACAGATATGGAAGGGGTAAGGCGTGAAAACCCGAAATGTCACCCATTCCTTCTATCCAGAGCTGCCGCCCGTCCTGCTGAGCCATTCCAGCATCCTGTGTCCATTTTTGGCATAAACCAGCACATGTAGTTCCTCCCCACATGCATCCTGACTCTACCTTACCTTAGTACAGTCTTATCCACATGTTGTCACAAAAGCGAAGCCAAACCCACAATGACCATCACCCATGGATAAGTAACTTGATAAATGTTTAGGAAGCAAGTGCAGATGCTGGTCCAAACTGAAGACACAAGATGCGGGAGGGTGCAGGACTTATGGATGGGCGCGGCGGCACCTCGGGAAGGCCTCCACCACGTGGCACCTCACCATGTCGGCACACTCCCTATGTACCCAGTCAATCCAACACCTCCACACAACTGAGCCAAGAGTTCATAAGTTCATTATGATTTTTGAGAAAATTCCAAGTCAAACACCAGCTGTAATATATCGCTGTAATATATTGGATAAGTTCAGAAGTGATAAGAGCAGAATTCCACAGATTCACCACCCTCTCAAGAGAGGAGCTCTAGAGGACAAAGAGCAGGCAGCCAGACACTCTAAGAGAGAAATCAAAGAACTGGTAAACAAGGTACGTGCCTGGAAATGCGCAGCCAATAATGTCACAACATCATGTTTATGTTAAGAATAACAGTCCAGAGTAATTAACACTGTGAATACACACAGACACGTGTTATTAGTTTGGGCACAGTCCAAGTATTTTGGGGGAAGGGATAACAGTCTAGAGTTTTGGAGCTGCCTTGCGATGTATTTTGTGGAGGGCCATGGGTCTTCATGAATGATGTATGAATGTAGTTCTCATAGGAAGAGCTCCTTGCCTCCATCTGCCAAACAACAGCTATTTTCCAGTTGTTTAAAAAAGGCACGAAATGCTGGAGTAACTCGGTGGGTAAAGGGCCTGTCTCACTTGGGCGTTACTTGCGCGTCATTTACGCGACATCGTTTATGCGTCATGACGCGACATCATTTACGCGAGACGTGCTGGCGTAGGCAGTATCGCGCGGTCGCGAGTGGCGCACCAGGATTTTGGGATTCACAAAATCTTTGGGCGCCATCTGACGTGCAAATGACGCCCAAGTGGGACAGGCCCATTAGTCATCAGCATCTCTGGAGAACATGGATTAGTGACGTTTCAGGTTAGGGCCTTTCTTCGAACTCAAGAAGGGGTTCCAGAACCAAAATGTCACCGATCCATGTTATCCAGAGATGCTGCCTGACCTGCAAATAACGGCCAAGTGAGACAGGCCCTTTACCCACCAAGTTACTCCAGCACTTTGTGTCATTTTATTTTGTAAACCAGCACCTACAGAATCGAAGCACCGAGTCCATGCCGACCATTGAACACTCATTCCATGTTATTCGACTTACACACTCCCTACACATTAGGGACAGTTGACAGAGGCCAATTAACCTACAACCGACATGTCTTTGGCATGTGGGAGTAAACCGGAGCACCTGGAGGAAACCCACGCAGTCACAGGTAGAACGTGCAAACTCAACGCAGCCAGCACCCGAGATCTGAATCGAACCCTGGTCTCTGGTGATGCAAGACAGCGACTCTATGAGATGCGCTGCCCTTATGTACTCATTTATCCCACTTTCACATCCACTATCTGCACATTCGGGGCCATTTTACAGAGGCCAATTGGCCCACAAACCTGCACTTTTTGGTGGATCTTTGAAAATATCATAAAATATTCAAAGTCAAATTCCAACTATAGATTGCTGTAGTATTTTGGATAAACCTTGCCTACAAGGAACACAAGGTTTCAGTTTGGTTGAAGCCCAAGAAAGCAAAAACACAAATCAAATCCAGCTCACTTAGATTTTGAATAACTACTGCTGAAATAAAGTGATAAGTTAGGATATAGTGCTTCTATTAAAACCATTAGCATTCCAGTGTTATCTTTGAGCTGCATAAATGATCAATTTCAAATTGAAAAAATCGTCGCCTGTAGGGAAATAAGGGCATTTTATATTTTGTGGTCCAGATCTGATGTTGGATCTGGCAGTGAAAATCCTAATTGATTTTTTTTTCCCACAGATATAACTACAAATTTGTTGTAAAACTAGACTAATCAATTTAAAGGGCTTTGAGTACTTGCACCACCAAAGCGAAGTGTTTTTTCATTAACTCCCAAGTTAATGTTTGCAAGTCTTCTGAGTAAATTGGAGATAGTTGGTTTTATTTTGCCGAAATAAATTATTAGAGTAACAATGATCTGTTGCATCGAAGGCATGGGATTCTAATTACCAATCTCAATGCTATCTGCTCAGCTAATTCAAAATGGTTCATAAAATATAATAAATCCTCAAAATACATCCAGTCGCTTGTAATTCTCATGGCAATACATTTGAACTCACTCCTTCACGATAATTAATATACTCAGAGATATTCTGGATTCAAGTGCACTTCTGAGAAAAATGGCTCAGAATCTATTAGCTAACAATGGCCTGCATTCAACTAGTAATTATCTATTCTACATTGTCCTGATCTCCTTTCCCTTTGTCATATTTTCACACCTTACACTTCCTTATCTAGGTATCTCCCTCTCTCCTGACATCTGTCTGGAGAAGGGTCTCGATCCGAAATGTCACCGTTCCTTCTCTCCAGAGATGCTGCCTGTCCTGCTGAGTTACTCCAGCAATTTGCGTCCATTTTAGGTAACAAAGGATGACCATTCTAAGTCTCAAGAAAATTGGAAATCAACCTGCTTGCAAGGTTGTCAATCGCAGCAAAGAAATGAAGATAATAACCAAAATCAATTGCTGTTTAATTTCATGCTGATCATCCAATTATCAGCCGTGTTCCTGCTTCAGTGCGGTACCCATCTTCGTGTTGCAGGCCTTACTTTAGTGGTTGAGTAACTAGGGCGGCATGGAGGTGCAGCGGTAGAGATGCTGCATTACAGCGCTTACAGGGCCAGAGACCCGGGTTCGATCCTGACCACGGGTGCTGACTGTATGGAGTTTTGTACGTTCTCCCCGCGACCGCATGGGTCTTCTCCGAGATCTTCAGTTTCCTCCCGCATTCCAAAGACGTACAGGTTTGTAGGTTAATTGGCTTGGCATAAATATAAATGGTCTCTAGTGTGTGTAGGAGAGTGTTAGTGTGCGGGGATCGCTGGTCAGCGGGGACTCAGTGGGCTGAAGGGCCTGTTTCCGCACTGTATCTCTAAACTAAACTAAACTAAACTACCCATATCTCCACTCCAGTGATTGAGCTAAAAAATAATCTCATTGCTCATCCATCTGCACTGCGGAGACTACGTGACCATCTCCGGTCAGAATGATTCAAAATCTGCCAGAAAAGCCCACTAATTTGCTTTCCACTTAGATGTAAAATCAGAGGATTACACTTCACAAACGCATCTGCCCACCAGCCCTTTGAAAGAACTATCAACTTGGTCCAGGCGGTGCTTTTTCCCCATAGCTGTGCAACTTTCCGCTTTTCAAGTACATATCCAATTCCTTTTGGCTGTTGTGTCTGAATCTACTTCCACCAATCTTTCAAGCTGTGCATTCCAGACAATAACTCACTTTGCAAAGCAGCTTCTAATCATTTAGACTTTAGACCAACACACAGTGTGGAAACTGGCCCTTTCGGACCACCAAATCCGTGCTGACCAGTGATCCCCGTACACTAGCACTATCCCACACACTAGGGACAACTTACAATAACCGAAGCCAATTAACCTACAAAACTCGATGCACTTTGATTGTGGGAAGAATCCGGAGCATCCGGAGAAAACCTGTGCAGTCACGGGGAGATCGTACAAACTCCGAGCAGTACTGCACTCATAGTCAAAATAGAATCTGGGTCTCTGGAGCTGTCAGGCAAGCTGCTCTACTGTTGTGCCATTTCTAAAAGTTTTTATTTTGCCAATTATTTTCATCCTTAATTTAGTGCTGCCCCACCTACAAACAATCTTTCCTTCCCCCACCCCCACCCCCCCGTCCCCCCGTCCCCCCGTCCCCCCATCCCCCCCTTCCATTTCTCGGTGCAGTTAGACAGGTACATGGATAGGACAGGCTTGGAGGGATATGGACCAAACGCAGGCAGGTGGGACTAATATAGCTGGGACATGTTGGCCGGTGTGGGCAAGTTGGGCCGAAGGGCCTGTTTCCACACTGTAACACTCTATGACTCTATTACTTGTTGAATTGTTGTTCGAACTATCTGGTTCATTTCTAAATCAGGATACTCCAGTGAATGAGTATATATTCAAATATCAAATTGGCACGATTGACAGAGTGATTAAAGATCACACAGCTACAATCCCAAAGACTCCAAAGACATGTTCACTGCTGAAGAATCTTAAGGCATGACAAGTACTGAATAAGGAGTAACATTTTTTAATTGACACCACAATCACTTGCAACATATATACTCATTCACTGGAGTATCCTGCTTTAGTATTGGACAATGTGGCCATCCCTGAGACTGGGTCAAGGGTCAAGTCAGGATTAAAAGTGTTTTATTGTCGTTTGTACCTAAACGGAACAATGACATTCTTACCTGCATTAGTGCCACAGATTTGTAAACACAATATTCAATAGATAATGTAATAAATAAACATTAAAAAGTTCAATAATAAAAAAACACCATCACAGTGCATTAAAACAAATCAAAGCCTGAAGTGCCTAATGCAATCGAGGCAATTTGTGGTCATAAGGTCATAAGGAATAGGAGTAGAATTCGGCCATTTGGCCAGTCTACTCTGCCATTCAATCATGGTTGCTCTATCTCCCACTCCTAACCCTATTCTCCTGCCTGCTCCCCATAACTTCTGAAACCAGTTTGGAGTTTGGAATTTAGTTGGAGATCGTAGTGTTCAATAGCCCGATGGTCGTTCGGAAGAAACTGTTCCTGAACCTGGAGATTGCAATTATATTTTCTTTCCGATGGCAGTAGTGAAATGGGAGTGTGGCCAGGGTGGTGTGGGTCCTTGGTGATGCTGGCTGGCTGCCTTTATGGGGCAGCATCTCCTATAGATCCCTCCGATGGTGGGGAGGTCAGTACCCGTGATGGACCGGGCAGTGTTCACCACTTTGCTCCTGAGCATTAGTTGAGGAACTGGGCCGTGATGCAACCAGTCAATATGTTCTTTCCCGAGCATTTGTGGAAGATCATGTCTGGTCCCCTCAACAAGTGGGTTGATCGAATAGTTACCTTCTATTCGGAAAATTGGAGGGAAATCTGAATCATTTCCATCGACAGCTAAAACCTGGAAATTAGTTATATCCCAAAAGAAAAACACCTCATCACCAAGTCCAACAGTACTCAGTGTGTTTTTTTCTCCAAATCTTTCCATCGCATTAAGAACCAGGGCAACAAACCTCGTAGAAAGCTGCAAAATGTATCTTGCATACAGCTTAGTCAGCCAATTATGGAAGTTAATATCAGTTCTTGCATAAATTAGACATTGTCAGCACTTCAAAATGAAGCCTTAACTCCATGTTTGCAGTCTTGCCCTTGAGGTGACAGCTCAAAGATTCATGCCTCAATCCAGAAACTTTTACATGCAGCCCAGACTAAACTCAATGTAGTTCCACAACTGCAAATGAGCATTAAGGATTCCACACCATTCAAAGAACAAAAGCCGTTTAAAGAACAAACTAATTTATCATTGTACCGGTCAACAGTCAACCCCAGCTACAGTTATCTGTTGCATTTCTTGTTGTGTGAAGCCAACCCGGGTCTGAAGAAGGGTGTCGACCCGAAACGTCACCCATTCCATCTCTCCAGTGATGCTGACCGTCCCACTGAGTTACTCCAGCTTTTTTGTGTCAATCTTCTGCTTCTGTACTTTGCCAAAAGTGCCCGCATTTCAAAAGGTATACAACGGGCCAAGACGTAGATCTCAAATACAGGCATTATTTGCATTACAAATGCCCAACCTATGGACACCACTACATACGATCAAGCTCCATTATATTATTAAATTCAAACGTCCAATATATGTTCATCCAATAAGCGGCAGAAGTAATTTTCTCTCCCTGTCTCCACTTTTAGTAATGGATCTTTCTCATCAGTTTTATATGCTTTGAATCCAATCTTTACAATATCATGGAGGTAGGGCTATCATCTCCATCATGTAACTTCTGAGCATTTTCAACCGATACACTTCTGTAAAAATGGGACCTATTCGTTAACTAGTGTTGTACTGTTATCATTTAATGTGCATGTCTTATAACCATGCTCTTATAGAATGTCTTTGATACTTTTTAACCCAGAATGCTGCCTGGATTAGAGGGTTTCAGCTACAGGGGGAGTTTGGATAGACTTGGATTGTTTTCAGAGGTTGAGGGAAGACTTGATCAAAGTATATAGAATTATGAGAGGCATGGATAGGGTAGACAGTCAACACCTTTCTCCCAGGGTGGACATGTCCAATAATAGAGGGATAGTTATATGGTGAGAAGGGGAAGTATAATGGAGATGTGCAGGGTGATTTTTGTTGGAAACACAGAGAGTAGTGGCGGCCTGGAACGCGTTGCCAGGGGTGGTGGTGAAGGCATTAATTTCGCTTTTTTTCATCCATACTCCAAAAATGAATTGTACCCCTGCCATAATAATTTCATCTGCAATTATTTATTACAACAACTTCATTGGCATTTCTGATATCAACTTTTGTTAACTGACACCAAGACAGTAAAACAATCTTTATTTACAGCATTGTGTGGCACTACTTGAAAGGAAATCCAGAATCTGCTATTGCCAGAGGCTACAAATTCAGTTCAGTCTCACCCTAAAATAGATTTGTTATTAACCATATAACCATATAAGAATTACAGCACGGAAACAGGCCATCTCGGCCCTTCATGTCCGTGCCGAACAACTTTTTTCCCTTAGACCCACCTGCCTGCACTCATACCATAACCCTCCATACCCTTCTCATCCATATGCCTATCCAATTTATTTTTAAATGATACCAACGAACCTGCCGCCACCACTTCCACTGGAAGCTCATTCCACACCGCTACCACTCTCTGAGTAAAGAAATTCCCCCTCATGTTACCCCTAAACCTCTGTCCCTTAATTCTAAAGTCATGTCCTCTTGTTTGAATCTTCCCTATTCTCAAAGGGAAAAGCTTGTCCACATCAACTCTGTCTATCCCTCTCATCATTTTAAAGACCTCTATCAAGTCCCCCCTTAACCTTCTGCGCTCCAGAGAATAAAGACCTAACTTATTCAACCTATCTCTGTAACTTAGCTGTTGAAACGCAGGCAACATTCTAGTAAATCTCCTCTGTACCCTCTCTATTTTGTTGACATCCTTCCTATAATTGGGCGACCAAAATTGTACACCATACTCCAGATTTGGTCTCACCAATGCCTTGTACAATTTTAACATTACATCCCAGCTTCTATACTCAATGCTCTGATTTATAAAGGCTAGCATACCAAAAGCTTTCTTTACCACCCTATCTATATGAGATTCCACCTTCAAGGAACTATGCACGGTTATTCCCAGATCCCTCTGTTCAACTGTATTCTTCAATTCCCTACCGTTTACCATGTACGTCCTATTTTGATTTGTCCTGCCAAGGTCTAGCACCTCACATTTATCAGCATTAAACTCCATCTGCCATCTTTCAGCCCATTTTTCCAACTGGCCTAAATCACTCTGTAGACTTTGGAAATCCTCTTCATTATCCACAACACCCCCTATCTTGGTATCATCTGCATACTTACTAATCCAATTTACCACCCCTTCATCCAGATCATTGATGTACATGACAAACAACAAAGGACCCAACACAGATCCCTGAGGCACCCCACTAGTCACCTGCCTCCAACCCGACAAACAGCCATCCACCATTACCCTCTGGCTTCTCCCATTCAGCCACTGTTGAATCCATCTTGCTATTCCTGCATTTATACCCAACAGTTGAACCTTCTTAACCAACCTTCCGTGAGGAACCTTGTCAAAGGCCTTACTGAAGTCCATATAGACAACATCAACTGCTTTACCCTCGTCAATTTCCCTAGTAACCTCTTCAAAAAATTCAAGAAGATTAGTCAAACATGACCTTCCAGGCATAAATCCATGTTGACTGTTCCTAATTAGACCCTCTTTATCCAGATACTTATATATATTATCTCTAAGTATCTTTTCCATTAATTTGCCCACCACTGAAGTCAAACTAACCGGTCTATAATTGCTAGGTTTACTTTTAGAACCCTTTTTAAACAATGGAACAACATGCGCAGTACGCCAATCCTCGGGGACTATTCCCATTTCTAATAACATTTTAAATATTTCTGTCATAGCCCCGGCTATTTCTACACTAACTTATTACATTAACTTATTACATTAGATCTTCACAAAAAATAACATGAAGTTGGTTGAAAATAAATGTTATTTTTGAAAGAATGTTAAAATAATGATGCTGAAATGATCAACAAGTTACAATTTACCAAAGTTTTGTTTTGCTGCGATCTGTGGGAACATCGCCACATTTTCCTGCCTTCAGTAAACCATGTTCAAAAGATAGAGGAGCAGAATTAGGCCATTCAGTCCAATGCGTCTACTCCGCCATTCAATCATGGCTGATCTATTTCCCCCCCCCCCCCCCCCCCCAACCCCATTCTCCTGCGTTCTCCACATCCCGCTGTTAAAAGTTTAATTAAAACATGTTATCATTTTGTAAACACAGCTGCAAAGTTTTTCCGTGGATTATAATCGTGTTTTCGCTGACAGGATAGCATGCAACAAAAAAAGCTTTCCGCTGTACTTCGGTCCGCGTGACAATTGTAAACTAAACTAAACCTATTGACCAGCGCAATATTATCATTCTCACAAAATCATGACATTTATTTTTTCTTTCAAAAATCTTTTATCTAAATGCCTGGAAAGGATAGTGAACAATGGCCGTTTCTCCAACTATTCTGGTGCAGCAAAACAAGGGGGGAATACTTTGGCACTCATGTTCTAATGCTAAAAGCACATTGTGCGATGTGTAACAAGGCATGCCAATGGCACGCTGTTATCTCACACCTGCTAAAACTAAAATAATTCAGTTGCAACTATATTCTCTTGACAGTGCCATATTTGAGTTGACTCGCTCAATATCCCGCTCTCAGTTTGGCTTTGAACAGAATTACTCTGCTCCACACCATATCAAAGTCTTGGTCCAAACATGGACTGAAGAACTGAATGGTTTTGGTGAGACCATCTGCTCTTGTCATCTGGGCAGCACTTGACCAAGAATGGTGTCAAGGAGTTGCAAGGAACTGCAAATAACTGGTCTATACAAAAAAAGGCACAGAGTGCTGGAGTAACTCAGCGGGTCAGGTAGCATTTCTGGAGATCGTGGATAGGTGACGTTTTGGGACTCTTCTTCAGATTGGGAGCCTGAAGACGGTTCGCAACCCAAAACGTCGCCTGGAGTTTGAGGAAGGGTCCCGACATGAAACCGCTTAGCGTCTGAAGAAGGGGCCCTGCCCGAAACATCACCCATCCATGTTCTCCAGAGGTGCTTCCTGACCCGCTGAGCGAACCAAGCACTTTGTGCCTTTTTCATGGCATCAAGGAGTCCTGTTAAATCTGAAGTCAACAGGCATCAAGGAAAAAACAGTCCACTGTTGGAATCAGTCCTTGTACAAAGGAGGTTTGATATGAATGCTCGGGGTCAATCAGGTCCAGGGTCACAGTGTAGGTTTCTTCTCAGGTCAGCACCAAGTCCTAAGCAATCTCAGCTCCTTCCACAATGATTGTCTTTCCATCATAAGAGGCCAGGATATTTGCTGGTGCTTGCACAGTGTTTAATTCCATTTGCAACTCCCCATCGAATGAAGCAGTCCACAGCTCCAGAAAGCAAGAACTCAACAAATGAGGAAAAAACAAATGCTCAAGGGAGTAAATAGCTTTAAGGTGAGAGGGGCAAAGTTTAAAGGAGATGTGCGGGGCATTTTTTGTTTACACAGAGCAAGGCATGTGCCTGGAATTTTCTGCCAGGGGTGATGGTTGAGGCAGATATGATAGGGAGATTTTAAAGACTTTTGGATAGGTGCATGGATACGCAGGGATTGGAAGGATATTATTTATGTGCAGGTAGATAAAAGTTGGTCTTGGTAGTATATTTGGCACAGACTTTGTGGGCCGAATGGACTGTTCTTGTGCTGTATTGTTCTATGTTCTATGTTCTCCCATCCAATCTTCAATTCTAGGCAACTACTTCCTATGTAGAAAGATTATGAATTGGTGCACTTTGTGTTTTGTTGGGTGGTTCTTTTATGTTCATAAGTTATCGAAGCAGAATTAGGCCATTCGGCCCATCAAGTCTACTTCAGCATTCAATCATGGCTGATCTATCTTTTCCTCTCAACCCCATTCTCCTGCCTTCTCCCCATTACCCCTGACATCGGTACTAATCAAGAATACACCAAATTCCACCATAGAAATATCCATTGACTTGGCTGCCACCTCCTTCTGTGGCAATGAATTCCACAGGTTCACCCTCTGACTAAAGAAATTCCTCCTCATCACCTTTCTAAAGGTACGTCCTGTTATTCTGAGCTTGTTGGCGTTGGATCAAGGTTGTGGTGGGATGGGGAGGGGGTGGGGGTCAGTGCAGAGTGGGGATATGCTTAGCCATCTGTACCATGTTACACTGCAGTGTTATTGTGCAAATAATTGGTGCCTCATCTATTAGAGCAAGCAGTTATTTCATCACAGTACACATTTTCCTCTGGGGGACAAGCATAATATGTCATGGCACCTCAATGATGAGTCTGTCCTTGATGTATTCAAGGCTTTGAACCATCTCTTGAAATCACTTGAATTGGCTGAAGACGGACTTCTGCGACAGTGGGAATCTCGGGCGGAAGACAAGGTGGATCACCTGTGAGCACCTCTGGATAAATGTGGCTGTAAATGTCTCTCACACTTAGACATTGGGCCCTGCCACAGTGGGGATATCTTGGAGCCTCCCCCTGTGGTAGCTGATTAATTGAACCACCATAACTCACAAGTAAATGTGATAGAACGACAAGGTTGATCCGACCAGTCGGTTGTGAGATCATTTACTGGCACTCCCCTACTTACATAAGGTCATAAGGAATAGGAGTAGAATTAGGCCATTCGGCCCATCATCTATTCTGCCATTCAATCATGACTGATCTATCTCTCGCTCCTAACCCCATTCTCCTGCCTTCTCCCCATAACCTCTGACTCCTGTACTAATCAAGAATCTATCAATGTCTGCCTTAAATCCACTGACTTGGCCTCCACAGTCTTTTGTGGCAAAGAATTCCACAGATTCACCATCTTCTGACCAAATAAATTTCTCCTCATCTTCATCCTAAAAGAATGTCCTTTAATTATAATAGGCGACTTACATAAACTTACATTCTGAATGAATGAATAGCCTTTATTGTCATTCAGACCTTTCGACAGATTCTTTAAGCCCACTGGTGATCACGCGGTCTCCTTGAAAATGTTTATAAAAATGGACAAAGATAAAATAGGAAGATAGACCCAAAATGCTGGAGTAACTCAGCGGGTCAGGCAGCATCTCTGAAGAGTAGGGTCTTGACCCAAAACATCACCTGTTCCTTTTTTCCAGAGATGCTGCCTGACCCGTCGAGTTACTCCAGCATTTGGGCCACACATTTTGTCCGGTACATCCTTCCACTACTATCTACCTAACTTTCTATTTTCTAAATGTAATATCTACACTTCAGGTCAAGACCATTCTTCCTTCTCTCCAGAGATGCTGCCTGGCCCGTTGAGTTACTCCAGCACTTTCTGTCTTAATCAAGAATCCAGCATCTGCAGTTCCTTGTGTCTTCAAAATAGAAGTAACCTTTCTGAGTTGAATTAAGATCAATTTTACTGGGCCAAAAAGTAGTTTAATGAAAGCTGCTTGCAGGTAAATGCCTGCCACTGTTCTGACTGATTAATGCAGGAATTTAAAGGGGTCACGATATACATGGTAAAAAAACCCTGGATAGTATGGTGCAGAAACATGTAGGGCTGTACAAGACACTAAAAGCTTAATTCGACAGAAAGCTGAGAAGATGTTGATAGTAACGGAATGAAATTAAGAAGGAAATAAGGGGAAAAAAAGAGTTATGAAATGTTTAAAAAATATTGACAAGAAAAGATCAATGTTATGATGTTTCCAAAGTCCATAGTTGTGCAAAAAGAGAACTGACCAGTGGTTAGAGTCCAACAAGAACCAAAAAGATGATCTATATTTGGTTGGAGGGTATGTGTAAGGTTGTTAATAAATATTTTGAGGGTACTAATGCTGATATTATTAATAAGGTGAATGAGTGCAACATATTAAATGGGTTAAATGTCGAAAAAGAGGAAATATTAAGGAGTTTGTCATCTTTGAAAATAGATACATCACAGGCCCGGATAAAATGGACTCCAAATGGACTTTGGCGGTGCTGGCTCGAAGGGCCGAATGGCCTCCTCTTGCATCTATTTTCTATGTTTCTAAACAAGAGGGGAAATTGTGTGCAGGGAAGAACTGCAGATGCTGGAGTAACTCAGCAGGACAGGCAGCATCTCTGGAGAGAGGGAATAGGTGATGTTTCGGGTTGAGACTCTTCCTCTGAGCTGAGATGAACAATTTTTCATTCCTCTCTGTCAACGAGTAGTGCCAGTGGATTGAAGAACTGTTGCAGAAGTATTGTTGATTGATAAGGAGGAAGGGAGAAGCCAAGTGATTCTAGGACTGTTTGTTTAACCAGTATTGGGCAAATTGTTGGAATCCATGCCAAAGAACAGTGTAAACCTTCACTTAGAAACGCACAGATTATTCAGGGCAGCCAGCATGGATTTTTTAACGGGAGGTCACATTTGACTAACTTGATTGCATCCTTTGAGATAACAAGGAAGATCAATGAGGGCAGCATGTTTTTTTGTAGTCGACATGATGTAAATAGCAGGCTTGTCAAGAAAACTGAAAAGCTTGGGATTCAAGGAGGAATGGGAAAATGGATCAAAAACTGGCTCAGTGCCAGGATGCAATGGGGAATGGTTGACGTGATGTGGCGACTGGAATGCTGTTACCAGCAGGGTTCAGTTCTTGAACTGCCAATGGTAATGGCACTATATTTGTCACATGTACTGAGGTGCAGTGAAATTCATTTTTTGCGTACAGTTCAGTACACGCATCACTACGCACAGTATTGTGTACAACTTTGGTCTCCTAATCTGAGGAAAGACATTCTTGTAATAGAGGGAGTGCTGAGAAGGTTCACCAGACTGATTCCTGGGATGTCATCAGGACTTTCATATGAAGAAAGACTGGATAGTCTCGGCTTGTACTCGCTAGAATTTAGAAGATTGAGGGGGGATCTCATAGAAACTTACAAAATTCTTAAGGGGTTGGACAGGCTAGATGTAGGAAGATTGTTCCCAATGTTGGGAAAGTCCAGAAAAAGGGGTCACAGTTTAAGGATAAGGGGGAAGTCTTTTAGGACCGAGATGAGAAAAACATTTTCACACAGACAGTGGTGAATCTCTGGAATTTTGTGCCACAGAAGGTAGTTGAGGCCAGTTCATTGGCTATATTTAAGAGGGAGTTAGATGTGGCCCTTGTGGCTAAAGGGATCAGGGGGTATGGAGAGAAGGCAGGTACAGGATACTGAGTTGGATGATCAGCCATGATCATATGGAATGGCGGTGCAGGCTCGAAGGGCCGAATGGTCTACTCCTGCACCTATTTTCTATGCTTCTATGTTTCTATGCAGATTCCTTGCAGCAATTGCACAGTGCTTGGACGTATACTGAAATAGCCATGACCTGCAGCATGGAGAATTGGGTATCGGAAGATAGGATTCACTTTTTCAACCAGCATGGACATGATGGGCAGTATGGTCAGCTTATCTGTTGTACGTTTTCTACGATTCTATGAGTTGTCATTTCTTATCAAGTGGAGATAATGTTTCTGCAATGCATTTTTATCTAGCATTCTTCATAACAACGTATTATCACAACTTGAATAATCACCTTACAAATGCCATGTGAACTGCATTGGTGTTCTAGGCTAGGTTGTGAGCCTAGGTTCAGGATTAGGTTGAGGTTTTTTACAAGATGCAAGGTACCAAAAGAGCAGTGCATAATTCAGGTCATTCCATGTGGCTTGTTAGTTAAGTTTAGTTTAGTTTAGCGATACAGTGCGGAAACAGGCCCTTCGGCCCACCGTGTGCATGCTGGCCAGTAATCCCCACACACTACACTATCTGACACACTAGGGATCATTTACAAACCCTTTACTGACACCAATTAACCTACAAACTGTACGTTTTTGGGGTGCGGGAGGAAATCGGGGTGCCCGTGAATACCCACAAGGTCACAGAACGTACAAACCAACAAACCCTGCACACTAAAGGGCCTGTCCCACCAGCATGCGACAAGCGCGACCTAACATGGTCGCTTGAGCCGTACGGCCTCGTGTGACCGGTCCCACTTTGATCGCCGGAGCCGTATG
Source organism: Raja brachyura (assembly GCA_963514005.1). The sequence continues at coordinate 45,587,827 of OY740796.1, forward strand.
GAGTTGTGCGCAGCTGGCTCCGAAAAACTGACACTGTTCAAAATCCCGCGCGGCCACATTGAGGCCGTACGCAACGTCTCGACATCGTACACAGCGTCATGACAACATATGCAGCATTTGGACACCGTACACAGCGTCTGGACGCCGTACGTAGCATCTTGACAGCGTACGCCTAGCGCGTGCCATTGCGTGATGACATCACCGCCCGACGCCGTGCGACATCCAAATTCACTCGGCCCGCCTCCTGCCCAGCTGATTGGTGAGTATGATGTCGGGACCAGCCCTGCACGACTCCATACGCCTCCGCGGTTCGAAGTTTTTCACACAGAGAGTGGTGGGTCTCTGGAACTCTCTGCCACAGAGGGTAGTTGAGGCCAGTTCATTGGCTATATTTAAGAGGGAGTTAGATGTGGCCCTTGTGGCTAAGGGGATCAGAGGGTATGGAGAGAAGGCAGGTACGGGATACTGAGTTGGATGATCAGCCATGATCATATTGAATGCGGTGCAGGCTCGAAGGGCCGAATGGCCTACTCCTGCACCTAATTTCTATGTTTCTATGTTTCTATGTTTGGTCGCGCTAGACGCATACAGTCGCATGCTGATGGGACAGGCCCTTTACACTATCCTACACACATTAGGGACAATTTACAATTGGACCAAGCCAATTACCCTACAAACCTGTATGTCTTTGGAGTGTAGGAGGAAGCCAGATGCACTGGAGAAAGCCCACACAGGTCACAGGGAGAACGTACAAACTCTGCACAGACAGCATCCTGAGTCAGGATCGAACCGGGATCTCTGGCGCTGGAAGGCAGCGACTCTACCGCTGCGCCAGCATGCTACCCCATGTGTACTGCATTGATGGTTTAGGCTTTGGTCGAGTGCCTTGGTTCAGGATTAGGTTGAGGGTTTTCCAAGATGCAGGGTACCCAAAGAGTAGTGTATAATTTGGGTCATTCCATATAGCTTGCTAGGGTCATGAACGTCATGAACCATAATGACTCAATGCTCAGCTCCGCAGTAAACATCATCATACAATCCAGTGTCCCTTTGCTGGTTTCCTAATCAGTCGCCTTGATGTTTTCTACTGTAAACAAATCACACAGGCCAGTATGTTTGACTGAACACAAGGTAGACTAATTCAAAACCGAGAAAGCCTTCTTGAGCTCTGGCTAATGAAATCTCCATGGAATGGACAGAAAGGACCCTGCGATGCTGGCTGAATGATTATTGAGCACGTTTTAACCATATTGGATTGGCTCTGGTATGTCAGAAACATTCCTGTTATTAGGCAGAAGTTACCAGGATTTTCATTGTCTCAATGGGTCCCGGCAACACCCGTGGAGAATATGACCAAGCCATGTTTCAGGTCTGGATCATTCTTTATTGCTGCTCAGCACAAACTCGGTGAACCAAGAGGCCTGTTTCTACGCTGTATCTCTAAAGTATAAAGTAAAACTGGTCTATAGTTTCCTGCACTCTCTTTCATGGTAGTGGCGGGGCTGCCCTGGCAGCAGTGGCTCCCTACAGTCCGTCTGTTTTTCTTTTCTTTTTGTTGTTTTCTTGTCTTTTTTCAGCGTGTTAATTTGAATTATCATGTTGTGTATGTGTGGGGGAGGGGTGGGAGAAACGTTTTAGTCTCTTCCTTTTGGGGGGGGACGCGACTTTTCTTGTCGTATCCCCCGTCTCCGTCTGCGCTGAGGCCTAATGGCGGAGCTGACAGCCTCCAACTGCGACCGACCTCGAGGCTCCGGAGGCAGAGCCAGCCAGGACTTACCTGCGTGGGGCTGGCCGACTTCGGGGCTGTGGCGGGTTCAGGCATTCCGGCGTTCCGGCGGCCTGACTTGGAGCAATGGCGGCTTTCCGGTGGCGGTGGCGGCGGCAGCGACTTCGGAGGTTCGGCCGCGGGCCCAGTGGACGACATCGTCGGGAGCTCGCAAGTCACAGGTTGGTGACCTGTTTTTCCGGAGTTCCCGCGGCAACAGCTGCGTCCGCTGGACTGGAGGGCGGCAGCTTCGACAGCTTCAGCAGCTTCGACCGCCCCGGGCCGCGGAGTTGAACCGGCCCGTTCATGGAGCGCGGTTCAACCGCGGGACTTATTTACATCACCCGGTGCAGTCACAACATCGGAGGCCTGGGTCGCCTCAGCGCAGAGGAAGAGGGAAAAACAAGAAGGGGAGAGACAAAGACAAGATTTTTGCCTTCCATCACAGTGAGGAGGTGTCTGGTGAACTCACTGTGGTGGTTGTTAAATATGTGTTTATTGTGTGTTTTGTTATTTACTATATGTATGACTGCAAGCAACAAAATTTTGTTCAGACCGCAAGGTCTGAATGACAATAAAGTTTTCCATGATTCCATGATTCCATGATTCATCTTTCTAGAATAGAACTGTTCTGTTGGTGGTTTACCAATGTACTGGGATCTGTTGTAGCTGAGATTTATCGCCTCTGCAGCTACATCCTTGGGGACTCCAGGACATGAGCCATCAAGTCCAAATAGCTTGCCACACTCTGGCCCCTTCATTTAGATCCCTTCACCTTTTCCTTGATGACTGTGAGGGATGAACTTCAAACAATCCACCTAGAATCAGCCCAGAGATTGTAAATTGGAAAGTGGTGCAAGGTATAGACAATAGACAATAGACAATAGGTGCAGGAGTAGGCCATTCGGCCCTTCCAGCCAGCACCGCCATTCAATGTGATCATGGCTAATTATCCACATTCAGTACCCCGTTCCTGCCTTCTTCCCATATCCCTTGACTCATCTATCTTTAAGAGCTCTGTCTAGTTCTCTCTTGAAAGCATCCAGAGAACCAGCCTCCACCACTCTCTGAGGCAGAGAATTCCACAGACTCACAATTCTCTGTGTGAATTTCTTTCCCCCCATCTCCGTTCTGAAATGCTTACCCCTTATTCTTAGGTTCTGTAGGTGACACAGTTTCGATTTATGTGTATTATTGTCACTTGTAGTGAGAAACGCTTTTCTTTGGATGCGATCCAAACAGATCAGATATAACATATATGAATATAATCAATGCAATCTCAAGTACAATACGTAGAGCAAAGGGGAAGATACCGAGTGAAAAATATAGTTCTCAGCATTGTAGTGCTGAGAACTATTTCAAAGCCAGGATTGGACTCAGAAGCCACCTGAGAGTCCATAACAACAACAGAACGTAGACCATCATCCTCGACCTCGAGAGATCGCCACGAGTGCATCAGTTCCATCGGCAGAGTCCCATGTCCATACATGATTCTTTTAGTCTTTTAGTTAGCTTTGTTATGTTACAAAGTGTACTGAGGTACAGTGAAAAGCTTTGTTTTGCATGCTATTTAATCAGAAACGCGTTACATAAATGCAGTCAAGTCAAACTCAAGTACAATAGATAGAGCAAAGGGGAAGATACCGGGTGCAGAATATAGTTCTCTGCATTGTAACACATTAGTATCACAGACAGAGCCCAATGTCCGCAATGGGGTAGAGGTGAACAGGACAGTGCCCTAGCTTATGGATGGACCGTTCGGAAGCCTGATAACAGTGGGGAAGAAACTGTTTCTGAGTCCGGTGGTGCGTGCTTTCAAGTTTCTGTGCCTTTTTCTGGAGGGGAGCTGGGAGAGGGAGGAATGGCTGGGACTTCTCAGAGGCAGAGAGCAGATGGAGTCAATGTTTGTCGCTACTTCAGCTGGGCGACATCTTTCCCTTCCGCATTCTCTCCAATTCTCCAAAACACAAAGTGATTTCAACCAGGCAGCTAATTACATTGGCAGTCCTAACACTCCTTAAACAAAGAGTATAAAAAGTGGCCCCAATTAACAAGCGCAACAGGTAAACACCTCAAATGGATCTTTCCTGGATACGGGCCTGGCAAACAAACAGCTGGTATTTAAATGTTTATAAGCAGCCAATATGCTAATAACATCAAGGACTATTTTACTTAAGGAGGCAAGGAGCCAAGTGAAGTCCTGGGATGAGCAATTGCCAGACATTCTGCTCTATATTGAAGAGGTGATGGAAACATGTAGGTAGATAGACCACACCAAATCTGGGTAATGGTCCAAGCTCCCATCTATCACAGGCATTGACCTGCCCACCATCGAAGGGATCTGCAGGAGCCGCTGCCTCAAAAAGGCAGCCAGCATCACCAGATACCCACACCACCCTGGCCACACTCTCAAGAAGGTACAGGAATCTGAAAACTATAACGTCCAGGTTCAGGAACAGGTTCTTCCCTACAACCATCAGGTTATTAAACACTACAACCTCTAACTAAGCTCTTAACTACTTAGACTTTGTGGGGGGGCGGGGGGATGGGACAGACATTGCTTTTGTTCGATTCTAACCTTGGGTGCCGTCTGTATGGAGTTTGTATGCTCTCCCTGTGACCGCGTGGGTTTCCTCCGGGTGCTCCGGTTTCCTCCCACATCTCGTAGACGTGTGGGTTCGTCAGCTAATTCTCCCCAAAATTGCCCCTAATGTGTCGGCAGTGGACGAGAAAATGGGATAACGTTGAACTAGTGTGAGCGGATGACCGATAGTCAGCGTGGACCTGGTGGGCTGAAGGGCCTGTTTCCAAGCTGTATCTCTAAACTAAACTCAACTAAACAAGTCTTATCCACCACCAACATCAGTTCAGCATTGTTTGTTATTTGATGTCAGTGCACATGCCCAGAGGCTTCCATGTTTATTTATTTAACAATTGGATAACTAATGAAACTACTTTTTATGCCAAATGAAACCAGAGGATTTCTAGGCTATATTATGTGTCGATAGAACCTGAACTCGTATTAATCTGCATCATTAATTGAATATTTCAGAGAATCCACAACATCCTATAAATAACAGCCCCGCTGAAAGTTGGCAAATATATTGAATTAGTGGACTTCTAAAGACCGCAACTGTGATCTCCTGCCTAGTTCTCCCTACTTGCTTTCATATAAACAGTTGGACATAGTATTATTTTTATTCCCAGTACACAAAGTTAATTGGTCTCAACTGCAACTGCCTTGGAAACAGCTAAATTCTCAAAACCCTCTGATCAACCACCAGCATTAACAAAATGCTTGCATTTAATATATAATGTGCTGTCATTGCAAGTCTCCATTTTAAGATAATATTGTAATGAAATTCATAATAAAAGGGAATTAAGGCATATTGAGATGAAGTGGGAAAATGAATTTGGTTATTAAATGCGAGAGTGTGTTTGAGGGTAGACACAAAGTACTGGAGTATCTCAATGGGTCAGGCAGCGTCTCTGCAGAAAAAGGACGGCTGACGTTTTGGGATGAAACCCTTCTTCAGACTGAAAATAACGGGGAGGGAAATGGAGGTAGGAAAGGGCCAGAACAAATCTGGGCCGGCAACAGATGTCCAAGGAAGGGTGGAGCCCACAATGGCTCATTGTTGGCTGGGGAAGAGGTGACAATGGAGGGTGATACAGGGAAGTGAACAGTGGAACTGGTAGAATGACTAGGGTGGGGGAGGGGGGGGGGTCGAAGGAACGCAGGCGTTACTTGAAATGAGATAAATCAACATTCATACCACTGGGTCATAAGGAACAGCTCATTATATTTGCATTAAGATTTTAAGTGGATAAGCATCATAGAAATACCCTTATGCATTTAAGCAAATTAACTCAAAAGCAATGCATTAATCCTTGGTGTTATTTTACAGCAGCAGAGAAATTTAAAAAAAATCTGTAGATGCTGAAAATCGGAAACAAATACGGAAAGCGCTGGAAAAACTCCGGAAGTCACCAGAAACAGTAGACTCTGCAAAAACATTTAAAATAAAAGTGGCAAACAACTAGCACGTTTATTCATCTTCATTCTCCCTAATTCACTTTAAGAATATGAAAAGAGACAATCCAACAAAAAAAACCATATCAGGCTGTTAATAGAGGGCAGCACAGTGGTGCAGCGGTAGAGCTGCTGCCTCATAGTACCAGAGACACGGGTTCGATCTGAACTGTACGCAGTTTGCACATTCACCCTGTGAGCTTGTGGGTTTTCTCTGGGTGCTCTGGTTTCCTCCCACACTCCAAAGACGTACCGGTTTGTAGGTTAATTGGCTTCAGGAAAATAAAAATGTTCCTAGTGTATAGGATAGTGCTAGTGTACGGGGTGATCACTGGTCTGGGGGGCCGAAGGGCCTGTTTCCGTGCTGTATCTCTAAAGTTTAACGTCGGAACATATCCCAGGTTTCCACAAGCTGATCATAACATAGATGTTGTCCACAAATGGTTTCACTTGAACCAAACTAAACTGTGTTCCCTCTGTATTAGAATGCTGGATGTTTGAGGGGAAGTTTAACCATATAACCATATAACAATTACAGCACGGAAACAGGCCTTCTCGGCCCTTCCAGTCCGTGCCGACCATTTATTTTCCCCTAGTCCCATCTACCTGCACTCAGACCATACCCCTCCATTCCCTTCCCGTCCATATACCTATCTACTTTACTTTTAAATGTTAAAATCGATCCTGCCTCCACCACTTCTGCTGGAAGATCATTCCACACAGCCACCACTCTCTGAGTAAAGAAGTTCCCCCTCATTGTTACCCCTAAACTCCTGTCCCTTAATTCTCATGTCATGCCCTCTTGTTTGAATCTTCCCTACCCTCAATGGGAAAAGCTTATCCATGTCAACTCTGTCGATCCCTTTCATCATCCTAAAGACCTCAATCAAGTCCCCCCTTAACCTTCTGCGCTCCAAAGAATAAAGACCCAACTTGTTCAACCTTTCTCTGTAACTTAGTTGCTGGAACCCAGGCAACATTCTAGTAAATCTCCTCTGTACTCTCTCTATTTTGTTGACATCCTTCCTATAATTAGGCAACCAAAATTGTACACCAAGTTTGTTCATAGAAAGTTGACAGAACCAGGAAAAGTTGATGTGAATAATCAATAACAAGGGATCTATTACACATCGTTTTCCAGGGATTCAAATTTCATGAAAGATTGTCCTTTAAAATGAATCAATGTATCAATACCTTTTCTACTTGCGTGCCATTATTTCTTTCTTAAACACACACTAAAAAAATCCATGTACGATTTTGTTCATATTGATCCCATTATAAAGTGCAACTGGGACAGAGGGTCCCGATCTGAAACATCACCTATCCATGTTCTCCCGAGACGCTTGTAGGTTTTCTCTGGGTTTTTCTATATACCATCTCTAATTGGGTGCAAGAGCTGAAGAAAAGATGAAATAAAACTTAAGGATAAAACTGAAGCTTTTCCTCCAATCTTTAAATGGTAACCAACATTCTGTTTGATTTAATCCAATGTTTAGTGGATATATTCTGCAACGTTTTCTTGCCCCCAGAATACAGGGGCCATCGTACTTCAGGTCTAGGCGTTGTAAACTATGACTATGGAATGTCAGAGGTTGAGGGGAGACTCAGATGGGTAGGACAGGTTTGGAGGGATATGGACCAAACGCAGGCAGGTGGGACTAGTGTAGCTGGGACATTGTTGGTCAGTGTGGGCAAGTTGGGCCGAAGGGACTGTTTCCACAATGCACCACTCTATGACTCTATGACTTTGTAATGAGACCACACCTGGAGTATTGTGTGCAGTTTTGGTCCCCTAATTTGAGGAAGGACATTCTTGCTAGTGATGGAATGCAGCTTAGGTTTACAAGGTTAATTCCAGGGATGCCGGGACTGTCATATGTTCTGTCATATGACTGTACAAGCCCAGCCAGAATGGAGCAGCTGGGCTTGTACACTCTGGAGTTTAGAAGGTTGAGAGGGAATCTCATTGAAACATATAAGATTGTTAAGGGTTTGGACACGCTAGAGGTAGGAAACATGTTCTCAATGTTGGGGGAGGCCAGAACCAGGGGCCACAGTTTAAGAATAAGGAGTAAGCCATTAAGAATGGAGACGAGGAAACACTTTTTGTCACAGAGAGTAGTGACTCTGTGAAATTCTCTGCCTCAGAGGATGGTGGGGGCCGGTTCTCTGGATACTTTCAAGAGAGAGCTCGATAGGGCTCTTGAAGATAACGAAGTCAGGGGATATGGGGAGAAGGCAGGAACGGGGTACTGATAGGGGATGATCAGCCATGATCACAATGAATGGCGGTGCTGGCTCGAAGGGCCAAATGGCCTACTCCTGCATCTATTGTCTATTATCTATTGACTTGATCGGAGCATATAAAATGACGAGAGGCTTAAATAGGGTAGACAGGCAGAACCTGTTTCCTCAGGGTGGAAATGGCCAACACCAGAGTGCATGGCTGCTATAAGGTGAGAGGGGGAAAGTTTAATGGAGAAGTGCGGGGCAGATTTTGTTTCTTACAGGGTGGTGCGGTCTGAATTACACTGCCAGGGATGGTGGTGGAGGCAGACACGGCAGTGGTATTTAAGAGGCTTTTAGATGGACACATGGAACTACAAGGAATAAAGGGATATGGATCATGTATAGGCAGATTAGATCCGTTTAACTTGGTATCACGTTCGGCACAATCATTGTGGGCTGAAGGGTCTGGTCCTGTGCTGCACTGTTCTCCGTTCTGTATTCTATGTTCTGTACACCCTCATATCCTTCACATATAATCATTACCTACCACCATTAAATATTTATTGTTGGGGTTTTTTTAATAAATCTTTTAGTACATTGCAACTATGTTGAATCTCTTTTGAATTAACAGCGGCGACTCTAATACAGGATGATGGTGAGTTCCAATGCTGAATGAAACTGATAAGATGCATCCCAGAGAGCAGCAGCCACAGCTCATTGAATTTTCCTCCTCTTACGAGCCCGCAAGTATTTCATGACCAATGCAACTTTAACAGCCACATAATCGCAGCAACATTCTTGCTGCATTCCCTCAACACTTCCACGACCACAAAGATTATGCTGGGAAAGTTGCGCGATGCTCCTCATTGTGCTAGTTTCATTTCAATCTGCTTTGATGAAACGCAGGCTACATTGTCTAACACTATAGGCATCATCATGTATGGCACAGGTGACTAGCAATGGGATTTATTAAATATATTAAAGGGCGGTTATGGTGGCGCAGCGGTAGAGCTGCTGCCTTAGAGCACCAGAGACCCAGGTTCGATCCTGATTCTGGGTGCTGTCTGCACGGAGTTTGTATGTTCTCCCCATGACCGCGTGGGTTTTCCCCCGGTGCTCCGGTTTCCTTCCACACTCCAACGACATGTGGGTTTGTAGGTTAATTGGCTTGATAAAGTTTTCCCTAATGTTTGTAGGATAGTGTTAATTTGCAGGGATCGCCTGCTGGCACGGACTCAGTGGGTCGAAGGGCCTGGTTCCCCACTGTATCTCTAAACTAAACGAAGCAAGCAGATTTGATGACATAGGTGTTTGAGAATGGTGCAAATGAACACTCTCCTACACATAATGTTTATTCAGTGGGTTCTGTACATTGAACAAATATGATTGAGTAGATGATTGTATTAGATACAATAGGTGGTCCTGTTGCTTAGGTAACTATGAACACTTGTGGACCTTGTTACCTATTATTTGAGTCAAGCATTCATGCAACTAGTCTCCTACCGTGCTATATATATTATCTGTCACGGATTTAAACAAAATTTAATTGAGTAATAAATGATCAAATCCCAAGGTAACAAAGCAATGGATACGAACTGGTCATAAATATGTTCCAACATATTTGCTTTACAAGCAGAAAGCTACTCCAAAGAAAATAAAATAAAACTCAAGTTTCCTAGTATTGTTTTATGATGGAAACATTTTGTGCAGAAGCAAATGGAACCCATTGTTCCAGACAAACAGCTTGTGTGGCGCAGTTGACAAATCATCTTCTAAAGACGTGTTAATGATACAGACCAAGACAATCTTTCATCATGGTCATTGACAATCAGATGCTTGATTGGCATAGCTGTTCCTGATCTAATTGACATTCATACTGTATATGAAATCTTAAAGTATTAAATACAGACAGAAAATTAAAAATAGTGTTTAGCTTCATAACGAAATGAAACAATGCGGCTGATGTAAAAAAGATTTTCACCGATATGACGCCAGAAATCAGCTTCAACCAAGTTATTTGTCTAAACAGAATTTTTCCCTCTTTATAGTTAAGGATGCTGATATTTGAGGAAGGATATTATAATCTGCAGTGGGACATGATATTCACACAGAAGCACTAATGTGAATGGTACACATACATTTTTCCCATTACCCCTCGTATTATATCACATTGATTTTGTTACATCTCGGCTCATTGGTGCCGGCTCTGATTTGTTCTCAACCTTTTCATACCTCTAGTTTTCCCCCTCCATTGACTCACCATCTGAAGAACGGTCTCGACGCGAAACTTCTCCAGAGATCCTGCCTGACCCGCTGAGTTACTCCATCATTTTGTGCCTATCTTCGGTGTAAACCAGTATCTGCAGTTCCTTCCAACTCAATTAATACATTGCTCTTCAGGTTAACCTGCCATGTTCTACTCAAATACTAGAGGGCATACCTTTAAGGTGAAAGGTACAAAGTTTAAAGTGCGCAGGGCAAGATTTGTTTTGAGACACAGAGATAGTCAGTGCCAAGAATGCACTGCCAGGGATAGGGATGGAGGCAGACACAATAGAGGTTTTTAAGAGACCTTTGCATGGGCACGTGGATATGCAGGGAATGGAAGGACATGTGCAGATGGATTAGAGTTGGCCTGGCATCGAATTCGGCATAGAAATTGTGGGCTGAAGAACATGTTCTGGTGCTGTACTGTTCTCTATGTGCTGTTCTTCATAAACATGAATACATTCAAACTCTGCGGCCCACATTATCACTTGCGTCAATTATTGAATACCCTCCAAATACCCAAGCTTGCATTGCTCCAATTCTCCAAGTCACAATATAAAATGTTAAATTCTCAGTCTGGTGCTCACCACCCCATGTCCTTGCCGTGCTTATTGCTACAGTTCTTCCAGCCTTTCATCTTTGCTTTCTTACTACGATGGCTTATCCGGCCATTACTACCTTCCCTCCATATCCTGCCTGCCACCTACCTATCTACCCCCTTCCGCGCTCAGGTGAATCCATCCAAAATTCAGGAATTCCCTCAACATAGAAACATAGACATAGAAATTAGGTGCAGGAGTATTCAAGTCTATAATGGTTCCATAACCATCCCTTGTAAATGGTGCAAATGGTGAACATGTCTTGAAACTTTAATCCACTCTGCCAGTATCCATAAAATCAAGAAGTGAAAACTCTTAGTTGATACCCTCACTTATAAACATAGAAACATAGAAAATAGGTGCAGGAGTAGGCCATTCGGCCCTTCGAGCCTGCACTGCCATTCAATATGATCATGGCTGATCATTCAACTCAGTATCCTGTACCTGCCTTTTCTCCATACCCCCTGATCCCTTTAGCCACAAGGGCCACATCTAACTCCCTCTTAAATATAGCCAATGAACTGGCCTTAACTACCTTCTGTGGCAGAGAATTCCAGAGACTCACCACTCTCTGTGTGAAAAATGTTTTCCTCATCTCGGTCCTAAAGGAATCCCCCCTTATCCTTAAACTGTGACCCCTTGTTCTGGACCTCCCCAACATCGGGAACAATCTTCCTGCATCCAGCCTTCCAAACTTTGGAAGACATGAACAATATTCCACTGGGAATAATGGATAGCCAAGAACGATCACAAGGCAAGAGCTGCTTTGATGACGAGGGAGAAACGATACAACAGGAAAACTGAATACTGAAGGGTTATGGGGAGAAGGCAGGAGAATGGGGTTGAGAGGGAAAGATCGATCAGCCATGTTTGAAAGGCGGAATAGACTCGATGGCCTGAATGGCCTAATTCTGCTACGACAACTTATGAACTTGTAAATAGTTAAAATTATCAACTGAGAGTTGTTGATTTTTGTTCCAGAATAGCTTTTATGTTTAGTATATGTAGTGAGCATTTGTGCTTAATGTAGATGAGAAATGATGATATCCATAATGAAAACTTAAATTACATTTTAAACTCTGCAAATCTATTGAGGACATAACAGCGGTTAATTACTGCTGACAATTTGGACAGCATTTGCATTATCCACTACAAACACATAGGTTACAGCACAAGACAAGGCACAAAGACACCCTGGGGAGTTAAACTGTGTTATTTGCAATGAGATTGAAACAGGAATGAGTTATCAACATAAACTCAACCCCATGATTATAGTATGCTTTTGCGACATATTACATTCTGTGCTATTTCATTCAGGTAGTCCTAATGGTGCTTTGGGGAATTTGATCATAACCAGTTCAATATTTTTTAATAATTTTCTTTGGTTGCAGTTATTTGGACGGCCGTAGCCTAATGTGTTGCATTATATATGTTAGTGAATCAGCACTTCTTTACGGAATACGCAGAAGTCGTAGCAATTAAAACATAAAAACAGAAGCAACATTTACTCCCCAACTAATCCCAAGTGACTGCCCTATATCCATAAGATAGATGCAAAATGCTGGAGTAACTCAGATGCTGGAGCATCTCTGGAGAGAAGGAATGGGTGACGTTTCGGGTCGAGACATTTATTCAGATCTATCCAGAGATGATGCCTGTCCCGCTGAGTTACTCCAGCATTTTGTGTCTATCTATACTGTACTGTCTGAAGAAGGGTATCACCCTCAGACGTCACCAATTCCTTCTATCCAGAGATGCTGCCTGTCCTGCTGAGCATTTTGTATCCATCTTTGGTGTAAACCAGCATCTGCAGTTCCTTCCTACACATTTCGTCTGCCCTATATTCATGCCGTTTTTATTCCATTTTCCATGGCTACTATTCAACATGTTAAATGTTGACTTGGCATTCACTCCTTTCAATTTGACTAGTACATTTCATGGCCTCGCAGAACAAAGTAAAAATAGCAACATCCTATCACTTCATAAATCTAAATACAAGGAGTGAATCCGAGATTATGAATCATAGAGTTGATTTTGACTGTATTATAAATGCTTTATTTTCCTGTGTCCCCATCCAGCCACTATTCCTCTGCTCCACCCACCCCCAGTTCTCAATATTCTTCCCTCTAGCTTGACATGTCGCTCCTGGAATCGAGAACCAGAGGACATAGGTTGAAGGTGAGATCTACCCCTTCGGGCTAACGGAATCAAGGGATATGGGGAGAAAGAAGGAACAAGGTACTGATTTTGGATGATCGGTGTATGGCGGTGTTGGCTCAAAGGGCCGAATGGCCTACTCCTGCACCTATTTTCTATGTTTCTAAGGTGAGGGGGAAAATATTTAGTAGGAGCCAGAGGGGTAACTTTTTCACACAGAGGGTGGTGGGTGCATGTAAGAAGCTGCCGGAGGAGGTCGTTGAGGCAGGTTGTATTGCAGTGTTTGAGAAACATTTGGAGAGGTACATGGATAGGATGGGCCTAAAGCAGGCAGGTGGGGTTAGTGTAGATGGGACATGTTGGTCGGCATGGGCAAGTTGGGCTATTTCAACGCTGCATCACCCTTCTTTCCTTATCTCACATCCGTTTACATCCATTTCACCTCTTGCCTTTGCCACCTATCCCACCCATCTGCCAATGTAAACCCACCTCGCCTGTATCCACCCGCCACTTGCTAAGCTTTGCCCCACCCCCACCCCTCCCTTTCAGCGTCCCCTCCCCCCACTACAACCAGTCTGAAGAAGGATCCCGACCTGAAACGTCACCTGTCCTTTCCCTCCACAGATGCTGCCTGACCTGGTGAGTCATTCCACAACTTTGCGTTTTGCTCCAGATTCCAGCGTCTCCAGCTCCTGGTGTCTCCTCTTCATTTTAGATACTCGCTCAACTAACTCCCTGACCCGACCCATCCCAACCTCCAGTGCGATGGAAGAGTGGTTGTTGTTCCCATCCAGATGTAAAAAAAGGAATTGGAAAGTCAGCCCACACTACCTGCTCCATAAACTCGCCGGAAAACTGTCAGGTTGCTGGCTGGACCTGCAAGTGGCGGAGTACCTCAGCGGGTGGGCCTTGGAGATGCCGCCTGACATGCAGAGTTACTCCAGTACTTTATGTCCTGCACAAGATTCCAGCATAGAGTCACACAGCCTGGAAATAGACCCTTTGGCCCAACCTGGCCACTCCGACCAACATGCCCCAACTACACTAGTCCCACATCTGTAGTTCCTTGTCTTTATGTCAACTGGTCTACCAGGCTCCATCCCCAAAGCCACTCTTGCTAATAGTACGCCACTTAATATTATGATTATGATATTAAACTCGTTCAAGATTTAAAGCACACTAATGATGCTTCCTCAACACCCGGGCAGAAATTATAACTCAATGTGATGTGTACTTTGATGTTTGCTGTTTGTGATGGACATTTTTATCGTAGCAGAAATGTTGGTTGGGAAGCAGACGCACTAAATGAGGGGCAGCTCAACTTCAAATGGGTGGAAAAAAAACCACCTTAATAGCCAACAATGCAGAATTTCCTACCGACAAATGTTTTAAAAAAAACTTTTGAATAGGATAGATCTAGAGTTTTATAGGCCAAACACAGGCAGGTGGGACCAGTGTAGATGGGGTATTTTGGTTGGCGTGGGCAAGTTGGGCTGTAAGGTCTGTTTCCACACTGTATGAATATGACTTCTATGACTGGGTAGGTCACCGGGACAACACAACACTGTATATAATTGGGCAGTACATAGTGGGGGGGATAACAGGGTTTCATTGAAAATATTGATGCATGCAGTTTTACGGTGAGGGGGTGAAAGATTTAATAGGAAACCAGAGGGCCATTTTTTTTTCCACACAGTATATGAGACTGAGGTGGGTATATGAGACAGGTATTATTATAACAACATTTAAAAGACATTTGGACAGGGTGCGTGGATAGGAAAGGTTTAGGAGGATATGGGCCAAATGCAGGTAGGTGGAACTGGTAGAGATGGGACATGTTGGCCGGTGTGAGCAGGTTGGGCCGAAGGGCCTGTTTCCATGCTGTCTGACTCTACCACACGCATCGTTCCACTGCCTCCCTCTCTCCCATCCCTCCCTCCCACCAAGCGACTGAATGTTTGGCTGACAGGTCTCGAAGCTTACCCTAAACATTATGAACCAGGGTGCTTTGTTTTTTAATGAGCTGGGTGGAGACCAGGACATTGGTCACATGACCAGTGCCACACGCTTGATGTAGACTATTGGTAAATCAATGTTATTTGACAGTTTCCCTCAGCCCATCGATTACCCACCCGCGTGGAAGAGGATTGAAAGCCTGACGTTTGCTATTTGGAAGATAAAGTGAACGTGAGCCACGTGGAATGACCCTGGAGATGACCTGAACTGGGCTGGCATCGGCAATTGCCATCAAAGCGCAGGGAAGACACCCACATCTGGGAGACCCAGGTTCAATATGGTCAGTTGGACCAGCATTGGAAACATGTTTGTTGCATTGTACAGAACGGGCGTCAGGGGTTATGGGGAGAAGGCAGGGGAATGGGGTTAGGGGGGGGAGAGATAGATCGGCCTTGATTGGATGGCGGGGTGGGGGACTTGATGGACCCGAGTGGCCTAATTCTGCTCCAATCACTCATTAACTTGTGAATCCTGTCAAATGTGTTTTAAATTTCCCACGGATTTCTTCTGACGGTGCAAATGTTACGCATGACTCATTATTCTTGCAGTGGCCACAGTGGCAGCGGCTGCGGCTGGGTTTAAAAAAATGCCATTTCCTACCCCACAGCAACTAACCGCACGCTCGCAGTCTCTCTGCAGGTCGCTGGGCTGGTTAATAATCCCTGCGCCAGGAAAAGCACGCCACGGCTATTTGGTCCCGACTACTACAACAACAACTGCAAAGGTCAAGAATCCACACCTAAAACCCCTAAGTACAAAACTTTCTCGCCCCCTCCGTGGGGTAAAAGCTGCGGATGAAAAACCAACCCGGAATCGCGGGGCAGAGCGAGCAGAATTCGTCATGGGGATTGCTAGGTTGCTATTAGCTCGACTCTGTTCTTCACGTTGCCTTGCTACTGAAATAGCACCGATTGCAGTTACAACGCGGTAAGGTGCACCTGCTATTTGAGACTCGATTAAAAATCCATCGAAGATATAGAGCCGGTCCTGGTGATGATTTAACCGAGGGTTTTGTTTTACCCGCGGGGTTTTGTCCCTAGGGGTGGCGAGGGTCTTGTCTCCTGGATCAGTGATCGCTTAGCACTGATGTGTGAAACCCTTCACCCTCGCAGGGTCCCGCGTGTGTGTGTGTGTGTGTGTGTGTGGTGGGGGGCAGGTTCCATCTGAAGGGAAAAGCCACGGGCATCCCCTTTCCGCCCCGGTAAGTCAACCGGAGAAGCTGAGCTGCTGTCAAAGGCTTGCCCCTTTTCCCCCTTGTCAACCCTGGTGGTCAGGGAGGAAGGGAGGAAGGAAGGGAGGAAGGGAGGAAGGGAGGAAGGGAGGGAGGGAGGAAGGAAGGGAGGAAGGCAGGAAGGAAGGAGGGAAGGAATGAAGGAAGGAAGGAAGGAAGGAAGGAAGGAAGGAAGGAAGGGACGGAGGGAGAGGGAGGGAGAAAGGAAGGGAGGGAGGGAGGAAGGGAGGAAGGAAGGAGGGAAGGATGGAAGGAGGGAAGGGAGGAGGGGAAGGAGGGAAGGAAGGAAGGACGGAGGGAAAGAAGGAGGGAAAGAAGGGAGGAAGGGAGAAAGGGAGGAGGGAAGGAAGGGAGTGGGGAAGGGAGGAAGGAAGGGAGGAAGGATGGAAGGGAGGGAGGGAGGGAGGGGGAGAGAGAGGGAGGGGGCGTTTGGAATTGGAAGGGCGCACAGTCAGTTAGCGCTGGCCCGTCAGAATAGTGGGTTGCATCTTGAGCGATTGGGAAGGGGATGCTCGGGTTTTTTGTGGTTGTGTGCTATCAATCTTGGCAACTCTTGGTGCAGAAGGAGGTGAGCAGCGGCGGAGGGCAGAGCTCCGAGCTACACTACCCAATGTAGCTCCTTGTCTCCGCTTGGCGTAGTTCTAACCCGCCCCCCGTTACACTGGGAAGGTCCGTGAGCGGCTGGTGGCTGCCCGGCTACAGAGCACGACTCCCCTTCCTTCTCGCCCTTGCTGTGGGTTCTTGTAGTGTTACTCCAACACCCACGCTGCCGAATATCACCGCAAACCCACCTCTCCATTCTTCCCCACTATCTTCCCATGCATCTCTCTCTCTCTCTCTCTCTCTGCTGTCCCGTCCCGTCCCGTCTAGGCTCCCACAAGGACATCTCGGCACCCAAACCTCATCGGTTCCCTCCAAACTCCAATCCAGATCCAACACCGTCTCCCGGTCGCTCATTCCATCTCAAAGCCAAGCCGTGAGAAACCGTGTTAAACGTGAACCAGAGGAACTCTTGCCCACAGGACCCGCGACACCTATATGCACACACACATTGTAGATAGATACCTGTGTACAAACACACAGACGCACACGCACACACACACACTCACAGACACATATACCCACTCACACACACACACACAGTCAAACACAGACATGCACACTCACACACACACACACAGTCAAACACAGACATGCACACTCACACACACACACACAGTCAAACACAGACACACACTCACATACACTCAAACACACACACACTCACAGTCAAACGCATACACACACACACACACTCACACATACTCACACACACAGACACGCACACACATTGCAGATACTTGCACACAGACACATATACACACAGACACACACAGACACTCACCCACAGACCCACACACATACAGACACACACACACAATCAGCCACACACACACAGACAGACAGAGTCCCCGTCCCCGTACCTGGGCGGTGGAGGTAAAGTTGTTCAAGTGTTGGCGGTAGTTGTCCGTGCCCGTACACCAAGGCGCACGTCGCTATCCCGATGCAGAGGAGCGCAGACATTGTAGATACCATCGCGGCGCTCTGCGAGGGAGGAAGCATTGAATAAACTTACACCGCCCTCAGCTCCGGGAAACTGCATCCCCCCAAAACACTGCCAGCTTTCTGCCTCGAAGTTGCAAACGAAAAGCCTCGCATCTCAAAAACAGAGCACAGCCCGAGCCGGAGTACAATCCCTCTCGACCAGCTCCAACCAGCAAGTGTGGAGAAAGTTGAGGGAGGGAGGGAGGGAGGGAGGGAGAGAGGGGTGTGTGAGGGAGGCGATGTCATGTGCTCATTTCTTGCCGGCTGCGAAACTGATTTGAAAAACCTGCCGGCGGGCGATGCTCCCTCCCACATGGACCGAACACCAGCGGCGTTTCACCCGGTGTGTGGAGCGCGTCTGGGTAGCGGGCGGGCAACGTGTGGGGATGTCCATTCATCTTGTGTCCTTGCTTTTATTTTCTCCTCCATTTCTTCTTCTCCCCCCCCCCCCCCCGAGAGAGAGAGAGAGAGAGAGAGAGAGAGAGAAAAGAAAAGCTTCAACCGGCCAACTACTTACCAGAAAACACTTGCCGTTCCCATATCCTGATCGCAAGCATCTCCTGTGAACACACGGCCCGCCCGCCCGCCACTCCGCGCAGTCCCCCAACGACAGAGACAGTCCGGGTTAGAAGGAAGGGCGAGCACCAGCCATCCCTGAAGACCCTGTCATGTCAAACCCCGTTGTCACGCTGTCTGTCTTTTTTGTTTTCGGGTTGTATCTTGACAGTTCGCTGGCCGGAGAGATTTGCAGCCCTGCTGGAGCAGATAGCGGTGCGGAACACTGTGCAAACGCAGGGGAGATAGAGCGAGTCGGGACGGCTTGAGTGAGCGGCAAACAGCGCTCGGTGCAAAGCCGCAATCTCACTCCCTTCTCTCGCCGCCTCTCCCCATCCCTCTCCCTCTCTCCCTCTCTTAGAGGACCTTGCCCTGACCGCAGGCCAAAAGATTCAGCCCGGCCCAGAGCCAATCCCAGCCGAATTATCTGCATCCAGTGTGGAGAGGCGAGGAAGTGCAGTGCGCGTCAGCCACCCGCTGTGATGTTTGGAGCCTGTTCTCAAGCGACAAGGGGCCATAGATCGGTCAGGTGAGCTGGTGAATCTCATGTCAAAGTTGACAACAGGGACACCCTCCCTGCGTGGCAGCACCACTGACACACGCCAGGGCGAAGGGGGTCGATCTACGTGTGACAATAGCAAGCAACTTATAGACAAATAAAAAAAACGCTGGAGTAACTCAGCGGGTCAGACAGCATCCGTGGAGAACACGGATAGGCGACGTTTCGGGTCGGTGCGGATCTGGAGAAGGCAACATCTCCTATCAATCTTCTCCATGGATGCTGCCCGACCCGCTGAGTACTCTCGCAGACGAAATGTGTAGGAAGGAACTACAGATGCTGGTTTAAACCCAAGATAGACACAACATGCTGGAGTAACTCAGTGGGACAGGCAGCGTCTCTGGAGAGATTATATCTCTCTTCTCTAGCAATGTGGGTCGATTTATATATTGAGGTCCGCATTAGAAATGAAATATATATGAATGGATGTAAGCAAATCGCAAAGTGCTGGAGGAACTCAGCGGGACTGGCAGCATTTGGGGAGGGAATTGATAGGCGGCGTTTCGGGT
Organism: Raja brachyura; assembly: GCA_963514005.1. The sequence goes on from OY740796.1 coordinate 45,607,332, forward strand.
CCAGACCCTTCTTCGGGCTGCCGATTCCCTCCACAGATGCTGCCCGACCCGCGGAGTTACTCCAGTACTTTGTGCTTTGCTTGAGGATTCCAGCATCTGCAGTTCCTCGCGTCCCCATCAATGGGTTTAATTCTGTCTGACACGCAAATCCATTTGCTGACCTGGAAGGCAGACTCAAAATTGCTGGAGTAACTACAGCGGGGGCGGGCAGCATCTCTGGAGAGAAGGGATGAGCGACGTTTCGGTTCTTCGGACGTGGAGTGAGTGGGTTCCCCCCCGGGGTCTGTGAGTGACCCTCTGTGTTGGACTGAGCCTCACGCCCTCGCCCTTGTCCTCTGATCTCGCTGCTTACCTGCAGTCGGGACGAGGGAGGGAGGGATGGAGGGAGGGATGGAGGGAGGCGAGGGCTCCGGCCACCGGCCCGCCGGAGGGTTGGAAACGCCGGCTTCACGGGCGAGACGGGGCGACTTCACCCGGACCGGCCACGACCATTCCTTCTCCAAGGCCCGTGAACACAGAGAACCGTGAACTTTTTTTAAAAAATCTCTTTTCTCTCTCGGGGAGCCCTGACTGCGAGCCTTGTCCACGGGGCGATCTCTATGGAGCGGAGGGAGGAGGGGTGGCTGTCATTACGAACACCCCGTCAAGGACGCCGGCGGCATCGCTTCTCGCTGCATTCCGCTTCAGAAAGTCGATACAGTGAGTTGTCCCGGCGCGTTAGTTAATTCATTATTTACAGCGGCCAGAGGAGGAAGCTAACACACAGTTGAGCAGAAAGCCGGCCTCTCTCCCTGTTATAACGCCTGGTTATCACCCGAATCCGAGAGGGGAAGGCGGTTCCAATGTCTTTGGTCCCGGCGCTCCCACCACTGTTTCAGTTTCAGGCATCTTTCTTCACTGAAACTTACACCGCGTCTTAAAGCGACACCGCCCGCTTGCTGTAACACCCCGGCGCTGAATTTACCCCATCATTCCTCAGCCTTTATCTTTTTTGTTGCTAAAGGTTGCCCGCCCTGCTTTGCTCCATGTTATTTATACCACCAAAGTAGAGAAGCGTGGAGTCGCGGAAGATTAGACAGAAAAACTCAGCGGGACAGGCAGCATCTCTGGCGAGACGTTTCTGGTCCAGACCCTTCTTCTGACTGGAATGAGGCCCTTCGGCCCAACTTACACATGCCGACCAACTACACTAGTCCCACCTGCTTACATTTGGACCATATGCCTCCAAACCTGTAGCAAATAACTATATCACTATACTTTAGTAGTATCAATAAATCAGTATTAATTATACTACTGATAAATTAATATACAGCAGTTATAAATATTCCCGGCATTGTTACTGCATGGACATAAAATTATATCTTAAAATATTATATGTTAAAATCGATCCTGCCTCCACCACTTCTGCAGGAAGATCATTCCACACAGCCACCACTCTCTGAGTAAAGAAGTTCCCCCTCATGTTACCCCTAAACTTCTGTCCCGTAAATGTTAAAGTCGGCACGGACTCAGTGGGCGGAAGAGCCTATTTCCACGCTGTATCTCTAAACCAAACTGCACAACCGGGCGTCGAGGTAAATGCTCTCCTAGACTCAATGGTTAAGATTTAACCGACTTAACGCTGCCCTCTCCCAGTTCCAGAGGCTCGCTGTACTTTTTATAATTGTGAGTAATTCTGACAGGTGTGTGGATGAAGGAACTGCAGTTGCTGGTTTACACCGAAGATGGACAGAAGATGCTGGGACACAAAACTCAGCGGGACAGGCAGCATCTCTGGGGAGAAGGAATGACCTGAAACGTCACCCGTTCCTTCTCTCCGGAGATGCTGCCTGTCCCGCTGAGTTACTCCAGCATTTTGTGTCTATCTTCAGTGAAACACCTGGGACGGTTAATTGCCCCGAAGTGAGTGAACCAGAAATATTGTCCGCAAATCAACCAGGGAAGGGTTGGACAGTGATTCATCCCAAAAATCAGGAAAAATTAGACAGCATTAAGGTAGCAGAGAATGTGCTATGGTGTAGGTGCCCTTCACAACGTTTTTCACACAAAGGGTGGTGAGTGTGTGGAACAAACTGCCAGAGGAGGTAGTTGAGGCTGAGACTATCCAAACGTTTAAGAAACAGTTAGACATGTACATGGATAGGACAGGTTTGGAGGGTTATGGAGCAAGCGCAGGCAGGTGGGACTAGTGCAGCTGGGACATGTTGGCCGGTCAAGTCAAGTCAAAGTCAAACAAACTTTATTGTCATTTAGAAATACATTGATATATGCAGTTCCAAACGAAATTCCGTTGCATTTGGCTCCCTGTGCAACACGATAATTAACAGAAGGATAAACATGGATAAAAAGGATAAAAGGATAAATAGACAATGGTGGCAGCCCATTACATGGCGTTCAGAAGTCTGATGGCTCGTGGGAAGAAGCTGTTGCAGAACCTTGATGTTCTGCTCCTTATGCTACGATATCTTTTGCCCGAGGGCAGCAGAGTGAACAGTCCGTGATGGAGATGTCTGGGGTCTTTTATAATACTGCTGGCCTTAGACACGCAACGTTTGGTCGCAATATCCCCGATTGAGGGGAGAGAGGTCCCGATGATTTTTTCCGCTGTTTCCGCAAGTTGGGCCGTAGGGCCTGTTTCCACACTGTATCACTCTATGGCTCTACAATTCTAACTGTGGGATGGAGTTCCGTTTAGTTTAGAGCCCAGAGTCCAGTATAGTTTACTGTCACGTTCACCGAGGTACAGTGGAAGGCTTTTTTGTTCATGGTGACCAGCTTTAGACTCGAGGGATTATATTTAGACTTTGCACTTGCATCCTGTTATAGGCCCCTATGAAATAAAATATCAGTGTCTCCACGAAGGCATGGTATTTGTACAGCACCAGAACCGCTGGGGAAATGTGGGAGCACGGACATCCAGCTGTTCACCAATACCTTGCACACGGATATTCAATAGTTGCTTGTTCGGATGGTATGTCAAACGTTACTTATAAAATCAATTATTTAAGATTAATCTGAGCTGCTATCTATTCATCATCACTAATTGTATCCTTTATTGATTTTTATTGTGCAGAAAAAAAAGTCTAAAGAATGAAGTAGACATCTAGAGAAGAAGATTTAGTGAGTCTGCTATGTTCTATTGACCAATTGAGGCGAACATTAAGAACTTGTGTTCCATCTTAAGAAAATTTATAAGGTATTATAACACTGATAAGTAAATATTTCTTCACTAAAGATTTTGAATAAAGAAGAGGTCCTTTCTTTTTCTCCGAGGAGTTCAACACACTTGTTCCCGAGAGGAAGGGGGGAGGTAGGGGGCTAATTAATATACTGCAATTCATTCAGTTCAGTTTAGTTTATTGTCACGTGTACCGAGGTACAGTGTAAAGCCTTTGTTTCCAGCTAACCAGCCAGCAGAAAGAAAGTACCAGCAGCATAAATAAAGGACAAGTCACAGCCCCCATCCACTCCCTCTTCTCCCCTCTCCCATCAGGCAACAGGTGTCAAAGTGTGAAAACGCACACCTCCAGATTCAGGGACAGTTTCTTCCCAGCTGTTATCAGGCAACTGAACCATCCTACCAACAAATAGAGTGCAGTGCTGAACTTCCATCTACCTCTTTGATGGCCCTCGGACTATTCTTGATTGGACTTTTCTGGCTTTACCTTGCACTAAATGTTATTCCCTCGTCATGTATCTGTACACTGTAAATGGATCGATTGCAATCAAGCATTGTACTGAGTGGTTAGCATGCACCAAAAGCATTTCTTTTTTTTCACTTTAGTCTTTATTGCTTTTATGCATACACAAATAAAACACAAATATAACAACAAAATGTACAACAATGCAGTGAAACGTACAACAGTGCAGTGCGGGGGGTTCAGTTTACAATTAATGTGCAGTGTACAGAACTATTTTCTTATTACAACATTTTCCAATAACTTATATTATTGTCAAAAAAATTATACAGTGTTGATGTCTTTATTTCTATACCTAATCCATTTTCTGTTAAACTCGCCTTCTTTCCATCTTAGAGAATATGTCATTTTGTCCATCACAAATACTTCCTGTACTATGTCTAACCATTGTCTAAGTCTGGGTGTGTCCGCTGCAAGCCAGTTTCTTGTAATGGCCTTTCTGCCAGTTGTGAGTAGGACTTTAACCAAGTAATGATCTTCCTTCATCACCACTGTATTTATATTACCCAGGAATAAAAGGGAACACTTTTTGGATACTATATACCCTAACTCTTCCTTTAATATTGAATGCACTCTGCCCCAAAATGGTTCTATTTTTGGGCAACCCCAGAAGATATGTGCATGAGTTGCGTCTGTTTGGCCACATTGCCTCCAGCATGTTTGCTGCCTTAGGATTTGTTAGACGTAATAAAGAAACTAATCAAAAAGTTAAAATCTCTCCATGTTTGTGAATTAGTGGATGTCTGTAGTGTTACACACATATGATGTCATTCTTCTTCTGAGATTGTGATGTTCAATTCCTTTTCCTACTTAAATTTTATATATTCAATTCAATTCAATTCAATTCAATTCAAGTTTAATGTCATTGCACAAATACAAGTATAGGTACAACGAAATGCAGTTTAGCGTCATTCTTAGTGATAGCGATATGAAAAAATAAATACAGAGTGCAGTGGTAGCAGTACGGAAATAAATAAATACAGGGTACAGACAAGTCTATCAGCTGGGCTCCGAGTTCAGCAGTCTGATGGTGTAGTTGAAGAAGCTGTTCTTCGTCCTACTGGTGCGGGACCTGAGGCTCCTGTACCGCCTCCCTGATGGGAGGAGGGCAAACAGTCCATGGTTAGGGTGTGAGGGGTCCTTGATGATCTTCCCGGCCCGCTTCAGGCACCGTTTTCGGTGGAGGGCATCCATGGCAGGGAGCGGGGCACCAATGATGTACTGGGCGGTTTTCACCACCCGGTTTTCACTACATATAAAATGTAGTTTTAGCTTGACATTCCATTAAACCATGATAAAGTTTAGAAATAATCCTTGATGTTTTTTGATGATACGCATTAACTTCTACCACTTTTAACAAAGCTTTCGACTGTACCTCGGTACATGCGTCAATTAACTAGGTATGTTACAATACCTACCTTCAGTGGCGCTGCAGTTCTGCCACTGGCCTTGTGCGCGACTTTGGTGCCTTTGGGGGGGGGGGGGGGAGCGGGATTAAAATGCTGTTTTCTCCTGCCTGTCCGAGATATATTTTCTCGGGCTGCTAGCTGATGCTGAAAAATTGTTCTGACTTGCATTCTCGGAAGTTTTTGAAATAAATTGTGGGACAATTTAATTGCTGGAGTAAAATAAAAAAGCAACTTCTAACACCGTCAACGCCGACAACGGGATGAATCTCATGTAGGAGACAAAACATAAAGTAAGTCGTTTATTTTACATATAAACTTGCTTCTTAGGATGACTTTGATCCAAATTTCATGGGCGAAAATGTGATGATAGCCCCATATGAACCGGCAGTGTTTTTCCTGCCGATATGGGGTTCAAATTCACCACAAACTGCCACGTTCCAATCGATCGCATTCCACAAAAACCCACACGCAAGATGATTAAAATGGCCATTAATTTACGGGAATTAAACATTAAATTCCTTTCATTTGGCCTACAAATTCATGACAATGAAATTTAAAAATCATGTTATATTGTGAATTATTGTGTGAATGTTATTTGTACACATAGGCTATTAAAAAATGTTAATCTTTTCATGAGAAATGGATAGATGTTTAGATCTAGTAATTGAATTTTGTAATTAGCTACAATTAGGTAACTAACTAATTATATGCTTTAATTTCAGGTCATCCAAGTTAGATTGTTTCATATTTGTTTCAGAATGCTTCAATCTATAATAACTGAAAATTTCATTGAGCTCTTAATTTTTAAGAAAGTTATGGGCTTTTGACTGTCCTCGATCACAGCTTTTGTGTTAAGTCAATAGAAAAGCAATAGGGAACAAGATGCTAATTTCCGAGTATGAAAATGGCCATAACCTTTTTAATACTGAATATATGAAAGTGAATTAGGTGTCAAATTAAACTTCTTTTTATGCTTTATCTGATGGGATAAATTGCAGACTTGATTTTTTCAGACTCAAAATGTCGTAACATTGCTAAATAAACTAAACGGAAATGAACATGATTACAATCCAGCCATTTACAAAGTATAGATAGTTAAAGTAAGACGTTTTGCTGTAGGAGTAGAGATTTAAGAGTGTGGAGCGATTGTAACATGTGATCTGCTTTAGTGGCTAACACACAAATAGTCACTTGGGTTGGGCACCATCTTGTAAACAAAATAAAACAGGCGCCAATTTTACCAACAGGCGCTATCAAGAAAGGCATGTTTGTACAAAGGTTATCTGTTGAGCGAGTGCCGCCAATCGCAATAGTCAATGACAAAATGAATATGCGCCATCCAAAAGTGATTCTTATTGTATGCAAGGCGTAATGTAAATGGGTTTAGTTTAGTGTATTGTATTTTGTCAGGTGTGGTGAGGTACAGTGAAAAGCTTTTGTGACGTGCCAACCAGTCAGAGGAAAGCCATTACATGATTACAATCGAGCCATCCACAGTGGAAAAATGCATGATACAGGGTATAATGCAAGGTAATGTCCAGTAAGGTACAATTAGAGATAGACCGAGGGTCTCCGACAATAGCTCAGGACCACTCTTGATGTACTACTACTACTACTATTGTAATATATAATATATTATATATTGTATAATATAATATAATATAATATAATATAATAATTATAAATATTATAATATGTACTATTAGAATTTTTTATCACTACTGTTCTCTGGAATCCTGAGGGCATAGCTTTATAATGCGAGCGACAAAGTTTAAAAGATGTGACACAAAATACTGGAGTAACTCATAGGATCAGGCCGCTTCCTTGGAAAAATCGGAAATTGGCGTTTTGAGTTGGGACCCTTCTTTTGACAAAGGAGGTGTGTGGGGCAGGTTTTATTTTTGCAAAGAGTTGTAGGTGCCTGGAATACGCTGGCGGGGGTGGCGGTGGTGGTGGTGGTGGTGGTGGTGGTGGCGGAGGCAGGTACAATAGTGCCATTGAAGAGACGTTTAGATATAGTAGATGCATGGATTTGCAGGGAATGGAGGGAATGGACCATGTGCAGGCAGAGGAGATTAGTTTATCTTGGCATCATATTTGGCACAAACATTGTGGGCCGAAGGGCCTGTTCCTGGGCTGCACTTTCTGTGTTCTACATTGCACATTCTCAGTGCTATCCACACAGTGTAACTTGAAGAAGTCTGAAGAAGGGTCTCCACCCGAAACATCACCCATTCCTTCTCTCCAGCGATGCTGCCTGTCCCACTGAGTTACTCCAGCAGTTTGCGTCTACCTCCTGTGTAATCATCTCCTAGGCATTGAAAGAAGCCAAATGTATCAGAAAGATAGTATGGAGGTGGAACAGCTATCTAATCATGCCAGTTTATAAATCACTGCTACACTTCAATTCCGTATTGTTTCTGATGGCCTTATCATAGAAAGGATATTGCATCCATTGAGACCACAGAGATGAGCAAGCAGATTGATCAAAATGATGGGACCATTGGATCAGTCGTGTAAAATGGGTGTGTTTTCTTTGAAAAGGGAAGGTTGAAGTAAAACGAATGCCGGAGACACGAGGAGCTGCAGATGCCGAAATCCTGAGGGAAACACAAAGTGCTGGAAGAAATCAGTGGTCCAGACAGCATGTGTGGAGGGAATGGATAGACAACGTTTTGGGAATCGCCAGAGATGTAACTTAAAAAGCGTAGTACAATAAGTACAACTAATTAAATGACAAATCTATGGAGAAAAAAGGGGAAGAAAATGGCATTGAATCATCAAATGCACACTAGATTTTAGTATTTTGGGCTACAGCATAATTCAGGATGTACGGTAAATGCAGTAAACCCGCGCAGCTTGGGGATGAGCCACTCGCCACCATTATTCTGCTGAAGTATTTGTTCAAAAAAAGTTTTAACTTTTCTGATATCCAAAGACATTTAAAACCAATTAAAATGTAATTATGGAAGAATTATCAAAGCAATTAAATCGCTAAATAAGAAAACATTAACAGAACTAATCAAATCCATTTTAGATGTGCTTCCAAGATGGCGACTATTTACGTGCTAGCCACAGAAGCAGATCTACAATCACACATCACAATCGTTCCACACTCTTAAATCTTTTTTCCTACAGCAACATTTCTTATTATATCTATGATATCATGTATCTATACACATTAAATGGCTCAATTGTAATCATGTATTGTCTTTCCATTAACTGATTAGAAGGCGACAAAAGCTTTTCACTGTACCTCGGTACACGTGACAATAAACTAAACTGAAACTGAAACTGAAGCCTTTATCCCAATCTCTGGGCCTAGAATTCCCTATCAAATGAATGGCGTGACTGGTGTAGGACGGGAGACATGCAACGCCCAGTATAATGTTCTGTGTGGATGATGGAGCAAAGCAACACATGTGCTGGCATCTGGCACGCCAACACACCCCAGGCCTGGGAACGTCTTGGCCTCACTTACTTGGGAGCAGCCAAACACCAAGCGTTTCGATTAGAATTTCCAGCCACATCCAGCACAATTCTACCTATTGTTATTCTATGACTTTATTCATATATATCAAATATGTGCTTCACAAGGTAACTTATTTACATTGAAAGACACAAAAAGCTGGAGTAACTCAGTGGGACAGGTAGCATCTCTGGAGAGGAATGGGGGACGTTTCAGGTCCAGACCCTTCTTCAGACCCTTCTTCTCTCCAGAGATGCCGCCTGTCCCGCTGAGTTACTCCAGCTTTTTGTGTCTCTCTTCGGTTAAAACCAACATCTGCAGTTCCTTCCAACACAACTTATTTACATTTTCCAACTCGTTCAAAACGTAACTGTTTTCAGGAAAAGCGTTATCTTTTCATTCATTGTCACACTTCCACTCTCCCTCTCCGCTGAGTCTCCCTCTCAGTCTGAGGAAGGGTCTCGACCCCGAAACGTCGCCTATTCCTTCTCTCCAGAGATGCTGCCTGACCCGCTGAGTTACTCCAGCACTTTGTGTCCCTTTTCAGGAAAAGCAAGTATGTATGTCATTGTGTTAAATAATCCACCTTTAACACGTAGTATGACTTACGAGGCTGGATTCATAAACTTAGGACCCAAACTGTAGTATTAATTGGAATGGCAATAGATTTCACCATTTTGCAGTTCATTATAAGGAACATTAATACTAATGAGCTATAATCTAATAGAATGTCATTCATTTACGAAAGCCGGTGCATAATGAGTCTGTTTCCTCTCATTACTATGCATTATAGTAAACTGTAAATATTAATTGCAACACAGGCCAAGGAAAACGATGGAGGGAAATGAAAATAGCCTTTTTTTAAACAACGTGTACACTAATCAGTCATTCACATAAGGCTTTGGGGCATTTGGAACCAAAAGGTGAAAGGGGCGTCATTGCAAGGAAATTGGTAAAAACGGCCATGAAGGAAGCTATTAAACATGATTCAATGACAACATGGGAAAATGTACTGGCACCAAATGACTTGATTTCATGTTTTATCGCAAGGCTACAGTTGTAGCCCCAAGCCCCCACAGAACATATTGCCGAGATCAGCCGGCGTAATGAATTCCTGTACAATTATAATCTGTCAGATATGAAGCAGTTGATGCAAGTAAATAACACATGGTGGAGGGTGGAATTGAAAAATTAATATTGACAGTTCAAAATTTTCGCCTCTGTAGGGATAACACACAAACAATAAGGTATGAATGTATGTTAAGTTTTTGAACAGAAGAACATGTTTTGTTTTGTACTGTGGAATCGTGAAGCAAATCGCGTTCTTTGTTTATCTGAACCATAGGTATAAGGCGAAGGGGAAAAGATTTGATAGGAGTCTGATAGTTAACTATTACACACAACAGGTGATGGTTGTGTGGAACAAGCTGCCAGAGGAGGTAGTTGAGACAGGTACTACCCCAACGTTTAAGCATGAGTTAGACAGGTGCATGGATAGGACAGGTTTGGAGGGATATAGGCCAAACGCGGGCAGGTGGGACTAGTGTAGCAAGTTGGGCCGAAGGGCCTGTTTCCACTCTGTATCACTCTATCACTCTATGATTTGTGATGTGTTGCAATAAATCTGTTCAGTTGTACCAGCTAATCTGTGTAATTTGCTTCATTTTCTCTCAGTGTTGATTTGTTTAAGAGCCTTTGGATTTATATTATTAACATTACGCTGCTCTTCAGTAGTACTGACAATGCCACAATACACAAATGAAACAGGCAGGCACATAAATCAATATTTCTCTACTACGCACTCAACATGCGTGCACCCGATAGCTCTGGTGGAAATTGACAACAATGTAAATAATTCCCTCGTATTGATCAAATTAGGTTGATAACTATACCATGGAATGTTTTGCAAAAGTAATTCTGTGTGCGCTTATCCCCAGTAAGGGAGGTCGCTAATGCATTGTCTTTCATCTTGGATCATCGTGCAGTGACCATTCCAAAATCAAAATAATGAATTTGTTGCCATTTATAGTATGACCAGATTTTATTGAATTTTTAAAAATATTAACAGTTCATCGATACTCCTCTGGCCACAGGGCCTGCGCATTCTTCTTCTCTAACTGTGACCAGCCTTCATGTTGAAAATATCCAGGGCTGAGATTGGATTTGAAACTAATGGTCTGCCTTGGCCTTAGGCTGTTTGTTTCAATCAGCAAGCACAAGCAATAGTCATTATTAGCTCTGTGAGCACATCAACGGGAGAAGATAACTATCTAGGCGAATTTATCATCAATAGTAGCAGTTGGCATGGGTGCCACTGAATCTTTCAGTTTCCGCTAATGAGTGTAAGGCAGTGGCTTGTGGTGAAGTAATTACTAATTCTGGTCCGAATGCTGCCCTGACATATCCAACATATTTCACAGAATTTATCAACATACTATGCACATAAAGAAATACAAAGACATACATGACGATTACTTGGCACAGGTACAACTTAGTTTAGAGATACAGTGTACAAACATGCCCACTGGGTCCACATCGGCCAGCGATCCCCGCACGTTAACACTATCCTACACACACTAGGGCCAATTTTTACATTTTATGTACATTTACCAAGCCAATTTACCTACAAACCTGTACATCTTTGGAGTGTGGGAGGAACCGAAGATCTGGGAGAAACCGCACGCGGTCACGTGGAGAACGTACAAACTCCGTACAGACAACACCCGTGGGCAGAATCGAACCTGGGTCTCCGGTGCTGTAAGGCAGCAACTCCTCCTCCGCGCCACCGTGCTGCTAACTCGTGAATGAAAATCAGCAGCACGGTGGCGCAGCTGGTAGAGCTGCTGCCTCACAGCGCCAGGGACCTGGGTTTGATCCTGCCGGCTGTGTGGAGTTTGCACATCCTCTGGATGCTCCGGTTTCCTCCCACTTCCCAAAGATGTGCGGGTTTGCACGTTAATTGACCTCTGTGAATTGCCCCTGGTGTGTAGGAATGGATGCAAAAGTGGGATACGATGCGATCGAACTTTATCTATCCCAGGAGGGAAATTGATCTGCCAACAGTCATAAAAGACAAAATCCGTGAAACATGAAATTAAAGGATTGTGGAGGGGTGAGGTGGGGGGGGGGGGGGAGGGGGGGGGGGGTGAGGGGAGTCAGTCTACCCCACGACAGAAGGGGGAGGACTTGTACAGTTTGATAGCCACAGGGAAGAAGGATCTGTGGCGTTCTGTGCTGCATCTTGGTGGAACCAGTCTGCTGCTGAAGGTGCTCCTCAGGTTGACCATTGTGTCATGGAGGGGGTGAGCTGTATTGTCCAAGATGCTCCGCATAACACACAACCAGTGTGAACGGGTGATCGGCGATCTGCAACGACCCGGTGGGCCACAGGGCCCGTTTCCATGTTCTATCTTTCATTCAATCAGTTGAGTGGTAAGGCATGATTCATTACTACAAAGGCATATCTATCCATTAATAATTTCAGCTTGTTTCCTTTGGGAAACTGAACATGAAAATAGATGTACAGGGATACTTGAATCATATTGCCCCTAGTGTGTGGGGAGTGGATGCAAAAGTGGGATAACATAGTTGATCGATGGTCAGTGGGGTCTTGAAGAGCCCAAGGACCTGTTTCCATGCTGTATCTCTGAATGTATGAAAATCCACTCACTAGATACTACCCCAGAGAACAGTTTCCAAAAGCACAATTACGTGATATCCAGTGACCCAAAGGAATCTTAAACAACAAGACCTCATATTTCGCTTTGGGCAGCTTCAGAACAGCACCTCATATTTTGCTTGGGCAGCTTACAACTCAGCGGTAGGATTATTGATTTCTCTAACTTCAAGTAACCCTTGCATCCCCTCTCTCTCTGTCCCTCCCTCGCCATAATCGTCGTACTAGTTTCACTGTCATCCTGTTAAGTTTCACTGTCTGAATAACTCATGATCACCTACCCCATAGCCAACAATGGACCATTGTGGGCTCAAACTTCCCTTGATCATTGCTGCTTTTTGCATATCTTTCATTCATTTGTTCTATATCTCTCGATATCACTGTCTATATCTCTAGTTTCCCTTCCCCCTGACTCTCAGGCTGAAGAAGGGTCTCGACCCAAAATGTCACCTATTCCTTATCTCCAGAGACGCTGCCTGAACCACTGAGTTACTCCAGCTTTTTGTGTCTATCTTCAGCGAAAGAGAATTGTGTATAATTCAAGCTTCCTTGCTAAAGAACTTTGAAGCATCATATTAAAAAGCGTGGAAGAAAATCAAAAACGGCAACATATATATTCGAACTCGGAGAATGTCTGTAGCTGGTCCATAGGAGTTTGTCGATGTCTCGTAGCGGCTCCTAATGCTAACGGTAGGTGCTCGGGAATTCCGGTCAACTCGTGACGTTTTTTTACACTGCAAAAAATGTCCACGAGTAAAGAAATACTTGCGATGAAAAAAAATTGTTATTTTTTACTCGTACGAGCCGCTACGAGACATCCACGTACTCATACGGACCCGCTACGGACATTCTCCAAGTTCGAATCAGGGGAAAACCCGGGAGAACTCTTGAATTACCTCGTATAGTGGGACAGGCCCTTAACTGTTCTGTGAGATGTGGAGCTGACATTTCTATTACTTTGAAAATAAAGCTTGAATCTGTTTCCTGTGCCTGTTTCTCTACCACACTATTGAAGATGCTTGTATCAATCCTTGTTGAGTGAAGGAAAACAACTGTTGTCTGATCTTTCTCGAAAATGACTTCGGGGAGTATGGTTCCGATTAAATATCGCATCTCAGATATAAATGCTCTGGTGCATCAGTCAAATGAAATGGGAGCACCCTGTTAATAAATTAAAATAATAGCTTTTTGCCCAATTCCAAGAGTGTGTGCATGGGAATTAAAATGTTCTTGAATCTGGAAGGGCAAAGCTCATCCTTAACTTGGTAGGATAATCTGACGCATGTTGGTCCATAACATAGTTGCGGCACAGTGGCGCAGCGGTAGAGTTGCTGCCTTACAGCACCAGAGACCAGGGTTCGATCCTGACTACAGGGGCTGTCTGTATGGTTGCCTCCCACAATCCAAGGACATACAAGCGAAGCCCAAGCAAAATATGTGGCGCTGTTCCTAAGATGCCCATAGGTTAATTGGCATCGAAGATAGACACAAAATGCTGGACTAACTCGGCAAGACAGGCAGCATCTCTGAAGAGAAGGAATGGGTGACATTTCGGGTCGGGACCCTTCTTCAGACTAATGTCAGGGGAGAGGGAGATACAACGATAAGGAAGTGCACGGTGTGAAAACGAGACAAAGAGGATGGAGATCAGGGATAAAATGTAGAATAGATCAATGTTAGCTAAGAGAAGTTAACAACAAAACAAACAGAGATAAAATGTAGTCGAGGACAGTCAGATTGGTCGGAGAACTGGGAAGAAGGAGGGATGGAGAGAGGGGGAAAGCAAGGGTTACTTGAAGTTAGAGAATTCAATGTTCATACCGTAAGCTGCCCAAGCGAATTATGAGGTGCTGTTCCTCCAATTTGTGCTGGGCCTCACTCTGACAATGGAGGAGGCCCAGGATAGAAATGTCAGCTTGGGAATGGGAGGGGGTGTTAAAGTGTTGAGCGCTCAGGAGATCAGGTAGGTTTAGACTGAGCAGAGGTGTTCAGCGAAACGATCGCCAAGCCTGTCCTTGGACTCGTCGATATATACGAGTCCACACCTGGGTTAATTGGCTTCTGTAAATTGTACATTTTCCCAACTGTGTAGCATAGTGCTAGTGTACGGGGTGATCGCTGGTCGGCGCGGACTTGGTGGGTCGATGAAAGTGTTTCCACGCTGTCTTTTTAAAGTCTAAAGTTCACATAATGCATTTGGTAGGTGATTGTTAGAGTGGCTGTAAACCTGCTTGGTACCTCTGTATGATTTTTAAATGAATTGCAATAAGGCATACTCGCCCTGAGTATGTTAGATGAACACTTACACACTTTACACCAATAATATTCCTAACAAGATTCCCCAATCAAATATCTATGAAAAAAGAATGTTAAAAATATACTCTACAAAACTTCATGCATTGCAGCAGACACATTTTTCATTGCCAAGTTCACAACTCTGCAGTTTTTACAACAGAATGTTTTTGGTTGTTACAGGAACCATGCACGCCTCCAAATAGCAATTTTGTTTCTAGATATAATTTTCATGTTCATAAATTCATGTGATAGGAGCAGAATTAGGCCATTCAACCCATCAAGTCTATTCCGCCGTTCAATCATAGCTGAATCATCTCTTCCTCCTAACCATGTTCTCTTGCCTTCTCCTCATAACCCCTGACATCTGTACTAATCAAGAATCTATCAATCTCTGCCTTAAAAATATCCATTGACTTGGCCTCCACAATGAATTCCACAGGTTCACCACACTCTGACTAAAGAAACTCCTCCTCAACTCCTTTCTAAAGGAACGTCCTTTTATTCTCACACAGAGAGTGGTGAATCTGTGGAATTCTCTGCCACAGAAGGTAGTTGAGGCCGGTTCATTGGCTATATTTAAGAGGGAGTTAGATGTGGCCCTTGTGGCTAAAGGGATCAGGGGGTATGGAGAGAAGGCAGGTACAGGATACTGAGTTGGATGATCATATTGAACGGCGGTGCAGGCTCGAAGGGCCGAATGGCCTACTCCTGCACCTATTTTCTATGTTTCTATGTTTCTATTCTGAGGCTATGGCCTCTGGTCCTAGACTCTCCCACTAGTAGAAACATCCTCTCCACATCCACTCTGACCTTATCAGGAAGTTTTCTTTACCAAAGAAAGAGTCAACATCTAAAATGAGTCTCCAAGAAGATTTATTTTGCCACTATAGTGTTGTTTGAGATAAGTCTCAAATGGAAAGAGAATAGAGATTGAATTTCCAAATTGCTGGTTTTATGTCATGGAAGAGACTTCATAATTCAAATTTATCTTATGAAACAATGTTAAAATAACCCATTCCAGTGGATCTTACTTCCTGAAAATTTCTGTCCATCTAAACAAGTATGATCAAAATATTAGTTCAGTTTAGTTTAGTTTAGTTTAGACTTACAACTTGGAATCAGGACCTTCGACCCACCAAGTCCGCACCGACCAGCACTATCCTACACACTAGGGACAATTTACAATTTACAATTTTTACCAAAGCCAATTAAACTACAAACCTGCACATCCTTGGAGGGTGGGAGGAAACCGGAGCACCTGGAGGAAACCCACGTGGTCATGGGGAGAACGTACAAACGCCGTACAGACAGTCAGGATCAAACCCCAGTCTCTGGTGCTGGGAGGCAGCAACTCTACCGCTGTGCCACCATGCTGCCCATTTAATGTAACCAGAAGTCTTTACGTAGTGGAAATCACAATTTAAGTTAAGAAATCGCGAGTTTTCTTTTACTGAAAAATGTTAAGCATGAATTAAAACTTTGCAAGTTACTGGGATCTTTAATTGACTTTGAGTGCGCTTTGGATCCTGTCTGCATCACACCATCCAAATGTGGATGAATATTTAGTGCAAGCATCACCTCATTAAAATAAATAATACACTGACAAGCTCTTCGTTTGCCCATATGTTCTTTTCCTTGTGTGTGCTTCATAAACAGATGCACCGACAGGGATTTTAAGCAGCATTTAGACTGTTCTTTTAGATCATGTAAATATGTCACACACCTGGCTGATTACTGTGTGCACTGACATATGAACTAGCTACTCTGGGTGGCGCAGTGGTAGACTTGCTGCCTCTCACAGCGCCAGAGACCCGGGTTTGCTCCTGGCATCACCTAGATGAGGCTTGACCGGTGACACCGTTGTTGGGCAGAGCCAGAGTGGTGGGTGACTCCATTGTCTGGGGTGCGAACAGGAGATTCTGTGGCGGCAGGCGAGACTCGAGGATGGTGTGCTGCCTCCCTGGTGCCAGGGTCCAAGATCTCTCGGACCGACTCCAGAACATCCTCGGGAGGGAAGGTGAGCCGCCGGAAGTGTTTGTGCATGTTGGCACAAACGACGTCGGGATGAAGATGAGGGAGGTTCTGCAACGTGAGTTTACAGAGTTATGCCCCTGTCCCACTTAGGAAACCTGAACGGAAACCTCTGGAGACCTTGCACCCCACCCAAGGTTTCCGTGAGGTTCCCGGAGGTTCCGGTCACTCTCCATGAGTCACCAGAGGTTTTGGTCACTTGCCTGGAAAGCCTCGACTGAAGCGTGAGCTGCATCTACTGATCAAATATCCGATGGGATCTTGCTACCAGCCGCGCACACACACACACACACACACACACACACACACACACACACACACACACACACACACACACACACACACACACACACACACACACACACACACACACACACACACACACACACACACACACACACACACACACACACACAAACACATCGTGAAGGTGGGGGCCAGGGACAGTGGAGGAGCGCTTTCTGCGTGATGAAGAGGAAAGTAAACGGCTGCCACAGAGCACGGTAAGTCCTTTAGAGAGCGCGGGAGGGAGGGAGTGAAGGGGAAAGAAGGGGAGAGAAGGACAGAGAAAGGGAGAGAGAAGTGGGAGAGAGAAGGGGGAGAGAGAAGGTGGAGAGAGAAGGGGGGGAGAAGGGGAGAGAGAAGGGGAGATAACGGGGGGGGGGAAGGAGTGGAGACAGTTTTAAGAAGTTTAATAAAGTTAGCGGGCATTTTACCCTCCGGCGGATCTTCTAGGTCCTGAAAACCAAAGATCCGCCAGGATCTTTGCTGAAAACTCCAATGAGCCAATCAAAATGGCCGGTCAGCGAAGGAGATTGCCTTTGACTGCCTGTAAGTAAATAGCAACCCCACGCCACTGGCTTCGACCAAACGGCAACCTATTTTTAGTTGAGGTCGGTTTTGTTTTTTTTAAAATAATCACAGGAACGTAGAAGAAGCCTCGACTACGCGGAAACCACTTTCCACCATTAGGGAGAGTGACTGGAACCTCCGGGAACCTCACGGAAACCTTGGGTGGGGCGCAAGGTCTCCAGAGGTTTCCATTCAGGTTTCCTAAGTGGGACAGGGGCATTAGGAAGAAGGTTGAAAAGCAGGACTTCTATGGTAGTTACCTCTGGATTGCTTCCAGTACCTGGTGCTGCTTAGGGCAGGAACAGGGAGTTAGGGAATCTTAATGTGTGGCTGAGGGGCTGGTTCAGGGAGCAGGGATTTAGATTTATAGGCCACTAGGATCTCTTCTGGGGTAGGGGTGATGTGTACAAAAAGGGCAGGTTACACCTTAACTGGAGGGGGACCAACATTCTGGCCGGCAGGTTTGCTAGTGCTACACGGGTGGGTTTAAACTAAATAGCGGGGGGGAGGGGTCGACAAATTGGGTGTATAAGGATGGAGTTCAAGGGGAAGAGAGTACAGGAAAAGTTACGAAATACAACCAAATTAATTGGACGGAAAGTTCAAGAAGGGACAAGAGGCTAAGGTCAGGTGAAATAGGAATCGGTATGAGAGGGGAGGAGAATACAGATTTAAAAGTGTTATATAAGAATGTGCGAAGTATAAGAAATAAAGTGGATGAGCTTGGGGCTCAGTTAGAAATTGGTAAGTATGATGTTGTGGGAATTACAGAGACATGGCTGTAAGAGGATCAAAGCTGGGAACTAAATATTCAGGGTCATACGTCCAATGGAAAAGACAGACGGGTGGACAGAGGGGGTGGGGTTGCTCTGTTGGTAATGAATGAAATTCAGTCCCTTGCGAGGGGTGACATAGAATCAGAAGATGTAGAGTCATTGTGGATGGAACTGAGAAATGGTCAGGGTAAAAATACCCTAATGGGAGTTATCTAGAGGCCTCCAAACAGTAGCCTGGGGATAGGGAGCAAGTTGCAACTAGGGGTTAAAATTGGCATGGAACAAAGGTAATGCTACGGTGGTTATGAAAGATTTCAACTTGCAGGAAGACTGGGATAAATCAGGTTGGTACTGGATCCCAAGAAAGAGAGTTTGTAGAGTGCCTCTGAGATGGATTCTTAGAGCAGCTGGTACTGGAGCCTACCAGGGAGAAGGCAATTCTGGATTTAGTGTTGTGAAATGAACCCGATTTGATAAGGGAACTCAAGGTAAAGGAACCATTGGGAGGTAGTAACCATAATATGATGTTTTAACCTGCAATTTGAGAGGGAGAGGTAAAATCGAAGTGTCAGTATTGCAGTTGAACAAAGGGGACTATGGAGGCATGAGGGAGGAGCTGACCGAAGTTGACTGGAAAGGGACCCCAGCAGGGATGACGGTGGAACAGCAATGGCAGGTATTTCTGGGAATAATCCAGAAGATGCAGGATCATTTCATTCCAAACGGGAAGAAAGATTCTAAGGGGAGTAAGAGGCAACCGTGGCTGGACAAGGGAAGTCAAGGACAGTGTAAAAATAAAAGATAACATAGCAAAGATGAGCGGGAAGCCAGAGGATTGGGCATCTTTTAAAAATCAACAGAAGGTAACTAAAAAGATAATATGGGGAGAAATGATGAAGTATGAAGGTAAGCTAGCCAAGAATATAAAGGAGGGTAGTAAAAGCTTCTTTAGGTACGTGAAGAGGAAAAAAATAGTTCAGACAAATGTGGTTCCCTTGAAGACAGAAACAGGTGAATTTAATATGGGGAACAAGGAAATGATAGACGTGTTGAACGGGTACTTTGGATCTGTCTTCACAAAGGAAGGCACAAGCAATCTCCTAGATGCACTATACTGGGGTGACTGAGGAACTGAAGGAAATTCTCATTGGTCAGGAACTGGTGTTGGGTAGACTGATGGGACTGAAGGCTGGTAAATCCCCAGGGCCTGATGGCCTGCATCCCAGGTTACTCAAGGAGGTGGCTCTAAAAATCATGGGCACATTGGTGATCATTTTCCAATATTCTATAGATTCTGGATCAGTTCCTGTGGATTGAAGAGAAATTGAAGAAAGGAGGGAGAGAGAAAACAGGGAATTATAAACCAGTTAGCCTGACATCAGTGGTGGGGAAGATGCTGGAGTCGATTATTAAAGATGTAATAGCGGCACATTTGGATGGCAGTAACAGGATCGATCCAAGTCAGCATGGATTTACGAAGGGGAAATCATGCTTGACAAATCTTCTGGAATTTTTGAGGATGTAACAAGTAAAATGGACAAGGGAGAGCCAGTGGATGTAGTTTACCTGGACTCAGAAAGTCCTTGATAAGGTCCCACACAGATTAGTGGGCCTAAAGTACAGAGCATGTTATTGGGGGTATGGTACTGATATGGATAGAAAATTGGTTGGCAGACAGGAAACAAAGAGTAGGGATTAACGGGTCCCTTTCAGAATGGCAGGCAGTGATAGTGGTGTACCACAAGGCTCGGTGCTTGGACCACAGCTAATTACAATATGCATTAATAATTTAGATGAAGGAATTAAAAGTAACATTAGCAAATTTGCAGATGACACAAAGCTGGCTGGCAATGTGAACTCTGAGGAGGATGCTATGAGGATGCAAGATAACTTGGACAGGTTGGGTGAGTGGGCAGATGCATGGCAGATGCAGTATAATGTGGATACATGTGAGCTTATCTATTTTTGTGGCATGGACAGGAAGGCAGATTATTATCTGAATGGTGTCAGGTTAGGAAAAGGGGAAGTACAATGAGATCTGGGTGTCCTTGTACAACAGTCACTGAAAGTAAGCATGCAGGTACAGCAGGCAATGAAGAAAGCGAATGGTATGTTGGCCTTCATAACAAGAAGAGTTGAGTATAGGAGCAAAGAGGTTCTTCTACAGTTGTACAGAGCCCTGGTGAGACCCCACCTGGAGTATTGTATGCAGTTTTGGTCTCCTAATTTGAGGAAGGACATTCTTTCTATTGAGGGAGTGCAGTGTAACTTCACAAGGTTAAGTCCTGGGATGGTGGGACAGTCATATGATGAAAGAATGGAGCGACTGGGCTTGTATTCACTGGAATTTAAAAGGATGAGAGGGGATCTTATAAAAACATATAAGATTATTAAGGGATTGGACACGCTAGATGCAGGAAACATGTCACGATGCTGGGAGAATCCAGAACCAGGGTCCACTGTTTAAGAATAAGGGTAGGCCATTTAGAACTGAGATGAGGAAAAACTTTTTCTCCCAGAGAGTTTTGAATTTGTGGGAGTCGAAGAAGGCATGGATGCTGATTCACTGGATGCATTCAAAAGAGAGTTAGATAGAGCTGTTAGGGCTATGGAATCGAGAGATATGAGGAGAAGGCAGGAACAGGGTACTGATTGTGGATGATCAGCCATGATCACATTGAATGATTGCTCGCTCGAAGGGCCGAAAGGCCTACTCCTGCACCTGTTGTCTATGTATCTATGACTACGGGTGCTGTCAGTATGGAGGTTGTACGTTCTCTAACGTGACCAGCGTGGGTTTTCTCCGGGAGCTCCGGTTTCCTCCCACACTCCAAAGACGTACAGGTTTGTTGGATAGTTGGCTTGGTAAAAATTGCAAAATTGCCCCTAACACATTGTCAGTGGGATATTGTGGGATATTGTCAGTGTGAGTGGACCGCTGGCCTGCGTGGACTCGGTGGGTTGAAGGGCCTGTTTCTGTACGGTATCTCTAAAACTAAAAAAACTAAAAATCATTTGACCCTTTTAAGGTTGTCGTTTGTAGGAATAGTATAGGTTGAGCAATGGCAAACCCTTGTTGCCTGATCCCTGTATCCCCTCTCCTTGTTCTCGTAACTCCGAGGCCAGTGGTTTCCTGAATATGTCAGGCCATGTCACTGCATAATGTGTGATAATGTTGCAGATGATTTTGTGCCTATCCTCTGTCCACTCTCGTGATGAAATTGAGAGGCCCCATTAATATGATGCATTTGAAACGTTATTGATCAACTCTTGTGGGATTGTTCACGATTCCCTGTTATGCACAATCCCCTTGAGATGCTGAATGAGTAGAACTTGTCGAATCTTTTGCCACAGAAGGCTGTGGAGGCCAAATTAGTGGAAAATTTTAAGGCAGAGATAGATAGATTCTTGATTAGTACGGGTGTCAGAGGTTATGGGGAGAAGGCAGGAGAATGGGGTTAGGAGGGAGAGATAGATCAGCCATGATTGAATGGCAGAGTAGACTTGATGGGCTGAATGGCCTAATTCTACTCCTACTCCTTATGACCTTATGTAAGTCGGGGAGTGCCTGTAAGTGATCTCACAACCACCAGGTCAGATCAACCTTGTGGTTCCATCACATTTACTTGTGAGCTATGGTGGTTCAATTAATCAGCTACCACAGGGGGAGGCTCCAATATATCCCCACTGTGGCAGGGCCCAATGTCTAAAGGGCCTGTCCCACCAGCATGCAATTCTAGGCGATGAACGCGATCGAACTAGATTCGGGGGCCGCGCGGAGATCGGGTGATCCCCTGTACAGGGCCGGTCCCACCAGCATGTGCCTGTATGCGGCAAGCGCAACCAAACCGGCAGTAGGGGCCGCGCGGTGGTCGGGTGAGTGGCGCAACGCGGCGCAAATGAGGCGAACTTGGAGCGAAGTCCAAGGTAAGGTCGCCAGGACAGAGAGGGGCACACAGAGAGGGGCACCGAGGCACACACACACACAGGGCCACGGAGGCACACACATAGAGGGTCATGGAGGAACCTACCAAGAGGGTCATGGAGGCACGATGTCGGGGCGGTGTGTAAATGTCGAGGCGACTGCGAGCCGACAAGCCGTTGCCGCGCGGGATTTTTGGACATAGTCGGTTTTTCGGAGCCCCGCGCGGTGTCGGGACGAACTCGGGACGAACTCCGCACAATTCCGCATGGCTCCGGCGATCGAAGTGGGACCGGCCCCGCGACGCCGGACGGCTCAAGCGACCACGTTAGGTCGCGCTAATCGCATAGAGTTGCATGCTGGTGCGACAGGCCCTTAAGTGTGAGAGACATTTACAGTCACATTTATCTAGAGGTGATTACAGGTGATCCACCTTGTCTTCCGCCCGAGATTCCCACTGTCGCAGAATTCCGTCTTTAGCCAATTCAAGTGATTTCAAGACATGGTTGAAAGCATTGAATACATCAAGGACAGACTCCTGATTTGTCGGAGGTTATGGAGAGAAATCAGGAGAATGGGGTTAGGAGAATGGATAGATAGATCAGCCATGATTGAATGGCGGAGTAGACTTGATGGGCCGAATGGCCTAATCTCATCCTATTCCTTACGACCTTATGAATTTGTGTGTCTTTGCCACAATCGCGAATGTGCCCCAATACCAAGTTTGTAATGTGGCCATAAACCGTCGGGCTGAATGCATCAGTTCTTTTTACTGGAATATTTTTGTGGCAGCGATTTTTCTCCTCATTCTATGTAGTGACGTAGGAAATGGTCTTGCAGAATTCCTGAAGGCCGCTTGTAAGTTGTGAGAGATGCAATGGGTGACTGAAGCACAACAGTATACATTCAAATTCATTGGGGACACTGGGCCAAAGGACCTGTCTCCATTCTTGTATCTCTAAACCGGACTAGAGTGTGCCAGGACCATAGGGCATGAGCTATAGGGAGAGGTCGAGGAGGCTGGGTCTCTATTCCATTGAGCGTAGAAGGATGAGGGGAGATCTTTTAGAGGTATCCAAACTCATGAGAGGAATAGATCAGGTAGATGCACAGAGTCTTTTACCCAGAGTAGGGAAATCGAGGACCAGCAGACATAGGTTCAAGGTGAAGGGGAAAAGATTTAATCGGAATCCGAGAGGTAACTTTTTCACACAGAGGGTGGTGGGTGTATAGAACAAGCTGCCAGGGGAGGTAATTGAGGCTGGGACTATCCCATCATTTAAGAAACAGTTGGACAGGTATAAGGATAGGACAGGCTTGGAGGGTTATGGACCAAGTGCAGGCAAGTGGGACCAGGGAAGCTGGGACACTGTTGGCAGGTGTGTGCGAGTTGGGTCGAAGGGCCTGTTTCCACACTGTATTAATCTATGACTCTATAACTAAAAAGGATAGTCTTTGGAATACAGTTTGCAAAAAATGGTGTGATCGCGATTTTACATCATTAAATAATGACTTAGATTGAAAGCAGCAGAAGCAAGATGAAGTGCAATGGAAGATGTACGATTAACCAGCAGCTTATTTGCAAATGGTCCATAGGCGACTGATGAAGCAGGCACTGATTGATGATGTTTCCAATAGGAACCAGTGCCATGTGCCACCGACATAAGGGCTGGAGGAACACTTCCACTGACTTTGATTGTCAAGATCCTCTGCGTATGAAAAATTATAACGCAAAATGCTGGAGTAACTCAGTGGGTCAGGCAGCATCTCCACAGGACATGGATAGGTGACGTTTCTGGTTAGGGCCCTTCTTCAAATGAATTGTAGTGGGGGGAAAAGGCTGCAAAATTGCTATCCGACATGCAATAGGCAGATACAGGTGAGGGGGGGCTTGTTTGGCAGAAGGGCAGACAAAGGAGAGATGAAAAGGAGGCTAATGGATGTCAGATGGAGAGAGGTTTGATATGTGGAGGACATTAGGTTGGAGGGGACCTGTGGATGTGGGGGGATGGTGGGAGAGATAGAGAAATGGGTGTGCGACATGGATGTGCAGAAGAAAGACAGGGGGAGAAACTGGGAAAGGGGAGATGGGGTGTGAACTAAAATTGGTAGTAAGTTAGCCAAGTTGAGTACAGGATAGATATAAAGTGTTGGAGTTAATCAGTGGGTCAGGCAGCATCTCAGGAGAAAAATGATGGGCGAGTTAGTTAGTTTGTTTAGTTTAGTTTATTGTCATGTCTACTGAGGCACAGTGGAAAGCTTTTGTCGTGTGCTAACCAGTCAGAGGGAAGACAATACATGATTACAATCGAGCCGTCCGCAGTGTACAGATACAGGGTAAAGGAAATAACAATCAGATAAAGTCCAGTAAAGTCCGATCAAAGGTTACACAAAAAGCTGGAGAAACTCAGCGGGTGCAGCAGCATCTAAGGAGCGAAGGAGATAGGCGACCGTTTCGGGTCGAGACCCTTCTTCAGACTGGTCAGGGATCAGGGAAACAAAAGATATAGACAGTGATGTGGAGAGATAAAGAACAATGAATGAAAGATATGCAAAAAAGTATTGATGATAAAGGAAACAGGCCATTGTAAGCTGTTTGTAGTGTGAAAATGAGAAGCTAGTGCGACTTGGGTGGGGGGGGGGGGGGGGGGGAGATAGAGAGAGAAGGAATGCCAGGGCCCAAGGGCTGAGGGAGAGATGGGGAGGGGGAGGAGACAGCCTGGGTTAACAGAATTGAGAAAATTCAATGTTTAAGCCCAGAGGATGCAGACTCCCCAAGCGGAATATGAGGTGCTGTTCCTCCAACTTGCGGTGTTGCTCACTCTGGCCGTGGAGGAGGCCCAGGACCGAGAGGTCGGATACGGAATGGGAGGGGGAGTTGAAGTGCTGAGCCACCGGGAGGTCGGGTTGGTTATTGCGGACCGAGCGGAGGTGTTCGGCGAAACGATGGCCCACCCTCCGCTTGGTCTCACCGATGTAGATCAGCTGGCATCTGGAGCAACGGATGCAGTAGATGAGGTTGGAGGAGGTGCAGAGATCAAAGTCCGATCAAAGATAGTCCGAGGGTCTCCAGTGAGGTTGATAGTAGCTCAGGACTGCTCTCTATGGATTATGAGATGAATGTGAGATGTTGTTTCTCCAGTTTGCATGTTGTCTCACTCGAGCAATGGAAGAGACCCAGGACAGAAGGATCAGTGGCTCCAGTCTCTATGCATGAAATTTAAATAGTTTAGTTTAGTCTAGCTTCGTTTTGAGATACAGCGTGGAAACAAGCCCTTCGGCCCACCGAGTTTGCACCAACCAGTGATCCCCGTACACTAACACCATCCTACAAACAGAAAGACCATTCCCAATACATACATTTATATTGTGCCAAAAAAAAGCATCTGCTGAAAGTTCAAGTAACGAGGGTTTCTTTCAGTTATGAATAGTGTGTGACGCAATGTGTTGATGTCACGTTACTTCTGTGATGTGCGAGCTCGCTGTGTGGTTCTTCAAGTGAGCCACTTGTCTGAGGAACTGTACAGTGCAAAGTCTTCCGAGTGTGATTTGGAAAAGCTTCTGGCACTTGGCCACCATGTTTCTGTTGTTGAAGATGAACAGATGTGCCAGGATCCTCTTGTGATACTCTTCTGGGATGGTACAGATTTGAGCTTCAGCTTACATGGTGAGAATTATGTAGAACATGGTGCCCAGTCTGAGAGGTGAACAGTGCTGTGGATCCACAGCCCCCGTACGGTCCAGCATTTCACCTGCAGGACACGTTCGTATCGGTAGCAGGAACAAATGTAGTTAGGGGCAGCACGGTGGTGCAGCTGCTGCCTTACAGCACTTACAGTGCCAGAGACCCGGGATTGATCCATACGGGTGCTTGTCTGTACAGTTGAATCCCCGTGACCTACATGGGCTTCCTCCAAGAACTTCGGTCTCCTCCCACACTCTGAAGACCTACAGTTTTGTAGGTTAATTGGCTTGGAAAAATGTAAAAATGGTTGGATAGTGTTAATGTACAGGGATCAATAGACAATAGACAATATTGGTCGGTGCGGATTCAGTCATAGTGTGTGTTTCCGCGCCGTATCTCTAAACTGAACTAAACTAGGTCTCAAAACTAGGAAAGTCAGCTGTTCACAATGCCCAACATTTGTTTCCTAATATTTAGTAAGGAGAAGAGTCTCGGAAAAATGGCACGCAGCAAAGGTTTTGCTACTATTTTAATGTGCGACTGCACGGTGACATTCCTTTTGCATAGTCACCCATGTGGGCCCCGCTATGTTTTGCCACCATTTCCAAAGTCTGTTTTGCCCGCGCGCTTGGTCTACTGGAGCGATTCCCGATCTAGGTGAGCCCCAGGCTCTTGCAGGGCCTTTCTCTGTCGCCGTCAACGGGATCGGCCCATGAACCGACGTCCCTCTCCTCCCCTACCCTCCCCTCTCCTCTCCTCTCCTCTCCTCTCCTCTGGTGTTCAATGAAACGGTCGCCCAGTCTATGCTTGGTCTCACCGATATATGAGTCCACACCTGGAACAGCGGACACAGGAGATCAGGTTGGAGGAGGTGCAAGTGAAAATCAATCGTGAACTTGCATGTCATCGTTACGGTACTTTTTGCATATGTTTCACACATTTGTTCTATATTCAATATCATTGTTTATTTTTCTATTTTCCGTTTCCCCTGACTCTCAGCCTGAAGAACCCGAAATGTCACAAATTCCTTTTCTCCAGAGATGCTGCCTGACCCGCTGATTTACTCCAGCTTTTTGTGTCTATCTTAGGTGTAAACCAGCATCTACACATTCTACTAACGAATGCAAGGTGAATGAGGTCTTTCTTGACCCCTCTTGATTCTTCAGTCAACATGTACAATTCCAATCTATCAATGATTTTCAAAAACATCAACTTCATCATTTGTAGATGATTCCATGTTCCATGGTTCCATTATACCCTTTACCCTTGCACTGCTTCTTAGTCTGACAATATAACAAACTTCTAATCTCAGGTGAACTTACATCAAGCTTCTGTATCTTCTCCCCAATGGAATGAGAAGAAGGATTGACCGAGGTGCGAAAGGTAATAAAAATGAATTGCTGATGCTGGTTTATACCAAAGATAGACATAAAATGCTGGAGTAACTCAGCAGGTCAGGCAGCATCACTGGAGAAAATGGATAGGTGACGTTTCGGGTCAGGACCCTCCTTCAGACTAATTGCAGGGGAAAGGTCTTTGACTATGTCGGTGGCTTTCCCGAGGCTGCGTGAAGTGTAGATGGAGACAGTGGTGGGGAATCTGGTTTGTGTGATGGACTGGGCTACATCCACAACTCTCTTCAATCTCTTGCGGGCCTTGGGCGGAGATGTTCCCAAACCAGCCCGACAGCGTGCTGTGCGACCTTGTATCGGCACCTTTAAGTTAGTCAAAAAAACTTTTTGCAAACTCTAGCCAGTTGCAGTAAGTCCACTAATGATATATTAACATCGCAGAATTGTAAAGCAGCCCAACATGACAGTAATGGTCCAACGTTGCTCAGACAGCTTCATTTGCAAAGCAAAACCATGGCCAGGACGGTCTATTTCAGAACATTGTCACATTCACTCCTAAAGAATTGGATGAAAATAATATTCTCGGACAAAAATAGGACACAAGTTTTCCATGATTGCAAAAGCAGACAGTATGTCACCTGGTTTCAGCTGAATTCTAATTGGTTACCGTCAACGACATGAGCTTTGCATTGGAATTACTGTGAGTGAAAATGCATTTAATGATAGTAACAGATTGTGCCACAATAGACCACAATAGACAATAGACAATGGAGTATTGTGTACAGTTTTGGTCTCCTAATTTAAGGAAGGACATCCTTGTGATTGAGGCAGTGCAACTCGGCTATTCTTAAGAGCCCTATACAAGCCCAGCCGCTCCATTCTCTCAGCATATGACAGTCCCGCCATCCCGGGAATTAACCTCGAGAACCTACGCTGCACTCCCTCAATAGCAAGAATGTCCTTCCTCAAACTCAGAGACCAAAACTGCATACAATATTCCAGTTGTGGTCTCACTAGGGTCCTGTACAAGTGATGAATCTGGTGCGTAGGTTAGAAAAGGTCTGACAAACCTGCCATCCTTCATTGGTGGCTTCCTCCCACATCCCAAAGACATGCTGGTTTGAAGGCTCATTTAGTCTAGTTTGGAGATACAGCGCAGAAACAGGACCCTTCGACCCGCGTCTGCACCGACCATCGATCCGCGCACATCAACATTATCCAACACACATGAGGGACAATTTACGTTTATACCAAGCCAATTACTCTACAAACCTGCACATCGTCGGAGTGTGGGAGGTGATGGGGAGAACATACTGTATATACTCTGTACATATAGCACTCATAGTCAGGTTTGAACCCGGGTCTCTGGCGCTGCAAGGCAGCAGCTCTAACACTGTGCCACCGTGCCATCCTGATTGTAAATTGTCCCTGGGGTTACACAAAAAGCTGGAGAAACTCAGCGGGTGCAGGAGCATCTAAGGAGCGAAGGAGATAGGCGACGTTTCGGGTCGAGACCCTTCTTCAGACTGTGCCTGGTGTGTAGGGAGTGGATGAGAAAGAGACATAAAATAGAACGGCTAGTGTGAACGGCTGATCGATGGTTGCCTTGGACTTGGTGGGCCGACAGAGCATATGTTAAAATTTGGTTGTTTTCTCAGTTCTCCTTGCAAATGGAACTTATGCAGAAATTTCCCCACAGAATTTGTTTTGCTGCGGCAAATGAAAAATAAATGTAATCCATGTTGGGAACAGAGATTGCTGGAAACTGAAGTGGAACTGCATAAAAGCATGAAATACATGTTGTTCCTCACAGCAAGGCTTCAGAATGGAAGGTTTCCGGCTTCAATGTGGTTTTAGTAGCTCTAGTATGATTTCATAATGTAGAAATTACAGCAGTGTTTATACACAGCCCCCCCCCCCCCCCCCCACCCCCCACCCCCCACCCCCAATTTCAGGGCACCATAATGTTTGGGACACAGCAATGTCATGTAAATTAAGGTAGTCATATTTAGTATTTTGTTGCATATCCTTTGCATGCAATGACTGCTTGAAGTCTGCGATTCATGGACATCACCAGTTGCTAGGTGTCTTCTCTGGTGATGCTCGGCCAGGCCTCTATTGCAGCCATCTTTAGCTTATGCTTGTTTTGGGAGCTAGTCCCCTTCAGTTTTCTCTGCAGCATATACAAGGCATGCTCAATTGGGTTCAGATCGGGTGATTGTCTGGGCCACTCAAGAATTGACATTTTTTTAGCTTGTAAAACTCCTTTGTTGCTTTAGCAGTATGTTTGGGATCATTGTCTCGGTGTAGAATTAACCGCCGGCCAATGAGCTTTGAAGCATTTGTTTGAACTTGATGTGCCTACACACTTCAGAATTCATTATGCTACTACAATCAGCAGTTGTATCATCAATGAAGATGTGAGCCAGTACCTTCAGCAGCCATACATGCCCAGGCCACAACACCCTCACCACCGTGTTTCGCAGATGAGGTGGTATGTTTTGGATCTTAGAGAGTTCCTTCTCTCCTTCATACTTTGCTCTTGCCGACACTCTGATATAAGTTAATCATCATCTCATCTGTCCACAAGACTTTATCAAGAACTGTGGATGCTCTTTTAAGTACTTCTTGGCAACATGTAATCCGGCCAGCCTATTTATGCGGCTAACCAGTGATTTGCATCTTGCAGTGTAGCCTCTGTATTTCTGTTCATGAAGTCTTCTGTGGACTTTTCTGAACCTGAAGAGTGTTTCTGATCAGTTAGTTTGGGGGTTCTCCTTTATTATAGAGACAATTCTTCTGTCATCAGCTGTGAAGGTCTTCC
Source organism: Raja brachyura (assembly GCA_963514005.1). The sequence goes on from OY740796.1 coordinate 45,637,321, forward strand.
TTGGCCTGCCAGTTCCTTTGCGATTTGTAAGCTCACCAGTGATCTCTTTCTTCTGAATGATGTTCCAAACAGTTGATTTTGGTAAGCCTAAGGTTGGCTAATGTCTATAATAGTTATATTCTTGTTTATCAGTCTCATAATGGCTCCTTTGACTTACATTGGCACAACGTTGGTCCTCATGTTGATAAACAGCAATAAAAGTTTTCAAATGTGATGGAAAGACTGGCGGAAAGACTCGGTGCTGATAGCTCTCTTATACCTGCATTAGGAGGCAATTACAAACACCTGAGCAATTACAAACGCCTGGGAAGCCATGTGTCCCAAACATTGTAGTGCCTTGAAATGGGGGGACTATGTACAAACACTATGCAGAAACAGGCCCTTCGGCCCACCGAGTCCGTGCCAACCAGCGATCCTCGCGCAGGCACACTATCCTACACACACACTAGGGACAATTTATAATTAAGCCAAGCCAATTAACCTACAAACCTGTACGTCTTTGGAGTGTGGGAGGAAACTGGAGAAAATCCACACAGATCACGGGGAGAACGTGCAAACTCAGTACAGACAGCACCCACAGTCAGGATCGAACCTGGGTCTCTGGCACTGCAAGACAGCAACTCTACCGCTGCATCATGCCGCCCATTGTTAGGAAACCTATGTGAGTGGACCTGGTGTATTTGAGGCCAAGACAATGCAAATGTACAGTACGTTCTGCAGTTTCATGTCAAAAGTAGCATAAATTATTAAAGCTTTACACACTGAATATTTCAGTGTTAAGATGCTACAAATCAATTGTGTCCAAATTCCCACTGTATAAATGGTACAGTAACATCTATACATTATCACCACACCAAAAAGCTCTCACTAAAATAAAAGTATACCTCCATTTTGAATGGTAATAGTCCAACATACGACTGGTGAGAATAATTTTAACCAGTAAGCTTAATACGTTTAAGAATAACTGTGCACACGATCAAAATATGAAATCCCCCAAAATTTGTTGAAAACAAAGTAAGCAAGAAACGTTATTTATGCTTGGAAGGTGCAAATCGAAGATACTCCTCGAAGAGCTGAAGTCTCCGAATGCAAATACAAACTCATTTAAACTGTAGACTGAGCTAAAAATTATCTGATCTCCTTTCACTCGAAGCAGAAAAGCACCGTGTATCTTTATTTATTCAGAAGAGTAACGAGGCAAGGCCGTGCAATTGAAATTTCCACTGAGATTTCTGGCCGTCAAGCAGGAAAAAAATCTGTTTATCCTCATTGCAAGTAATATTTTGCAAGAATATGAGAATAGATGTTCATGATTTATTGTAATAGCTTTGCAGCAGTTATTAATTATCACATTAATATCATTAAGAATGAGAAATATAGAGGCATTGGGAGCAATTGGAATACCTTTCACCAGAAATATATTCCTATTGCTTGTTTTTACGAAACAGCATGGTACATTGGATGTTATCAAAATGATTTTTTTTTCTATCATTCCATTTAATGTTAAAATAGAAAGGATATATATTAATATAGGAAGGTTTGATTGATGAATTGATTGAAAGATACAGCATGGAAACAGGCCCTTCAGCCCAATGAGTCCATGTTGGCCATCAATCACAAGTTCCACATTGATTCTCTGAGTCTGAAGAAGGGTCTCGACCCAAAACGTCACCCATTCTTTCCCTCCAGAGTTGCTGCCTGTCCCACGGAGATACTCCAGCATTTTGTGTCGACCTTTAATTCTATGTTATCCCACTCCATCCACACGAGGGACAATTTACAGAGACCAATTCACCTACCAACCTGCACATTTTGGGGATGTGGGAGGAAACCGGAGCTCCCGGGGGAACATGCAAACTCCACAGAAACAGCACCCGAGAGCGGGTTCAAACCCGGTGTCTCTGGCGCTGTGAGGCAGCAGCACTACCAGCTGCATTGTTGTACTGCCTATTTTTATGGTTATTACAATTTTGCTGAAAAAGAAATGTTACCAGTTGGGGATGAATTAACCCGATCCAAAACACTGCCTGTCCATTCCCTCCGCAGATCAAGTCAAGAGAGTTTATTGTCATGTGTCCTGGATAGGACAATTACATTCTTGCTTGCTGCAGCGCAACAGAATATTGGAGGCAAAAATACAGAACAGTTCAGTTCAATATACACATAAATAAACAGATAAAGTGCAATAGGCTGTTACAGTTCAGAGTCTGTTTGTTGGCGAGTTTAATAGCCTGATGGCTGTGGGGAAGAAGCTGTTCCTGAGCCTGGATGTAACAGATTTCAGGCTCCTGTACCTTCTGCCCGATGGTAGCGGAGAGATGAGTGTGTGGCCAGGATGGTGTGGGTCCTTGATGATGTTGGCTGCCTTTTTGAGGTAGTGCCTGCGATAGATCCCTTCGATGGTGGGGAGGTCAGGGCCGATAATGGACTGGGCAGTGGTCACAACTTTCTGCATCCTTTTCCGCTCCTGGACGCTCAAGTTGCCGAACCAAGCCACGATGCAACCAGTCAGCATGCTCTCGACAGTGCACCTGTAGATGTTCGAGAGAGTCCTCTTTGACATGCCGACTTTCTGTACTCTTCTCAGGAAGTAGAGGCACTGATGTGCTTTCTTTATAATTGCATCAGTGAGCTGCGACCAGGAAAGATCTTCAGAAATGTGCAAGCCCAGGAATTTGAAGTTCTTGACCTTTTTCACCATCATCCCATTGATATAAACAGGAATGTGGGTCCCTATCCTACCCCTTCCAAAGTCCACAATCAGTTCCTTGGTTTTGCTGGTGTTGAGAGCCAGGTTATTGTGCTGGCATCATTTGGTCAATCGGTCAATCTCACTTCTATACTCTGACTTGTCCCCATCAGTGATACGTCATAGAAACATAGAAATTAGGTGCAGGAGTAGGCCATTCGGCCCTTCGAGCCTGCACCGCCATTCAATATGATCATGGCTGATCATCCAAACTCAGTATCCCATACCTGCCTTCTCTCCATACCCTCTGATCCCCTTAGCCACAAGGGCCACATCTAACTCCCTCTTAAATATAGCTAATGAACTGGCCTCAACTACCCTCTGTGGCAGAGAGTTCCAGAGACCCACCACTCTCTGTGTGAAAAAATTCCTTCTCATCTCGGTCCTAAAGGATTTCCCCCTTATCCTTAAGCTGTGACCCCTTGTCCTGGACCTCCCCAACATCGGGAACAATCTTCCCACAACAGTGGTCCCACAACAGTGGTGTCGTCGGCAAGCTTGATGATGGAGTTCACACTATGTCCGACTACACAGTCATGAATATAGAGTGAGTACTGCAAGAGGCTGAGCACGCAGCCTTGAAGTGCTCCCGTGCTGATTGTTATCGAGGATGACACATTTCCACCAATATGGACAGACTGTTGTCTGTGGATGAGGAAGTCGAGGATCCAATTGCAGGGGAATGTGCAAAGACCCAGATCTGAGAGCTTGGTAACCAGCTTGGAGGGGATGATGGTATTAAATGCCGAGCTGTAGTCAACAGCCTGACAAATGAGTTTTTGTTGTCCAAGTGGTCCAGAGCGGAGTGGAGAGCCAGTGAGATTGCATCCACCGTTGATCTGTTGTGGCGGTAAGCGAACTGCAGTGGGTCCAGGTTCTTGTCGAGTTATGAGTTGATATGCGCCATAATCAACCTCTCAAAGCACTTCATCACCACAGACGTCAGTGCCACTGGTCGATAGTCATTGAGACACGTCACCTTGCTCTTCTTCGGCACCGGTATTATTGATGCCCTTTTCATAGAAAATAGGTGCAGGAGTAGGCCATTCGGCCCTTCGAGCCTGCACCGCCATTCAATATAATCACGGCTGATCATCCAACTCGGTATCCTGTACCTGCCTTCTCTCCATACCCCTTGACCCCTTGACCCCTTTAGCAACAAGGGCCACATCTAGCTCCCTCTTAAATATAGCCAATGAACTGGCCTCAACTACCTTCTGTGGCAGAGAATAGTAAGATTGAACGAGAACTTACCAGTTCGAAGGTTGATCTTTATTTTATGAGGAGTCGAAGTGAGGGATTTCGTGAAGAGCCCGCCGGCGCGCATGCTCGACATACTTCAAAGTAGCGGCGTGGAATCACAGAAACCAACAAAGAAATGACTTCGCATAGTAAGATTGAAGTGACTAAGATTACCAGATGAAGGTGATTGAGGGTTGGGCGAGGAGGGCACGAAATCCCTCACTTCGACTCCTCATAAAATAAAGATCAACCTTCGAACTGCTAAGTTCTCGTTCAATCTTACTATTTCATTTCGGAGTCACGTGAGTGACTTCATGAAGACTTCAAAGCTTCTGTGATTACACGCCCTGGACCACGTCCATGCTGACACACCACTACCAGGGATGGATGGGAGGAACAAACTTGCTCAATAGTTCATACTGCAAAACAAGAGCAGAGTTATTAATAACAAATCAAAACCCCTCATGCGGGGACATCTCCACGTTCGTGACCTGCATTCAGCACGGCTTCTGCAAACTGTAGAGGAGCAGCAACAGGCTTGTTATAAAAACGCTGGAACACAGCTTCATTAGCCCATCCTGCTGTGGCGAGAATTTGGTCCATGGGCACCTCCATGACCCTCGCCGTTGACGTCGATGCAGCCCTGTTGGAAAGAGACTTGAACACATTAGTGTCGATACCTGACTTACCCAAAACGACTGGAAGCCACATGGATATCGTCTGGACTGTCACTCGATGATGAGGTCTCTTATGAGTGACAAGCAGGTATCTCTCCATTCCTCTGATGCGTGCTGTCACCTTGACATAGTGGCGGATATGTGAGGCTACACATAGCCTAGCATCTGCGGGGTATGCCGGGAACTTCAGCTGCAGCCCTGTGCACCCAGGTCTATGCTGCTTTAGTAGCTCGTCAATGAAAAAGACTACTTCTGTGGGGGTAGACGTCATTCTGTCGACACGAAGTTTGTGTAGTGTCTGTACCCTCTGAGCTGAAGTCAGCGCTAGTAACATCACCAGCTTCATGGTGCGTTGGTCCAGTTGGAGCCCTTCCATGGGTGACCACGTCCTGAGCAGGGTTAATACGTCCCTGACATCCCAGGTGATATTATAGCGTGGTGTAGGCGGATTCATATTGAATATACCCCGCATGAGTCTGGACACTAGCCTGTTGGATCCTACCTCCAAACTGAGGTAGAATGATAGCACACTTCTGGCGCTGTTGATGGCACTGTAACTTAAGTGTTCATCATGGTGCAACCCCGCGAGGAATTCCAGGACGTCGGTTGTTGTCACGTCATCGTACGTGATGCGAGAGCGGCTGCAGTAGGCTTCCCACTTCTTAATATGCGAGCGGTATCTTCGCCTTGTAGACTCTCGACACGACGCCCCGGTGGTATCCATGGTCCGAGCCGAGAGGCCGTATTGGACTAACGGCCTGTTCAGAACCTGCAAGCCAACAAATTTAAATAGCCATGGCAGGGATGCGGCTCCCCTGAGACAGGGTGAGTAACCAATTGTGGGCAACCCTTCAAAAGGACCCAAGGTTCGTTGAGCATGTCAAAGATCACCGGATACCAAGGCTGTGTGGGCCAGTCGGGTATAATAAGGATGCCCTTGGCAGCATCTGCCTGAATCTTTCCCAATACCCGACTGATGAGGCAAAATGGGGGGAAGGCATAGAAAAACCACTTCCCCCAGTCCAGCGAGAATGCATCTAGCGCTATTGCCCCAGGATCTGGTTCCCATGAAACGTAGGTTGGTACCTGATGGTTCCACCGTGACGCAAAGAGGTCAATGTCCGGTTTACCAAATTTGGCTGTGACTTTAGAAAAGATCTCAGGATGCAACATCCATTCAATATTGTCATTAAATTTGCGTGACCTGGTGTCCGCCACAGTATTAAGCTCACCTGGCAAATAGGTAGCTGAAATCCAAATGTCTCTTTGAACACACCAGAGCCAAATTGAGTTTGCCAATTTGTCACACGAAACTGGCCTGGTACCACCCATATGGTTTAAATATGCTACTGCTGTGGTGTTGTCTATTTGGAGACGGACATGTGCTCCAACAACGTTAGAACAATACGCACGAAGTCCGTGGAATGCTGCCAGCAACTCCAAATAGTTAATCCCTTGAGTTAACAACATCGTTGATTCAAGAGTGTCCCATCTACCACCACAACTAGAGCAATTATTCATGGATCCCCAACCATTGGAGCTTGCATCAGTTTGCAAATATACCACCGGATTAGCCTCCCTAATAGGCTTGAATGAGTTGCTAATGTGACACACCCACCATTGCAACTCATTTATCGCTTCGGGCGGCAGCTGCATGGACCGATCATAATGACCAGCGTTCTGTTTTAACGCAGCAATTTTAGCTCTTTGCAAATTCTGATAATGCAAAGGTCCATATCGCGCTGCCGAAAACAAAGCTACCAGCTTCCCAATTATTGTAGCTAAGTGCCGAATCGATGGTATATTGGTGCGGATTAAATCTTGACACACCTGGGTAACCTCCTCAATCTTGTTAATTGGAATGGTAACCCTCATGCTTATAGAGTTCACCGTGAACCCTAGGTAATTAATCACCTGGGCAGGGTAGAACTTTGATTTCTCTGGATGGACAATAAACCCCAATTGTTGAAATATATTGACAGCAGCTGCAACACCCTGTTCAGCCAATTCCAGGGTGTGGCCCACAATTAAGACATCATCTAAATAGGCCATACTATATGGTGTCGTTGTCTCAAATAAGCCATAATTGGCTTCACTAATTTAGTGAACAATCTAGGGCTGTGGTGAGCCCATTAGGCAAAGCCTTGTACTGCCAGAGTTGCCCCATCCAGATGAATTTTAAAACCTTCTGTCACATTTCTGGACGGATACGGAATAATATGCGTCTTTTAAATCGATGCATGCCATAAAACAACCATGAGAAATCAATGATTTGGTTGTTTCAACGTATCCATTTTAAAATGAGAATATGTTACAAAAGTATTCAAACGGGTTAGATCAATAATGACACGACAACTTCCATCCTTCTTAGGTCTGGTGAATATGTTCGAAACAAATTCAACTGGCTCATGCACCACTCTCTTAATCACTCCTTTGCTCAAGACTTAACAATTCCTTATAGCCGGCTGCCTGTTCTGCAGCAGATAATTTTAAATGTTCGAGCGGGCATGTGCTGGGATGGAGGAATGTCGCCATTAATAAACTCAATTTTATGCCCCTGAATATTCTGCAACACATACTCGTCACCAGTGAAATTACCTCATGCACCCAAAAACCCACCGAAGGTGACCACCAACATGTGAAGTTAAACAGAGAGAAAAGAGAGAACCAGACCCCCTCACCTCCGTGGTTACCGGCGGTCCTTGACACGCGTGTGTGGACGTGGAGGTGCTGGGTTGGCTTGAGGGCGCGGCGTCTTCGTTTTCCACCAGGGTCTCTGCCGACCCTGTCCTAAAAAAGACCCCTGGTGCTGGGTCTGATGTTGCTGTCGTTGTTGAGCTTGAGGGTGGGTCCTCGTCGAGGTACTGGCAGACCCTCGTGATCGAATGTATGGAGACTTTGAGCCTGACGGTGTGGGGGCACTCTGAGGGCGCATGATCCCCACCGTTTTGGCTTGCTCGTCAAGCTCTTTGACTCTCTTCGAGAGGTCCTTCCCAAAGAGCTGACGGGGCGGGGGCGGCGGCGGTGGTTTGCACACTCCTGCAAACTTTGGATTGAGCGCTGGGCGGATGCTGGTTTTGCGAAACCCGTTAATTTCGTGCTGGGTCGCGCACAGGAGGGCCAGGGCATCTCCCTGGTCCAAATTCAATTCGTCCCCGTCCACCGACCACACAAAGGCGGTAATACCGGCTGTGAGGAGCTTCAGGATCCGCTGCCGTTTTACCTCCTGTTGACGGATAGCCGCACTGATGTTGCCCCATATCGGCGTATTGACCACAGGCACGTTGAGGGAGTTGCAATTGGATGGAGCCTTGTGACGGCTCATTGCCTGGATGAGGACTTCTTCCTGCTGCTCCAGGCTGATAGTAGATGTTTGTGAAGACGCCCTGTGCCTGTTGCTGCCCTGCTGTTGTTGACGTTGAAGCAGGAGCTCCAGCAGCCGCTCCATACGGTCAATACGCCCTTCACCCTGAACACTCAGGTGGTCGGAGTCCTCCGGCTCTGAAAAGAAAACCGGGCTCCTGTCATCGGCCCGCACCTCATCGAGGCCCTGCCGGTGCCGGTAGTTGTCGCTAACAGCCGCCGAGGCGAACTGCGCGATTCCTGCGCGGGCGTGTTCAACCGCCTCCGTTTAGCGGGAGCTGAAGCCGCTGCCACTGAGGGCACTTGCGGCGAGGTGTCGGCACCAGCCGAAGCATGGCTGCCTGGGGCCCGCGCAGTCTTGCCGGCTGCCCACATCGTGGACGTTGCCGACGCATGGTCTCGCCCACCCATCCATGGGGGGCTCGGCGACCGTGACGAGACCCGACTCGACCGACCCGTCCCGGCGTCGAGAGTCGGGGCGTGCCGGCTGGACCTCACAGCCGCCCCGGGTCTTTCCCTGGAACCTGACCGCTCCTCCGTGTCAGGCAATGCCTTAGCCCTGGTAGGGTTAGGCTTCTGGGCTCCTGCCCTTCCCCTTCTCGGAAGGCTGAGTGGAACAGGCCGTGCAGCTGCACGCACCCAGCTCGAGGTCGCCAGCGAGCCCGCTGACGACCTGACTGCCATGGCAGGGTCCCCCTGCTCTGGCGGCACACCACACTCCTCCTCGTCGAACTCCTCCGAGCTGCGGTGTGCTGGCAGATCTGGACCTGTAAACACAGGGCTTACCCACATCTCCGCCTGAGTCCCGGCCTGCGATGCAGGTACTGCCGATGGTAAAGGCCCCGGAACTGTTGACCGGCGAACTCGTCCTGACGTCCTCCGGCCCTTGGAACTCCCATCCATGTCCTTGCTGCAAGACAAAACCAACAACAAGGACCACCAACTAAAGGTAGAATACTTACCTCCGTGGCCCCTTCTGAAGGGCTGGCGAGGAGCGCGCTCCACCGCCAGCCGTCGCAGCAACGCGGTACGACGATATGTCGAGCATGCGCGCCGGCGGGCTCTTCACGAAGTCACTCACGTGACTCCGAAATGAAATTCCACAGACTCACCATTCTCTGTGTGAAAAAAAATGTTCTCATCTTGGTCCTAAAAGACTTCCCCCTTATCCTTAAACTGTGACCCCTTGTTCTGGAGATCCCCAACATCGGGAACAATCTTCCTGCTTCTAGCCTGTCCAACCCCTTAAGAATTTTGTAAGCCTCTATAAGATACCCCCTCAATGTCCTAAATTCCAGCGAGTACAAGCTGAGTCTATCCAGTCTTTCTTCATATGGAAGTCCTACCATCTCAGGAATCAGTCTGGTGAACCTTCTCTGTACTCCCTCTATGGCAAGAATGTCTTTCCTCAGATTAGGAGACCAAAACTGTATGTAATACTCCAGGTGTGGCCTCACCAAGACCCTGTACAACTGCAGTAGAACCTCCCTGCTCTTGTACTCAAATCCTTTTGCTATGAATGCCACATACCATTTGCTTTCTTCATAGCCTGCTGCACCTGCATGCCTACTTTCAATGACTGGTGTACCATGACACCCAGGTCTCATTGCATCTCCCCTTTTCCTAATCGGCCACCATTCAGATAATAATCTACGCTCCAGTTTTTGCCGCCAAATTGAATAACCTCACATTTATCCACATTATACTGCATCTGCCATGCATTTTCCCACTCACCCAACCTATCCAAGACACCTTGCAGCCCCCTAGCATTCTCCTCACAGCTAACACTGCCCCCCAACTTCGTGTCATCCGCAAACTTGGAGATGTTGCATTCAATTCCCTCATCCAGATCATTAATATATATTGTAAATAGCTGGGGTCCCAGCACTGAGCCTTGCGGTACCCCACTAGTCACTGCCTGCCATTCTGAAAATGACCCATTTACTCCTACTCTTTGCTTCCTGTCTGCCAGCCAGTTCTCTATCCACATCAATATTGAACCCCCAATACCGTGCGCTTTAAGTTTGTATGCAGGTGGGAACCTCAGATCTCAGAAGTGAGAGGTTGATGTAAAAACTCCGTAAAAACTCCAGCCAGTTGGTCCACACAGGTTTTTAGAACAAGACCGGGTATGCCATCAGGTCCAGGCGCTTCCCGAGGGTTCACCCCCCTGAAGGATCTTCTGACGTCGGCCTCTGTGACTTTGACCGAAATACCATCACGGCGAATGAGGGCTCGGGAAGGCACATCAGTGTTCTCCCTATCAAAGCGTGCGTAAAATGCATTGAGCTCATCAGGGAGTGATGCTTTGCTGATATTTGAGCTGCCTCCTGATTTCGCCTTGTTGGTGGTGGATGGTATTCAAGCCCTGCCACAGTTGTCAAACATCTGTCTCATCCTCCAGCTTGGAGCAGAAGTCCTTTTCAGCCTTTTTGATGGCCTTACCAAGGTCGTATCTGGTCTTCTTGTAGACCTCTGTATCTCCAGTCCTGATTGCCCAAGATCTGGACTTCAGAAGAGTGCGGATCTCATGGTTCATCCAAGGCTTCTGGTTAGGAAACACTCGGAAGGTTTTTGTTGGGATGCAGTCTTCCACACATTTCTTTATGAAGTCTGTAACGACTGTGGTGTATTCGTTCAGGTCCGTTGCCGGGTCCCTGAACATTGCCCAGTCTACAGACTGCAAACAGTCCTGAGTTGTTCCTCTGCCCCCCCTCCCCTGGCCCACTGAATTCCTCCAGAATTCTGTGTTTTGCCCAAGGATTTTCAGTTGTTTGATTTGTTATGTTGCAGTTTAGTGACATTTTCTTTAAATATCACCATGCTTCGAAATTTACACCGTGTCTTGCACCAGCAAGTTGTGAACATTTTTTAATGAGTTTTCACCATGTTTTATGAAACTTAATCTTGAGGATGTGTTTCCTTTGTTCAACTTGCTTCCAAATAGTTTATTTCCTGATTTTTACAAAGAAACGTATTGATGTTCAGTTACTGTCAATGTTCACCTTAGGGTTTCCTGCCTTTCTTAGTGTTGTGCCTTGCAATTGATGTCGCGAGGCTTTTGATCATTAAGTCATCACAGAGTAGTCAGTGCAGTCCCTACCTAGAGGGTTAAGGGAAAGGGGGAGAAGGAGTGGGGGGTAAAAGAATGGGGGGGCGAGGTTGGGGAAAGGAAAGGCGACGGAATGCGGATGCAGTAAATTCCAGCTCTAGCAGTGTCTGTTGTGCGGCTCGGTGGCGCAGCGGTAGAGTTGCTGCCTCACAGCGCCAGATACCCGGGTTCTGTACGGAGTTTGTACGTTCTCCCCCAGACTTGCGTGGGTTTTCTCTGGGTGCTCTGGTTCCCCCTCACAGTCCAAAAATATACAGGTTTGTAGGTTAATTGGCTTCGGTAAAGATGGTAAATTGCCCCTAGTGTGTAGGATGGTGGTAGTGTATGGGGTTCACTGGTCGACACGGACTTGGTGGGCCGAGAGGCTTGTTTCCATGCTGTATTACTAAACCAAACTAAACTAAAAACTATACTCCAACCCAATGCCGCTGCTGGGACAACGGACCTTTATGGACAAGTTCATAAGTTCTGGGAGCAGAAATAGGCCATTTGGCTCATCAAGTCTATTCCTCCATCCAATCATGGCTGATCTATCTCTCCCTCCCCATTCTCCTACCTTCACCCCATAACCCCTGACACCCGTACTAATCAAGAATCTGTCAATCTCCGCCTTAAAAATATCAATTGATGTGGCCTCCACAATCGTCAGTGCAAGTTAAAACTCTAAAATTTTTAACAATTTTCAACTTGAAGGGTAAAAGATGGTGCCAGGATCTCTCCCTCTTGTACTTAAGTAGTTAAATGAGCCTGTGTATAGGATTATTTTTTACTGAAATGTATACAAAAAAGGAATTTACTGCACCTACGATATATATAAAATGCTGAAGTAACTCAGCGGGTCAGGCAGCATCTCTGGAGAGAAGGTATAGGCGACGTTTCGGGTCGAGACCCTTCTTCAGACTGAGACTCTGGAGAAAAGGAAAAAGTGACGTTTCGGGTCGAGATCCTTTGAAGAAGGATCTCAACCCTAAATGTCACCTTTACCTTTTCTCCAGAGATGCTGCCTGCCGCGCTGGGTTACTTGCAGCATTTTGTGCCTATCTGCAGTGTAAACCTACATCTGCAGTTCCTTCCTGCACATTTACTGCTCCTAGGTACATGAGATAATAAAGAACCATCGAACCATTGAATCATTGACTCCTGAATGCAGGCTCAGTGTGATCGATCGAACACTCTTGTACTTAACTATGATTGTGCCTATGTGTAGTAAGTTTTTTTACTGAAATATATGCAAAAAATAATTTATGTACCCTGGTAAACATGAGAATAAAGAACCACTGATTGCTGGTCTTCATTTACTAACTTTGCTACGTCCTTACGGTAGAAGAACAACCTCAGCACATTTTGAGGATTGAATCTGAGACTAGCCAGTTTCAATGGCTCAGTTCCAGTTTGCCCTGTTAATTTTACAAAATGACCCATTTGGCAAGTGGAGGTCTGTTTCAGATATTAATTAACTTTAAACTCAAGCTGTTTCCCAGAGATCTGCATGGGGGATTTTACATTCATTTTATTTCAGAAAGAGGAGCTGCCAGTTCGTAATTTATTTCCTCACATTTCCATCAAAAAACCTCATTCATTTTCCTCACATGTATCTGACCAAGTGCTAAGATCAGAAATTCAAAAGCTTACTTCAAAAAGTAATAACACAACGTTCACTAGAGAAGATTGAACAGAAAATTCTGCGCTTTATTTTTAGGAATTGTTCAGTGAAACATTTTGGACATTAAAATAATAAAGTTTAGGAACTGTAATTCTTTCAGAAGTTTGTGCCTCAGAATCGACTCGACAGCTCAAAACAACTTCCTTACTGATTTTTGATTTATACATATAGGAGGCTGCATTTAATCATTTAATCTGCCATTTAATTAGTGTTCCAAGCCACAAGGGCATGGAGTACGATGCAATTTTTCAGTGATCATTCTTTAATAATAGCTTTCTCCAGTATATTTTAACTTACCGGAATCGTAAAGCTTATCCCATCTAAAATTGCCGATAGGATTTCTTTAATTATTGTATGATCATTTTTAATGACAGAAGGCTCTGTATAATTAATGCAGTATATTCACCACTCGGACGATATAATTTGAAGATCCTATCCTGTTTAAAATTAATTTCAAAGTCATTTTAATATACCCATTATTGCTCCTCTGCATATCTTTTTTTTAAATTCTCATATTATTTTCGTTCACTTTTAGGTCCAGCTCATCATTCTGCGCCTGAGGAACAGGGATGAAGATCTATTCCTGGGTTTCAGCCATTGCTTGCTGTAACCAGCAGCTAATCGCAGCATGCAATGTTTTTCTCCTTTGATTTTCCCTTAACTTCTTCCCTGGCCGTGATTTACCGAGGCGGTGTTCTTCCCTCCACAGTGCCGGCTTCGTTCCAGATCAGGTGTAACAGCAATGCATGCTGTCAGGAAACTGGGTCAAACTGCAAGAAGATTAGAAGCTGCTACAGGTACCTGCAACTTCCCAGAAACGCTGGATGGACCAATATCTTTCATGGACGCTATTCACCGATTTATAAATCACAATGAATCTGAAGAAGGGTCCGAACCTGAAGCATCACTGATTGTTAGGGCGGCACAGTGGCACAGCGGTAGAGTTACTGCCTGACAGCGTCGGAGACCTAGGTTTCCATATAACATATAACCATATAACAACTACAGCACAGAAACAGGCCCTCTCGGCCCTTCCAGTCCGTGCCGACCATTTATTTTCCCCTAGTCCCATCTACCTGCACTCAGACCATACCCCTCCATTCCCTTCCCGTCCATATACCTATCCACTTTACTTTTAAATGTTAAAATCGATCCTGCCTCCACCACTTCTGCAGGAAGATCATTCCACACAGCCACCACTCTCTGAGTAAAGAAGTTCCCCCTCATGTTACCCCTAAACTTCTGTCCCTTAATTCTCATGTCATGCCCTCTTGTTTGAATCTTCCCTACCCTCAATGGGAAAAGCTTATCCACGTCAACTCTGTCTATCCCTTTCATCATTTTAAAGGCCTCAATCAAGTCCCCCCTTAACCTTCTGCGCTCCAAAGAATAAAGACCTAACTTGTTCAACCTGTCTCTGTAACTTAGTTGCTGGAACCCAGGCAACATTCTAGTAAATCTCCTCTGTACTCTCTCTCAGTTTCTAGTCAGTTTCAACCTGACTACGGATGGGGTCTGTACAGAGTTTGTACGATCCCATTTGTGACCATGTGGGCTTCCTCCGGGCACTCTGGTTTCCCTCCCACATCTCAAAGATGTGCAGGTTTGTAGAGAGAACATAGAAACTGCGTACAAACAGCACCTATGGTCAGGTTGGAACCCGGGTCTCTGGCACTGTAAGGCAGCGACTGTACCGCTGCGCCACTCTGCCGCACCTTGCCTTCCAAAATATTCCCCACCTCAAGCTGCTCATTTGTGCTGATAACTCACGGTGAATGGACAGATATTGTACCGTAAATACCAGGCGTACTAAGCTGACACCTCAGCCTACAAATAAAAGTTATTTACAATGGCAAATCTCTAAGGATTTAAATCAAATGACTCCATTAAGAATCCTGGCAGATGAGTGAAGTGAAGGAACTGTGAACACCCACAAAATCAGTAACAGCAATTCTCACGCAAAGGGTGGTGGGTGTGTGGAACGAGCTGCCGGATGAGGTAGTTGAAGCAGGGACTACAGCGTATCGCGGTTTAAGAAGCAATTGGACGGGTTCATGGATAGACACAAAATGCTGGAGTAACTCAGTGGGACAGGCAGCATCTCTAGAGAGAAGGAATGGGTGACATTTCGAGTCGAGATTCTTCTTCAGACCCGAAACATCACCGATTCCGTCTCTCCAGAGATGCTGCTTGTCCCACTGAGTTACTCCAGCATTTTGTGTCTATCTTTGATTTAAACCGGCATCTGTTGTTCCCTCCTACATGAGTACATGGATAGGACAGATTTAGAGGGATATGGGCCAAATGCAGGCGTGGGACAAACGTAGAGGGGTGGGGAGGTTGGGTGGAAGGGCCCGTTTCCACGCTGTATGATTCCATGACTCTAATACAACTGACCACTACTTCTGTGAGGAGAGGAATCATCTCTGAGTGTTTGGACCATGGCGGGATCACAATTGACCAGTTTACAATTGCCCAATTGTAGCGCAAATGACCAACGGTGCAATGTGACCGGCTATTGAAAGGCATCAATTATTGAGTTATTGAGGCCTGGGGGTTCGGTGTGCTGATCAAATATCTATGGAAATTGATCTTTGGATAACGTGCACACAGTCATTGTTCAATACAGAGTTGAATGCAAAATAAGCTCAGATTATGTTCATGGCATCAGTGTAAATAATGTGGACAACAAAGCACTTTGAAGCACTCATTTTTCTTTGTAAGTCAAGAGTCAAGAGTCAAGAGTGTTTTATTGTCATATGTCCCAAAACGGAACAATGAAATTCTTGCTTGCAGCAGCACAACAGATTTGTAAACAGGATTCGTGTGCAGGAAGGAACTGCAGATGAGATGCTGGTTTAAATCGAAGTTAGGCACAAAATGCTGGAGTAACTCAGCGGGCCAGACAGCATCTCTGGAGAGAAGGAATGGGTGACGTTTCAGGTCGGGACCCTTCTTCAGACTGTAAACATATATATATTCAAAAAATATATATATACATACACTTCAGTATATGTAAAAACACAGACAAATAAATAGACAATGGTAGTGCAAAGTCAAAAATAATATGTCCAGGTCCTAATGACTTTGAGGTGGTACAGGATTGCTGCTTTACAATGGCAGAGACCCGGGTTCGATCCTGGCAATGGATCTGGCTGTACGGAGTTTGCACATTCTCCCTGTGACCACATGGGTTTTCTCCGGGAGCCCCAGATTACTCCCACATTCCAAAGACGTGCAGGTTTGTAGGTTTAAGGGCCTGTCCCATATTCACGAGGTAATTCACAAATTCTCCCCAGTTCTCCCCCTGATTCGAACTCGCAGAATGTTTGTAACGAGTCTGTAGGAGGTTGTTGGAGGTCGTTGGAGTTCGTAGTGGCTCGTTATGCCAGCCATAGGTACCTGTGGCATCAGGTAAGTCAGGACATTTTTTCCAGCCCGATAAAAAATGTCCACGAGTAAAAAAATAGTTGGGATGAAAAAATTAAGTCGTGAAAGTGGGACAGGCCCTTTAATTGGCTCATGTGAAATCATCCTTAGTGTGCAGGATGAAATTAGTGTAAAGGGTGATCGATGGTTGGTGCGGACTCAGTCCATGCCATGTATCTCTAAAACGAAACTATAACATGGATATGTGAGGAATGGAGGGAACTGGATCAGGTGCAGGCAGGTAAGATCACCTCTGACCCCTCTCACCCTGGCCACAAACTCTTTGAAGTCCTCCCCTCTGGGAGGCGACTCCAGGCTCTGCATCAGAACCTCCACATCCAGACACAAAAACAGATTCTTCCCACCAGTGGTAGCTCTACTTATCAGCTGCACTATACCACTACAATCTGGTCTGTAACCCAGACACATATGGACTATCCAAGTGCACTGTAGATATCTAGCTAAGCTGCCGCTTTTTACTCTTGCACTTTATTTTTCCATTTTTAAATTACAATCTTTTTTAAATTGTTTGTTGTATAATGTGTTTTGTACCACGTGCGGGCAAAGCACCAATTCAAATTCCTTGTATTGGCCAATCCCTACTTGGCCAATACATTAATTCTGATTGATTCTGATTCTGATATGATCAAAGATAGACACAAAACGCTGCAGTAACTCAGCAGGACAGGCAGCATCTATGGATAGAAGGAATTGGTGACGTTTCCAGTCCAATCCCTTCTTCAGAGATAAGGAAGTGTAAGGTGCGAAAATGAGACGAAGGGGATGGAGATCAAGGAAAATGTAGAATACTGAGTTGGATGATCAGCCATGATCGTATTGAATGACGGTGCAGGCTCGAAGCGCCGAATGGCCTACTCCTGCACCTATTTCCTATGTTTCTATGTTTCATTATACAAACAAAAATCATTGTTAGCTAGATTAAGGTAACAACAAAGGAAACATATATAAAATGTAAACCAGGTCAGTCAAATTAGTTGGAGGACTCGGAAGAGGGCGGTGGGAGAGGGGAGAGAGAGGGGAGGCAAGGGTTACTTGAAGTTACTGTCCTGGGCCTCACTCTGACAATGGAGGAGGCCCAGGACAGAAAGGTCAGTGTGGGAATGGGAGGGGTAGTTAAAGTGTTCAGCAACTGGGAGATCAGGTAGGTTTAGGCAGACTAAGCAGAGGCGTTCAGCAAAATCTGGTATGATCAGTATATCTAGGCTTCGTGTTCAGCACAGACATTGTGAGCACACAGCCTGTCCACGTGCTGTACTGTTTTATGTTCCATGTTGTATCTGCAAAATTAATCAACCAAGGGAAAGGTGTTACTGTCATTAAGCCCCAGACGCACCACAGATCAAAGGCAAAGGTAAGGCTCAGAAGGGGAACATGTGCAATGGCAATAGATTCTTTTTTTCAGGTTTTAGTTAGACGGGGACCTTAGAAGTAACCGATCACTGTCTGTTCTTCTCAAATTCAAAGGAAAGTTAAAAGAATATACATTCCTGAGGAGCTGTCAACAGATAAAATCACGAGAGGAATAGATTGGGCAGATGTACAGTCTCTTGTCCAGAGTAGGAGAATCGAGGCTTCTTCGTGTAATCTTTGTCCAGACAATGTGTGGACAAAATGGAACCCTACCCCAAAAGCAAAAAGGCTATTAAAACCTAGAAGTGCACTAAGTGTAGGACAATTGTAGGACAAGTGTAGGACAATAAGTTGGTCAGTCCAAGAGAGGACAGTCCTGTTACAGTTTGCAGCGAGCCACAGCTGTCAGTCAGTCACGCCATCACGAGTGTAAACAACCGATACTCTACAGGGTACTGTGTTGCCAGCGTTTTTTGGATACGGTGCGTTGTGTTGTGTGTTTTTGCCTCCCATCATGTCTACAAAACGGCCATCTGCGTCTCCTGCTCCTGGTGAGAAGAAGAGGAGGAAGGCGATGACTCTTGAGAAGGAGCTCAAGATAATTGCCCAGCGTGAAGGCGGCCATGCCAGTAATGGCCATCGCATGTGAGTCAGGACTTTCGCAATCGACGATCTTCAAGGATAAAAAGAGAATCAGTGATGCAGTGAAATCGTCAGTATCGGTTAAATCCCCGGTCATCACAAAGAAAAGAGCTGGGCCGATTGGTGATTTGGAGAAATTACTTGTCACATGGATGGAAGACCAGTATACAGCATCTGAACGATTATTTAGGATGTTTGTGCTTTTTGCTCTTTTCATTATTAAAGGGTTGTGGCACATGCAATATTGATTGGTGCTGCTTTCAAAAACATCTCTCGTCTCATCCGACCTGCAACACTGTTTTACGCTTCAATGTGGAACATCCCAAGGTCCATCTGCAGTTGTGGAGAAAACCACAGTGAGAAATGTTGTCCTAACATTTATTTAATTAAAGTGACCTTTGTCGTAGAGTCATCGAGTGATACAGCGTGGAAACAGGCCCTTCTGTCCAACTTGCACAAACTGGCCAACATGTCCCATCTACACTAATCCCATCTGTCTGCATTTGGCCCATATCCCTCCAAGCCTGTCCTATCCATGTACGTGTTCAAATGTTTCTTTAATAATTTTGTGAGTAAACAAAGAACTGCAGATGCTGGTTTTCAAAAAAGGACACAAAGTACTGGAGTAACTTAGGCAACATCACTCGAGAACATGGATAGGTGACATTTTTGGTCAGGACTGGTTTCAGATCATTCTTGTTACCTTGGATTACTGAACATTAATCCAGCGTCTGGGAAAGAGGTTCTGAGTGTGTTTGTGTGTGTTTGTGTGTATGCTTGTGTGAGTGTTTGTGTGTGCGTGTCTGTGTCTGAGTGAGAGTTGCTGCCTGAAGGATCAGTGCTCTATATACCTTGACATAACCAGCCAGGGTCTTGGCTTTGTCTGAAGAAGGGTCCCGACCTGAAACGCCACCTATTCATGTTCTCCAGAAATGTTGCCAGACCTGCTGAGTTGCTCCAGCATTTTGTGTCTTTCTTAGGTCTTGGGCTTGGGGCATGAAGCGCTGTGTTCTGGTGCAAAGTGAGTAGCTCTTTACTCCTTAACTCTTTATCCCTTTACCGCTTAACACTTACTCCTTCTTGCACTTTGCCTTTTCTAGTCTTCTACCCCCTGATGCACAGGACATCCTTCGTGTGATCTGGTTGGAGTCAGTGAGGTAGGGAGGGTATCTCCCTCACCTCCTCAGCAACTCTCTCTCTCTCTCTCTCTCTCTCTCTCTCATGTGCTCTCTCTCTCTCTCTTTCTCTCATTCTCTCTCTCCTTCGATACCTCTCCTTCTCTCACTGCCTTTGTCTGTCTGTCCATCGGACTTTTTATCTCTCTCCCTCTCTCTCTGTCTATGTCTTTCCCTCTCCCCCTCCCTCATCCCCTCTCCTCTCCACTCCTCTCCTCTCCTCTCCACTCCTCTCCTCCTTTCCACTCATCTCACCACTCCTCTCCTCTCCACTCCTCTCCGCTCATCTCTCCACTTCTCTTCTCTCCTCTCCACTCCTCTCCTCCTCTCCGCTCATCTCTCCACTTCTCTTCTCTCCGCTCCACTCATCCCCTCTCCTCTCCACTCCTCTCCACTCCACTCCTCTCCTCCTTTCCACTCCTCTCCACTCCTCTCCTCTCCACTCCAGTCCTCTCCTCCTTCTCCATAACAGCTCCTACATAGTATTGCATCTTGGTGGAGTCAGCCTTTAAGGCCTCAGAGTCTGATGTGACCTTGCTGCAAAGCACTGGGTTGACAACTAAATCCAATCAGTTGTTACTGGGGGTGATGCCGATTGACAAATAAGGAAGCCAGGGCAGAACAAAGGAGTCTGCACTTTTTTCATTAGGAACACAATCCGAAGTCCGGTGCAGGCTGCAGGGATGAGGCAGGTGAACTGCTCTGTGCTTGATGAGTGCTTTATGTTTAGGAGGAGTTCAATTTCAAGGCCAACGAGTTTGTATGTCCAGAAGTGACTCTTTAGATGAGAGCTGGCAATGGAAATCAGGATTTTAATGGGTGTTGGCACAGTCTTACTTACTTGTGCAAGCTGCAAAGTACGGCAAATGGCGACTTATTAGAAACTCTGCAAGGTGGAAACTTATCAGGATCATTCTGTTTTGTTAATATTCTCAAAGCCAGAGTTTCTTTCCAAAGAATCAATCGCAAAAGATAATAGATTCAAGATTCAAGATTCAAGAGAGTGTATTGTCACGTGCCCCAGATAGGACAATGAAATTCTTGCTTTGCTTCAGCACAACAGAACATAGAAGGAGGGTACACAAAATGCTGGAGAAACTCAGTGGGTGCAGCAGCATCTATCGAGCGAAGGAGATGGGCAGCGTTTTGGGCCGAAACCCTTCTTCAGACTGATGGGGGGTGGGGGGAGGCGGGGGGAAGAAAGGAAATAGGAGGAGGAGGAGCCCGAGGGCTGAGGGAGAGGTAATTGGAGGTAAAGCGACAAGTGTAGCTTCTCTTGCGGTTGCAAGGGAAAGTGCCCGGGGAAGGGGTGGAGCGGGAGGGAAGGGAGGAATTGACAAGGGAGACCAAGCGGAGGCTTGGCGATCGTTTCGCCGAACGCCTCCGCTCGGTCCGCAATAACCAACCCGACCTCCCGGTGGCTCAGCACTTCAACTCCCCCTCCCATTCCGTATCCGACCTCTCTGTCCTAGGCCTCCTCCACGGCCAGAGTGAGCAACACCGCTAATTGGAGGAACAGCACCTCATATTCCGCTTGGGGAGTCTGCATCCTCTTGGCATGTACATCAAATTCTCTCAATTCTGTTAACCCTTGTTGTCTCCTCCCCTTCCTACCTCTACCTCATCCCTCTGGTTCTTCCTCCTACTTTTTTCCTTTCTTCCCCCCGCCTTCCTTCACCCCCCATCAGTCTGAAGAAGGGTTCCAGCTCGAAACGTTGCCTATCTCTTCCGCTCCTTACATGCTGCTGCACCCGCTGAGTTTCTCCAGCATTTTGTGTACCCTCGATTTTCCAGCATCTGCAGTTCCTTCTTTAACAGAATATAGAAGGACTCCTGTTTAAATTTGCTGTGGTAACTATTAAAAAGCAGCTTCATGTTTTTTCTGGACTGTGTGAGGATCTGAATCTGTTTGATTGGACTGACATGACTTGGTGGTGGAGGTATCTTTATTTATGGAAGCACAAAAAGCACTTCCCAGTAATTGGGAAAGTTTTATTTTAAAGAAAATATGCAGCCGCCTCTTAACATGTCACATAATGGATCTGGGGATTTGTTATGTTTGTATTTATGGGGTCCCAAGCTCTTATTTTGTGATAATATTCATCATACTCTGGCAAGCTTGACACTCATGCTTTCAGTTCAAGCCACCATTTTGTGTAACATTTGAAGGATATTACTATGGTGACGCAGCGGTAGAGTTGATTCCTTGCAGCGCATGAAGTGCCGGAGACCCAGGTTCAATCCCGACCACGGGTGCTGTCTGTACGGAGTTTGCACGTTCTCCCCATGACCTGCGTGGGTTTTCTCTGAGATCTTCGGTTTCCTCCCGCACTCCAATGACGTACAGCTACGTAGGTAAATTGGCTTGGTAAATGTAAAATAAATTATCCCTAGTGTGTGTAGGATAGTGTTAATGTGCGTGGATCGCTGGTCTGCGCGGACTCGGTGGACTGAAGGGCCTGTTTCCGCGCTGTGCCTCTAAATTAAAAACAACGAAACCACATTATGATGACTTGCTGGTATCAGACTCCTGTTTAAATTTGCTGCGGTAACTATTGAAAACAACCTTCATTTCCCAAAATAACAAAAAGGAGATCCTCGGAGTCAGAAATAGAACAGCAATTATTGGAAATATTCAGAAGGTCCATCGTTGGAGTATGATTTGGAAGCAAACCTTCTTGTAGTCATCTTCCCATGTGACTGCTGCCCTTATTCACCAAATACATCTGGATAATGTTACATGACATAGAAAATACTAACTAGACTCTGCTGGGGATACTGTTTTCCCAAGAAACCGTTTTAGCATATAGAAATAAGGAACTGCAGATGCTAGTTTACAAAAAGAGACACAAGGTGCTGGAGAAACTCAGTAGGTCAGGCAACATCCCTGGAGAACATGGTTAGGTGATGTTTTAGATTGGAACCCTTCTTCAGACCCTCTTGAACCATTTTAGCACAGCAATTGTCAATAAACTAGCGATAATGGGATGATGTACTAACAATAAGCCACTGTTATTCTTCCTTTAGCCCTATAATTAATTCTGTCAAATACACAAATCAAGTTAGTATTCAACTGTGTGCAAAGTAAAAATCTCATGCCATGTGACCAGGGTGATTTTAATTTCTCATCAAAGCAATCCTTTAAAAAATGACTCTTCCCACAAACTTAAAGTCAAGATTAAGCTATTCAATGGGGTGGGAAATTGCAACCTTCATGTGGTCTGCCCGTTTTCGACTAATGCAATCAACCTGGTGTGCACAATCAAATAAGATCAAATAGATCAAGTTGTCCTACAACTTTCGGCTGTGCACGCCACATGCAAGAAGAAGGAGAAGCTATTTAAATAATAATTTACATCTCTTATCCCAGATCATAGAGTTATAGGGTCACACAGCACGGAAACGGGCTCTTCGCCCTGACTCATTCTTATCAACCAAGATACCCCATCTAAGCTAGTCCAATTTGCCTGAGTTTGGGTCCATATCCCTCGACACCTTTCCTATCCATGATATGGAGGTAGCACAAAATTATTGTAGAATCACAAAAACTTTGTACTGCACAGTGGCATAGTTGGTGGAGCTGCCACCTCACAGCGTCAGAGACCCGGGATTGAGCCTGACTTTGCTGTCTGTGTGGAGTTTGCATGTTCTCCCTTTGACAGCATGGGTTTCCTCCGGGTGCTCCGGATTACTCCCACATCCCAAAGTCGTGTGGGTTTGTAGGTTGATTGGACTCTGTAAATTACCATAAGGAGCGGATGAGGAAATGGGATAAGCTAGAACTGGTGTGAGCTAACGACCGGTGATCTGCATGGGCCGGAGGGCCTGTTTAAATGCTGTATCTCTAAACTAAACTCAACTCATACTATTTAAATTGACTTTATGGTAAAGTTGCCTCATAAATGACTTTTCATGGTTATCCAGGGACTCTCAATAGATCATTAAAAATATATTACACCATTACTTCCATGCCTGATTAATATAATGCCTTTTTGTAGAGGTGAATATTTTCATCATTAAGGCAAAGTACCTATCATAGAGAAGCACTTCATCAGTTGGCACAAAATGCTTGAGTAACTCAACGGGTCAGGCAGGATCTCAGTAGATAAGGAATAGGTGATGTTTCAGGTAGAGACACTTCTTCAGACCTAAAATGTCACCTATTCCTTATTTTGTGTCTATCTTCTGTGGAAATCAACATCTGCAGTACCTTCCTACAGGTGGCGCAGTGGTAGAGTTGCTGCCTGAAGGGGCTGTCCCACTTGGGCGACCTAATTGGCGAGTTTAGAAGAGTTTAGGAGAGTTTGAAAAAACGACATGTTGAAGACCTCCTTCGACTATGTAGAAGACCTCCTTCGACCTCCTTCGACTATGTGGAAGACCAGCTTCGACTAGCTACAATTAGCTACGACTAACTTCGGGAAAATTGGATACCGAATTGTGGAGAGTGAAGACGACTTCCTTCGATCTCCTTTGACCTCCCTTCGACTATGATGAAGACAATCTACGACTACCTTCGACTACCCTCGATTACCTACTAATAAAATACCGACCTACTATGACCTACTATGACTAAACCTACGAGCACAAAAAGTATCGATTTTTTCCATGGCGACCATTTTTTACTCGTGGGCATTTTTCAGCATGTTGAAAAATTCGCCGCGACCTAGCTGAGGCCTCGAGTACGCGGGGACCTCTTTTGAGCATGAAAGAGAGTTACAAAGACCTCCTACGACCTGGTGTCGACCATGCTGCGAGTATGAGTCGAGGGCAAACTCGCCAGAACTCGCGGATTAGGTCGCCCAAGTGGGACAGCCCTTTACAGCACTTGCAGCGCCGGAGACCCGGGTTCGATCCTGACTACGGGTGCTGCCTGTACAGAGTCTGTACGTTCTCCCTGTGACCTGCGTGGGTTTTCTCCGAGATCTTCGGTGGGCCTGTTTCCGTGCTGTATCTCCAAACAATCTAAACTACACTTCAGGCATTGACCCACACCTGTGCAGCTAAAAAGGTTTTGAGAAAATTGATGGGCAAAATAGCTGGTAGAACATGTACAATCTCTGGAAGAACAGCTATAACGTTCAATGAAAAATGACTGAAGCAAAAATAGAGAGTACTGCTTTAATGACGGCTTAGGACTAAAATATTAACCCAATTTCTCTCTTCACCAGCTGAGGAATTGTAGATTTTTCGTTTCATGTTTTTGATTACTTGCATTTGCGATTTTGTGCTTCTCAGCAGTTGGGTGAAAAGCTTTGCAGTCTGTATTGGCCTGCTGGGAAGTAATGGATAGTTTCTTTCTCGAGAGGTTAACCAATATACATAATCATAAGAGCAGCCAGAATAAGAAGCCATTCCTTAACACCATATCAGTTGCACGCTCTACAAAAATCTCGTTGACTTGCACTCAAGTGCAATATTTTCAAATATTTATCAAATGAATGTGATCTTTGCTTCCACCAACATTTTTATGACTCAACCGGTATTGAAATGGAATGGCAAATGATTTACAAGGACGGTGAAAAGTTTCATTATCAATGGATTATTTGATTTAATATAAATGGAAGAGAATTACCCTGTGTGTAACGGTCATGTTTTCAAGAAGTCCTTGTTAACAATCTTTGATGAGGTATTTTGACACTTTGCTCATTCAAAATTACAATGCAGTGGAAGGAATCCTGTATTATACACAATATGTGGTTTAATGATAGCTCGTTAAACATAATTAGCTCGTTGCAAATTGCTCTGCTGAATTAAGTTCTATTAGGTTTGATTAAGATGATTAATGCAGTTCATGTGTTGAATGCAGCTCTTGGTGAAATAATGGTGCAAATAGTAGAAAGAGCAACATAAAGAATACTTCTTAAAGAAATATCTCATTTACAAGCCTTGCAAATCTCCGATCCACACATTTTTGAAGAAGTGCCAAATGAGCTAAAATTGCATTTCAGCGCTCTGCACTTTAAAGCATTTTTGCAGTTAATTTAGTTAAGGTATTTTTTTACATTTGGCAGCTTAACAAATGAGACACGACAACCATTCTTTGGTACGACTCCAAATGCTAAATATCCGTATATTACACTAATAGATTAAAAAAATGAACATTTCTTCGCTTTTCAGGATATTTTGCTGCGAACAGCATGATCGATGTTAACATTTCTTCACCTTTTTCCTTGTAAAATATTGTCCTCTATAGGCTTGGTCGAATAAAAGCGAATACTTCTATTCCAGCTACCAACGATGTGACAACTCTGATACGAGCCATTTTAAGGCTCCTGTGGGTTTCTCTTTATGTGCCTTTTCATACTTATTTCCAATTCTCCAGGTATACCGAGTCAATAAGTTATCTGTTAACTCTATCAAGTCCAAATGACTCCATGCACAGAACACAATTAAATGCTCAGTCTTTCACTTCAACCTGCCTGAGGTGTAAAAGATAAGAGCGATACCTTATTGTTCATATTTGCTAGCAGTATATTTGTGATTTTAAGTTAATGCAAAGCAAAAATAATTAGCTTCATGCAGTGGTGCTAGGACTTGTTCAGTAAACTTGAACAAGGGAGCAAATATCATTAGCTGCTTTTACTGCAGAATAGGAATGTGACAGAAACACTTTATCAAAAAATTGATTACACAGATCCCTGAAGTAGGATCTAACGGGAGTTTGAATTTGTACATGTGCCTTTACATTTGGTGTATAGTGGTACTTGCAGATTATAAAATCATATGATCATGAGTGATAGGAGGAGAATTAAGCCATTCGGCCTATCAAGTCTACTCCGCCATTCAATCGTGGCTGATCTATCTCTCCCTCTTAACCCCGTTCTCCTGCCTTCTCCTCTGACACCCGTACGAATCAAGAATTTATCTATCACTGCTTGTGAAATATCCACTGACTTGACCTCTACAGCCTTCTGTGGCAACGAATTCCGCAGATTCACCACCCTCGGACTAAAAAAATTCCTCCTCACCTCCAGGGTTTCTCCAGAAATTGCGCCTCTCCAGAGCCAGCACATCCTTCCTCAGATATGGTGCCCAAATTGCTCACAATATTCCAAAAGGGGCCTGACCAGCGCATTATAGAGCCTCAGCGTTACATCCCTGTTTTTGTAGAGGAGTAAATGCTTTGCTTACTCATGTATGATTAAAAAGGTAGAGCATGATTAATCAAGATCTTTACGAGCATGTTACCAGGACACATGGCTCTGAGCTATAGGGAGAGGTTGCATAGGCTGGGACTCTATTCCTTGGAGTGCAGGAGGATGAGGGGGTGATCTTACAGAGGTGTATAAAATCATGAGAGGAATAGATCGGGTAGATGCAGAGTGTCTTGCCTATCGAGGACCACAGGACATAGGTTTAACGAGAAGGGGAAACAATTTAATAGGAATCTGAGGGGTAACTTTTTCACACAAAGGGTGGTGGGTGTATGGAACAAGCTGCCAGAGGAGGTACTTGAAGCAGGGATTATCCCGATATTTAAGAAACAGTTAGACAGATGCATGGATAGGACAGGTTTGAAGGGATATGGACCGAATACAGTCAGGTGGGACTAATGTAGCTGGGCCAGTATGGGTAAGTTGGGACAAAGGGCCTGTTTCCACGCTGTATCACTCGATGACTACGAATCTATCTATCAACAAAGTGCAACTTATCTTCCTATGAAAATAATTATGAAAAATAGAATGATACATCCAATCAGGCAAATAAATGCAAAACATATCTAATCATATTAGAACGGTAATATGAAAAGTCTTAGAGCAGGAAACTGGCCCTTCAGCCCCCCAAATCCATGCCAGCCCTCATGCACTCAGTTACGCCCATTCCATTCTAGTCTCCCCACATTCGCCTTAACCCCTCCCCAGATTCAGCCATTCGCTTAAGCACTGGTGAAGTTTCTAGAACATGGAATATGGAAAGGTACAGCACAGCTACAAGCCCTTTGGCCCTCAATGTCTGTGCCGAACATAGTGCCAAGATAAACTAAAGAAGTTTCTGAAGAAACTAAAAAAGTCTGAAGAAGGGTCTCGACCCGAAACGCCACCCATTCCTTCTCTCCAGAGATGCTGCCTGTCCCGCTGAGTTTCTCCAGCATTTTGTGTCTATCTTCGATGTGAAGTAGCATCGGCAGTTCCGTCCGACACATAAACTAATCTCATCTCCCTACACATGACTTGTACCCCTCCATTCCCTGCATATCCGTGTGCCTATCTAAAAGCCTCTTAAATGCCACTATTGTTAAATGCCACTCTTAAATCTTAAATGCCACTCCTTTCAGGGACCCAAGCAGTCACTCCAAGTCCGACAGAGGTTCACCTGCACCTCCTCCAACCTCATCTACTGCATCCGTTGCTCCAGATGCCAGCTGATCTACATCGGTGAGACCAAGCGGAGGCTGGGCGATCGTTTCGCCGAACACCTCCGCTCGGTCCGCAATAACCAACCCGACCTCCCGGTGGCTCAGCACTTCAACTCCCCCTCCCACTGCGTATCCGACCTCTCGGTCCTGGGCCTCCTCCACGGCCAGAGTGATCAACACCGCAAGTTGGAGGAACAGCACCTCATATTCCGCTTGGGGAGTCTGCATCCTCTGGGCTTAAACATTGAATTTTCTCAATTCTGTTAACCCAGACTGCCTCCCCCCCACCTCTCCCTCAGCCCTCTGGCCCTGACATTCCTTCTCCATCTCCCCCCCCCCCTCCCCAGTCGCACTAGCTTCTCATTTTCACACCACAAACAGCTTACAATGGCCTGCCTCCTTTGTCACCAATACTTTTTTGCATATCTTTCACTCATTGTTCCTTATCTCTCCACATCACTGTTTATATCTCTCGTTTCCCTGATCCCTGACCAGTCTGAAGAAGGGTCTCGACCCGAAACGTCGCCTATCTCCTTCGCTCCTTAGATGCTGCTGCACCCGCTGAGTTTCTCCAGCTTTTTGTGTAACCCTTAAATGCCACTATTCTAGCTAAACCATCATCTCTGGCAGTGGCTTCCAGGCCCACACCGCCCCCCATATAAAGAACTTGACCCGCACATCTCCTTTCAACTTTGCCCCACTGATCTTAAAGCTAAAGATTGAAAAGACTAGGTTTGTATCCACTGGAGTTTAGAAGGATGAGGGGAGATCTTACAGAAACATATAAAATTATAAAAGGACTGGACAAGCTTGATGCAGGAAAAATGTTCCCAATGTTGGGCGAGTACAGAACCAGGGGCCACAGTCTTAGAATAAAGGGGAGGTCATTTAAGACTGAGGTGAGAAAAAAGTTTTTCACCCAGTGAGTTGTGAATTTATGGAATCCCCTGCCACAGAGGGCAGTGGAGGCCAAGTCACTGGATGGATTTAAGAGAGAGTTAGATAGAGCTCCAGGGGCTAGTGGAGTCAAGGGATATGGGGAGAAGGCAGGCACGGGTTATTGATAGGGGACGATCAGCCATGATCACAATGAATGGCGGTGCTGGCTCGAAGGGCCGAATGGCCTCCTCCTGCACCTATTTTCTATGTTTCTATGTTTCTATGTTTCTATGTTTCTATGCCCTCTAGCCTTTGGTATTTCCATTCTGGGATAAAAGTTCTGACTGACTTCCCCATCTATGCCTCCCATCAATTAGCCTACCAAGCCTCAGAGAGAGGTTTTGGGGCAAATCCAGAGAAAGTACAAAAACACACAGACGCGACTGGTAGTTAGAATCGAACCCTGCTTGCTCAAGCTGTGAGGCATCAACTCTCCTGGTTACACCACTGTCCCAGGCCAGTTTAGTTTAGTTTAGACATACAGCACAGAGTCCACACCGACCAGCGATCCCCGCACATTAACACTACCTTACACACAGTAGGAACAATTCACATTTACACCAAGCCAATTAACCTACAAACCTGTACGTCTTTGGAGTGTGGGAGGAAACCGAAGATCTCGGAGAAAACCCACGCAGGTCACGGGGAGAAAATACAAACTCCATACAGACAAGCAGCTGTAGTCGGGATCGAACCCGAGTCTCTGTCGCTGTAAGGCAGAAACTTTACCGCTGCGCCACTGTGCCACCCTGTCTATTTTATCTTTTGCATGCGCCTCAGATTACCAGTGCCTGCAAAATGCTGAGTTTAATCTCATAACGGTCTTAAAAATCTCGTAATTTAGCCTGGGGTCTCCCACATAAGTCCATAGGTTCTAGGAGCAGAATTAGGCCATTCGGCCCATCAAGTCTACTCCGCCATTTAATTATGTCTGATCTACCTATCCCTCTCAACCCCATTCTCCTGCCTTCTCCCCATAACTTGATGTGATGAGATCCCAGTTGTGTTCTCAGATATAAGATTTTTCCCATTATTCCCTCCTCCTCCTCCTCCTCCTCCTCCTAAATAAATAAAAACTCCATCATCATGTTCTGCATCCACAATTCGTGGGGTAAGACGTCTTGCCAGAATCATGATTCAAACGTTAATGTCTTTCAGGAATCAGCAACTTCCTGTTTGTAATCAGGAAAATAAATTCAGATATACTTGGATGTACAAATGTCCCAATCAGTTAGGACAAAGTGAAGGTGCTATAGCTGACTCAACATCACTGTATTATGTGCGTACACCTACACATTCCAATAATGCTCCTTGCTGAATTATTAATGTGCTCCAGCAATTATATTGTCAGGAGGAAACTTGTATGAGCAAAATTCTTTTGAGGGGTTCCAGATGAGGCGTTTCAATGCCACTGCAGTACATCTCTTAATTGAACTGCATCCTTGTATAAATTAGTCCCTGGCCAAAATTTGTGACTTTCTATGATTATTCATATTTCATCATATTTTTCTGTTCACAATAAACCTTCGGTGCTTTACTATTTGAGAGGTTGTTTCTTAAAGGTATCATTGACTGCTCACTAACATGTTTTTTTTGTGTTACATAGAAACATAGAAATTAGGTGCAGGAGTAGGCCATTCAGCCCTTCGAGTCTGCACCGCCATTCAATATGATCATGGCTGATCATCCAACACAGTATCCCGTACCTGCCTTCTCTCCATACCCTCTGATCCCCTTAGCCACAAGGGCCTCATCTAACTCCCTCTTAAATATAGCCAATGAACTGGCCTCAACTACCCTCTGTGGCAGAGAGTTCCAGAGACCCACCACTCTCTGTGTGAAAAAAGTCCTTCTCATCTCGGTCCTAAAGGATTTCCCCCTTATCCTTAAGCTGTGACCCCTTGTCCTGGACCTCCCCAACATCGGGAACAATCTTCCTGCATCTAGCCTGTCCAACCCCTTAAGAATTTTGTAAGTTTCTATAAGATCCCTCAATCTCCTAAACTCTAGAGAGTATAAACCGAGTCTATGCAGTCTTTGTTCATAAGACAGTCCTGACATCCCAGGAATCAGTCTGGTGAACCTTCTCTGCACTCCCTCTATGGCAATAATGTCCTTCCTCAGATTTGGAGACCAGAACTGTACGCAATACTCCAGGTGTAGCCTCACCAAGACCCTATACAACTGAAGTAGAAGGTTACATGCATTGATGCATGCCCTATCAGAGGGAGGGGGGAGGGGGGGGCAACCACTGCCATTTGGCACAGGCCTCATGCCTATCTGCTTCAAAGGGATCTTGGTTTGGGGGCCTCTAAAATTGAAATTGGCCTGGACCTCAGTTCATTGATAATAGGCTCTGCATGGATGGATCCGAATTAACTTTAAAAACACTGCTTCATTTTGCTTTACATTGTTTTTTCTGCACTCTCCCCCCCCCCCCCCCCCCCCCCCCATTGCTAGACAACAGGTGGCACAGCGACGCAGGATTGCTGTCTGTACGGAGTTTGTACATTCTCCACGTGGCTGCGTGAGTTTTCTCCGGGTGCTCCGGATTGCACCCCTATTCCAAAGGCGTGCAGGTTTGTGGGCTAATTGGCCCGGTTAAATTGTAAATTGTCCCGAGCGTGTGTAGGACAGTGTTGGTGTGCGGGGATCGCTGGTCCGTACGGACTCGGTGGGCCGAAGGGCCTGTTTCCACGCTGCATCTCTGAACTAAATTAAACTAAACAAGGAACTGCGAGCGATGTGTTACAAAGAGAGGCACAGCGTGCAGGACCAACTGCGTGGGTCAGGCAGCAACATTCTCCTGGTTACACCACCATGGCACTAACTGTGGGGGATGGGGTTGTGGGCTGGGGGAGGATGGGGAGAAGGAGGAGGAGAAGGAGGGGGAGGGGGGAAAATGGGAAGTGTTGTGCAGCCAAGTGAGGTACAGGTGAAGAGAGGGGGAAAAAAAGGGTGGTGGGTGGGGGGGAGGGGAGATGGGAGGTGGAGGTGTTGGTTATCTAAAATTGGAGAATTCAATGTTCATACCACAGCCAACCAAGCACAATGAGCAAGTTTTGACATAGCTGTCATTAAGTAGTTATTAGTGCTGGCTCAAAAGATGGCCCTGAAACCTGCTGCAAATAATCTTTCACCCGCTTCCATCAATTTCCTTATGTTTCCTCAGCTGTGGAGAGCAGTCAGTAAGCAGAGTCTCCAAAGATCGCTGTCAAGATCTGCGTAAATTGGCCCTATAGTAGGTATCTCCAAACCTGTCAGAAGGTTGGAATTGTAACTGTTGCTCAAGGCTGAAGCTTTGGCCGAGCTTTGGACTTACATTCTTGACAGTTATTTAATACTTACCGATGAAGCTGCCTTTAAATTCATTTTCTCCAATCTTTGTCATTTTGCTCAGAAACAGGTAAATCAGATCATAAGGTCATAAGGTCATGTGACAGGAGTAAAATTAGGCCATTCTGCCCATCGTCGACTCCGCCATTCAATCATGGCTGATCTATCTCTCCCTCCGAACCCCTTTATCCTGCCTTCTCCCCATAACCTCTGACACAGCGTACAAATCAACAATCTATCTATCTCTGCCTTAAAAATATCCACTGACTTGGCCTCCACAGCCTTCTGTGGCAAAGAATTCCACAGATTCACCGCCCTCTGATTAAAGAAATATCTCCTCATCTCCTTCCTAAAAGAACGTCCTTTAATTCTGAGGCTATGACCTCTAGTCCTGGACTCTCCCGCTGGTGGAAAAATCCTCTCCACATCCACTCTGTCCAGACCTTTCACTATACTGTACATTTCAATGAGGTCCCCTCTCATTTTAAGGAAACTCTGTTGATTCCCAAAAAGATAATTTGCCTAACTACATTGATATCCCCCAACGGATGATAAATCTGTGCACCAAGGCTTTTCCCTGATCCTCTGATCTTATATTGATGAAAACAAGCAGGAGAGAAATCCCATTCCATCCCTCCTCATTTTCCTGCAACACCCCTGCAACTTATTCTCGAACCAGAAGACGTAGGTTTAAGGTGAAGGGGGAGAGATTTTATAGGAATCTTAGCGGTAACATTTTCACACAAAGGGTGGTGGGTGTATGGAATGAGCTGCCGGACGAGGTAGCTGAGGCAGGGACAATCGCAACGTTTAAGAAGCAATCAGACCGGTACATGGATAGGACAGATTGAGAGGGATATGGGCCAAACGCAGGCAGGTGGGACTAGAGTGCATGGGACATGTTGGTCAATACGGGGAAGGTGAGCCGAAGGGCCTGTTTCCACACTGTATGACTCTATGATTCTGACATCTTGTACTCCCACACTACCACTTCCTTAATCGCAGAGCTTGAACTTTGTAGTATTATAAAATGCTTTTTGTGTCACATCTAACTAAACGCCACTTATCCATGTTCTCCAGAGATGCTGTCTGACGTGCTGAGTTACTCAAGCATGTTGCATCTGTTTTTATAAATCTGCACCTGCAGTTCCATCTAGCCGATCGTTATTCTTTGGAATGTGGGTCAAAATCAGAATACTGGGAAGAAACCCAGAGAAGGGGAGGGGGGTGGGGGGTGGGTGAGGGGGATGGAGAGGGAGAGAGGGAGGGGGCGGGAGAGGGGAATGGAGAGGGAGTGGGAGAGGGGGAGAGGGAGAAAGGGAGGAGGAGGGGGATGGAGAGGGGGAGAGAGAGGGGGAGGGAGAGGGGGAGAGGGAGAAAGGGAGGAGGAGGGGGATGGAGAGGGGGAGAGAGAGGGGGAGGGAGAGGGGGAGAGGGAGAAAGGGAGGAGGAGGGGGATGGAGAGGGAGAGGGGAGGGGAAGGGGAGGGGGTGGGGGAGGGGGAGCGGGAGGGGAGGGGGAGGGGGAAGGGGAGGGGGATGGAGAGGGGGAGGGAGAGGGCTAAAGGGAGGGGGAGAGGGAGAAAGGGAGGAGGAGGGGGATGGAGAGGGAGAGGGGAGAGGGGAGGGGGAGGGTCGAGGGGGAGGGGGAGAGAGATGGCAAACAAAATAGAGAGAATTAATAATTCAGGCTGAGAGACTAAGAAGTCACAGCCCCACTCAAGATGAAGTTGAAAAGAAATGTCTTCATCTGGAGGGCAGTGGGTCTGCAATTCTTTATCCAATAGTGCTGTGGAGTCTCAGTTGCTGAGCATTTTCACGAGTGAGTCAGATAGATTTTTCGATATTAAGGGAATCGAAGCATATTAGCTTCGAGCAGGAAAGTGGCATCAAGATAAACGTTCATGTGTGAACTAATCAAACGATGTGAGGACCGAACGGCGCACTCCTGCTTCGCTTTGTTACGTCCTTGTGTCCGTATTATAACTTTGCGTTAGAACCGGAAGAAATACAGATTCAACTGGGTTTGAGCAAATAGTACTCCATGGAAAAGATAACAAAATGTGCCGAAAATTCTCGTCATTTCACTGTCATCGAGGAATGACGCCAGGTTAGCACGGCTGGCTGATGGTTGACGCGGAATCGATTGGCTGGAGGACCTATTTCCGTGCTGTATCTCTCTGTGACTCGGTGACTGGGGATGGGTGGAAAGTAGAATGGGGAGAATGAGGAGGAGAGAACAAGTCTCGTCAAATTTTAAACATAACTGGACTTTGTTTCGCAAAGATGAAACAGCTCCTCTAACTCTGTCCCATATTGTCTATTAATATGAAAGTTAATTCTTTGCAGGTTTGTGATTTACTGACTGTGGACCCCACCACCATAGAGCCCTTCAGCCCAACTTGCCCACACCGCCCAACATGTCCCATCTACACTTGTCCCACCTGCCTGCGCTTGGCCCCTTATCCCTCTAAACCTGTCCTATCCATCTACCTGTCCAATTGTTTCTTAAACGTTGTGATAGTACCTGCTGGCCCCAGTCCTCTCCATCTCTATAATTAGCTGCCTTTTCCTTTTGAAAGACATAAAATGCACACCTGTTATCTGGGACAATATAGAATGCCCACCTTATGATAATGAAAGATTAAACAGCCTGCAAGCAAGTTTCAAGCTGTCAACTTGACAACAGTTAGGTGTGACACTAAAAGCATTTTACAATACTACAAAGTTCAAGCTCCACGGTTAAGGAGATGGTAGTGTGGGAGGACAAGATGTCAACTCCTTCCGTGCTCTGTTGCTGATGAAGAACTGTATTAAAGTAATGACATTGACTTTACCTGAGTGACTTTAACTGTAAGCAGCCTTATTTAATTATCACACCCATCTTGGATTTAGCATTGGTAAATGTTTACCAACAAAATGTCTCCCATACTTGTTTTACCCAAACTTTATGATTGTCTCAAAACTTTCAATTGAATTAATAAACCACAATGTTTACTTGCCTGCCGCTTATTAAGCCATGACTTCCCCTCTGGTAACGTTGTGCTGGATAACATGTTCTACAGCAATGATTTGGATAGAAAGGCTAATGTGAGTTTACGTTACCCTCTGAACTTTTACCCAGAGTGGAGGAATCAAGAACTAGGGGACATGGGTTTAAGACGAGAGGGGAAAGAATTAATAGGAACCTGAGGGGTAACTTTTTTCACACAGTAGGTGGTGGGTGTAAGGAACGAGTTGCCAGAAGAGATTGTTAAGGCAGGTATGGTAGTAACATTTAAAAGACTCTTGGACTGATACATGGATAGGAAAGGTTTAGAGGAACATGTATCAAATGCAGGCAGGTTGGAATATGGTCGATGGGGCATCCAGGTCGGTATAGGCAAGTTGGGTCAAACGCCCTCTTTTCCTGCTCTATGACTCCGTGAATCTGTCACCCCGTGTTGTAAAGCAACCCCTTGTCAAGTGCTCAAGAAATAAGCAGTGTTAAGTGTCACAAAAGGAAATTAATTTTCTAATTTGATTATGCTATTGAAACTTGAATATATGTGTCTCTTTTCAGTTAGTTAGGAATGGCAAATCTGCTCTCCAGGGGAATGGGGGAGAAAGGTGGACTGATTGTACCCAATACAATGGGAGGACAATGTGAGCAGCACTGCTGTACACTCAGAAATCTTCCTCCAAAAGGGTAGCACGCTGGCAAAGCTGGTAGAGTTGCTGTCTCATAGTCCAGTGACCCGGGTTTGATCCTGACCTTGAGCGCTCGCTGTGTGGAGTTTGCACGTTCTCTTATGACCGCATGGGTCTCCCCCGGCTGCTCTGGATTTCTCCCGCATCCCAAAGACGTGCGGGTTTGTAGGTTAATTGGCCTCTGTAACTTGTATTGGATGGAAAGGTAGGATAACACAGAACTAGTGCAAACAGGTGATCAATGGACAGCCTGGACACAGGCGACCAATGCTTGTTTTCAAGCTGTACCTTTCTTTCGTTCACAATCAATTAATCAAATCAATCAATTAACCAAAATTAAATCAATCAAGGCAACCTGAATCCAGAAATGTGTTGTTTGCAATATGTTTGAGACACCTTAATGGATAATAATAGACAACTTAGAGAAAAATAATGTTTCTTGTCACAGTTGAATTGTGGATACTGAGGATATCCTTGTTCTCTTGAGACCCATACAACTACTGTTACTGCATCTTTAAGTAACACTGGAACTGTGAATGTGCACAATGAAACTATTATGGTTATGCCCAGGATAAGTATATAACAGGCAAGGAAGAACAATCCCGGCCACTTATGCCGACATCAATTTCAATGACCTTTCGCATTATCAGCAGTTGCACCTTCTTTTAGTTTGCGTAAGAAAGAATTGCGGATGCTGGTTTAAATCGAAAGTAGGCACAAAATGCTGGAGTAACTCAGCGGGTGAGGCAGCATCTCAGGAGAGAAGGAAGGGTCTCGGCCCGAAATGTCGCCCATTCCTTCTCTCCTGAGATGTTGCCTCACCCGCTGAGTTACTCCAGGATTTTGTGTCTACCTTCTTTTAGTTTAGTTCATTATTGCGACGTGTACAGTGAAACGTTTTTTGTTGCGTGCTATCCATTCAGTGAAAAGATTATACATGATTACCATCAAGCCGTCCACAGTACAGATACAGGATCAAGGGTATTCTTCACCATTTGAGCGAGATAATTAGCGGACATCGAAGATGTATTATCCAAAGCAAATGTGGTTCTGCGCTCCATTCATTGATGAGACGAGATCAGAAATGGAGCTCAATCTGGATTATCTATTAGAAAATAGGTGCAGGAGGAGGCCATTCGGCCCTTTGAGTCAGTACCACTATTATATAGTACAGGCAATCAAGGATGCATTTCTATGTTCTTTCTCCTTAATCATCGAAATTTCAGTTCCACTTTCTGTTTTAATTTGCACTTTCTGTCTCCTTCTGCCAGCCTTTCTCTCCCCCTTCCACCCTGCTTCTTCCATCCCCAGCCAATTACCTATCCAAGTCATGGGGTAACCTCCACGTGCAGAACCTCACCAAGAGAGGCAATACAGGCAAGATCTCCTATCCACCACTGCATTAGGAATTTAGTTTAATATTTAGTTGACAGACGCAGCATTGAAATTAGCCCTTCGGCTCATCAAATCCACACCTACCATCTCTATCATCTGTTCACACTAGTTCTGTGCTATCCCACTTTCTCACCAACTCGCTACACACTCGGGGTGATTTACAGAGGCCAATTAACATACAAACCAGCAAGTCTTTGTGATGTGGGAGGAAACCGGAGCACCCGGAGGAAACCCACTTGGTCTCAGGAAGAACGTGCAAACTCCACACAGACTGCCTTAGACTCAGAAGAAAAGGACGCACCTTTAGCAAGGAAATGAGGAGGAATTTCTTCAGTCAGGTGTTCATGAATTTGTGGAATTCATTGCCACTGGCGGCTGTGGAGGCCAAGTCAATGGAAGTTTTCAAGGCGGAGATTGACAGATTCTTGATTAGTACGGGTGGCAGGGGTTATGAGGAGATGGTAGGAGAATGGGGTTGAGAGGGAAAGATAGATTAGCCATGATTGAATGGCGGAGTAGACTTGATGGGTCGAATGGGCTAATTCTGCTCCTAGAACTTATGACCGAACGTATGAGCAACTGAGATCAGGATCGAACCCAGGTCCCTGGCACTGTCAGGCAGTGGCTCTACCACCTATGCCAGTGGTACTTTTTGAGTCCGAGGGTATTATATGTCCTGTACAGGGATTAAACACACAACCTCTTCATTATTCAGATCATATTCTCACATGTAAGCTAACTGGTCAAGCACTGAAGATTATTGCTTTATATATTCCACAAAGTATGATTAACTTAAACGGTAGCATGGAGTAAGGTAGCAGTGTAGTTGTTACTGCATTAAGCTGGGCCAATGATCCGGAGACACCAGCTAAGTTCTTCAATGGTAACTGGGGAATTGAAACTGAGTTAATTAAATAAATCTGGAATAAAACAAAGCTGCTCCTTTCGACAAGCTGTTCCAACACAGCGACAACACTGGCATCTGCCCAAGAGTAGGGAAAGCTGCCCAAGTTTGTCCTGTTTGAAGAATGAAAAACAATGCAATCTGGCAAATTACTGCCCCAAAGGTGTAGTTGTCGATATCTAAAAAATTATAGGAGGCGCTGTGAACGGTTCCATAAAATGGCACTTAATTACTCAGCAGGATTTACTCTGTGGGACAGGCAGCATCTCTAGACGGACGGAATGGGTGACGTTACTGGTCGAGACCCACTCCTTCTCTCCGGAGATGCTGCCTGACCCGCTGAGTTGCTCCAGCATTTTGTGTCTATCTTCTACGCAAACCAGCATCTGCAGTTCCTACCTGCAGGTGCTGATATACTGATGCTGAGCTCACGTTCCACCAGATCATTTGGTTCCCAATCTCACAAAAGCTGTGATTCAAACCATGAATGCAAATCTTGCTTCCAGAGGTAAAGTGACTGGCTGAAAGTGAACAGAATAACTAGTCCTGACATCGAGGCTGCATTTGAATGTGGCATCAAGCAGATGGAGTAATACTGTAGAAACACAAGAAACTGCAGTTGCTGTTTTACAAAGGAGGACACAAAGAGCTGGATTAACTCAGCAAGTCAAGTAGCATCTCTGGAGGACATGGACAGGTGACATTTTGGGTCGGGACCCTTCTTCAGACAGTGGTTGTTACTTATAATCAGGAGATAAAAGCTAAATTCTCCTCTGCCAACTGTGGGAGAAAGCTCCCGACTAAAAAGGGGTTCGACCCGAAACGTCACCTCTCAATGCACGGACTTGGTGGGCCGAAGGGCCTGTTCCCGCGTTGTGTCTCAAAACTAAAACTAAACTGCAGATGCTTTGGTCTATATCTTTATAAAGATTTATATTTATTTATTTAAATATTTCTTTACATCTTTACAAAGAGTAACATTTCAGTCAGGACCCAAAACGTTACCCATCCTTTTTCGTCACAGATACTGCCTGACTCGCTGAGTTACTCCAGCATTTTGAACTCAAAATTGAGGTTCAGTGGAAAAAAACCCCAGTGGCAGGAGTTACAATTTATACAAAGGGGATTGTTCTAGAAGCTTGAAAGCTTGCAACACCAGACTTGTAACACGAACTTCTGAATGGTCCTTCTATAAGCTAGGGTACTGTCCGATTCACTTCTACCCCATTGTGGATATTGGACTTAGTCTATGGAACTGATGAGTTACAACACTGAGAACAAGAGCCTGGACTCTGTATCTTTCCCCTTTGTTCTATCTATTGTACTCTAGTTTGACTTGACTGTATTTACGTGTAATATTATCTGATCAGATTGGGCAGCATCCACAACAAAGCTTTTTATTTTACCTCAGTACATGTGGCAAGAATAAACCTAACTTGAGAGAAGGCAGGAGCGGTACTGAATGTGGACGATCAGCCATGAACATAGTGAATGGCGGTGCTGGCTCGAAGGGCCAAATAGCCTACTCCTGCACCTATTATCTATTGTCTAATAACAAGGGACTTCATCAGAAATTAATCATCCTAATCGATTGGCAATTCACCAATGTCTTTAAATTCTTATCCTCCATCAGTAAAACTGCAAGGTAATGCATAGCTCATCAAGTCTCCTAAATAGCGTCTCTTTTTTGTATTCTTTGTAACTGTGTATATGTGGGGGTGGTGGGGGGACCTTTTAAATCTCTTCCCTGCACGGGAGACCCGACCTTTTCCCTGTCGGGTCTCCGTTGTCGTTGGGGCCTAGCACCGTGGAGCGGCCTCCGACTAGGACGACCTGGGGGCTCCAGTCACGGTGCCTGCGGTGCTGCGGACTTACTATCGTGGGGTGGCCGGCCTCGGAGCGTGGGGAACGGTGGTGGCTCGCCGCTGCGGCCCGACTCCGGAGCTCCAGCTCCAGCTCCAGCTGCAGATTACTGCCGATGGACTGTCGGGATATCGGGAGCTCGTGGGTCCGGGTGGGAGACCGCTTTCCGGAGCTCCCGCAACGCAACATCTCCCGCTCGTGTCGCGGGGTTGGATCAACCCGGAGCGGGGCTGTACATCGCCCCGCGCGGCTTTCATGGCCGCGGGACATTCCAGCGCCCGCCGGGGGCTCCAACCTTGTGACTTTTGGGCCTGGAGCGGGGGCGTGCTTCGCCCGGCGCGGCTTCAATGGCCGTGGGACTTAACATCGCCCGCCTGGGGCTTCGACCTCGGGAGGGAAATGGTGCGGGGGAGAGAGAGGACTTTGCCTTTCATCACAGTGAGGAGGAGATTCACTGTGATGGATGTTTGTGTGAATTGCATTGTCTGTGTATTTTTTATGAATTGTTCTGTTGTGTGGCTGTAGAAACGGAGTTTCGTTCGAGCCTCTCTGAGGTTCGAATGACAAGTAATCAAATCAAATCAAATCAAATCTTAAGTCTGCAATCTCTACAGCTTATAAGAGCAAAGGACGATAGGTATTACCACTAGTAAGTTCTTACCATTGTCATTAACTATCATCAATTGGACTTATATTGTTCTCCCTTTGGCCCACCGAGTCCCCGCCGATCAGTGGTCCCAGCATCCTAACACTATCCTACACACACCTGGGGCAATTTACAATTACACCAAGCCAATTAACCCTTTGGTCTTTGGTGTGTGGGAGGAAACCGGAGATCCTGGTGAAAACCCACGCAGCTCACGTGGAGAACGTACAAACCCGTAGTCAGGATTGTACCCGGGTCACTGGCGTTGTAATGCAGCGACTCTACCTGCTACGCCACCGTGCCATTGGGTCAAAATCCCACAGCTTCACACATTCACTACACGGACAGCACTCGTTCAAGAAAGTGATTCACCATCACTATCCCAAGTGCAATTGAGGATACAAAGTAAATGCTGGTTTTACCTATTAAACCCCTATCCCATGGGTGATAAAGATGACTATAATAACTCTACCATGAGCAAGGTAGATGTTCTAGATAGGTTGAAAAGCTGTAAAAATAAACTATAAAATTTATCCTGAAATACCAAGGGTAATTAAAGGACCAACTTTTCAAAATGTAATACCTCAGCAGGATTTTTGGAATTAGAAATGAGCTAATATAGCACCAAATGTTCATCAATAATGTAAAATATGGCAATCAAATGTAGGAAGCAAATTAACAATATTGGAGTGAGGAAAATGATCAACATTGTTTCAGAGTGGAAATAATCCGGATCACATATTCTCCAGATGACATTTGAAGAGATTAAATCCCCAAAATGTGTTGATAAATTGTGATGGTACACACAAAATGCTGGAGTAACTCAGCGGGTGAGGCAGCAACTCAGGAGAGAAGGAATGGGCGATGTTTTGGGTCGAGAACCTTCATCAGCCTGAAGAAGGGTCTCAACCCGAAACGTCGCCCATTTCTCTCTCCAGAGATGCTGCCTCACCCGCTGAGTTATGACAACATTTTGTGTCTACCTTCGATTTAAACCAGCATCAGCAGTTCTTTCTTGCACGTTGATAAAACATATGTTCTGAATTATAGAGGCCTTCTGGCACCACTCCTCACAAAAAGTAAAGCATAAGTTCTACGAGCATAATTAGGCCATTTGGCCCATCAAGTCTACTCCGCCATTCAATCGTGGCTGATCTATCTTTCCCTCTCAACCCCATTCTCCTGCCTTCTCCCCACAACCTCAGACACCCTTACAAATCAAGAATCTGTCAATCTCTGCTTTAAAAATATCCATTGACTTGGCCTCCACAGCCTTTTGTGGCAATGAATTCCACAGATTCACCACCGTCTGACTGTTTCTGAAGGTACGTCCTTTTATTCTGAGGCTGTGGCCATTGGACCTAGACTCTTCCTCTAGTGGAAGCATCTTCTCCACATTCACTCTATCCAGGCTTTTCACTATTCATAAACCTGTGAGAGTTCAGATAAAATAAGGAAGTAAGGTGAGAATTGGCAAGTACTAGAAAGAGGAATAGAGTTATAACTGATGGAATTGTGTGCAGTATCAGAATTGATACTGTGCATACAATATAAATGGAATTAACCTGAATTTTAACTTTACAAGATTATTGTAGTTACGTCAAATTTTATAAATGATATCAAATTTTGAAAGGTTGTCAATGATCGTTGAGTTGAAAGAAATTAAGTTAGGGACCATCAAAATGTTTTTGGTTCAATCGATATATATATGGGAAGTTAGTGACACATAACGTTTAGCACTGATTGAAAGTTCAGGCAATGTGAAAATCAAGACGGATATATTTGGACAATAACATCTTGACTGACCAGACCATCTTGTATTTATTTTAGTAGTTCATTAAAGCCATTGGCACTGGACATGGGACGTCACTTTGAATCTACTTTTCTGTCCAACCCGATTCAATACCCTCCCGTGAGATGTCCAATTCTATCATTAAGTGCCTAATTCTCTGCTGATCATCTCTGACCTCTCTCACCCTGGCCACAAACTCTTTGAATCACTTCCCTCTGGAAGGCGACTCAGGACTGTCAAAGCTGCCGCAGCCAGACATAAAAACAGTTTTTATCCACGAGTAGTTGCTCTACTCAACAGCCAAAAATCTGTAGCCTCCCTTTGATCTGGTATTTTGTTGGTTCACATGCTTGATCAATGGTGTTTTATCATTAATGTCTTTTTATTATTAATGTTTAGTGTTTTCTGAGTCATTCGTAACTGTCCCTGTATGTCATGTTGTTACTTGTGGGTGGAGCACCAAGGCAAATTCCTTGTATGTGAATACTTGGCCAATAAACTTACTTACTTACTAAGGAGGTTTCTATATTAAAAATTTGTTTGTCATTTATCATATTTACCGGCAACCAACTGGACTGTGTTTGACAAAAACGTTGATATCACAAAATATAATACTATCCATGTTCAAATAGGATTATTACTCGTCAGAGATCTTATGGTCATTCTATTGACAAGCACCCAGTCAACCTGCATAAAAGATGGATGCAAACTGCTGGAGTAACTCAGCGAGACGGGCAGCATCTCTGGCGAGAAGGAATGGGTGACGGTTTTGGATCGAGACATCAGACTGAGAGTCAGGGAGGCTGGAGATATGATCAACGACAGATCAAAGCACACAATGATCAAGGAAATGTAAATGGCTCAATTTTGGGTGAGGGGAAGGTGACAACAAGACATCCAAACAGTAACATTAATCAGGAGGACAGTGAAACTAGTCGGAGAATTAATGTGGGGGAGGGTCAGAGAGATAGGGAAACCTACACATATTCACTATACTGCACCAAACATTTTCTAACGGCATGTCCCCTCCACCTGAAGGTATAACCACAGACATAAGATCTTTACATTCTTCAAATTTATGCTTGGTGCTTATGTTTCAGTGATGAACCCTTCACACTGTGCTCCCAGGCCCATTGGAAACCTGAGTAATTGCCTAACATTGAATACCCTTTCCCTCATCATCTACTCCAAAGGCATTGACCTCTATCAATAAAAATTGTGCCTGGTTCTTCATCAATTGGTCTGGCTGGCTGTTCAGACAGACATGATAATTCTCCATGGCTTTTGTTTAGCGAAATAATTACTCTTTCTGCATTTATTATTCCCCCTGTCCCAAGTAGACGTTTTTTTTAGGCGACTAGGCTGCCGCCACACGGTGGTCGGGGGTGTCGCCTGCATGGTCGTGAGTAGTCTCCTCAGTCGCCCAAAGCATCGTAGCGTTTTTCTGGTCGCCGCTGCATTTTCAACATGTTCAAAACCTTTCAGCGACAGTTGGCTTGACGCCAATGAGCATAGCTTGACTTCTCGTGACGTAGGTGCTGTCGTAGGTTGTCGCCAGGATGACGTAGGTTGTCGTCGGTGCTGACTTCAGTGAATTCCATTGGCGACTACCTACGTCAACTTACGTCAACCGGCGACAGGTACCGGCGACTGTATTGTCTTACCTTGTCGTAGCTTGTCGCGGGTGGACGTAGGTTGTCGTAGGTGTGGTCGTAGGTGAACGTCCTAATGGGTCGCCGCTTGTCGGTAGCTTGACGTCGGCTAGGTGGTAGGTTGTTGTAGACATTGTCGTAGGGGGGGTCCAGTTGCTGGTTTTTCGGCAACCTGCTATGATGATAACAGACTTGGCCGCCACAGCCTTTTTAGCCAAATATGATGAAAAAACCATCACTTATCAACTGCGCATTAACCACATCTCTCCATTCCCTACATATCCAAATACCTATCTAAAAGTCCTTTAAATGTTACTAACATATCTGTTTCAACCATTATCCCTGCTGTTTATTTCAGTATAAAAAAAACTTGGGATGGACATTAAATCATATTGATTAGAGTCATAGACTGACACAGTGTGGAAACAGGCCCTTCGGCCCAACTCGCCCACACCGGCTAATGTGTCCCAGCTACACTAGTCCCACCTGCCCACATTTGGCCCATATCTCTCCAAACCTGTCCTAGCCACGTACCGGTCTAACTGTTTCTTAGATGTTGGGATAGTCCCTGCCTCAACTACCTTCTCTGGCAGCTTGTTCCATACACCCACCACTCTTTGTGTGAAAAAGATACCCCTCAAATTCATATTAAATCATTTCCCCTTCACCTTAAACCTATGTCCTCTGGTCCTCGATTCACCTACTCTGGGCAAGAGACTCTGTG
Organism: Raja brachyura; assembly: GCA_963514005.1. The sequence goes on from OY740796.1 coordinate 45,682,043, forward strand.
CAACCACCCGATCTATTCCTCTCATGAGATCACCCCATTAATAAGAGACCCAGCCTACTCAACCTCTCCTTGTTGCACAGACCGTTCAGCCCTGGCAACATCCTTGTAAACTTTCTCTGTGCCCTTTCCAGCTTGACAAAATCTTTCCTATAACATGGTGCCCAGAACTGAACACAATGCTCTAAATACAGCCTCACAAACGTCTTATACAAGACGTTGTCCTGAAATAAGAGCACCATGATCCTGTAAAACTATTGTATATTAATAAATCATTAACTGTCTCTGCAATAATTATTTCTTCTCCCAGACTCATTGCAAGTCATGCTCTTACAAACACTGCAAAGCTGCTAACGTTCTAAATATCTGGTGGTCAAGAGCCACAGATTGTTAAAGGATGAGAATTTAATTAAGGTTTAAAGTGGGATTAGATTACTTTGCTCAATGTCAGAGATACTGTTTGAGCTCGGAGTGTATAAGGGTGTAATTATCTTGCCAAATATCACACGACCTTGCACTTTACAGTCAAGATTAACTGAGTTAGTAATTATAGATTTCAAGAAGTAGAATCTCCCACTAATTAATGGTGTGGCATCCTGATTCAAACGGATTCAATTGTTCAACTGGGATCTTGCATTGGTATTACTCTCTTAATTCCAGTTGCTTTTGGGACTGCTCTTTCCTTATGTAAATGTTAGTTTAGCTTAGAGATACAGCATGGAAACAGGCCCTTCGGCCCACTGAGTCCGTGCCGGCCAGCGATCCCCGTACACTGGCACTGCCCCCTTCACACTGGAGACAATTTACAATTTTACTGAAGCCTGATTAACCTGCAAACCTGTATATCTTTGGAGTGTGGGAGGAAACCGGAGCACCCGGGGAAAACCCACGCGGTCACGGGGAGAACGTACGAACTCAGTACAGACAGCTCCCGTAGTCGACCGAACCTGGGTCTCTGGCGTGTGAGGCAGCAACTCTACCGCTGTGACACCGTGTGCTACATCAAATATGAATATATAGGTTCATGGTCAATACAATCTGCAAAATCATTAGAGATTAGATGTAACATTGAAACATAGAACATAGGTGCAGGAGTAGGCCATTCATCTCTTCAAGCCGGCACCGCCATTCAATATGATCATGGCTGATCATCCAGAACCCATATCCCCATTCTCCCTCCCTCCCTCCCTCCTCTCTCTCTCTCTCCTCCACTCCCACTCCTCTCTCTTTATCACCCTTTTCCTACTCTCCTTCCCCCAGCCCACCCCCCCCCCCCCCCCCCGCTTCCAGCCCCCCCTTGCACTCTATGGAACACACATTAAACGTCGGTGTTCTCAGGTTTGGAGAGAGGGGTCGGGAGGGGAGAGGAGGGGAGGGGGGGGAAGATTCACATTCACTTTTCCTCGCCGCTGCCGAATGCAGTCAAGAAACTGCTGATGCTGCAATCTTGAACAAACAAAAAAATGCTTCAGGAAATCAGCGACTCAGGCAGCCGCAGGGCGGGGAAATTGACCGAAGAAGGTCTCGATCTGAAACGCCAGCCACTGCTTCTCTCCACAGATGCAAAACCAAGGTCTAGGGAGAGACAAATTCCCTTTGATATATTTTTACATCTACAGATTTACAAATTGAAGATTGATTCCTTGGCTTTGTCAGAATGGTAGTGCAAAGTGCAGTTTGAAATTCTCTGGGTGGGGGAGGGATCGAGAGGTTCAACAACTTCTGTTGATGGAAGAGGAACAAAGGCCAGAGAGCAGTTCTTGATCAGTTTGATAAGAGGTGGGAGATATGTTGCTCAGTACCATTTATGTATCTCATTGTATCTAAAGCATAAGACAAATAAGGCAAGACAAGGTAAGTATTCTCATAGACGTTCCTGGGTCAAGAGAAGTCAGCCTATTTGCATGCACAAAACACAAAGTGCTGGAATAACTCAACGGGTCAGGCAGCATCTGTGGAGGGCTTTGAGAGGAGTGGACCTATTCCCCGCACGATTGCAGCTTGACCTGCTGAGTTACTCCAGCACTTTGTGTTTTGCACAAGATTCCTGCATCTGCAGATCTTCGTGGCTCTATTTTCTTACAGTGGGATGGTGAGTTGGAGGGAGTGTCTAAATCTGTGATCAATCTGGGGTTCTTCCCTGTCCCACAAGTCCTCCTTTGTGCATATAAATCCCTCCAATTTACTGCAAACTTTCTGATATTATTTATACATTTTTCTAAATTCCAGTTTTAAATTCTAGATACAAAAAGCCCTGTCCCACGGTACGAGTTCATTCCAAGAGTTCTCCTGAGTTTGCCCTGATTCGAACTCGGAGATTGACGGTAATCGGTACTCGGGGCTCTCGTGGACATTTTTCATCATGTTGAAAAATCTTCACGAGTCTTCCCGTGCTTACCTGCCATTAGCGAGTCTTCCCGAGTACCTGCCGTTAGTGCTAAGAGACGTCCCCGAGCTCTGACGTACTTGCTACGTTCATTCTCCGTGCTTACCACAAGTTTGATTATTTTTAAACTCGGGAGAGCTCTTGGTATGAACTAGTACCGTGGGACAGGGCTGTAACAATGACCCATTATCCCCCTGACCAACACAACCTAAACCTACTCCCACCAATTTCCACCATCATCTTTTTGAGATGTACAAAATCATGAGAGGAATAGATCGGGCAGACGCACAGCGTCTATTGCCCAGAGTAGGGGAACCAGAGGACATACAGTGCATTCAGAAAGCATTCAGACCCCTTCACCTTTTCCACATTTTGTTACGTTACAGTTTTACTCTAAAATTGATTACATTTTTTTTTTTTAATCATCAATCTACACACAATACCCCGTAATAGAAATGTGAAAAAAGGTGTTTAGAAATTTTTGCAAAGTAATTAAAGAAATAACTTAAATATCACATTTACATAAGTATTCAGACCCTTTACTCAGTACTTTGTTGAGGCATATTGAGCATGACACTACAAGCTTGGCACACCTGTATTGGGCAATTTCTCCCATTCTTCTCTGCTGATCAAGCTCTGTTCAGTTGGATGGGGAGCATCGCTGCACAGCTATTTTCAGGGCCCTCCAGAGATGTTCGATCTGGTTCATGTCTTTGTCTAGCTGGGCCACTCAAGGACATTCACATACTTGTTGCAAAGCCACTCCTGCGTTGTCTTGGCTGTGTGCTTTGGGTCGTTGTCCTGTTGGAAGGTGACCCTCTGCCCCAGTCTTAGGTCCAGAACGCTCTGGAGCAGGTTTTCATCAAGGACTCTCTGTATTTTGCTCCGTTCATCTTTCCCTCGATCCTGACTAGTCTCCCAGTTCCTACCACTGAAAAACATCCCCACAACATGATGCTGCCACCACCATGCTTCACCGTATGGTATTGGCCAGGTGATGAGTGGTGCCTGGTTTCCTCCAGACATTGGCATTCAGGGCAAAAAGTTCAATCTTGGTTTCATTAGACCAGAGCACCAGAGAAAACAACCCTTATGGCAAACTCCAAGCGAGCTGTCATGTGCCTTTTAGCTCTGTCAGAGTGACCATCGGACTCTTGGTCACCTCCTTGACCAAGGCCCTTCTCCCCCGATTGCTCAGTTTGGCCGGGCAGCCAGTTCTATGAAGAGTCCTGGCGGTTCCAAAGTTCTTCCATTTAAGAATGACGGAGGCCACTGTGCTCTTCGGGAACTGCAATGCTGCAGAAATTGTTTTATACCCTTCCCCAGATCTACGTCTCGACACAATCCTGTCTTGGAGGTCTACGGATAATTCCTTCGTCTTCATGGCTTGGTTTTTGCTCTGACATGCACTGCCAACAGTGGGACCTTATATAGTCAGGTGTGTGCCTTTCCAAATCATGTACAATCAATTTAATTTACCACTGGGGGACTCCAATAAAGTTGTAGAAACATCTCAAGGATAATCAATGGAAACAGGATGAACCTAAGCTCAATTTTAAGTGTCATAGCAAAGGGTCTGAATACTTATGTAAATGTGATATTTCAGTTATTTCTTTTTAATTTGTGTAGATTGATGATAAAAAAAACTGAATTTAATCCATTTTAAAATAAGGCTGTAATGTACGAAAATGTGGAAAAAGTGAAAGTCACGGGGAGAACGAGCAAATTCCGTATAGACAGCACCCTTAGTCAGCATCGAACCCGGGTCTCAGGCGCTGTAATGGGGCTGTCCCACTGTACAAGCTAATTCAAGAGCTCTCCCGAGTTTCCCCTAATTCGAACTCGGAGAATTACGGTAATGGCCACTCGTAGGTACTCGGGGCTCTCGTGGACATTTTTCAACCTGTTGAAAAATCTTCACGAGTCTTCACGAGCTTACCGCGTTTCGCGAGTACCTGCCGTTAGCGTTACGATCCGCAAAGAGACATCCCGAGCTCCTACGTACATTCTACGTGCCTACCACGAGTTTGATTTTTTTTAAAACTCGGGAGAGCTCTTGGGTGATCTCGCACAGTGGGACAGCCCCTTAAGGCAGCAACTCTAACTCTGCACCACTGTGCCACCCTAAACAATATCAGTATTTGAGTCACAACCCACAAATGTTCTTCCATTGCACACAGACCAGTAAATAATGCATTCAATTAGTCAGTCTGCTGTTTGTTTCTGATAACTCCAATTGCCCGTTTGGGATGTTTTCTCCAGCTAGTTTGTTATTTGCATCACCCTGCCTTCCTTGGGGGATTCGGCTTGTTTGCATTGCAATAATTGGGTAGGGAAATGGAGGAGAATTTGCATTGGAAAGAAGCCTGGCACTGAAACAGAGACAGGGCCGACAGAGAATGCTGTCTCAGCAGAAGCTGCATGTGTGCCTTGAAATTCAATTGCATCGTGGAATTGAAGTTTGACTTTTTATGGAGTGATGCTGGGTTAGGACCAATAGCTAAGTTATTTTGCACCAAGCTGATAATTGTAGATTCCTTGTAGGTGTCAAGGGTTATGGGGAGAAGGGGTTCGGAGGGGAAGATAGATCAGCCTTTAGTCCCATCAGTCTACCCAACACCATTTCCTGATTAATGTGAATTTCCTTTAGTTCCTCCATCATCCTAGGTCCTCTGTTCCTAGTACATCTGGGAGATTGTTTGTGTCTTCCTTAGTGAAGACAGAACCAAAGTACCTGTTCAACACGTTTGCCATTTCCTTGTTCCCCATAATAAATTCACCTTTTTTCTGTCTTCAAGGAACCCACATTTGTCTTAACTATTTTTTTCCTCTTCACATACCTAAAGAAGCTTTTACTATCCTCCTTTATATTCTTGGCCAGCTTACCTTTGCACTTCATCCTTTCTCCCCATATTGCCATTTTAGTTACCTTCTGTTGATCTTTAAATGTTTCCCAATCCTCTGGCTTCCCGCTCATCTTTGCTATGATATACATCTTCTCTTTAATTTTTATACTGTCGTTGACTTCCCTTGTCAGCCACGGTCTCCTCTTACTCCACTTAGAATCTTTCTTCCTCTTTGGAATGAAATGATCCTGCATCTTCTGGATTATTCCCAGAAATACCTGCCATTGCTGTTCCACCGTCATCCCTGCTGGGGTTCCTTTCCAGTCAAATTTATCCAGCTCTTCCCTCATGCCTCCATAGTCCCCTTTGTTCAACTGACATTTCTGATTTTAGTTTCTCCCTCTCAAATTGCAGGTTAAAACATATCATATTTTGGTCACTACCTCCAAATGGTTCCTTTTCCTTGAGTTCGCTTATCAAATCCAGTTCATATCACAACACTAAATCCAGAATTGCCTTCTCGCTGGTGGCTCCAGTAAAAGCTGCTCTAAGAATCCATCTCGGAGGCACTCTACAAATTCCCTTTCTTGGGATCCAGTACCAACCTGATTTTCCCAGTCTACCTGCATGTTGAAATCTCCCATTTCCTTTGTTACATGCCAATTTTATCTCCTGCTGCAACTTACATCCTATAACCATATAACAATTACAGCACGGAAACAGGCCTTCTCTGCCCTTCTAGTCCGTGCCGTCCATTTATTTTCCCCTAGTCCCATCTACCTGCACGCATACCATACCCCTCCATTCCCTTCCCATCCATATACCTATCCACTTTACTTTTAAATGTTAAAATCGATCCTGCCTCCACCACTTCTGCTGGAAGCTCATAACACACAGCCACCACTCTCTGAGTAAAGAAGTTCCCTCTCATGTTGCCCCTAAACTTCTGTCCCTTAATTCTCATGTCATGCCCTCTTGTTTGAATCTTCCCTACCCTCAATGGGAAAAACCTATCCACGTCAACTCTGTCTATCCCTTTCATCATTTTAAAGACCTCAATCAAGTCCCCCCTTAACCTTCTGCGCTCCAAAGAATAAAGACCTAACTTGTTCAACCTTTCTCTGTAACTTAGTTGCTGGAACCCAGGCAACATTCTAGTAAATCTCCTCTGTACTCTCTCTATTTTGTTGACATCCTTCCTATAATTAGGCAACCAAAATTGTACACCATACTCCAGAATTGGTCTTATCAATGCTTTGTACAATTTTAACATTACTTCCCTACTCCTATATTCAATGCTCTGATTTATAAAGGCCAGCACACCAAAAGCTTTCTTTACCACCCTACCTACATGCGATTCCACCGAGGGAACTATGCACAGTTATTCCTAGATCCCTCTGTTCCCTCTGTACGTCCTGTTTTGATTTGTCCTGCCAAGATGTAGCACTTCACACTTATCAGCATTAAACTCCATCTGCCATCTTTCAGCCCACATTTCCAAATGGCCCAAATCTCTCCGTGGACTTTGAAAATCTACTTCATTATCCACAACACCACCTATCTTAGTATCATCTGCATACTTACTTATCCAATTTTCCACCCCATCATCCAGATCATTGATGTACATGACAAACAACAGTGGACCCAACACAGATCCCTGAGGCACCCCACTGGTCACCGGCTTCCAACCTGACAAACAGCCATCCACCATTACTCTCTGACATCTCCCTATCTCCAGGCTACTGTTTGGGGACATGTAGATTACACATTTTTTCAGTTCTATCCAGGATGACTCTACATCTCCTGATTCTATGTCACCCCTCGCAAGTGACTTAATTTCATTCCTTACCAATAGGACCACCCCGCCCACCTGTCTGTCTTTTCGACAGGACGTGTAACCTTGAATATTCAGTTCCCAGCTCTCATCCCCTTGCAGTTATGTCTCTGTAGTTCCCACAACATCATACTTACCAAAATCACCATTAAATCAGAAAAAGCTTCTCCCAATCAGGCTTCTGAACTGTCCTTCCAGAAACTAAGTTGCTGCCAAATTCACATCTAGCCCATTTTGGACATTGGACTTTGTCTATGGAACTGATGTACTACCATGCTGAGAACTATATCCTGCACTCTGTTTCTTCCGTGTTGCTTAGATTTTAGTTTTAGAGATATAGCATGGAAACTGGCACTTTGGCCCACCGAGTCCATGCCGGCCAACAATCGCCCATACCCTAGTTCTATCCTACACTCTGGGGACAATTTACATAGACTAATTAACCTAGAAGCCTGCACGTGTTCGGGATGTGGAGGAAACCAGAGCGCCCAGATGAAACCCACACGGTCATGGGGAGAATGTGCAAACTCCGTTCAGACGGCACCTGTAGTCAGGATCGAACCAGGGTCTCTGGCATTGTAAGGCAGCAACTCTACCACTGTGCTAACGTGCTGCCCACATTGCGGCATGCTTGATCTGTTGTACTTGAGCTTGGCTTGATTGCATTTATGTATAGTATTAGCTGATCTGATCAGATGGCCTGCAAAACAAAGCTTTTCGCTGTACCTCAGTACAAGTGAAGAATGAACCTAGAGCTAAATCTAATAATTCTCTCGACCAGTGAAGCTTCAGTACCAGGCCCATTGCCTGCATTCCCACTAGTGCTAATCAGGTCTGCAGTCAGCAGAAAATCCAACAGCAGCTTACAAGCCCCATGACATGTCATCTTTACAAACCCTTGCTTTTGAAGGCTGCTGGGATAATTTGTATGTGTATGTGCATCTTCTGGAAAAGGACTAAGCTCTTGCCATTGATTTAAGTTTTTAACTGTAAAAGCAACCTGAAGGAGGCAATACTCCTCGGGAAAATGGAAGGAAATTGGAAGGAACATTTCAGAACAAGAGGCAAAAATGGCTTTTAGTTGAAAGGACTTTCCTAAAAGGAGAGGTTAGACAAACATGGGAAGTTTTCTCTGGACCATTGGAGGCTGAGGAGAGACCTGATAGAAGTATATAACGTTATGTGAGACATCGATAGGGTGGACAGGCAGAACTTTCCCCCAGGGCGGAAATGTCCAACATTAGAGAGGATAAGAGGGGCATGTATATTCAGGGACAGTTTCTTCCCGGCTGTTACCAGGCAATTGAATCATCCTATCACCAACTAGAGAACGGTCCTGACCCACCATCTACCTCATTGGAGACCTTTGGACTATCTTTAATCAGACTTTATCTTGTGCTGAACATTATTCCCTTAATCCTGTATCATGTGTTGTCTTTCTGCTGACAGGATAGCACGCTACAAAAACGTGTTTCTCTGTGTCTTGGTACATGTGACAACAATAAAGTTAAATAAGCTAATCTTGGGCGGCACGGTGTCACAGTGGTTGAGTTGCTGCATCACAGCGCCAGTGACCCGGGTTCGATCCTGACTACGAGTGCTGTCTGTACGGAGTTTGCATGTTCTCTCTGTGACCTGTGTGCGTTTTCTCCCGGGTGCTCCAGTTCCCTCCCACACTCCAAAGACATACAGGTTTGTAGGTTAATTGGCTTCAGTAAAATTGTAAATTGTCCCTAGAGTGTGCAGGATAGTGGTAATGTGCGGGGATCGACGGTCAGCGCGGGCTCGGTGGGCCGAAGGGTCTGTTGCCATGCTGCAACTCTAAAATAAACTAAACTAGAATGGAACAAATTTTAGAAAATCAAGATTTCCTTCATTATTGAGCTGAAAGGAGAGAGAAAAAAATTGGATGGTCGGAGAACTGTTAAATAGGAATAAAAAAAATAAAGCTTCCATAAAGAAATAGGCTGCAAAATTCAGGAACCTGTGCTCTGTAAGTTAGTGCAATGGACCCAGGAGAGCTCGTTCAACAAGATGGACAGGTGATGTTGCAAGCTTGGTTAAATTGCGGTGTAAAATAACTGGGAGAATACATACTGACAGCTAACAATATTCCTTGATCTGTCTATTTCCAGATATATTGAACCTTTGATCCTGGCATTGGAATTCATTTGAAGGTTGATCTAAATATTTTGTGAGGGAAAATAGTAAGATTAAATGAGAACTTACCAGTTCGAAGTTTGATCTGTATTTTATGAGGAGTTACGACGAGGGACTACGTGAAGACCCCGTCCAGCACGCATGCGCGACATTCTTCAAAGCAGCGGTGTGGAGTCACAGAAAAAGCACAACGATTGAAATAAATATAGTAAAGAAAAAATAAGAACTTAATTACCAGTTGATCTGTATAATAGAGGGTGGGAGCGGAGGGCACGTAGTCCCTCATCGTAACTCCTCATAAAAAACAGATCAAACTTCGAACTGGTAAATTCTCATTTAATCTTACTATTTTATTTTGGAGTCACGTGAGTGACTACGTGAAGACTTCAAAGCTCTGTGATTCCGAACCGTGTACCAGCTCATGCTTCACTCACTGTCTGAAGACCTTTGAGGGAGGAAGTATGTTATCACAATCAACAATAACCTGCTTGTGAACAAAAAAGGTTTATTAATAACAACAAAAAACAGAGAGCTCCCCCGGGCTTAAATTAAATATTATCTGCAGACTTTAAAATTCTGTCTGCAAACGTAGCAGGTTCCGCCAGCGGCTTATTATAAAACCTTTGGATAGTTCTTTCCAAGGACCATCCTGCTCTGGCCAGAATGTGGTCCATAGGCATGTCCATTCGCCTAGCCGCCGACGTGGATGCAGCCCTGGTGGAGTGAGATTTGTAAACATTAGTGTTGACTCCCGCAGACTTAAGCACCTACTTGAGCCACCTTTAAATGGTTTGGCTCGTCACCTGACCATGGGGCTTGTTGTGGCTTATCCATAAGGCTTTTTTCTCTCCCTCTCCCAATTTGTTTGCTGTGTCTATGTATATGGCGAGATGGGTCTTGGCACACAGCCGTGGGTCAGATGAATATGCCCGGAACTGCATGACTGGAGGCGTGGTTCCTGGTCTAGTTTGTTTGACCAGACCCTGAATATGGAATGTGATACAGTCCAATGACTCTGTCATGTTGTCCAGCCTCAGAAGGTGGAGAGACTGTACCCTTTGAGCTGACACTAGTGCCATGAGCATGACTGATTTCAGGGTAAGTTGTTCCAGTGTGAGTGACCTGGGTGGTGGCCATCCCCTAAGGTACGTCAGCACAATGCTGACATCCCAGATCTGAGTGTACCTTGGTCTGGGGGGATTAGTGTTAAAAATACCCCTCATGAATTTGACCACCAGTGGATGGGACCCCAAAGCCTGTTGTCCTGCTGCTGCAACCAAATAAGCTGACAATGCACTCCTGACTGTATAGATGGCACTGTAGCTGAGTCCATCCCGTTGTAATCCAACCAGGAACTCCACAACACTGGTAGCTGTTGCTGTTGTGTAGGTAGTTCTTGTTTTGGAGCAATACCGTTCCCACTTCCTTATGTTGGTCAGGTATTGTCTCCTGGTGGACTCCCGGCGGGATGCGGTCATCATGTTGATGGCGTCCTCAGACAGTCCCAGGCCCAGTAGCGGTCTTTTTAGAATCTGCAAGCCAGGGGATTGACTCTGTCATGGCATGGGTGACTAATGCCTGACACTTGGTGGATTAATAATACTGGACTGCTGGGGAATTCCAACAGTGTTTCGACAGCCATGTCGAGGGCCACTGGGAACCATGGCTGTATAGGCCAGTCGGGTTATATCAAGATTTCTGAAGCGGAATCCAATTGAATCTTGTGTAATACCCGACTGATGAGGCAGAAGGGTGGAAAAGCATAAACAAACATTTTCCCCCAATGCAGCGTGAATGCATCAACTGCTGCTGCCTCAGGGTCTGGTTCCCAAGCAACATACATTGGTACCTGGTGATTCAGCCTAGATGCAAATAGATCGATATCTGGTGTGCCATATTACTTTGTAATTTCAGCAAATACTTTGGGATTTAACATCCATTCGATGTTATCGTTAAATTCGCGTGACCTAGTGTCTGCCACTGTAGTTTGCTTACCTGGTAGGTAAGTTGCTGATAACCAAATATGTCTTTCAACACACCATTGCCAGATTAGGTTGACCAAATAGTCACATGATATCGACTTTACAACACCCATGGGGTTGATATAAGCCACCACCGTGGTATTATCTAATTGCAACCGGACATGTGCGTGAAGCGTATTGGATGAATATGCTTTTAAACCATAAAACGCACCCAACATTTCTAAGTAGTTAATACCCCGTGTCTGTAGGCAAGATGATTCAAAATTAGTCCATCTGCCCCCTGTGCTGGATTGCATGTTAGTTGTTCCCCAGCCCAAAACACTGGCATCCGTTTGAATGGTTAATACTGGGTTGGTGATTATTATGGGACTGGAGCTAAGCCTAATGTTCCTTGTCCACCATTGTAACTCTGGAATGGATTCAGCAGTTAAATTCATAGCTCGGTCAAAGTGACCTGAGTTTTTCTTTAGTGAGTGCACTTTTGCTCTTTGTAAATTTTGATAGTGCAAAAGCCCAAATTGTACAGCTGGAAAGGCTGCTACCATTTTCCCAATGACACTAGCTACCTGCTATATGGTTGGCTGATGATTAACCATTAGTTCATTGCATGATTGTGCCAACTCTGATGCTTTCCTCTTCGGCAGAGTTACAATCATGTGAATAGTGTCAATCGTAAATCCAAGGTAGTCCATGGTTGTGGACGGTGTCAAATTGGATTTATCTGGATGTATGACAAATCCCAAAGTTTCAAACAAATGTTTGGTGGCTGCTACTGCCAAAATGGCTGTCTCCAAGGTTTTTCCTACTATTAAAATGTTGTCTAAGTATGCCATGACTATATGCTTTTGTTTCCTCAATAATGCCAAAGCAGGTTTTAAGATTTTGGTGAACAACCTTGGAGCTGAGGTTAGCCCATTTGGTAAGGCTTTAAATTGCCATAGCTGTTTCATCCAGATAAACTTTAGGTATTTACAATGCTCCTTGTATATGGGTACTGAGTAGTAGGCACCTTTTAAATCAATGCTTGCCAGAAAGTACCCTCTAGAAATCAATTGTCTTGCTGCTTCAAAAGTTTCCATCTTGAAATGTATATACTTAACAGTTTTGTTTAAAGAAGTTAAGTCAATTGAACCCCTAGCAGAAAGAATTAGAACTCATCCGAATATCCATGGATATAAAACAAAATATTCCAACAATAAAATATCACTATACGCTGACGATGTACTACTGTACATCACAAAACCTCATATTACTATACCATATATTTTAAAATTAATAGAGGATATTAATGATATCCTTTATCATTCTCAGGATATAGAATAAATTGGAATAAAAGTGAAATCATGTTAATAAAACCGAAAGACTCTACGCATTGTTTACAGTTTCCTTTCAAAATAGCTGCGGAAAACTTGGGCATCGAAATTACTAGAAGATATCAAGATATGTTTGACGAAAATTATAACCCTCTACTTAAGAAACTATATAACGATTAAATTTTGGAAAACGCTTCCGATGTCCTTAATAGGCAGAATAAATGCCATAAAAATGATTTTCCTACGACAAATTTTATACCTGTTCCAATCTACTCCAATATATTTGCCCAAAAAGTTTTTTTAAAAAACTGGACTCAGATATCACAAACTTTATTTGGGATTATAAATCCCACAGAATACAAAGAGCTCATCTGAATAAACCCAAAGTAGTAGGGAGATTAGCACTCCCCAACTTTATGTATTACTACTGGTCTGTAAATATCAGAAACATGATCCAATTGCTGGATAACTCTTCCCAGCAACCGGATTGGACGATTATGGAGAAAGAGGATTGCTCTCCTTACAATATTGGAGCAATCCTTCTCTCTCCAACATCGATGAATAATACAAATTACAACAATAATCCAATTATATACAGTACAATTAGAATCTGGAAAAATTTTATCTCTCTTATCTCCTATCGGTAAAAACCCCTCATATAAACCTTCAACTATAGATAAAGCATTTATACAATGGGAAAGAGCTGGAATTAAAATCTTCGGAGATGTGTATGAATTGGGAAAATTATTATCATTTAAACAAATACTAAAATACAATTTGGGAAACAATCAGTATTTTAAATATTTCCAAATCTGTGACTATCTGAAAAAATACGCACAAGATTATCACAATATGCCTCCAGACTTACTGGAAGAAGTAATGAATACAAAGGCAGAATCAGCAAACCTAATATCATATATAAATAATATTATTCTAAATGCAGAAATACCAACAACAGATGGTATCAGGAGAGACTGGGAAAAATATTTAAGTATAAAAATTCCCAAAGAAAGGTGGGAAGAATATTTATTAAATGTGCATAAATGTTCAATTAATGTAAGACACACCCTAATACAATTTAAAATCTTACACAGATTATACTCTTCAAAAACTAAAACAAGTAAACTTTTTCCCAACGTCTCACCTATATGTGATAAATGTCAATGTCAAGAAGCTAATATATCACACTCATTTGTCTTTTGTACAAAAATTCAAACATTTTGGACTGAAATTTTTGAAATTTTCACAAAAATATTTTAAATAAAACTGATTCCAAAAGCAGACTGGATTACCTCTGGGATATCGGAAGTTTCAAAAGACTCTATTTGAATATGGCTTAATAACTGGAAAGAAGCTAATCTTAAAATTCTGGAAAAATTCTCCTATACCAACAGTTAATATGTGGATTTCAACTATGTTCGAAACACTACATTTGGAAGATATGAGACTCCGACTAGCAGGAAAATCAGACTGTTTCTATAAGACGTGGTCTGCATTTATAAATCTATTACAAGGATAAGGTGCAAGAATACCTCAAAAAAGTACTGGTGTCGGGTCTTGGTAAAGGGGGAAGAAAAACTGTCGAATTGGTAGATTCCTTTTGCGAGATGTTTATAATAAAGTAACTGGCTTTTCCTCTTTCTTTCTCTATCTTTCCCTTTTTCTTTTGTTTTCCTCTCCAGGGTCTATCTCTTAATCTCCGGTCTCTAACTCTTCAATAGTTTCCTTCCCCTCTGTCACGTTTTTGCACTTTCACATCTCTTTTTCACTTTTCTACTTTCTTTGCTGTTATTTCTCTCTCTCTTTTCTCTCTTTTATAAAGCCTTAAAAAAAAAAATTAAGGGGTGCAATGACTGTAATACAATATAAGGGATGTACACTGATGGAACTTACGGTACCTCTAATAAATAAAGATATTTTTAAAAAAACAAGTAGAGAAGAAAGAAGAACAGAAGAGAAAATAGGGGAGAAATAAAATCAAGAAAGGAAAATATTGCAGAGCAAATGAGAGTGGGTAATGGAACAAATAACGAGGCAGCAGAACAGGCCGAGGGAGTTGGAAATAATAAAAGCAAAATTACTAAAGGAAAATACCGTGGGTGTCGGAAATCTGCAATGGAAGCTGGAAATTTTCATTTACTGAAATTGTTCAGCTCATTGTTGAGTTTGTTAGAAAATGAAATGTTCCTTCTTGAGTTTTCTTTTGGTTTCATTGAAGCAGCGTAGGAAGCCAAGGACAGAGAGCTCGGAGCCGGAAAGGGACAGAGAATTAACGTAACTGCTTAGAATTGAAAGAAAGAGGTTCACAGGCCATGCGTGGAGTGAGAAACAGAGTTAAGCTCATGTTCGTTGGCAGCGATTGTTGTGGGTACATGGAAAGAAGCAAAGGAAGCCAGACTAAAGTGAAAGAATATTTATGAAGGAATAAATGTGGCCAAATATTGTTCGTGGACCATGATGCTAATTGACCCAATGCCCGTCCGATCCCATGTAAGCACCACTTCAAACGTTGCCATTTGTGCACGGTAATAATTCCAGGATTCATCCATCACTAAATCTGTTGCAGGGTTGCTTATCGCTTTGGCAAGAAGACATTTGGACAGATGTACGGATAGGAAGGGCTGAGAGGAATGAATATAGGCCAAATACGGGTCACTGGGACTAGCCCAGAATGCCAAGTTGGTTGGCATGGACAAGTTGGGCTGAAGGGCCCATTCCCGTGCTGTAAAGCTCGAAGACCCTGCAAATCTGTGAAGGGATAACTTTCTGCAGCCGCTAAAGTCAACATGTATTTCTAAAATATAGCAGTGTACTTTGGCAGCAGCAGTTAATGGGAGTCATTATGGAGGCGATTGGGACTTGCCAAAACACACAGGATTCAACATGAGAATGAAGACTCCACAGATTTAACACAATACACAACAACCTATTTTATTGCAGCCAGGACAGTGGGACTTGAATTGTGCTCCATGATTTGCAGTTAATTCAGCACAGTCTGACTTATTGAAATGTTTATTTTGCATTGGTATTTATTGGAGGGAATGTGATCAAGGATTGAAGAGTTGTGAAGCTAGAGGGAGGACTGCAGGTGGAAGGGGAGGGTGAGGAGAGAAATAGATGCGAGTCCAGGTGGGACACAGAGGAGAGGTGTGGGGCGGGCGGGTCGGTAGGGGGAGTCAGTGGAGGAGTTAGGTGGTGGGGGGGGGGGGGGGCTATCAAGAAGAGGGTGTTAGGGGGAGTGGGGGTTAGGGGGGGAGAGTTAATAAATTAAGAAAAGGGGATGTGATTATTGGTTGGCATAGTGGGATGTTCTGGTCACAGATAGCCACACCAGAACAATAGGGGTGGCACAGTGGTGCAAGGGTAAAGTTGCCCCGGGTGCTCTGATTTCCTCTCACACTCTATAAAGACGTACAGGTTTATAGGTTAATTTGGCTTCGGTAAAAATGGTAAATTATCCCTCGAGCACAGGATAGTGTTAGTGTAGGAGTGATTGTTATCAACGTAGACTCGGTGGGCCTAATTTCACACTTATAATTTACGGACCTATCTCCAATGTTGTATTATTAGTAAATTATTCCATTCTTCTTTATCATGCTTTTTTTTTCTCTTTCTTTATTATTTTCTATCTATAAAAGAAAACATAGAAACATAGAAATTAGGTGCAGGAGTAGGCCATTCGGCCCTTCGAGCCTGCACCGCCATTCAATATGATCATGGCTGATCATCCAACTCAGTATCCCGTACCTGCCTTCTCTCCATACCCTCTGGCCTCAACTACCCTCTGTGGCAGAGAGTTCCAGAGACCCACCACTCTCTGTGTGAAAAAATTCCTTCTCATCTCGGTCCTAAAGGATTTCCCCCTTATCCTTAAGCTGTGACCCCTTGTCCTGGACCTCCCCAACATCGGGAACAATCTTCCTGCATCTAGCCTGTCCAACCCCTTAAGAATCTTGTAAGTTTCTATAAGATCCCCTCTCAATCTCCTAAATTCTAGAGAGTATAAACCGAGTCTATGCAGTCTTTGTTCATAAGACAGTCCTGACATCCCAGGAATCAGTCTGATGAACCTTCGCTGCACTCCCTCTATGGCAATAATGTCCTTCCTCAGATTTGGAGACCAGAACTGTACGCAATACTCCAGGTGTGGCCTCACCAAGACCCTATACAACTGAAGTAGAACCTCCCTGCTCCTATACTCAAATCCTTTTGCTATGAAAGCTAACATACCATTCGCTTTCTTCACTGCCTGCTGTACCTGCATGCCTACTTTCAATGACTGGTGTACCATGACACCCAGGTCGCGCTGCATCTCCCCTTTTCCTAATCGGCCTCCATTTAGATAATAGAACTATATATATATGGAAGCAGAGTCCTTAAATTATTGATAATATTGATAATATTAGCAATGTATGACTGTAATACATGAAATGTTCTTATTATGTACTTGCTTCTAATAAAAAAGTACTTTAACAAAAATAACAAAAAATTCACACCGTACCACTGCACTAAATGTCACTTCAAACCTTGTCACTTCGGACGTTTCTCTCTCTCTTCCTCCTTCACATTCTCATATTCCTCATCCAGAACAGCTGATCACCATTGAGCGACTGGTGCAGAGTGTGACCTCTTAACGGTAGGTTTATGCAGGAATACATGATGAACATGGACATCCACCCTACAATCTATTGCACGGCATCTAAGGAGCATTTTGGGCGGTGGAATTGTTTGAACCCTTAAATGGGGCACAGCGGTAGAGTTGCTGCCTTACAGCGCCAGAGACCCAGGTTCGATCCTGACCACGGATGCTGTCTGTGCAGAGTTTGTACGTTCCCTCCGTGACCACGTGGGTTTTCCCCGGGTGCTCCGATTTCCCCCCACGCTCTAAAAACGTACAGGTTTGTAGGATAATTGGCTTTGGTAAAAATTCTCCCTAGTGTGTGCTGGACAGTGTTAGTGTACGGCGACTGCTGGTCGACGCAGACTCAGTGGGCCAAAGGGCCTGTTTTCACGCTGTACCGCAGCACTAATCTACAAACGAAACTAAATGATCACTTAATACCTCTTGTATGACAGCGCGGCACTCTTCGTGATGTCGTTTGCTCATTCATGCAGGAGTTTCACATAAGGAATAAGAAGTGCATTTTCAGGAATGCAGTAGTTTGTCATGTTAGCTCAAATACATGTGCACAATGCATGACTACAGAACAAAGGAATGATGACTGGTGGGAGAACTAAGGTGCCTGATGCTTCAGGCACGGTAACACATCATCGACAGAGCGAAACATGTACTGGTCCAGAGCTTGTGTAGGAACGAACTGCAGAAGCTGATTTACACTGAAGATGGACACAAAATGCTGGAGCAACTTAATGGGACAGGCAGCATCTCTGGATAGAAGGAATGGGTGACGATTCGGGTCGAGACCCTTCTTCAGGCTGAAAGTCAGGGGAGAGGGAGACACAGAGATAAGGAAGGGGCAGGTGTCAAAACGGGACATCAAAAGAGGTGCAGATCATGGAAAATGGAGAATAGGTCATTGTTTGCCAGGAGAAGGTGACCACAAAGCAAACAAAGATAAAATGTCATCAGGGAGACAGTCAGACTGGTCGGAGAACTGGGAAGGGGGAGGGATGGAGAGAGAGGGAAAGCAGGGGTTACTTGAAGTTAGAGAAGTCAATATTCATACCACTGGGGTGGAAGCTGCCCAAGCGAATTATGAGGTGCTGTTCGTCCAATTTGTGCTGGGCCTCACTTAACTTTGACGCACTGACTCTGACAGCTTGTCGCTGTGAGAAGGCAATGGCACCTTGCACCATAAGCCATGAACAATGCTCACAGGGCCACATGCTCACTCTGCCTGCTGCTGCTGCTCATAACAGAGACAAAATGACATTTAACAGTAGGCAATTCAATGATACTTTATCGTCACATATACCTGGGTACGGGGAAATGCTTTGTTGTGCATTCAACCCGGTAAAATCATACAGCAGACCTCACCTGAGCAGTAAACAAGAGTCACCATGTATGTTTCTGGCGCCGACAAGGTTATATAAAGTCCATCATAGAGTCATAGAGTGATACAGTGTGGAAACAGGCCCTTCGGCCCAACTTGCCCACACCGGCCAACATGTCCCAGCTACACTAGGCCCACCTGCCTGCGCTCGGTCCATATTCCTCCAAATTTGCCCTATCCATGTGCCTGTCTAACTGTTTCTTAAACATTGGGATAGTCCCAACTCCCTCCTCTGGCAGCTTGTTCACTCACCACCCTTTATGTGAAAAAGTTACCCCTCAGATTCCTATTAAATCTTTTCCCCTTCACCTATCACCTATGTCCTCTGGTCCTCGATTCCCCTACTCTGGGTAAAAGACTCTGTGCATTTACTCGATCTATTCCTCTCATGATTTTATACACCTCTATTAGATCCCCCCTCATCCTTCTGTGCTCCAAGGAATAGAGACGCAGCCTTCTCCGCCTCTCCCGATAGCTCACACCCTCCAGGCCTGGCAACATCCTGGTAAATCGTCCCTGAACCCTTTCAAGCTTGACAATATCTTTCCTATCAAACAGAATTATCTTATACTTGCAGTGGTGAACCAGGTCTTCCACTGCACATGGCAGGAGGCGGCCCCCCCACCACGTCACCCGACGTGGCCGGAGCCCACAATGGTCCATTGTTGGCTGGGGAAGAGGTGATAACAAAGAGATACAAGGATGCGGACAGTGGAGCCAGTGGGATGACTAGGGCGGGGGAGGGAGGGGGAAGAGAGAGAGGGAATGCAAGGGTTACTTAAACTGAGAAATATCAATGTTCATACTGCCGAGTTGTCGGCTGCCCAAGCAAAATATGAGGTGCTGTTCCTCCAATTTGCATCTGGCCCCATTCTAACAGTGGAGGAGGCCCAGGACAGAAAGTTGAGTGTGCAAATGGGAAGGGGAGTCTGGCAACCGGGAGATCACGTAGGCGAGGTAAATAATCTTACTGGTCTGAATGCCAAAATGATACTTTCACTGTACTTTCAAGAGAGAGGTGATAGGGCTCTTAAAGATAGCGGATCGAAGGGATATGGGGAGAAGGCAGGAACGGGGTACTGATTGTGGATGATCAGCCATGATCAAATGGGAATGGCAGTGCTGGCTCGAAGGGCCAAATGGCCTACTCCTGCACATATTGTCTATTGTACCTTAGTACCCATGATTGACACATAGGAGATTTAAGGCACAGTGAGGCCAGTGGACATCAGTCGGCAACTAAGTCCCGATGGTGTGGTAATCCCTTTAAACAGTGCAACCCTTTTTGCTGCCAACCCTCCATGTGTATTTAACACATGGCATTAGCCGGTACGTGGAGTTCCAGATTGGCAGCACAGGCATCAGGGCACCGATGGCCACCGATGGATGCCAAGATCCGTCTACTAGCAGTGTTTCAAACACAGATGCCGTTCCCCAAAGGCAACTCACAATACAAACAAACGGGCCCACACGTCCATCAGCGCGCTGGAACTAATTCAGCTCCAAGTGAACTCCAGCCACTACAAGTGGCTGATGCCAGATTCTGTGACCACATTTTGGATGAAATTTGAGAGCACATCACAATATCTAATTCCCACACCGCAGCTAATAGAATAGAATTTATATTTTTTGACTCCACTCCCAATTCTGATACTGGCCACTCCGTCCAGGGCCTCCTCCATCAACAGAGTGAGGCCACGCGCAAACTGGAGGAACAGCATTCCGTTGTCCGCTTGGGTAGCTTGCAACCCAACGGTATGAATGTAGAATTCTCCAATGTTAGGTAATTAACCTACAAACACCCACCTTCCACCCCTCCCTCCCTACGGCCCCTCTTTCCCCCCCCTTTCCTCCCTTTGATTTGCACTCATATTCCCCTTTCCCCTCCCCCGATCCCATTATTTTAATTTATTTTAAGATTTCTTACTCTGGATTCATAATTCGTGCCTCTTCTATCCTTATCTCACATTTCATCTCTGCCCTTTGTCCAAGTCATGTTACGTTGTTAAAGGCCTTTCGTTAGGTCTGTTTTATATTCTTGTCCTCTCAAATACTAGCATTGCATTCGCCTTCCTTACTACAGATTCAACTTGTAAATTAAGCTTTTTGGGAATCCTGCACCAGCACTCCCAAGTCCCCTAACACTTCCGATTTCTGAATTCTCTCCCCATTTATAAAATTGTCTACACCTTTATTCCAACTACCAAAATGCATAATTTCCCGTTTTGCCTAACTGTATTCCGTCTGCCACTTCTCAGCCCACTCTCCCAACCCATCCAAGTCCCTCTGCAGACTCCCTGCTTTCTCTACACTACCTGCCCCATCACCAATCTTCGTATCATCTGCAAACGTAATCAGTTATTGTCTTTCCACTGACTGCTTGGCAGGCAACAAAGGCTTTTCACTGTACCTCGGTACACCTGGCGATAAACTCAACTCTTAATGCCGATATACTGAGACAATAAAGGAAACTGAACTTAGAATAAAGGGGAACACATTTAAGACTGAGGTGAGAAAAAACATTTTCACCCAGAGAGTTGTGAATTTGTGGAGTTCCCTGCCACAGAGGGCAGTGGAGGCCAAGTCACTGGATGGATTTAAGAGAGAGTTAGATAGAGCTCTAGGTGCTAGTGGAATCAGGGGATATTGGGAGAAGGCAGGCACGGGTTATTGATTGGGGATGATCAGCCATGATCACAATGAATGGCGGTGCTGGCTCGAAGGGCCGAATGGCCTCCTCCTTCACCGATTTTCTATGTTTCTATGAACTGAAACTGAACTGGAAATCTGGCCGCAAAGCCATCAATTAATTCCCTCATCCAAATCAACCATGTAGGAGAACGTGCAGACGCCGCACAGCCAGCACCCACAGGATCGAACCCGGTGTCTCCCGTGCTGTGAGGCAGCAGCACCACCAGGTACGCCACTGTCCCACCTCGACTGTCGAAAAATAATCTTCAAACCTCAGTAGCTTCAACTTGTCCTGTTGCTGCCACTGCATTCAATCGCTTTTAACACTCAGCAGTCAAGGGACTCTTTTGGTGTTTGGAATCGGGATGCCTTTTCAGTGGAACTCACTGTCTGGGAGACTGCTTGCAGAATATCCTTCTTTTAACGCAGCCGGAAGCCTCAAGCCTGCAGTGCAAATTAATATCTTTTGTTGGATTTGACGGCTTCACTGTGCAGTGAATCACTGTGATCGATTGGATTGGCACTACAATTTTCAGTGATCTCTACACTTTCTTTGGTGTCCACAGTCACACTGGTGCAAATGATATGTCAGGCAGCACATATGCATGGTTTGCATGTTGTTGCAGCCGTCCTGGGGAACATAGATGGAAAATGCCCCCAAGACAGTGTGGTGGCGCAGCGGTAGAGGTGTTGCCTTACAGCGCCGGAGACTCGGGTTCAATCCTGACCAAGGGTGCTTTTTTTACGGAGTTTGCACGTTCTCCCCGTGACCACGTGGGTTTCCTCTGGGTGCCTCCCACACTCCAAAGACGTACAGGTTTTGTAGGTTAATTGGCTTAGGTAAAACATTGTAAATTGTCCTTAGTGTGTAGGATAGTGCTAGTGTATGGGGTGATCGCTGGTCGGCGCAGACCCGGTGGGCCGAAAGGCCTGTTTCTGCGCTGTATCTCTAAACTAAACTAAACTAAACTAAGGCAGCAGATAGATAATTAGAACACCCCTCGGCATTAATGTTCCCCGTAAAAATCAGCAAAAAACGGAAACAACATTTCACACACGACTTACCCTTCGCTGAAGCCACAGCCAGATTCTTTCTATTAACTCCATGCTCTCACGGGCATTAGCGTGTTGAGCGGTTGGAATCACTTTGATTAAAACCATAATGTGAGGAGGAGGACAACGAGGGAACAGGGGGATGAAACTTTGTTGCTAAGAGCTGACAAATGGATCAATACGTTGCCTCATATCCCCAAATACTGATTTATCAAACACTGGTGACTGCAGTATATGAATCAACAGTTAGTTAGTTAGTTAGTTTATTGTCACATGTACCAAGGTGCAGTGAAAAGCTTTCCGTGCGTGCTAATGGCCCTGTCCCACGGTACAAGTTCATTCCAAGAGCTCTCCCGAGTTTGCCCTGAGTCGAACTCAGAGATTTACGGTAATGGCCGCTCGTCCGTACTCGGGGCTCTCGTGGACATTTTTCAACATGTCTTCCCGAGCTTACCTGCCGTCAGTGAGTCTTCCCGAGTACCTGCCGTTAGCGTTACGAGCCGCTAAGAGACGTCCCCGAGCTCCAACGTACCCGCTACGTTCATTCTCCGTGCTTACCACGAGTATAATTTTTTTAAAACTCGGGAGAGCTCTTGGAATGAACTCGTACCGTGGGACAGGGCCATAACCAGTCAGCGGAAATACAATACATGATTACAATCGACCCATTCACAGTGTACAGATACATGATAAAGAGAATAACGTTTAGTGCAAGGTAAAGACAGTAAAGTCCGATACAAGATAGTTGTGAATCTGTAGAATTCTCTGCCACAAAAGGCTGTGGAGGCCAATTCACTGGATGTTTTCAAGAGAGAGTTAGATATAGGTCTTAGGGCTAATGGAATCAAGGGATAGGGGGAGAAAGCTGGAATGGAGCACTGATTTAGGATGATCAGCTGATCATATTGAATGGCATTGAATTGGTGGCTCAAAGGGCCGAATGGACTGCTCCTACACCTATTTTCTATGTTTCTCATTCCGAGGGTTACCAATGAGGTAGATAGTAGTTCAGGACCACTCTCTAGCTGTGGTAAGATGATTCAGTTGCCTGATAACAGCTGGGAAGTAGCTGTGCCTGAATCTGGAGGTGTGCGTTTTCACACCTATACCTTATGCCCGGGAGGAGAGGGGAGAAGAAGGAGTGGCCAGGGTGCGACTCGTCCTTGATTATGATGTTGGCCTTGCCGAGACAGCGTGAGGTATAACAGTTAAGTAAGCGCCACCATTCAATGTGATCATGGCTGATCATCCCCAATCAGTACCCCGTTCCTGCCTTCGCCCCATATCCACTGACTCCTCTATCTTTACGAGCCCTATCCAGCTCTCTCTCTAAAGTATCCAGATAACCGGCCTCCACCACCCTCTGAGGCAGAGAATTCCACAGACTCACAACTCTCTGTGTGAAAAGTGTTTCCTCGCCTCTGTTCTAAATGGCTTACCCCTTATTCTTAAAGAATTCTCTGCTGCACGCTGACTCACCGCCACCCATGATTTAGCCGACAACTGTGGTGTCAGTAGCAAATTTATGGATGGCATTTGGAGCTGTGTTTAGCCACACAGTCGTGGGTGTAAAGAGAGTAGATGATGGGGAGAAGCATGCAGCCTCAATATGTACCTGGCTTAATAGTCAGTGATAAGTAGATGCTGTTACTGGCCGCACTGATTTCTCCCATTATTCTTTTTTTTTTAAAGTATTTTTATTAGAGGCATGTACATATCGTGGTCCAAACCACTACAAACTTTGTTAAAGGATTAAATATTAAGTATCCAGGGTTCCAGGGACCCCGCTACCAATGTAGCTGGGATCCTCATTTATCGGTTACATATTAACATTGCCTCTAATTATTTATTTATGTTTATAGATAGAAAAAATAAAGAGAGAAAAAAAGAAAATTAGAAAAATAGACTAAACTATCAATAATACAACTTAGGAGATAGGTCCATAGGTCAGAGAACATAACTATTCATGTAGTCCTGGATTCAAGATTCAGTCAGGCTTCTGTGCTGAACCAATCTACCCCATCAAATAATCTATAAATGGAGACCATATACTAGTAAATAATTCTGGTTTGTCACTTAAGACTAATCAATTTTTTTTCCAAATGTAAGGTCTCCGACATCTCCATAATCCACATTTTGATTGCTGGATTTTTCCAAAATTATTTTTTTCCCTGTTATTATACTATAATCAAGGACATTTATTTTGTTTGTTGTAAGTTTTAGGTATTGTTCTGATATGCCCAGTATTATTAATTTAGGATCAAGCTCCAGTTGGGTATTAACAACTATGGAAATAATTTTAAAAATATCCATCCAGAAATTTTTAATTTTTTTGCAATTTACAAAGTATGGGTTAAATTAGCCGCAGAGTATTGACATTTATCACAGGTAGGAGAGATATTAGGAAAAATTCTGTTTTAGAATAATGTAATCTATGTAGTACTTTAAATTGTATTAAAGAATGTCTGGCATTTAACGAACATTGATGTAAATGTTGTGGACTTTCATCCCAAATATCTTTTGTTATGGGTTGAGCTAATTTGTTTTCCCATGCTTGTCTATATAATTCCGTCGACGGAATCTCACTATCTAAAAGAGTATTGTAAATGTAAGATATTAATTTGACTGTATTGGGGTGTTTATTCAAACATTCATCTAGAATCTCTGGCTCTCTAGTTCTGTATTCTTGTGTATGTGATTTAACATAATCTTTAAGTTGTAAACATCTAGAAAAATTATTTGAATGTAATCCGTAATTCTGTTGTAACTCCTGAAACGAGAGGAAAATACCTCTTCTATAAAGATGTCCCATCTTTTAAATTCCATACTTTTTCCGTTGTACAAAACCTTTATCCAACATTGAAGGTTTAAATGAAGGATTATTTGCAATGGGGAGAGAGAGTGATAAATTATCCAATTTTAATGTCTTTTTTAGTTGTTTCCAAATTCGAATACCACTATGTATTATTGGATTTTCACAATTTCTCCCATTATTCTGTCCCTCTTTCCCCAGCTACTTTGATAGAGTGGATGTGGAGAGGATGCAGATGTGGAGAGGGTGGTGAATCTGTGGAACTCATTGATTAGTACGGGTTCAGTAATTCATTTTACACTTATCCTTCACTCCTTTTCTCTCCTTATCTTACACCCTATTACCCTTTTGTCTCCTTTGTGCCTCCTTGTGTCCCCTTTTGTCACACATTTATCTCCATTTCATCTCTAGACTTGATCTACCCATCTGGCAATTAAACACCTGTATCCAGCCTTTACTGTCCAGGCATTGTCCTACCCCCAACTCTTTTCCTGCTTTCTCCCCTCCAGGCTGAGGATCAGTCTGAAGAAGGGTTATGACCCAAAACGTCCTCCAGAGATGCTGCCTAACCCACTGAGTTACTCCGGCACGTTGCGTTCTACGCAAGATTCCATCACCTGCAGTTCCTTGTGTCTCTTTGATTGAGGTCTTGTTGTACAAAGGCAGGTTAATTTCGTTCATTTTCGTCACGTGTGCGGAGGTACAGTGAAAAGCTTTTTTGTTGCGTGCTAACCAGTCAACGAAAGGTCTATATACGATTACAATCGGGCCGTCCACATGGTACAAGATACAGGATAAAGGGTAGGTAGACAAAAGTGCTGGAGAAACTCAGCGGGTGCAGCAGCATCTATGGAGCGAAGGAACATTGCCTTCGCTCCATAGATGCTGCTGCACCCGCTGAGTTTCTCCAGCAGTTTTACCTACCTTCGATTTTCCAGCATCTGCAGTTCCTTCTTAAACAGGATAATGGGTAGAATGTTTAGTGCAAGATAAAGTCAAATTAAAGATACTAGTCCAATTAAAGATGTCACAGAAGGAGTGTGCAGACGTGACATATATTTATTCTGTTAAATAATAGACTTATTTATTCAAATGCATTTTTTTTTTTCAATTACATTAAGGTTTCCGAGTATTATACAACTCAGTGTAATGACGTTGTGATCTACAGGGGTACCAATGTAGCCCTGTAATAACAAGCAGCTATTTCTGTCCTTGGAGACCAAATCCATCAGCTCCTTCATATCTTCTGCTAAAGAACTCCCTAGATAATGACCTCTTTCCGCAGAGGCACAGACACATAAAAAGAGCACGAGCTGTCCAACACGTATATATTCTGGGGCGGCTTAAAGTTGTCCAGAGAGAGTTAGATAACGATGGAATAAAGGCAGAATGAGTTCACTTCAGTTGGAACTATTCCACTCAGACTACACTGGTGCAAACAAATAGTAACAAAGACATGAAAAGTTAATAGGTGAGCAAGTACTCAAATACTCTGACCTTGTTTGGCCAAATGCACCAACCATTATTTTAATGCTCTGTGAATCTCATGGCTACACAGACGTAGAGTGTTATGCAATTAAAAATGTATGAGCATTATCAACTAAGCCAAATGTAGATGTCAAACACTTAAATAATATAAGTGTGAAGCTGTTAGCCATTTTGCTACAAAGGCCAGGCAGTGTTTTAAAATGGTCACTCCCTCTCATGACCTGTTCCTGCAAACTATTGGAAAGAAGCAGTCACTGTAATATATCGAATAACCTCTTATTTTTTCCTCAGGGGTCAGAATAATCAAAGGCAAATGCTGATCCCCTTTCTTCAGAAAATAATTGAAAACTTACCACATGGAATTAGAGATTCATAGATCAGGGCGGCAAAATGGGGCAGTGGTAAAGTTGCTGCCTTTACAGAGCCAGAGACCCCGGTTCGATCCAGACTGCGGATGCTGTCTGTACGGAGTTTTACGCTCTCCCTGTGACCGGGTGGGTTTTCTCCGGTTTCCTCCCACATTCCCAAGTCGTGCAGGTTTCCAAGTTAATTGACTTCTGTAAATTTTCCCTAGTGTTTAGGATGGAACGAGTGTGCGGGGATCGCAGGTCGGCGCGGACCCGGTGGGCCGAAGGGTCTGTTTCCACTTTGTACCTCCAAAACTAAAAAAAATGAAACCAAAAGGCAAGTTACTCCCTCCGAATTTTCTTTCAGCAAGGACTGCGTTTAAAAAAATATATAAAGAGAAGTATTTTGCAGTTCAAAGCTAGCAGGGAAAAATAACTGGAGCACTATTACATGGTCTCAGAACTCAACCTGAAGTAGTTTTTAAATATAATTTGGCTTCAATCCAAGGTACTAACTCAACTCCACATTAAGGAAGGTGAGGATGTGAGGAGTGAATCGTGACTAAACCAAGAGATATTTCCAATTTACCATCTCTGTAGGCCAGTGAATGGAGAATTAGGTGTCGAGAGAGTGCATAGTCTTCTGGTAAGTTCCTCACTGAATGATGTGGGAGCTCAGAAGCTAAACCTGGAGCCAGAGGACTTAATACTGTGCGAATCAGAAGATGAATTGGGCTCCCTAAAGGAGCGTACCATGATTCTCTTGGCAAAGTGGTGTGGAATTGTGCGATTAATTCATGAATTAAGTTACATGGTCCTCGCGCATCCTTTGCTGGCAAAAAAACAATATTGTTGCTCTTGGAACGAAAAAAAAAATTCTATCTCGTTGCTTGTGGATTTTGCAGCCTAAATTGTGAGCACGATATACCACGTGTAATTCTTTCCTGTAACATAAAACTACTGTGGACACTGGAAATATAAACTCTAAACAGAACATGATGGGCATAGGGAACAGATGAGGTGGCATCTGTGGAGAGGGAAGCAGGGCAGATAATGGGCCAACGATAAAAACAACGTTTGGATGTAGAAGGAATTTAAATTGTCATGGCAGAAGCATTACCAGTGTAGTTCCGTCAGACCCATCTGTTCTTTATTTTTCCATCAGCCCTCCCTATTGTTATCCATCATTATCCATTTTCTCCTTTAGACTTCTCAGTCCTTTTTGTTCTTTCTCTTTCTCCTCGCGTTTCCCTGCCTCTGTATTTGTTTAGTTCAGTTTGTGGCGTCACCTGATGGTCAGACCACTTACGGTCGAACCCTCGTCAGTGGTTACGAGGGCTGTCACGTGACGTCATGGGTTAAGGGGAGTGTCCAAGCTACTTGAGGAGATCTTACCTCCATATCATGAGTCGACAGGTCGCTCAGCTGGAGTCAACAGCCTCGCTCAGCAGCAGCAGCAGCAATGACAATATGTTAGAGGACCAAACTTGCAAGTACACCAACCATGTAACGTCTGAATAAAGCAACTGTTTGTTCACCACGTTTGGTACCGCTACAGGTTTAGTTTAAAGATCCAGCACAGAAACAGGCCCTTCAGCCCACCATGTCCATGCAGACCGTCGATCACCCGTAAACACACAAAGCTCTATGTAGGTATGTTACAAAACTTACCTTGAGCAGCGCTGCAGTTCTGCTGCTCCCCGTGTGCGTGACTTTGGCGCCTTTCAGAGGGGGGCGGGCTTAAAGTGCCGTTTTTCCACAGGCAGGGAAAATCGATCAATGTCGGGCGATTTCGTTGTGGAAGAAAAATCGCTCCGACATTTCATGAATGAAGGTATTTTTAAATTACTCTAAATTATTTATTAACTAGAGTCATTTAAAAATCACCTTCAAAAGACGTGAGCGCCGACAACCGGAAGGATTTTGCGTAGGGGAGAAAAAAAGGTAAATAGTTTTTTTTATATTAAAAGTTGGTTTTTCGGGAGGCTTTAATAACATTTTCATGTTGCGAAATGGGGTCCAAAAAAATGTATGAACAAACAGTATTTTTCCTCCCGACTTCACCGCTAACCGCAACGTTCCAATCCACCACATTCCACTAAAACCCACTCGCTAGTTGATTTAAATGGCCATTAATTTACAGGAATCAAACACTAAATTCCTTCCATTTGGCCCAGAAATTCATGAAAATGAGATTTAAAAATTATGTTATATTGTGGATTATTGTGTGAATGTTATTTGGACACTTAGGCAATTAAAAAAAAGTTTATCTTTTCTTAAGAAATGGATAGATGTTTAGATCTACTCATTGAATTTTGTAATTAGCTACAATTAGATAACTAACTAATTATATGCTTTAATTTCAGGTCATCCAAGTAAGATTGTTTCATATTTGTTTCAGAATGCTTCAATCTATAATAACTGAACATTTCATTGAGTTCTCTTAATTTTTAAGAAAGTTATAGGCTTTTAACTGTTCCAGATCACAGCTTTTGAGTTAAGTCAATTGAAAGGCAATGGGGAACAAGATGCTAATTTCCGAGTATGAAAATGGCCATAACTTTCTTAATACTGAAGATATGAAAGTGAATTAGGTGTCAAATTAAACTGCTTTTTATACTTTATCTGATGGGATAAATTGCAGACTTGATTTTTAAAATCTCAAAATTTTGTAACATTGCTACTCTATGTTATTCCACTTTCTCATTCCCTCACTGCACAGTTACAGAGGTCAATACAATAAAAGGAATTAATATAAAATAAAATGTTTTTCTTCTCTCACATTATTGAAGGGTCGCAGATTGCAACTGTTTAACTTTGTTTCGCTAACCACAGGTGCTGCCCAGTTGATGGGATACTGGCACCATTTAACGTGTGCATTGGCCCAGAATCGGTTGTTGACAACACGATGGCTATTTGTGCCACAGATCGGATGAGACACACACCAATGTTTCTCATTAGACCTGGCCCCATCCTATCAGAGTTAATAGACTTGGGGTGGCACAGTGGCGCAGAGGTAGAGTTGCTGCCTTACTGCGCCAGAGGCCCGGGTCTGATCCTGACTACGGGTGCTGTCTGTACGGAGTTTGTACGTTCTCCCTGTGACCGCGTGGGTTTTCTCTGGGTGCCCCAGTTTCCTCCCACACTCCAAAACACGTGCAGGTTTGTAAGTTGATTGTCTTCGGTAAAATTGTAAATCGTCCCTATTGTGTAGGATAGTGCTAGTGTACAGGGATCGCTGGTTGGCTCAGACTCTGTTGGATGAAGGGACTGTTTCCGCACTGCATCTCTAACACTATGAGTGGGGGCTTCTCACTGAAATCTACTGAATGAAAGGCCTAGACAAAGTGGATGTGGAGAGGATGTTTCCAGACGTAGGAGAGTCTAGGACCAGAGGCCATAGCCTCAGAGTACATGGGAGTACCTTTAGAATGGAGATGAGGAGGAATTTCTTTAACCAGAGGGTGGTGAATCTGTGGAATTCATTACCACAGATGGTGGTGGAGGCCTAAGAATTTCTTCCTTTGTAAGTGGAGTTCTGGATTAGTGACAGTGTCAAAGGTTACGGGGAGAAGGCAGGAGAATACGATTGAGAGGGAAATATGATCGAATGGCAATGCAGACCTGATGGGCCGAATGGCCTAATTCTGCTCCTATGCCATAGTTTTATCAATCCAGAGTCCTATCCATCCTTCCCACACCTCCTTGCAAATTGAAACTGAATTGTTTCCTGAGTTCTGACAAAGGGTCTTTGACCTGAAACGGTTATTTTGTTTCTCTTCCCTCAGATGCTGACTGACCCGCTGAGTCATTCCACCAATTGTTTGTAGAACGGTTCTGGTCTCGCTGATTAGTTGGAGCAACTATGTCATTTCCTGAACCAAGAAATGACTTTCTTTGTCAAAAAGAAAATGTTGTTTCTTTATTCAGAGCTAAGTTTAGACTTTTCCACCTAGATTCTGGAACAGATTTAGCCGGCAGCTCCGAGCGCTGACTGCTTGAATCTTAATCATGTGAAAGAACACAAGATAATAGGGGAAATGAGAAATCCGTCCAACTGGTCACATTGAAAGTGTGTGCAGAGTCTGTTACGGCTGTGGGGGTAAATCTGAATACTCTCTCAGCACACTGCCATGCCTGGGTACAGGAGTGCAGCTGGTAGAGTTGCTGCCTCACAGCGCCAGAGACCCGGGTTCAACGCTGGCCTCGAGCGCTCTCTATGCGGTGTTTGCACGCACCCCCTGCACTTAGTACTTAATTAGAGTTACAGTGTAGAAACAGGACCTTCGACCCACCGAGTCCAATGATGACATGGTAGAGGCAGGAAACATGTTCCCCATGTTGGCGGGGGGAGTCCAGAACCAGGGGCCACTGTTTAAGAATAAGGGGTAAGCCATTTAGAACGGAGATGAGGAAACATTTTTTCACTGAGAGAGTTGTGAATCTGTGGGATTCTCTGCCTCAGAGGGCGGTGGAGGCCGGTTCTCTGGATACTTTTAAGAGAGAGCTTAATAGGGCTCCTAAAGATAGCGGAGTCAGGGGATATGGGGAGAAGGCAGGAACGGGGTACTGATTGGGGATGATCGGCCATGATCACATTGAATGGCGGTGCTGGCTCGAAGGGCCGAATGTCCTACTCCTGCACCTATTGTCTATTGTCTATTGACCATCAAACGGTCTCGACCTGAAACATCACCTATTCCTTTTCCTCAGAGTAGCTGCCTGACCCACTGAGTTACTCCAGCATTTTGTGTCTATCACCTGTTCACACCAGTTCCATGTTATTCCACTCGCTACACACTTGCGGCAATTTACAAAGGCCGGTTAACCAACAAACCAGCATGTCTCTGGGATATGGGAGGAAACCAAAGCACCCGGAGGAAATCCATGCAGTCACATGGTGAACGTGCAAACTCCACACTGACAGCACCCCAAGTCAGGATGGAACCCAGGTCTCTGGAACTCCAAGGCAGCAGCTCTACCAGCTGTGCCACAGTGACCATATAGGCTTAAGTGGGATAAACTGAGATAACATGGGACTAGTGCGTACAGGATGGTCAGCATTGCCTCGGTGGGCCGAAGGGCCTGTTTCCATGCTGTGTATCTGTGTATCTCTAAGTACGTACTCGGTACAGGCAAAGTGCTGGAGTATCTCAGCGGGTCAGGCAGCAACTCTGGAGAACATGGATATGTGACTTTTCGGGTCGGGACACTTCCTCAGACTGTTTCTGGTGGGAGAGGGGGCGTTAGAAAGCTGGAAAGGAGATGGGGCAGGACTAAGATGGGGCTCCCACACCACAAACATCAGGAGAAAGAAATACATGAACTTAGAGAACAACACAATGTTTTTGGATAGGTTGACAGAATAACAAGTTAATAAACATACAAGTTTCTACAGCCTTCTCAGTAAGAGAAAAGCAGTGAAGAACCTGTGTACAAAGAATTTACAGCAAAGTTATTTGCAATTGTAGCAGGTTTGGTAATGTGAAGGGTAGGATATTTCACAGGTACATGTAACTGTGAGGCCAATGCCTTTCAGCATCAGGAAACTATGCAATATTATTTTTCACCTATAAAATTATTTGGTATGTTTTTTTCAATGTAGTACAATTATCGCCAAACACATTGA
This sequence comes from Raja brachyura, assembly GCA_963514005.1. The sequence goes on from OY740796.1 coordinate 45,714,595, forward strand.
CTGTAAAGTGCATGAACTATCAGGGGGGCAATTTGGATGGTGCAGATGTGCTCTGGTATCTCGATATACGATTAACAAAGTCGGTGTATGACCCATTGCAGCTTGCACATTAAGCTTGTGCTCTCACTTCATTATTATTCAGTGTGAATGCATGCAGCCGAAATTCTTAAAATCACTCACAGCAAAAATGAGGTTAATTGCCATATCAGGTGAAGGTTTTTTTTTAAATGAAATAGATAAGTGCAATCAAGTGTCCTTGTTTGCATCGTCGCGCTGCTGAACTAACGTTGCTCACGGTTCCTGGGGAAGGCAAGAATTCTCTGCAAACTCCAGGCATTGTCTTAACCATATAACCATATAACCATATAACAATTACAGCACGGAAACAGGCCATCTCGGCCCTTCAAGTCCGTGCCGAACAACTTTTTTCCCTTAGTCCCACCTGCCTGCACTCATACCATAACCCTCCATACCCTTCTCATCCATATGCCTATCCAATTTATTTTTAAATGATACCAACGAACCTGCCGCCACCACTTCCACTGGAAGCTCATTCCACACCGCTACCACTCTCTGAGTAAAGAAGTTCCCCCTCATGTTACCCCTAAACCTCTGTCCCTTAATTCTAAAGTCATGTCCTCGTGTTTGAATCTTCCCTATTCTCAAAGGGAAAAGCTTGTCCACATTAACTCTGTCTATCCCTCTCATCATTTTAAAGACCTCTATCAAGTCCCCCCTTAACCTTCTGCGCTGCAGAGAATAAAGACCTAACTTATTTAACCTATCTCTGTAACTTAGCTGTTGAAACCCAGGCAACATTCTAGTAAATCTCCTCTGTACCCTCTCTATTTTGTTGACATCCTTCCTATAATTGGGCGACCAAAATTGTACACCATACTCCAGATTTGGTCTCACCAACGCCTTGTACAATTTTAACATTACATCCCAGCTTCTATACTCAATGCTCTGATTTATAAAGGCTAGCATACCAAAAGCTTTCTTTACCACCCTATCTATATGAGATTCCACCTTCAAGGAACTATGCACGGTTATTCCCAGATCCCTCTGTTCAACTGTATTCTTCAATTCCCTACCGTTTACCATGTACGTCCTATTTTGATTTGTCCTGCCAAGGTGTAGCACCTCACATTTATCAGCATTAAACTCCATCTGCCATCTTTCAGCCCATTTTTCCAACTGGCCTAAATCACTCTGTAGACTTTGGAAATCCTCTTCATTATCCACAACACCCCCTATCTTGGTATCATCTGCATACTTACTAATCCAATTTACCACCCCTTCATCCAGATCATTGATGTACATGACAAACAACAAAGGACCCAACACAGATCCCTGAGGCACCCCACTAGTCACCTGCCTCCAACCCGACAAACAGCCATCCACCATTACTCTCTGGCTTCTCCCATTCAGCCACTGTTGAATCCATCTTGCTATTCCTGCATTTATACCCAACAGTTGAACCTTCTTAACCAACCTTCCATGAGGAACCTTGTCAAAGGCCTTACTGAAGTCCATATAGACAACATCCACTGCCCTCGTCAATTTCCCTAGTAATCTCTTCAAAAAATTCAAGAAGATTAGTCAAACATGACCTTCCAGGCATAAATCCATGTTGACTGTTCCTAATTAGACCCTCTTTATCCAGATACTTATATATATTATCTCTAAGTATCTTTTCCATTAATTTGCCCACCACTGAAGTCAAACTAACCGGTCTATAATTGCTAGGTTTACTTTTAGAACCCTTTTTAAACAATGGAACAACATGCGCAGTACGCCAATCCTCGGGGACTATTCCCGTTTCTAATGACATTTGAAATATTTCTGTCATAGCCCCGGCTATTTCTACACTAACTTCCCTCAATGTCCTAGGGAATATCCTGTCAGGACCTGGAGACTTATCCACTTTTATATTTTTCAAAAGTGCCAGTACTTCTTTTACTTTGAAACTCATAGTATCCATAGCTACTCTACTAGTTTCCCTTACCTCACATAATTCAATATCCTTCTCCTTGGTGAATACCGAAGAAAAGAAATTGTTCAATATCTCCCCCATCTCTTTTGGCTCTGCAGATAGCTGTCCACTCGATCTCTCCAATGGACCAATTTTATCCCTTGTTATCCTTTTGCTATTAATATAGCTGTAGAAACCCTTTGGATTTACTTTCACCTTACTTGCCAAAGCAGCCTCATATCTTCTTTTAGCTTTTCTAATTTCTTTCTTAAGATTCTTTTTACATTCCTTATACTCCTCAAGCACCTCATTTACTTCATGCTGCTTATAATTATTGTAGATCTCCCTCTTTTTCCGAACAAGATGTCCGATTTCCCTTGAAAACCAGGGCTCTTTCCAATTTTCACTGGTTCCTTTCAACCGAACAGGAACATAAAGATTTTGTACTCTTAAAATTTCCCCTTTAAATGTCCTCCATTTCTCCTCTACATCTTTCCCATAAAACAAAATGTCCCAGTTCACTCCTTTTAAATCATCTCGCATCTCGTTAAAGTTAGCCTTTCTCCAATCAAAAATCTCAACCCTAGGCCCAGTTCTGTCCTTCTCCATAATTATATTGAAACTAATGGTATTGTGATCACTGGACCGAAGTGCTCCCCTACGCATACCTCCGCCACCTGTCCCGTCTCATTTCCTAACAGGAGGTCCAGCACTGCCCCTCCTCTAGTAGGCACCTCTATGTATTGCTGCAAAAAACTATCCTGCACACATTTTACAAACTCCAAACCATCCAGCCCATTTACAGAATGTGTTTCCCAGTCTATGTGTGGAAAGTTGAAATCTCCCACAATCACTACCTTGTGCTTACTACTAATATCTGCTATCTCTTTACATATTTGCTCTTCCAATTCTCGTTCCCCATTTGGCGGTCTATAATATACCCCTATAAGTGTTGCTACACCTTTCCCACTTCTAAGTTCCACCCAAATAGCCTCCCTAGATGAGCCCTCCAATCTATCCTGCCAAAGCACTGCTGTAATATCTTCCCTGACTAGCAATGCAACACCTCCACCTCTTGCCCCTCCAATTCTATCACACCTGAAGCAACAAAATCCTGGAATATTTAGTTTCCAATCACAGCCCTCCTGCAACCATGTTTCACTGATCGCCACAACAACATACTTCCAGGTGTCTATCCAGACTCTAAGCTCATCCACCTTTCTGACAATGCTCCTAGCATTAAAATATGCACATTTAAGAAACCCCCCATCTCTTGTTCTCTGTTTATTTCCTTTTTTTTCTTTCTCCTCTTGTGTCCGATTGCTTCCATTTTCTGCTTCCTGCCTCCCATTCTGTCTACTAGCTTTTGCTATTTGCATCCCTCGCCCCAACCATTCTAGTTTAAAGTCTCCCCAGTGGCCTTTGCAAATTTCCCCGCCAGGATATTGGTCCCCCTCGGGTTCAAGTGCAACCCATCCTTTCTGTACAGGTCCCACCTACCCCAAAAGAAGTCCCAATGATCCAGAAACTTGAATCCCTGCCCTCTGCACCAGTCTTTCAGCCAAGCATTTATCCTCCACCTTGCTCCATTTCTACTCTCACTGTCACGTGGCACAGGCAGTAATCCTGAGATTGTTACCTTTTTGGTCCTTTTCCTCAACTCTCCTCCCAAGTCCTTAAATCCTCCCTTCAGGACCTCTTCCCTTTTTTTACCTATGTCATTGGTACCTATATGTACCACGACCTCAGGCTCCTCTCCCTCTGATTTGAGGATATCTTGGACACGATTAGACACGTCCAAGACCTTGGCACCAGGGAGGCAGACCACCATCCTGGTCTCCCGACTGCGTCCACAGAATCGCCTATCCGACCCCCTAACAATAGAGTCCCCAATTACTATTGCCCTCCTCTTTTTTTCCTTACCTTTCGGAGCAACAGGGCCGGTCTCTGTGCTGAAGGCCCGTCCGCTGTCGCTACCCCCAGGTAGGCTGTCACCCCCATCCGTACTCAAACAGGAGTACTTATTTGCCAGGTGTACTGACATTGGAGTACTCACTCGTTCATGCCCCTGCCCCTTGCCCTTCCTTAGCGTGACCCACATGTCTCTCTCCTGTGGTTTTGGAGTGACCACCTCCCTATAACTCTCCTCTATCACCTTTTCACTCTCCCTGACCAGGCAGAGGTCATCGAGCTGCTGCTCCAGGATCCTAATACGGTCCCTTAGGAGCCCCATCTCTCTGCACCTGATGCAGATGTGGACGTCAAGAGGGCCATCCGACACCATGACCTCCCACATCTGACATGCAGTACAGTACACTGCTCTGGCTGACATTCTCTCGCCTTACCCTGGATCGATATCAGTATAATATAATGGAAACTGCTGTGAGAAATCAGCAGGTATCTGACTCAAACAGCAGCTCCCTCTTGACCTTTAACCTACACCTTTATTATACAAACCAAAAGCACTGTACCTTCACTCACCCACTGTACCTTTACTCACCCCCTGTACCTTTACTCACCCCCTGTACCTTTACTCACCCCCTGTACCTTTACTCACCCCCTGTACCTTTACTCACCCCCTGTACCTTTACTCACCCCCTGTACCTTCACTCACCCCCTGTACCTTCACTCACCCCCCGTACCTTTACTCACCCCCTGTACCTTCACTCACCCCCTGTACCTTCACTCACCCCCTGTACCTTCACTCACCCCCTGTACCTTTACTCACCCCCTGTACCTTCACTCACCCCCTGTACCTTCACTCACCCCCTGTACCTTCACTCACCCCCTGTACCTTCACTCACCCCCTGTACCTTCACTCACCCCCTGTACCTTCACTCACCCCCTGTACCTTCACTCACCCCCTGTACCTTCACTCACCCCCTGTACCTTCACTCACCCCCTGTACCTTCACTCACCCCCCGTACCTTCACTCACCCCCCGTACCTTCACTCACCCCCCGTACCTTCACTCACCCCCCGTACCTTCACTCACCCCCTGTACCTTCACTCACCCCCCTGTACCTTCACTCACCCCCCGTACCTTCACTCACCCCCCGTACCTTCACTCACCCCCCGTACCTTCACTCACCCCCTGTACCTTCACTCACCCCCTGTACCTTCACTCACCCCCTGTACCTTCACTCACCCCCTGTACCTTCACTCACCCCCTGTACCTTCACTCACCCCCTGTACCTTCACTCACCCCCTGTACCTTCACTCACCCCCTGTACCTTCACTCACCCCCTGTACCTTCACTCACCCCCTGTACCTTCACTCACCCCCTGTACCTTCACTCACCCCCTGTACCTTCACTCACCCCCTGTACCTTCACTCACCCCCTGTACCTTCACTCACCCCCTGTACCTTTACTCACCCCCTGTACCTTCACTCACCCCCTGTACCTTCACTCACCCCCTGTACCTTCACTCACCCCCTGTACCTTCACTCACCCCCTGTACCTTCACTCACCCCCTGTACCTTCACTCACCCCCTGTACCTTCACTCACCCCCTGTACCTTCACTCACCCCCTGTACCTTCACTCACCCCCTGTACCTTCACTCACCCCCTGTACCTTCACTCACCCCCTGTACCTTTACTCACCCCCTGTACCTTTACTCACCCACTGTACCTTTAACCAGAAAGCAGAAATACTAACCAGAGGTTCCACCCAATCAGCTGCTTCCTCTAGTCTGCTTCCACCAATCAGCGGCTTCCACCAGAAACCTCCCTATTCAGTATGGAATGTTCCGGATTTCGGTAAAAACAAGCTCCTGACCCTCCTCCACTCGCACCAACGGTCACGGGCCTCTGCCTGAACAAGCCCCGCGCTGGGTTTATGTACTCACCGCTCCTGACCCTCCTCCACTCGCTCCAACGGTCCCGGGCCTCTGCCTGAACAAGCCCCGCGCTGGGTTTATGTACTCACCGCTCCTGACCCTCCTCCACTCGCTCCAACGATCACGGGCCTCATAGTGTGTCTTTAGTGTGTCTTAGATACACTAAACGCTGGAGCAACTCAGCAAGACAGGCAGCATCTCTGGAGAGACTTCAGACTGAAGAAGGGTCACAATTCGAAACGTCACCCATTCCTTCTTTCCCAGTCCCGCTGAGTTACTCCAGCTTTCTGTGTCTATCTTCAGTGTAAAACAGCATCTGCAGTTCCTCCTACACAGTCTTCATATGTTCATAATCTATAGGGCAAACAAGACAAGACCTGCGAAGGAAAGAACCTCTTTGTCTTCTTGCGTATGGCGTGCACAGCCTAAAGTTGTAGGACAACGTGTTCTATTTGATTGTGCACGCCGGGTTGATTGTATTCGTAGAAACAGGGCGGACCACGTGATGGTTATAATCTTCCACCCCAAGGAAGGGACTGCAGATCCTAGTTTACACCGAAGATAGACACGGGTCAGGCGGTATCTCTGGAGAAAAGGAATATGCGATGTTTGGGATTGATACCCTACTTTAGACTGAGAGTCTGGGGAAAGGGACAAGAGACAAGACAAGACAAGAGACATTTATTGTCACGTGCACCAATTGGTGCAGTGAAATTTGTGGTCACCATACAGCCATACGAATAAAATAAAGAACACAGAACACGATAGTCTATACCATAAACATCCCCACACTGAGGTATCAAAGTTTCCCACAGTGAGGGAAGGCACCAGAGGTCAGTCATCCTCCTCTCTGATGATCTTTGATGTTCACCCGTGGTCGGGGCTTTCCGAGCCCTCCACAGGCCCTCTCTCCGGGATGATGGAACTCCGACGTCGGAACGGAAGAACATCCTCAGCGACTTGGACTTCCAAATCGGCCACTTCCTACCGGAGACCGCGGCTCCCGAAGTCCATAGGCCAAGCTGGGCAGAGATTAAACGCTGGCGGCCCCGACAAAGGATCCCAGGACTCTGCGATGTCGGTCAGCGCTGCCCGTGGCTGGGAGCTCTGCAACCACAGCTCGCGATGTTGAAGCAGCAGGCCCAACCCTCCGGAGCTTCAAACGGTGATCCCAGGTAAGGCATTGCCCGCTCCACGATGTATCCAGCGCTGCGCCGCCGCTGCTGAAGCTTTGCCGGTCCCCGGCAGGAAAGGCCATGCCAATCCAGTTGGTAGGCCGCGAGGAGGGGGGGCTAGGACGCGACTCGGAGAATAGTCACATCCTCGCCAGGAAGTGACTGGGAAACGGTTTCCCCCTTACCCTACCCCACTCCCCCACAAAGAAGAAATTTGCCATAATGCAGCTTGGATTAGGGGGTATTAGCTACAATCGCTAGGTTATTGAGCGGTTGGACAGACTTGGACTAGTTTCTCTGGGGCGGCGGATGTTAAGCGGAAACCCGAGGGAAGTTATGGAAGGCATAGATAGGATGAACAATCATCACCTTTTCCCAGGATAGAGAAGTCAAAGCCTGGAGGGCAAAGGTTTAAGTGAGAAAGGTACATTTTAATAAGATACTAGACCAAGTGCAAACCTGTTGGGTCCCCGTCCCCCAATGCAATATTTCACCACTCACCCATAGCCGCCAACTCCACAGGCGCGGCTGACGGGTTCCCGTTGTAACGCCAGAGATCCCTGTCGTGAAGCGAGTGACGGCAACCCTCCCCCAACTGCGCAGGCATGGCCGGCAAGTGGGAGCGTGACTGTGATGTTTATTAAAGTTTAAAATGTAAAAAACTTGTAAAATATAACATCAATCTGAATGAAACTTGTTTCATAAACATGGTGAGTAAGGAGCGCCTAAAATTGTCGCGCTATCGTGTACTATTTTTGCGGAGTTTCGGGAACAAACAATCAAATAAACAAGCAAACAAACAAGATGAGAGTTTTAGTAATAGATAGATGCGTGGTAAGTTATTTTTTCACAGGGGGTGGTGCATACCTGGAACACTCTGCCAGTGGTGGTGGCAAATACATTAATGAGGTCTAAGAGGCTTTTGGATAAGCGCATGGGTATGCAAAGCATGGAGGGGTATGATTCATAGCATCCGAGGTCAGGATTCAGCCAGGATCTCTGGCGCTGTGTGGCAGCGGCTCCACCAGACTGCCACCTGTACATATCTTTAAATGACAGCAATCATTGATGGGACTCCATCACGGAAACAGAATTTCTATGTAAGGCAAACAAAATGAATGAATTTTGCTTTGCAATTTTGCAGCTTTGGTCTCCTAATTTGAGGAAGGACATCCTTGTGATTGAGGCAGTGCAGCGTAGGTTCACGAGATTGATCCCTGGGATGGTGGGACTGTCATATGAGGAAAGATTGAAAAGACTAGGCTTGTATTCACTGGGGTTTAGAAGGATGAGGGGAATTCTTATAGAAACATGTACAATTATAAAAGGATTGGACAAGCTAGATGCAGGAAAAATGTTCCCAATGTTGGGCGAGTCCAGAACCAGGGGCCACAGTCTTAAATTAAAGGGGAGGCCATTTAAGACTGAGGTGAGAAAAAACCTTTTCACCCAGAGAGTTGGGAATTTGTGGAATTCCCTGCCACAGAGGGCAGTGGAGGCCAAATCACTGGATGGATTTAAGAGAGAATTAGATAGAGCTCTAGGGGCTAGTGGAATCAATGGATATGGGGAGAAGGCAGGCACGGGTTACTGATTTGGGACATTCAGCCATGATCACAATGAATGGCGGTGCTGGCTCGAAGGGCCGAATGGCCTCCTCCTGCACCTATTTTTTTTATGAATCTGAGGTTTACTTTTTCACACAAAGGGTGATGGGCGTATGGAACATGCTGCCAGAGGAGGTAGTTGAGGTAGGGATTATCTCAAACAATTAGACAAGTACATGGATAGGACAGGTTTAATGGGATATGGACCAAATGCAGGCAGGTGGGAGGTGTAGGTGGGACGTTGGCCGGTGTGGGCAAGTTGAGTTGAAGGGCCTGTTTCCACGCTGTATCACTCTATGACTAAGTCTATGTTTTCTAATATTGATATATACCAACAATGAAGAATTAGGTTAACTTCCTACACTTTGTCATTTTCAAAGCGAACTACAAGTATCATATCACAATAGGCAATTATATTCCACTTAAATTTCTGCCTGTGAAATATCTGTCCACTGTTTGAGATCTTCTTCATATTAGAGCTAGTGTTGAAGACACTTCTCGGCATCTGCATACAATGGTGCCTGTCTTGCGCCTCTTGTGCTTCTTGTGGGCGGTGGTGGAAAGGTTGGTGAAAACAGGGCCGCGAGGTGAACGCTCTTTCCTTGACCCTACTGTTTGAGATTGAATTGTGGTAGTACACACTTTTCTTTAGACTGTACTTTTAGACTTCAGAGATACAGCACGGAAACGGCGAGACCGCGCGCGGCCAGCGATCCCCGTACACTAGCGCTCGGGACAATTTACAATTTTACCAATGCCAATTAACCTACAAACCTGCATGTCTTTGGAACGTGGGAGAAAACCGGATCACCCGGAGAAAACCCACGGGGTCACAGGGAAAACGTACAAACTCCGTACGGACAGTGACCACAGTCATGATTGAACCTGGATTTTTGGTGCTGTAAGGCAGCAACTCTACCGCTGCACCACCGTGCCTGCCCTAAAAGGTATTCAATACTACTGTAAGTATCTTGGGCGGAGGAGAGGAATGTCCAAAGTGATGGGAGTCCAGCACCAGAAACAAGCCTGCGCTGCATAAAATAAGCCTGCACCAGAGATCCAGGTTTGATCCTGGTCGAGTGCATTTTGCCTGTGTTACTGTATGGATTTCCTTCAGCAACCTGGGTCTCTGGCACTGTTAAGGCAGCAGCTCTACCGCTGCACCACCATGCTGCCCTTAGGCATAGAGACATAGAGTCATACAGCATGGAAACAGACCCTTCCACCCAACTTGCTCATGCCGACAAATATGCCCTATCAACACAAATCTACTCTCACATCCCAAATACGTTTTGTAGATAAATTGCCCCCAGTGTGTAGGTAGTGGATGAGAAAGTGGGATAACAAGGAACTAGTGTAAATAGGTGATCAATGTTTTGTTGTGGATTCGATGGGGGGGGGGGGGGGGGGGGGGGTCGGAGAGCCTGTTTCAATGCTGTATCTATAAACTCAATTAAGCATCATGTACACAAAACCATTAAGTCCAATCACAATTGTTAGACCACAATTAGAGTATGGCATGTAATTCAGGTTGCTTTGTGTTGGGGAGCATGTGAAAGGCCCAGAAATGGTAAAAGAAAGACGTGCTTGAGCGGTTTCCTGCGATGAGTCAAGTTTTGTTTTGTTGAGAGATACAGAAAAGTGAGAAAAACTTTGCTGCTGGATATATGGAATCTGCTGTGTGGGAGTTCACAGGCAATGCGAGTTTAATATCTCTTTGCATAACAGTCCTCACTTGATTTTATTGTGACTGCAGCAGCTGGCAAATTTCCGCAGTGATCTCTTTGCTCAACAAACAGAAGCCGCCTGCACTGTTCCCAGTCGAGACGGACAAAGGGAAATTATTCCCGGAAGAGATATGGTAGATGTGGCCTTCATGTGAACGATTCTCTACCATCTAATGGCATGGAGAAGTGTGCTATTTCTCCACAAACCTTCGCTCACTTTTCGAAAGCTGAACTTTATTCTTCCTGTCACATTGCGCTGTTGTGGAACTAACGTTTATGTAATAGAGAAGGCTTGAAGTCAGTTTCGACTTCTTCCCAGCTGTTATCAGGCATCTGAACTAAACCAACAACAACCCGAGAGCAGTCCTGACCTACCATCCACCTTATTGGAGACCCTTGGATCCTCTTTAATCCAACTTTACTGGACTATGGTTCAGCCTAGTTGATCGTAACGTGTAGCAAAGTACAGTGAAAAGCTTTTGTTGCAGTAAAAGACTTTGACGGCTTGACTGTAATCATTGTATAGTATTTTTACTGACTGGACAGCAGGCAACAAAAATAAAAGGTTTTCACTGTCCATGTGACAATGATAAAAGTAAAACTGAAAACTTTAAAAAAACTGACCATCCCGGAGGAGCTTAAATAGCAGTCTACAAACCAACAGCTCAGAAATCTTGTTATTAAGTAATGATGCCTTAAACAGTGCACAGAGGTGAGGAATGTCAGACCTTTCATGGCTCTGAATTAATCTGTGGAATTCTCTACCACAGACGGCAGTGGAGGCCAATTCACTTGATGTCTTCAAGACTTCTTCTTGTGAATGAAACACAAAGGAATAGTTAGATCTCAAGCCGGGTGTTGAGCAGCCAGGTTGTTGTCTCTGCATCAATGTCTGCCAGGCCCTGACAGAGCTCCATTTGGTGGGTGGTAGAGCGGGCACCCAGAGATGACATGGTTGCCCGCCTGTTGTTCTGCTCCGCATTCACCGGCTGGGCTCTGGCGGAGTCCCCAAGGGGGAGTTAGATATAGCTCTTAGGGCTAACGGAATCAAGGAATATGGGGAGAAAGCAGGAAGGGGGTAATGATTTTGGATGATCAGCCATGATCATATTGAATGGTAGAGCTGCTGCCTCACAGCGCCAGAAACCCAGGTTCGACCCTGACTACGGGTGCTGTCTATGTGGATTTTGTATGTTCTCCCTATATGTTCTCCCTGTGACCTGCGTGGGCTTTTTCCCCGAGATCTTCGGTTTCCTCCCACACTCCAAAGACGTACAGGTTTGTAAGCTAATTAGCCTGGTATAAATGTAAAATTGTCGCTATTGTGTTTTGGATAGTCTTAGCGGGCGGGGATCGCTGGTCGGCACGGCAACAGTGGGCTGAGGGGCCTGTTTCCGCACTGTTTCTCGAAACTAAACTAAAACTAAACTATAAATTCTATTGTTCTGGACACTTAAACTCCACTCTGATATTACTTTCTTTGATTAATTTACTGTTACAAAGATATTTAAGCAGCAAAACTAACACAGAAAATTATGCCAATATTAAAAAACAAAAAACGAGGGACTGCCGATGTTGGTCTACAAAACCGTGCCTTTCTTCTAGCTTTCTTTCCCCTCCCACCCCTACAATCAGTCTAAAGAAGACCAACACATCACCTATCCACTTCCAGTGATGTTGCCTGGCCTGCTGAGTTGCTCCAACACTTTGTGCCTTTTTATGCCAATAGTAACTGCGATCCATCTGCCTGCTCTGTAGTTTACATATAAAAATCATTATTTGTGTCACAACTGATTAAAAAGGAAAGCAACCTGACTTTTCCATGAAAATTGACTCAAGTTCGCTCCATTAAGCAAAGTTATTTCATTCAGAGGGTGGTGGGTATGTGGAATGAGCTGCCAGAGGAGGTAGTTTTGAGGCAGGCACCATAACACCATTGGAAAGATGGACAGGTACATGGATAAGAAAGGTTTAGAAGGATATGGGGTAAATGCAGGCAAATAGGACGAGCATCTTGGTTGGCACGATCGAACGTAGCTGAAGGGCCTGTTTCTCTGCTGCCTGTCCCTATGATTGCACGAGTTATTTAAAATATTATTGTTGATGTGGCTTGTCATATAAGGATATCTTCAATTGATTTTTAACTGTTCTCAATAACAGTGCACCAAAACGGCTAATACCTAGTAAGGCAATAATATTTTATGTGAATTGTATTAAAATTGATAGATTTAGGGGGACGTATATCACCATGAATCTTTTGGGCTCAACTGCTAGATTCTGTTGTGTGCAATTTGTGTGAAAATAAATACATAAGATTACCATGCCAACTGATAATGGTTAGAATTGCCATGAAAAGTTCATGAAATGTGTATGTCAAAGTAAAAATATAAGATGATCCTGCAAACATAAAATGGTTGTAAATGCCATGAAAAGATAATAAATGAAGAATTCCCATAAAATTCCTGAAGGGGTTTCACAGTCCAGCAATGTACAATTACATTTTATGTTTAGGAAAGGTCATCTGCTCAAAGAACACATTTACATTTGTCTGGATAGAGTGGATGTGAAGAGGATTTTTCACTAGTGAGAGAATCTAGGACCAGAGGCTATAGCCTTAGAATAAAAGGACGTTAGAAAGATGAGGAGGAATTTCTTTAGTCAGCGGGTGGTAAATCTGCCAAATCAATGGATACTTTTAAGGCAGAGATTGATAGATTATTGACTAGTATGGGTTATGGGGAGACGGCAGGAGAATGGAGTTGAGAGAGCAAAACAGATCAGCCACGATTGAATGGTGGTGTAGACTTGATGGGCCGAATGGTCCAATTCTACTCCTATAACATGAACTTATGAAGACAGGAGAAGGTTGACCATTGAACAGTAATACAAAACAAAAAACTACAGATGCTGATACCTCAAACAAAAATTTGCTTCAGAAATAATGTTAAGCTGCATTTCATTCAGTTCAGACTTTATTGAACAAAAAGGCTACAAAAACAGATTGACCAGCTAAAGAGTATATTGAAAATTCTGGAGTAACTCAGCGAGACGGGCAGCATCTCTGGAGAGCAGGAGATGGCGTTTCGGGTCGAGACCCTTCTTCAGGCTGATGTGAGCCAAGTCATCACAATAAGAATCTTACATAAATGCTTCCTGAAGGATGATGAACAGTCTAACGCAGAGACCATAAGACCATAGATATAAGACCAGAATCAGGCGATCCAGCTCATCTGCCATCTGCCATTTGATCTTAGCTGGTCTATATTTCCCTCGCCAGTCGCAACCCATTCTCCTTCCTTCTCCCTGGAACCTTTGTCCAGACAATGTGTGGACAAAATGGAATCCCACTCCAAAGCCAGGGGAGATGGAGACTAGAGATATGGAAGGGCAAGCTGTGAAAACAACAGATCAAAGCAGATGATGATAAGGAAATATAAAATGGTTGATTGTTGAGAAACTTCTTCAGACTGATGTCATGGGATTGGGCAATACATAGATAAGGAAGTGTATATATATAAAGAAGAGTAGGGTGTGAAAACAGGACACATGTAAATGTGTTCTTTGAGTAGATGACGTTTCCAAAACATAAAGCTGAATTGTACATTGCTAGACTATAAAATCAATTCAGGAATTTCACTCTGACAATGGAGGAGGCCCAGGACAGAAAGATCTGTGTGGGAATGGGAGGGGGAGTTAAAGTTTTGAAATAAATGTATAGAAAGATATACGGTAAATATAAAGAATATATCGTGCAGTTGGACATGGGGAGTTGTAATTACATTCCCTCTGAACAAGTTTATATGTGGTCCTGCTATGTGATACTTCACTTTAATTAAATTACACAAAACTATATAGGTAGTTAAAATGTCTGAATTTTTACATATCTTGAGAAATCTTCCAGTGATGGCATCCATTTAACAGTACAAGTTGTTCATTTTATTTGATATGTTATTGCAAGCAATTACATGTCACACAAGATAATGAGACAATAAAATTGTGTAACAATCATTCTCAAAGTTTAGAAAGTTTGGGCCAGTATTCTGTAAAGATTCTGCATCATGTTTAGTTTCTATTAAAAATCCACCTGTTTGATTATGGTCAAATATTCACCTAATCCAAGAAAGAAGTACGTGTAGGAAGGAACTGCAGATGCTGGTTTCCACCGAAGGTAGACGCAAAATACTGGAGTAACTCAGCGGGACAGGCAGCGTCTCTGAAGAGAAGGAATGGGTGACGATTTGGGTCAAGACCCCTCTTCAGACTGCGAGTCAGGGGGAGAGGAAGACTAGAGATATGGGAGGGTAAGGTGTGAAAACGAGACGTCAAAAGGGGACGGGGATCAAGGAAACATGTAGAATGGATCATTGTCAGTGAGGTGAAGGTGACAATGAGGCATGAAATCAGTAAAATGTCATCAGGAGGAAGAAAGGAGCTTGTTGAATTCTCTGTAATAAATATGTTGAGCAAACCACAAAGTGGCAGAGGAACTTCGGCCAGGCAGCATATGTGGAGGCAATGTCAGATAACATTTTGGGCTGGGACCATCATATCATCACACAGATAGATTAACAGTCTGAAGAAGGGTCGCGACCCGAAACGTTGCCCGTCTTTCCCTCCTCAGATGCAACCTGACTTGCTGGGTTCCTCCAGCACTTTGTGCTTTGCTCAAGATCCCTGCATCTGCAGTCTCCTGCGTCTCCAACAAAAATATATATTTATTTTCTTCCATAGATAAGGAAGGCAAAACACCCTTCATGGGTCCTGATGTTTCCTTAAGAATTTGTGATTCCCTTTCATGTTCTTTGACCATCTATTGTTCTTTTAAAGGCAAGCAAATTACACTATTGTGTCCATAATATAACCACTCATCCTCACCAACTTGGGAACAGAAATGATAATGAATTAATCGAAAAATGGGAGGTTTTTAAGCCATTATTGAAACATGCGATTTCATTTGGTCATTATTATGTGTGGAATCCTCGATGAGGAATCATATACGCATAAAAGTGATAGACACAAAATGCTCGAGTAACTCAGTCAGGTGGCATCTCTGGAGAAAATGGAGAGGTGACGTTTCGAGTAGGGACCATTCTTCAGACTGGTCCCGACCCAACCTGAAATGTCATCTGCCCATTTACTCCGGAGATGCTGCCTGACTCATTGAGTTACTCCAGCATTTTGTGTCCATCTTTGGTATAAACCATTATCTGCAGTTCCTTTTTATTATATTATGCAAAAAAAAATTAGTAATGATGGTCTGAAAATCTTAGTAAAGATATGATATATCTACAAAGTAGTTTCTAAAAGTAAAATAAATCTGACACACAAGTAGCAAATCTCTTTGCTGTCACCATCGGGCCTTCATATTCGAGATTGCATTTATTTCACTTCTTGAATGAATGAAAGATACAGTATGGAAATCAGCCCTTCGGCCCATCGAATCCATGTGGACCATCGATCACCCATTCGCATTACTGCTACATTACGCCACTTTTCCCCCCACTCCCTGCACATTAGGGTCAATTTTAGAGGCCAATTAACTTACAAGCCTGCACATCTTTGGGAGGAAACCAGAGCATCCAGCGGAAACCCAATTAGTCAGGAGAACATGCAAACTCCACACAGACAGCACCCAAAATCAGGATCAAACCTGGTCTCTGGCACGCAAGGCAACGGCTCTACCAGTTACGTTACTGTGTCGCCCAAAGGTACTTATTTATCCCACTTTCTCATCCACTCCCTGCACATTAGGGGCAGTTTTACAAAGGCCGATCAACCTACGAACCTGCACTTTTTTGGGGGTGTTGGAGGAAACCCACACGGTCACGAGGAGAACGTGCAAACTCCACACCCGAGGTCAGGATCAAACCCGGTCACTGGCGTTGTGATGCAGCAGCAGCAGCTCTCCCAGCTACCGGATGAGGAAAATTCTTCCCGAGCAAGCTCGCTGAGGTAGCGTCTTTGACCTGAAACAATAACCTGGCTTCTCTTTCAACACATCTGCTGAGTATTTCTCAACTTCTTTACTTTTTGTTTTGGACTTCTGGCATTTGCAGGTTTTTTTTTCATTTTCAATTTGCATTTACCGGCGAGTATTATGGTCAATCTGTACCAGCTGCCTCTCACCAACCCTTCCTCCGAGCTGATTCCATCGAAAGTGAGAATGACGGGCAAAGACACACGCTGACAGAGCTAATTTTTAAATCAATACCCTGATAGACAAGACACTCCAGAAGACAAAGATGAAGTTAGGCTGACAGGAGGGAAGAGAGAGTGATGTTTTCTTGGAAGGTCTGCACCATATTCGAGAGGACATTTTTTTTTAACAAAGTGAGGTCTCATAATTTGGAGTTCAGCGACAAAGTTAAGATTGAAAACACAACGTTTCCTACCTCTGGTTCCCAACATGGGAGCGTTGATCCATTCCCTGCAAAAATAGAAAATAATAAGCCCCAGCAGAGAAAGGGTGAGCTTTTAAAGTTGTATATCAACGAAGAGACAGTATATAGTTGCACCATGATAAATGACTGCATCAAAGATGCCATCTGGCAAATAATAAAAGAAAAAGTTCATACTAAAAAATAGTAAGCTTTTTGCTCAATTTCAATAGCCCTTTACAGAAATAGTTTTGAACGGTTTTGTTACTGCATGTGGGAGCGCATTAATTTACCACAAAAATCATCAAGAAAAGGAAATATATACATTAAAAAAACAGTATTCACATCCATCTTTATGTTTTTTTTAGTCTAGTTTAGTTTAGAGATACAGCGCGGAAACAGGCCCTTCGGCCCACCGAGAGCGGCGACAAGCGATTCCCGCACACTAACACTATCCTACACACTCTAGCGGCAATTTACATTTGCACCAAGCCAATTAACCTACAAACCTGTATGTCTTTGGCGTGTGGGAGGAAAGCAAATATCTCGGAGAAAACCCATGTGGTCACTGGGGTACGTCCAAATTCTGTTCAGACAGCACCTGTAGTCGGGATCGAACCCTGGTCTCTGGCACTGTAAGCGCTGTAAGGAGGCAACTCTATTTCTGTGCACCATGCCACACGCACGATTCTTGCCGCCTGCCGTTCTTGCAATGCTGAGGACCATATTCTACACTCTGTATCTTGCATTCTACTCTATCCATTGTATTTAAGTTTGACTTGGTTGTATTTATGTAGTGTATTATCTGATCTGTTATTTTTGAAATGTGTTCACTGCTAACTTGATGACACTGATGAGAATATTCATAATTGAAATTTCCATAATGCAAAGAACTCTCTGACTAATGAAAGATTGACAATGTTGGTGCATTGAAGGGAACAATGCACTTTACTGAACGTACGAATGACGCAGATTATATTTTAGAAGAAATGCTCAAGTCTACTTAAAATTTACATTTTCCTTGTACCAAGGCTTTTAATTAAAATTTGAGGTACATTATGTCTTGGGTATTTAAATGAGATGTGCAGCACAAGTTTTGTTTTACACAGAAGGCGGTAGGTGCCTGGAAAGAGCTGCCAGGGATGGTGGTGGAGGCAGATATGATAACGAGTTTTAAGAGGCTTTTAGATAGGCCCATGGATATGCAGGGAATGGAGGGATATAGATCGATGTGCTACGGTACACAATAGTCAAAGTCAAAGTCAAACAAACTTTATTGTCATTTAGAAATACATCGATATATATGCAGTTCCAAACGAAATTCCGTTGCATTTGGCTCCCTGTACAACACGATAATTAACAGAAGGATAACATGGATAAAATGGATAAAAAGGATAAAAGGATCAATAGACAATGGTGGCAGCCCATTACATGGCATTCAGGAGTCTGATGGCTCGTGGGAAGAAGCTGTTGCAGAACCTTGATGTTCTGCTCCTTATGCTGCGATATCTTTTGCTCGAGGGCAGTTGAGTGAGCAGTCCGTGATGGAGATGTGTGGGGTCTTTTATAATACTGCTGCCCTTAGACACTAGTCCAAGGGATCTGTCTTCCCCTCTAAACCCCATTCTCCTGCCTCTTTCCCATAACTATTGTCACCTTATGAATCAAGAATCTGTCAATCTCTGGTATAAAAATACCAAATGACCTGGCCTCCACAGTCGTCCATGGCAATGAATTGCACAGATTCACACCCTCTGACTAATGACATTCCTCCTCATCTCCTCCTACCTTTCATTCTGAGGATGTGGCCACATACCTCTGGTCCACCCACTAGTGGAAACTTTCACATCCACTCTATCCAGAACTTGGACTATTCGGTAAGTTTCAATGAAGTCCCCCCCTCACCCTTCTAAACTGCAGTGAGTACAGGCCCAGTGCGGTCAAATGCCCAGCAAGATGGCCTAGAAATTATGTTTATGATGTACTTTATAATCTTTAAATGCAAATAAATAGCGCGGTAATCAGTGGAACTCAAAGGGGTGTGGAGGGCAAGTCAGTGGATACTTTAAGGCAGAGATAGACATATTCTTGATTGGAACGGGTGTCAAAGGTTAAGGGGAGGAGGCAGGAGAAAAGGGTTAGGAGGCAGAGATCAGCCATGATTGAATGGAGGGGTAGACTCAATGGGCCGAATGGCCTAATTCTACTCCTGTAACTAGTGAACTTGTGGATAATAAGGACACTATACACAAAATCCCATTCAGTTAATGATGGTGTGTGTGAAACAACATGTGGAAAAAGGTGAAAAAGTGAATTAGCAAGAACATAAAAGGATGTGTCGCTCACAATATTTTTCATCTTTAGGGAGGTCAATGAGGTTCAACTCTCATTGTTGGGAAGGTGCACTTTCAGAAACTGCTTGATAAGCTGTCTGCAGTCTTTAAAAGAAGGGATCTCGTAGAAGCAACTAAAGGTGCTTAAAGAGATCGAGAAAGTGCATAGCGAACAATACAAACACACAAGTCAAAGCAACAGGTCACTGATATATGTTCAAGGACGATGTTGGCATAGAAAGCATGAAGTGTTTCTTTACACAAAGACTGGATAATAACAGTGTCAGTTTTCAGGAACAGTTTTGTAACCAGGACACTGGACTACTTTCAGGATAAACTAGACTTATAACGGAAAAACAATAGCTTAAATATCTTGGGGAAATGGGGACAGTTAGCTCGAGAGCCTTCTGCAACTGCTGCTATTCCGCCTTCCCAGCAAGCAGACTCTCGTCTTTGTGCGTGGGAAGGAGCTGCAGATGCTGGTTTACCCCGAAGATAAACACAAAATGCCAGAGTAACTCAGCGGATCAGGCAGCATCTCTGGAGAAAAAGAACGGGTGACATTTTAGGTCGGGTCCTGTCTTCAGACTGCTTTTATCGGCTGTACGCTGGGAGGGGGTGAGGTTGGAGTAGATATGGAGTTGAGAAAAGTTAAGACGGTTGATATCCCATCCGTAGTTAGAATATTTGCTGTACATTCGGAAGGGGTGATTATTTGCTGTGTGAGGAAGGGTCTCGACCTGAAACGTCACCCATCCTTTTTCTCCAGAGATGCTGCCTGACCCGCTGAGTTACTCTGGCATTTTGTGTTTATCTTCGGTGTAAACCAGCATCTGCAGTTCCTTCCCACACACAAAGACGAGAGTTTGTTTGCTGGGAAGGCAGAATAGCAGCAGTTGCAGAAGGCTCTCGAGTTACTCCAGCACTCTGTGTCTATCTCTTGTCTTTGGGTGATTTTATCTGTTTCTGGCATCCCAATGTTAATGTTTCCACCAGCTATTTAAGGTCTGACACCTGATTTTTTTAATCTGTATTTTCCATCAGATTAAATAAGAAGGATTGCCATAAGAATAGGAAGAGGTCATTCAGGCACTAGAACATATTGGGCTATTCTGTGAGTTAAATCAGCCGCAAGCTCATTGATGAACAGAGTATGCTACCCTAACCCTATTTATCCGCATAGTTTGCAAATCCTGCTAATCTTAAAGTTCTGGAAAAATGCCCCTATCCCAACAGTAAATATGTGGATTTCAACTATGTTTGAAACACTACATTTGGAAGATATGAGACAGGAAAAACAGATAGTTTCTACCAGACATAGTCTGCATTTATAGATTTGCTACAAAGATAGGGTGCAAGAGTACCTCAAAAAGGTACCGATGTTGGGCTTCAGTAAAGGGGGATGAAAAACTGTCGAGTTGGTAAATTCCTTTTGTGTGATGTATATAATCTCGTAACTGGCTTTTCTTTTTTTTTCTCTCTCTCTCTCTTCTTTTTTCTCTTTTCTAGGGTCTACCTCTTAATCCCCTTTCTCTAACTCTTTGACCAAGGGTTTTTTTTTTTCCTTCCCTTTGGCACACTTTTTCACTTTCACAACTCTTTTCACCTACTTCACTCTCTCTGTTTCTATTCTTTTTTTTTAAAGCCTTAATATTAAGGGGTACAATGATTGTAACAATAAATATGTGATGTACACTGATGCATTTAGCTCTATTAAATTAAATAAAAAAATCTTTTAAATAGTTGCAAATCCCATAATTCTCAAGTTCGACAAAAAACTATAAATCCCAGATTTAGCCTCTAGATGTTTTGACTTTAGAGATGCAGCGCGGATACAGGCCCTTTGGGCCATCGAGTCCATGCCAACCCATGATCACCCAGTCCATTACACTATCCTAAACACTTGAGACAATTTACAATTTTATCAAAGCCAATTAACCTACAAACCTGAAAAGCCGCTGGAGTGAGAGAGGAAAATGGAGCACCCGGAGAAAACCTGCCCTTCGCCGACTTCGCTCATGTCAGCGGCTTCCTGCAAATCCTTAAATTCCCACAGCCGAGTAACCTCAATCGCGCTGAATTTAAGGACATGAGTGAGGCCAGCGAGCGGCAGGAGAGAGGTTTTTAGACGGAGAGCTGCCAGAGGTGAGCGGGGACCGACAGAAGGAGCTAAGGTGGCGGGCGGTTGGTTGCGCTGTCCGGTCCGGCGGCCACTCAGCCACCCGAACTACTTCTCTCTCTTCTCCCCCCCCCCCCCCCCCGGCCTCAGAGCGGTGGCATTCCACGCCTCAGTGCAAGGAGCGTCGCAAGTGGATGCTCCCGACCCCTCATTCATAACATTCGTGCCCTCCCCACAACTTTACCCCGGGCCAGACTCCCCAAACGCTGTGAAAGGAGCTCTCCCCCCACCCCCACACCCCGGGAAATACGGTATTTAAAAACATAAACACAAAATGTACTTACCACATTATTGGTACACGGCAAACCATAGTTGAAAACCCCGCCAAGAAACTTGCCCTGCGCATGCGCAGTAGACTGATGCGCATGCGCAGTACAGCAAAGGCAGAATTTCTGCTGCCTTCAGCCCCGCTTGAAACTGACGGCTTCAGGCAGCGCTGACGGCACGTGGGCTGCACAGACCTTCCCGTGTTACAAGCGCTGCGGATGAAAGGCACGGAGAATTATGCCTACCTAAGAGATTGATCTCTTGCATAGGCATAATTCACCCATGCCTTTATTATTTATATTTAGTTATTACTATGTTATAATTTTAGTCAGGGTAGGCAGTGCCTACCTTGCCTACCCTGACGGCACGTGCCTGATACAGACGGCCCCTGTGGTCCAGATCGAACCCACGTCTTTTGTGCTGTCAGGCAGCAACTCTGCCACTGTACCACTGGGCCGCCCCAAAACATTAATTTCAAAACATTAATTTAGCCAGCATCCACTGCTCCTAGGGGAGTCAGTTTTCCTACCCTTTATATGAAGAAGCCTTTCCCAGCTTCTCCCTAGAGGGCAACAGTCTGATATTAGGTATGCGACTCCTAGCCTGAGACTCCTTCAGCAGAGTAAAATGGTTATGGACCATACAAATTAGGTGCAGGAGTAGATAACTTGGCCCCTCAAGCCTGCTCTGCCATTTAATAAGATCATGGCTTATCTGTTTGTCACCTTAAGTCTGCTTTCCCATCAATCTGCAGGGCACCTTTCACCCTCTTGCTTATCGAGTACCTATCCACCGCTGCCTTCAAATATTCAATGACGTTACTTTGCATGCAGTTTGTGGAAGAGTTCCAAAGACTGAGAACCCTCAGAAAAAAAAACAAATGGTCTCATCAATATTTGAAATGGCCTCTACCTTACCTTTAAAAAAAGACCCCCAGTTCGGGATTCTCCCACCATAGGAAAAATCCTCTCTGCGTCAATCCTGTAAATCCCCTCAAAGGATAGAACATAGAACAGCACAGCACAGGAACAGCCCCTTCGACCCACCATGTCCGTGCAAATCATTACGGCAAGATAAAGTAGTCTCATCCGCCGGAACGCGATCCAAATCCCTCCATTTCCTATCTTAGTTTTAGTTTCAGTTTTGGAGATACAGGGTGGAAGCAGGCCCTTTGGTCCATCGAGTCCGCGTCGACTGCGATCTCCCCGAACACTAATTCTATCCCACACACTAGGGCCAATTAACCTAAAATAACCTGCATGTGTTTGGAATGTGGAAGGAAACCGGAGAAAACCCAGGGGGTCACAGGGAAAACGAACAAACTCTGATCAGACAGCACCCATAGTTGGGATCGAACCGGTGTCTCTGGCACAGTAAGGCAGTTACTCTACCGCTGTGCCACTGTGCTGCCCAACTAAGACCTTCTTAAACGACACTGTCAAATTTGCCTCCAGCATCACTCTTGGCAATGCATTCCATGCAATCTCCCACCCTCTGTGTAAAAAAAAACTTGCCTGCACATTAATCCTCTTACCTTAAAGCTCTCCCCTCTAGTTTTTGATATTTCCACTCTGGTGTGTCCACCTTATCTATGTTTATCATTACTTTATTTACTACTAGCCCTCCCCTTAGCCTTCAATGCTCCAGAGAAAATATATCACCAGGAATAACTACCAGAAAAATAATAAGAAGTTTATGAGTTCATAAGTCATAGGAGCAGAATTTCAACGAGTCCCATGAAATTTTGCTGATTTTCTTCCCCATCCCATTTCAAACTTTGCACCAATATATCTCGCTATATTTTCATACATTCGTAAGTCATAGGAGCAGAATGAGGCCATTCAGCCCATCAAGTCTACTCTACCATTAAATTGTGGCTGAATCATCTTTCCCTCTCAACCCCATTCTCCTGCCTTTCTGCCATAACCATTGACACCCGCACTAATCAAGAATCTGTACCATGTAAAACACAATATGCTGGGAGTGGTGCAAAGAGGCAGGCAACATCTCTGGAGGACGTAGATAGGCAACACTTCGGTTCGGGCCCCTTCATCAGACTGATTATAGTGGGGTTGGAAAAAGACAGATACAAGCCTAGCCTGTCCAATAGGACCAACCTCAATATAGTGCTATTATCATTTTTGACTTTAGTATTATCTGATATTTTTAGTGTTACAAATGGGTCCAAACACAATAAAGCTGCTCAAATATGCTGTCCTTTGTGAAGACCTCAAATCTCTTTGGATCCCGACTGTTCTAGATTTTCACCCCTAATGCCCTCAATGGATGATTCCAAACTTAATTGCTTTGAAATAGATCGAACCACAGTCACGGCAACTTGCTCAATCCATATTGTATTTTCATGATTTTATTCCCTTAGCTATGCTACCTTATACATCACCTATAATTGGGTCATTGGCAAACTTAAATATACTGCTCTTTGAGAAATGAATACATATTGTGAGCAGTTGAAGTCCCACCAAAGGTTCTTATGGGACATTAATTTCAATTCAAGTTCCTGGCCACTGTCTTCAGCTGTCTAACCAGGACAATAATCAGAACAATAATTTTGAGGCATAGAGTCGCACAGTGTGGAAACAGCCCTTAGGCCCAACTTGTCCATACCGACCAACATTTCCCATCTGCATTGCTAGATTTACTTTTAATTCGCTTTTAATTCTGTCTCACAATCTGCGCTATGGAATCTTATCGAATGCTCTTTAGAAGTCGGGATAAACATCACCCATTGACATCCCCTGTCCAATAATTTTGTTACAACTTCCAAAACTTTAATTTGGTTTGTTAGACAGGACACAGTCCCCTTTAAATCCATGGCAAGTCCCTCCAATCAGCCCAAATTTCTCAGGTAATTCATCCTTAATAATAGGTTCGGATTCATTTCCCTACCACAAATATTGGATACTCCCTCTAGTCTTTCTGAAATAATAGATTTACTTCTGCAATTTAGCAAGCCAATGGAGCAATTCAAATCAGAGGAGAAAGTTTAGTTTTGTTTAGATTAGAGATACAGCATTAAACAAGCTCTTTTGCCCATGGAGTCCACATCAACCATCGATCACCCGTTCACACTTGTTCTATGTTATCCCACTTACGTATCCATTCTCTACACACTAGGGGCAATTTACAAAGGTAAATTAACCTACAAACCCCACACACTATTGGGATGTGGGAGGAAACTGAAGCACCTGGAGAAAACCCACACGGTCATAGAAAGAACATGCAAACTCCACACATACAGCACCATAGGTGAGGACCGAACCCGGGTCTCTGCCACTATGACACTGAGCAAGGAAATGATTTAGCATCTAAAAAAATCACCAAATTCTTTACAACACAAGGGCAACAATTATAAATACATTTTCAAATTTATCAATCCTCTGTGCCATTATCTTTCTTTTCAGATATTATTTTCTTGCTTACATTATCTACAATGAGTTCCAAAAATATATTCTCACTCTGCAAACAAACTGTTTGGTCCGATTCTGTTATTTATACATAACATGCACCACTTGTCATTATTTTTCCTCAAGAACCATTTTCTTTCCATCCCAGGTATTCCTATAATATTTCCTTAAATGCAACTATTCTATTTGGTGGTGAGATCCACCTGCTCACCACATTGTGGGTGAAAGGTTTTCTCTTGAATTCTCTGCTGGCTAACTATCTATTGGTGGCTACCGTATATTTACTGAGGACATAGAACAGTACAGCACAGGAACAGGCCCTTCAGCCTGCAATGTCTGTGCCGAACATTATGTCAATTTGACACTGATCTCACCTGCCTTCCAAATGATCCATGTCTCTCCATTCCCCGCATATCCATGTGCCTATCTAATAGCCCCTTACACGCCACTAGCATATTTGTTCCACCACCACACTGGCAGCGCATTCCAGGCCCCTGTGTAAAAAACCTTGTTCCACACATCTCCTTTAAAATTTGCCCCTCTCACTAAAGCTACGCCCTCTACGCTTTGATCTTCCATCAGTCCTGTGCCACAGTTTATTTTCAGCCCTCTTAGTTATACATCTTGCTTTCCAATTGTCTCCTCACCAAATGCTCCGCCACACCTGCTCAATCCACACGAAGTGTTCTGCTTCTCTCCTGCACTTTAGATTTGTGCTTCTTAATATCTCATGTCACACAGTCACGCAGCATTGAAACAGGCCCTTCAACCCAACTTGCCCACACCAACCAACATCTCCCATCTACACTAGTCGCACCTGCCTGGTTTTGGCCCATATCCCACTAAACCTGTCCCATAAATGTACCTGTGCAAATGTTTCTTAAATGCTGCAATAGTACCTGCCTCAATTACCTCCTCTGGCAGCTCGTTCCATTCACTCACCACCCTTTGTGTGAAGAGGTTACCCCTCAGGTTCCTATAGAATCTTTCCCCCCTCACCTTAAACCTTTGTCCCCTGGTTCCCGATTTCCCGGACTGGGCAAGAGACTCTACCCGATCTATTCCTCTCATGATTTTGTACATCTCAAATGTCCAATCAAGCTCTCAAATGCCAGTCCTCTGCTGAGAATTAAAGTTATGGAGGACACAAAAAAAGATTCAAGAAAACCCTCTTCCCAAGCTAACCCCATCACTGGGCCACGACTGACCTCTTGAGCTCGATCTTCGCCAAAGTTTACCAGATGGCACATTTTCCATGGTCAACCACTTTTAAAAAGTTGCATAGAACATTGTTAGAACATTAAAGCACAAGAATAGGTTCTTCACCCCATTATGTCTGTGAATGAATGAAATAATACTTTATTGTCACACGTAACAAGTCACAGTGAAATTCTCTGCTGGAATACCCAAGGTATGCAAATAGTCGCTATATAAAGGGCGCTGACAATGTTACAAAGTATCCTGCACATGATGCTAGACTTGAATCTTTTTTTCTTCTGCTAGTGCAATTGGAAATGCATTTTATACTGTACTTGATATGGTGTTTTTCGTTTGATATGCTGTGACACTTTCTGACTATTCCAACCTTTCTTTTCCCCATCTCATCCCTGCATTAATTCTTTGCACTATTTGCTTTCAACTTTCAAGTTATTACACAGAAGGAGGCTATTTACCTGTACTACTAAATTTTTTTTTTTTGCTATATCTCCCAGTTTGTTATCATTGGTCATTCCTTGTCACATGGAAATTCTTAGGTCCCCATTGGTCATGGCTGAACATGGGTGTCTCCAGGGTGCTATTCCCAATATGGAGGATGCCTGTGCGTGACTTTATTTTCACGTGGCAAGACTTTTGCACAGAGAACCACTCAACGGTCCTTGACAGATCTGGGCCAGAATCCAGTGACACGGAGTCCAAGACGACTGGAGACCCTTTCCTGCTGCAGCCTTCATCCGCCTTCCCAGCCATTGTGATGCTCCACTAAGGTCAGCCATCGTCCTCCGCCTGTTCCACCGTTGAGGTCTTGGTTGGATTGCTCTTTGTCAGAGACCTCCCCCTCGACCTTACCGCCATGGGTGGCCCTACCAGGAGCATAGCTCTAGACGGCATCGCTCTCAGGATCTCAGGTCCACACTAGCTTCTCCACCACGACAAGGTGACAATCCACGGAGAAGACATGAAAATTATCCTTCGCCAAACTGAAGATCTGAATAACTGCACCACTTCCCTCCTTTCCAAATCTAATGTTGAACTCTGGTTATCATTAAATGAAGGCCACTTTAACTCTTGGATTATTAGATTTCCCATTACTGAATCTAGTAAAGGATGCTCCTTTATTGCTTCTAAAATATATTGTTGCAACACTGCACTTTAAATGCATTAATAAATTCACTGGCCTTTTTAGTTGAGCTATTTTGTTCTATCCGATCGCGATGAAAATTAATGCAGCCTATTTAAACATACTGCTTTTCATAAAGGGCTCTCTAATCTCCAAATTAATATCTTCTGCCACTTCATTGCTGTTATCAGGAGGCTTGTAGACTACTCCTTTCTTATTCTTCAATTCCAACCATAGATTCTTGGCTGCTTACATTCTCCTTCTTATATTCTCTTTTACTAATGTAGTAATACGTTTAATCAACGAGATTACACTTCTAACTTCAGCATCTTTACTAAAGTCCCTGGATTGTAAAATCTTTAGTTCCAATTGATTACATTTTTTAACTGCACTGCAGAACACCCTCATGGGGCTGTCCCACTGTATGAGCTAATTCAAGAGTTCTCCCGAATTTCCCCTGATTCGAACTCGGAGAATTACGGTAATAGCCGCTCGTAGGTACTAGGGGCTCTCGTGGACATTTTTCAACATGTTGAAAACTCTTCACGAGTCTTCCCGAGCTTACCGTGTTTCCCGAGTACCTGCCGTTAGCGTTACGAGCCGCTAAGAGACGTCCCGGGCTCCGACGTGCCTGCTACGTACATTCTACGTGCTTCCACGAGTTTGATTTTTTTTTTAACTCGGGAGAGCTCTTGAATTAGCTCGTACAGTGGGACAGCCCCATAAGCCATCTCTAATTCAGTCCTCTTACATGCCTCTATCGTAGTTGCCTCCACCCCCTCCCCTGGCAGTGCATTCCAGGCACCAGGGTGCATAGCAGTGGGGCTACTCCCTTATAGCGACAGAAGCCCAGGTTCGATCCTGACTACGGGTACTGTCTGCATGGAGTTTGTACGTTCTCCCCGTGACCCGCATGTGTTTTCGGATTCTTTCGGATTTCGGAGATCTTCGGATTCCTCCCACACTCAAAACATATACAGGTATGTAGGTTAATTGGCTTGGTGTAAATGCAAAAATTGTCCCTGGTGTGTGTAGGACAGTGTTAGTGTGCGGGAATTACTGGTCGGTTTGCTCAGCGGGCCGTAGGGACTGTTTCCGCGCTGTATCTCTAAGTTAAACTAAACTAAATTAAACACTGTGTAAAAGAACTTGCCCTGCACATCTCCTTTAAACTTTGCCCCTCTAACCTGTGCCCTCGAGACTTTGACCTTTCCAACCTAGGAAGAAAGGTGAACGAAGAAGAGAAAGAATGCTCACATGTCCTTCATGGATACAATATATAATTCTTCACCAATGCGACCTGCACATGAATCTAGACCCACAAATCCTGACTGCTCTCAGTTCTGAGCTAATTAGCGACGGACAATAAACGATCAAATTATTAGAAGATAGACACAAAAAGCTGGAGTAGCTCAGCGGGACAGGCAGCATCTCCGGAGAGAAGTAATGGGTGACGTTTCGGATCGAGACCCTTCTTCAGACTGGTTTGTCTTCAGTTGTTCAGGCAAATTATTAGTCTCATTCACATCCTGAGAATGAATGAAAAAATATATATTTGGATATACATCTGGATATATTTATACCTGCTGTTGGTAAGTAGAGCTCCTAACTATCCTGGCTTGCTATGCAAAAATAATGAGATATTTTCCTGTCAGCCTCTCTCCTTGATAATAATTTAACCAAACGCAAGTATTTTCCTGCATTCAGCGTTGATGTCCCCCCCCCCTCCCCCCACCCCCCCTAAATGTCTTCTCATTTAATGTTACCGAGATAATCATAACTTTCATTTTGGAAAAGGGCTGAGGTTGAAACCGAACACTTCAATGGCTTCTAATGTCAGCTGAAGGTTAATCACACCTTCCTTCTTTTAACGCTGCATGGGGAGGCTTCTTCTGTCTTAAGCAAGGTCTGGTGCTGTCAAAGTTCCAGCCCAGCCTGACCCGTGATGTGAATAATTCTTAACCAGATGGAGTTGTTAACGAATAGCTGACACATTTTGGGCAACAGGGTCAGAGCAAGAACACGATTCATCAATATTAAATAGCATCTCATCACGCTATTTTGTAAAGGAACATCATTCCTACAATGTAATTTTACAGTTGACTTTGAAGAAGCAGAAAGGAGAGTGGATTAAACAAGATGCGTCCAATCAGTAATGTCCCATTTATTTTAGATTTAACCCAAATTCATATTTGTGGCTGCATTCGATAAATATCAAAAGTCTTATACTATCTCACACAGACAACCATATCTCTGAGGAGATTAGTTTCTTGCATAATGGCATCCAGATTTCAGATTTTTTTTTACCTTCTCAGCTGCTCTGAATCAATATTATTCATTTTTAGCTATTTAACGAGCAATCGAACTTGAGATCAGAATATCTGGTCAGAATTATATTGTAGTGCATAAATATTAAACAACCATTCAGATTATTATCTGCAAAGTTATATATCCTACTTCGATTATTTTCTGTGGAATCAAGTGAAGATCTATATATTTTTTGCTTTTATAACTGCCCTATATAATTTCATCTTTTGTTCCAAAAAATATATTGATGAAGGAATTGTCTAGAAATTTAGTAGCCAATTTGTTCAAAATGGTTCTTTGTTTTACTGACCATAAGTCATTGTGATTTTATTCCCACGGAAAAAAGGATAGAACAACTTTAAAAGATGTACCAAATAGTTTTACTGTGGGTGGTACGGTGGTGCAGTGGCAGAGTTGCTGCCTAAAGGGCCTGTCCCACTTGTGAATCACGCCTCACCTAGCGCCATGCGAGCGTAATGCACGCCATGCGCGCATCGCGTGACGCGTAAATGATGTTGCGTAAATTACGCCCAAGTGGATCAGGCCATTTTCAGTGCTTGCGGCGCCGGCGGCCCGGGTTCGAACGTGACTACGGGTGCTGTCTGTAAGGAGTTTGTATGTTCCCCCCGTGACCTCGTTGGATTTCTCCGAGACCTTCGGTTTCCTCCCACACTAGCGTGCCCAATCCCTTAATAATCTTACATTTCAATAAGATCCCCTCTTATCCTTCTAAATTCCAGTGTATTCAAGCCCAGTCGCTCCATTCTTTCAACATATGATACTCCAGCCATTTCTCCGGGCGCTCCCGTTTCCTCCCACATTCCAAAGACGTAGAGGCTTGTAGGTTAATTGGTTTGGTGTATGTGTAAATTGTCCCTAGTGTGTGTAGGGTAGTGTTAATGTGCGGGGATCGCTGGTCAGCACGGACTCGGTGGGCCGAAGGGCCTGTTTCCGTGCTGTGTCTCTTAAAAAAAAGAAAAATCTGAATTGCTTGAGCAACAAATTAAGGAAGTATGGAATCTTCAATTTTTCTTTTTTTTCAATTTAATTCAATTTAACACATTGCTGTGGAAATTGTAAATCCTTTCCATGCTCTCAAGCTTTTTGTAATCAGGTTTGTGGCATTTTGTGTGAATACATGAAAGAAAATGTCAGAGATTTTGAAATATTCTTATAATATACCCACTGCCAACTCACTTGGGAACCTGCAAATCCTGATCACAGGTCCATTGAGTTGTAAAGCCATAAAAAAACCGAGAGGCTGCTCATTGTTGAATGTATTTTCCATCAGATATTTGAGCTGCCTTGCTACATATTATTAAGTTTCACTATTGACAATGTAAAAGTTGAGCTTTTGGCACCATTGAGTCTGAAATATGTGGGCACAGTCTTATGAAATCGATGAAGCTGCTGTCTAACTGGTCTCATGTTTTCAGTATTTGTCATCATAATCAATGCTTCGTGAAGCCAATTTGGACCTTGCGAAGTAAAGGGTTAAAACCCAAGTGCAAAGATCTGGACCCCTAATTCATTTTGACAGGTTCAAAGGATCACTCATTTAATAACAATGAATTAATTATGGTTCTTTCTGGAAATTAATCATTTAGCTTAGTGTACACATACGGCGTGGAAACAGGTCCTACGGCCCGAGTCCGTGCTGACCAGCGATTACCCGACATGAGTTCTATCTTATATACTGCGGATAAGTTACAGAAACCAATTAACTTACAAACCTGAAGGAAGGAACTGCAGATGCTGGTTTTAAGCCCAAAACACAAAACGCTGGAGTAACTCAGCAGAACGGGCAGCATCTCTGGAGGGAAGGAATGCGTGACGGTTTGAGTCGAGACACCTTCTTCAGACTTCCTGCCAGAGGCGCTGCCTGTCCCGCTGAGTTACTCCAGCATTTTGTGTCAACCTACAAACCTGCACGTCTTTGGAATGTGGGAGGAAGCTGGAGCCTCCGGAGAAAACCCACGGGGTCACAGGGAGAACGTACAAACTCCATACAGACAGCACCCGTAGTCAGGATCGAACCCGGGTCTCTGGCGCTGTGAGGCACATCAAATATGTTAGCTTTAACGCGAGGGTGACACGGTTTAAATGAGATATGCGTGGCAAGTTATTTTACACAAAAGGTGTCGATGCCAAGAATACGCTGCTAGGGGTAGTGGTGGAGGCAGATGCAATACTGGTGTTGAAGAGCCTTTTAGATAGACACAAGGATATGCAGGGAATGGAGGGATATGGGATCACGTGCAGGCAGATGAGATGAGTTTATCCCAGCATTTTGTTTGGCACAGTCATTGTGGGCTGAAGGGCCTGTTCCTATACAGCACGTATCTATGCCACAGATGGCGGTGGAGGTCATGTCATTGGGTATTTTAAAAACGGAGATTGATGGATTCTTGATTAAGGGCGTCAAAGGTTACAGGAAGAAGGCAGGAGAATGGAGTTGACAAGCAAAAATAGATCCAATGTCTTAAGCTCTTATGTTCCATATTCCATAGTTGTCTGAACTATAGAATGGCAGTACCATGCCAGTACAACTTGCATTTCAGGGAACAGGAAATGAGACAAGGAGCTGATTATTGTGAGTGTTAGACCAGGATATTTTGCCAACAACAGTGAATAAATCTGCCCCCATCAATTTTTAAATTGCCAGCCATATGATCAGGAACAGATACCACATGCACTATAAATTGCTGCAAGTTTAGGGACAATTTGTCATTTTGGCTTCCGTCTCTTGAAAACTGCCCTGAGAACTTCAAAAGAAGAACTGAAGTGTAAGCACATCAATCATATGTTTAGAACATAACCTTATATGTATCATTTTTAAAAGCAAGATTTATGTTCCAACAAAATAACTCAACGTACGAAGACCAGAAAGGAAACAATGAAAAGGGTCTCAAGAAGGGTTCCGACCCGAAACGCCACCTATTCTCTTCCTCCAGAGATGCTGCCCCCGCTGTAGGATCTTTGATGCTGCCTGACCCGCTGAGTTACCTCAGCAATTTGTGTCTATCTTAGGAAACAATGAAAACAAAGGAAACAATGACAGTTGTTTATTCCCACAAGCCTGTTCCTTGCATGGACACAGCGGATATGGAGAGGATGTTTCCACTAGTGGGAGAGTCCAGCTGCCAGTGGCCACAGCATCAGGGCAAAAGGATGTACCTCTAGGAAGGAGATGAGGAATAATTTATTTAGAGGATGGTAAATCAATGGAATTCATTGCCACAGACAGCCGTGGTGGCCGAGTGAATGAATATTTTTAAAGCAGAGATTGATAGATTCTTGATTAGTACAAGGTGTCAGGGGATATGGGGAGAAGGCAGGAGAATGGGGTTGGGAGAGAAAGATAGATCAGCCATGATTGAATGGCGGAGTAGACTTGATGGGCTGGATGGCCTAAGACTGCTACTGTCACTTATGAAGTTACGAACTTATAAGTAATACATTTTTGTTAGCAATCGTTAAATGTTAACATCTTGAAACATTTCTTTTTCAGTCTCATTATTTACTTTTTCCCTTAATCCGATCCTTCTTTCCTTTATTCGTGACTCTAATTTTCACTATCCTCTCCCGATTTTTTACTCCTTTCCCAATGCTTAATCCTTGTATGACAATTGATACGGCCTTTCACATTGATGCCTGAAGAAGAATTGGTTTCGAGCACAAACTGGTCCGCAGCTGAAGAGGGGAGGCAAAATAGATACACGGAATAGTTATGACACTGAAGGAGGCGCAGAATTGAGTGTAGAAGTCGGGAGGTCATGTTGCAGTTTTAGAGGACATTGGTGAGGCCGCATTTCAGGTATAGTGTTCAGTTCTGGGCATCGCGTTATTGGAAAGACGTTGTTCAAGCTGGAAAGGGTACAGAGAAGATTTATGACGTTGTTGCCAGGACTAGAGGGTCTGAGCTAAAAGAAGTGGTCGAGTAGGCTGGGACTCTATTCCCTGGAGCGCACGAGGATGAGGGATGATTTTATGGACGTGTATAAAATCATGAGAGGAATAGATAGTGTAGATGCACAGTCTCTTACCCAGAGTAGGTGAATCAAGGACCGGAGGACATAGGTTGAAGGTAAAGGGGAAAAGGTTTAATAGGAATCCGAGGGGTAGCTTTTACACACAAAGGGCGGTGGGGTGTGTGGAACAAGCTGCCAGAGGAGGTAGTTGAGGCTGGGACTATCCCAACGTTTAAGAAATAGTTAGACAGGTACATGGATAGGACAGGTTTGGAGGGATATGGACCAAACGCAGGCAGGTGGGACGAGTGAAGCTGGGACATGTTGCCTGGTGTGGTCAAGTTGGGCCGAAGGGCCTATTTCCACACTATATCACTCTATCACTCTATGACCCTATGACTCTACGAGGCCATTTGGCCGATCATGCCATCTCAACTCTTTACCAGAGCAACTCTCAAGTTCCACTTAGTGGCCCTGTTTTTTTCTCCTTGCAATTTTTCCTCCATCTTATATTTATCTATTTTCATCCTGAAGGCCGTGTGTACTCCAGATTGCACACACCTGCTGCGTTTAAAAAAAAAGTGTTTTCCTCATGTTATCTATAATTCTCTTTTTATATCTGTCACCTGTAGTCACCAATCCCTTCAGCACGGAAAATAGAGTCCTGCACTAACCACTCTGTCTGAACCACTTATTGTTTTAAATACTTTTACCAAATTTCTCCTCAGTCTTCCCTTCTCAAAAGGTCCAAAGTTCCAGTTAAACCTTTTTTCATCAAATATCTCTCGGGGAAATACAACAGTGATTTTAAATGCCTTGGTTTGTTTACAAATTTCTAATAACGTTCGTTTGGATCCATTGAAGTTGAAATTTAAGCTTGATTAATCGTCACGTGTAACGAGGTACTGTGAAAAGCTTTTGTTGTGTGCTCACCAGTGATTCTTAGTAATGGATCTTAATGAATCTTAATAATCTATTATCAATGATGAATCAATAATGAATCTAAATAATCTATTAATAATGATTCCTAAAATAAAGTATGATCCACTTGAATAAAGAACATGCATGTGATTGGCAGTGCAGTACTACAAGGATTGCTGTTTATTATAGATATTGAAGATCGGGATGTGAATATAAGAGATACGATTACGAAGTTCAGAGAAGACATGAAAATTGGTGGTTTCATTAATAGTGAGGATGGCAGGTTTCAGCTGTAGAATTATACTGATGAATTGACAAGATGGGCAGGGAAATGGCAGACGGAATTTAATCCTGACAAATATTAAATGATGCATTTAAGGGCTAATAAAAATAGGATCAGAGTTTAGTTTATTACTGTCACGTGTACTGAGTACAGTGAAATGCTTTTTTGTTGCGTGTGATCCAGTCAGCAAAATGACTATACCTGATTACAATGAATATGTAGAAACATAGAAACATAGAAAATAGGTGCAGGAGTAGGCCATTCGGCCCTTCGAGCCTGCACCACCATTCAATATGATCATGGCTGATCATCCAACTCAGTATCCTGTACCTGCCTTCTCTCCATACCCCCTCATCCCTTTAGCCACAAGGGCCACATCTAACTCACTCTTAAATATAGCCAATGAACTGGCCTCAACTGGCTTCTGTGACAGAGAATTCCACAGATTCACCACTCTCTGTGTGAAAAATATTTTTCTCATCTCGGTCCTAAAAGACTTCCCCCTTATCCTTAAACTGTGACCCCTTGTTCTGGACTTCCCCAACATCGGGAACAATCTTCCTGCATCTAGCCTGTCCAACCCCTTAAGAATTTTGTAAGTTTCTGTAAGATCCCCCTTCAATCTTCTAAATTCTAGCAAGTACAAGCCGAGTCTATCCAGTCTTCCTTCACATGAAAGTCCTGCCATCCCAGGAATCAGTCTGGTGAACCTTCTCTGTACTCCCTCTATGGGAAGAATGTCTTTCCTCAGATTAGGAGACCAAAACTGTACACAATACTCCAGGTGTAGTCTCACCAAGGCCCTGTACAACTGCAGTAGAACCTCCCTGCTCCTATAATCAAATCCTTTTGCTATGAATGCTAACATACCATTCGCTTTCGCTTGGGTAGCTTGCAACCCAGCGGTTGTGTGGAATACATTGAAATCTCTAATTTTAAGTAACTTCATCTCATAGTCCCTCCCCCCTTCCCACCTTGCCCCCTTGCTCCTCCCTACTCATTTTTCCTGTTCAACTGTTCTCCACAATGTTCCCCTTGAGATAACACCTTCCCTAGCCAACAAGGAACTTACCAGGCAGCGCCCTGCCTGAGGCCATTGTGGCTTGTCCAGTTTGATCCTGATCTTTTCTCACCTCCACCCCACCCGCACCCTACTTTCATTCTGAAGGAAAGACCCGATCCGAAAAGTGACCTATTCCTTTTCTCCAGAGATGCTGCCTGACCCACGGAGTTAGACCAGCATCTTATGTCTGTCTATGATTAGAACCAAACCATCCACAGCGTCCAGATGCAGGATAAAGGGAATAACATTTAGTGCAAGATAAAGTCCAATAAAGTCCGATTAAATGATCGATCCCAGTATTCTGGTGTTGTGAGATGGCAGCAGCACTACCCACTGCGCCTCTGTGCTGCCCAATGTAACTGCACTGGAGATGTCTGGGAGGGTGTCGGGTGGAGAGGGAGGCACGGTGGCATAGTGGTAGAGTTGCTCCAGAGACCCAGGTTTGATCCTGTCTACGGGTGCTATCTGTACCGAGTTTGTAGGTTCTTCCCGTGACCGCGTGGGTTTCTCCGAGATCTTCGGTTTCCCCCCACATTCCAGGCGCAGGTATGTAGGTTAATTGGCTTTGTATAAATGTAAATTGTCCCAAGTGTTTGTCGGATAGTGTTAATGTGCGGGGATCGCTGGTCGGGACAGACTCGGTGGGCCGAAGGGCCTGTTTCTGCGCTGTATCTCAAAACTAAACTAAACTAAAGACGAGACGGGATGCCTGTGGTTGTTTTTCGTGGAGTGGGGGAGGCCGGGAGGGAACCTGATTGAGGCATACAAAACAATAAAGGGCACAGGATCTCGACCCGAAACGTCACCCATTCCTTCTCTCCAGAGATGCTGCCTGTCCCGCTGAGCTACTCCAACATTTAGTATCTATAAGGGCATAGATAAGGTGAGCTAATGAGGAGCTTTTTTCCCCTAAACAGAGCCATTTATACCAAAGGGCAAAGGTTTAAGATGAAATTATATTCCTACTTTGGCTCCGAACCACCCTCCCATCCCTCATTAGTTTCCATCTAAAATTTATTCAATAAATAATACATTTACTGGAGTAACCTTAGGCAGTGAACATCCTATGAAAAGGTCTACAAAAATAAAACTTGCATTCTTTGACATAAATACTATCTTGGAATAAATGGTACATTTGACATTTCTCCTTGCTTTACAGAATTGAGGAAATTTACCTCGGGATTTTATTTGGCTTTTTGTTGGGGGAGATCGAGTAGAAATGATTATACCAGGCTGTTAATCAGCCTCTTCTGACAGTTCAATTGAACTACAATGAATGAGTATAAATCTAGGTCAGAAATTTTAAATGCTATAATGTTCCGCGCAGTTCGTCAAGAAAAGCGCTGAAAAATCTCACCCAACGTAATAGAAAGCGCAGAAATGGAAAGGTTTTAGAAGCTATCAGCATTATTGATTAGCGAGAGCGGCTCCTGTAGATGGGAACTGGTTCATACAGGAGGACACTGATGATTGAGGAGGAGAGCGGGCCCATTGTGGGAGTCAGAGTGCGGTTGATCAAAAATCAAATAACTGCGCTGGGAAAACTAAGCACAACAGGCCAGTTACAAAGACATCTCGGACCAAGTACTTCAGAACTGGCGGTGAACGTGACTGCAAGGAACTGGTATCCAGCTAATAGATCAGGGCTGTTGCAATCAGAATGATTGGGGACCTGGGGCAGGCTGTAGGGAGAATGTGTAGTATGATAGACTGTAGATAGGACTCTGAGGCTAGCAGAGGCACATTAATAAAATCTTTATGAGATCGCGAGCAGATGGAGTTTTTGAGCACTTTGGAACCAGGGCTATGAGTTTGTTTTAAAAATTATTGGACTGAGAGACATGAAAGTGGTTGGATCGAACAACTAGGGGTTGTGAAGGACCGTTGAACCAAATTAAGGCTGTCAGCCAGCTACAGGTCGGAAACCTGACAAATGAGAAGGTTTACTGCGAAGAGTGAAGGTGTCGCAGGCCTAATTTAGGCCTGAAATAGCTATTACTGAGAAAATGTATAACACATCATAAGTGTGGCATTGGACAATGTCGAGGACAGGATAAACTCACCAGCTTGCGACCTGCGATTACGTTGCCATTGAACTTTAAAATTCCCAAACATCTCTCTCCTCACGCTCACTATTTGTCATGACCTTTCCGCGACCATCCATCTGCCAAATTGTTCTCTCGCCACTCTTCTCGATACCCTTGACCAAATTAAACCCATTACTCTCTCGCTGTGTGTCATTTCTATTGCAAGATCACATATCTGCACTCTGCTAAAGTCAAATGGATGCAGGTTCGAATGTCTTTGGGGCAAATCTCGACCAACCATCCATGGCTAGATATGGCTGGAATTTATGACACATTACCACTTTTTGTTTTCCTCTTTGAAACAAGTGAAAGATCGCAAAGATAAACCCTACATTTCTCCTCACCGCACAATATTATAGTCATAAAGTCATCCGGTGGGGAAACAGGCCTTTCCACCCATCTCATCCATGTCAATAAGACACCCCAATCAAGCTAATCCCATTTTCCCCTGTTTGGCTCCAAAATCTTTGCAATGCATGCAACTGTCCCAGTGTTATTTAAATGCTAGAGTAATGCCCCTGTCCCACTTAGGCAATTTTTTGGGCGACTACAGGCGACTAGGCTGTCGCCACATAGTCGCCGGGATGTCGCCTGTATGGTCGTGAGTCGTCTCCTCAGTCTCCCACAGAATTGTAGCATTTGTCTGGATTTTGAAATGTTCAAAACTTTTTGGCGACAGTCGCCGACCTCGGGCTTGTCGTAGCTTGATTCCTCCTGACGTAGGTGCTGTCGTAGGTTGTCGCCAGGATGACGTAGGTTGTCGCCGGTGCTGACTTTGGTGAATTCCATTGGTAACTGCCTACGTCAACCGGTGACAGGCACCGGCGACTGAATTGTCTTACCTTGTCGTAGCTTGTCGTGGGTGGACGTAGGTTTTCGTAGGTGTGGTCGTAGGTGGACGTCCTAATGGGTCGCCAGTTGTCGGTAGCTTGCCGTAGCTTGACGTGGTAGGTTGTTGTAGGCATTGTCATAGACATTGTCATAAGGGGACCAGTCGACGGTTTTTCAGTGACCTGCTATGTCTATGAGAGTCGCCGAAAAAAATCGCCTTACCTGAGGGACAGGCCCATTACTCAGCGGGTCAGGCAGCGTCCCTGGAGAAAAGGAATAGGTGATATTCTGGGTCGAGACCCTTCTTCAGACAGCATTTAAATGCTTTTGTAGTATTGGCCTCAACCACCTCCTCTGGCAGCTCATTCCATGCACCCACCACCCTCTGAGTGAAAATGGTGCCCCTCAGATTCCTATCGAAACTTTCCCCTCTCATCTTAAACCCATGTTCGCCAGTTCTTGTTCATCCTAATAGATTGTGTGCATTCACCTTTTCTATGCCTCTCATGATTTTATACATCTTAACCCATTCTCTCTTTCTTTCACCATACTCACTTCCAGTAAGTGAAAGGATTTTTTTCATTGCAAAAGGTCAAATGGTATTCACTGTGCTGCCGTCTGTTACTTATTTTCCTTTCCCTCACATTTGGGTCATTTCCACCTTACCGTCAAAAAGTACAAAAGGAATACAAACAACGTTAGGAACATGGCGGCACGGTGGCGCAGCGGTAGAGTTGCTGCCTCACAGCGCCAGAGACCCAGGTTCGATCCTGACTTCAGGTGCTGTCTGTACAGAGTTTGTACATTCTCCCAGTCACCTGCTTGGGTTTTAGACAATAGACAATAGGTGCAGGAGTAGGTCATTTGGCCCTTCGAGCCAGCACCGCCATTCACTGTGATCATGGCTGATCATCCAAAATCAGCACCCCGTTCCTTCCTTCTCCCCATATCCCTTGGCTCTGCTATCTTTAAGAAAGCATCCAGAGAATCAGCCTCCACTGCTTTCTGAGGCAGAGAATGCCACAGATTCACAACTCTCTGGGTGAAAAAGTGTTTCGGCCTCTCCGTTCTAAATGGCCTAACCCTTATTCTTTAAAAAAAAAAATTATATATATATTTTTAATTTTATTTAAACAAAACAAGGCAAAAAAAGAGAAGGAAACAAACAAAAACAAAAAAAATAAAAATAAAATAAATTTAAAAAAAAAGACATCAAAGAAAAAAATAAAAATAACATAAGAGCCGCCAGACATAACAGTTTGGTGCAATCCATATGTTGCTGCACAGTCAGGTAGTGCAAGAGCACAAGTAAAAAGCACAGGACTACATCACTGCGAATAATATGAGCTTATGAAATTATTGGTCTTTGAGGTGGTTGACAAATGGTCCCCAAACACTTAAAAAGTTGTTTGGTATCTTGGAGTTGTAGAAGCGTATCCTTTCCATCTGTATGATTGTTATCATTTAATTGAGCCATTTTTTGAAGCAGGGGGGTGTGGGAGATTTCCAGTCTGTTAAGATCATTTTCTTGGCCTCTCCGTTCTAAATGGCCTAACCCTTTTTCTTAAACTGTGGCCCCAGGTTCTGCACAACATCGGTAACATGTGTTTTGCCTCCAGCATGTCCAATCCCTTAATTATCTTATATGTTTCCATAAGATAATCTCTCATCCGTCTAAATTTCAATGTGTACAAGCCCAGTCACTCCATTCTTTCAATATATGACAGTCCAGCCATTTCTCTGGGTACTCCTGTTTCCTCCCACCCTTCAAAGACGTACAGGTTTGTAAGCTAATTGGTTTGTTAAAATTGTAAATTGTCCCTAATGTGTCCGATCCACTGAGTTACTCCAGCACTTTGTGTTTGGCTCAGTAATTTCAAATGTCGGTTTTTGCCTGATTAACAGCGGTGGCTTGTTCAACTATTCAACGAGGGTGGCCACGGTGGCGCAGTGCTAGAGTTGCTGCCTTACAGCGAATGTAGTGCCGGACACCCAGGTTCGATCCTGACTACGGGTGCTGTCTGTACGGAGTTTGTACGTTTGTATGACCTGGATGGGTTTCCTCCGAGATCTTTGGTTTCCTCCCACACTCCAAAGACGTACAGGTTTGTAGGTAAATTGGCTTGGTAAATGTAAATATTGTCCCGAGTGTGTGTAGGATAGTGTTAATGTGCGGGGATCGCTGGTCGGCGTAGACCCGGTGGGCCGAAGGGCCTGTTTCCGCGGTGTATCTCTAAACTAAACTAAACTAAACTATTAGTTGTATGCAAATCTATAATGTAAAGCACGATGCACAACACACTAATGCAAGGACAAGTTATTTGATGCAGCAAACCCCTTGTCTCAGCTTTAAATCCGACTGCAATACTCTCCTCTCTTAGTCATGTGGTTATGTGTTCAAGTCCACTCCCAGCTTGTAACGTTAATTTTTCAAGGACAGACGATGTTTGCCGGTATTACGATTGCAAGCACGCACAATCACACACATCAGTATTAGAGAACCAATTTTCTCAGCCACTTTTCAACAAAAACAGAGGAAAAGTACAGCAAATGCTTGACTAAAATATTAATTTCAATGCTGAATCGCCCAGCAAGGGGGCGGCATGGTGGAGTAGCGGTAGTTGCTGCCTTACAGCGCTAGAGACCCGGGTTCGATCCTGACTATGGGTGCTGTCTGTGCAGAGTTTGTACGTTCTCCCCTTGACCGTGTGGGTTCCTCCCTGGGTGTGCAGGTTTGTGGGTTAATTGGCTTCTGTAAATTGTCCTGAGCGTGTAGGATAGAACTCGTATATGGATGATCGCTGGTTGGCGTGGACCCAGTGGGCTGAAGGGCCTGTTTCCACACTGTATCTCTAAACTCTAAACTAAACTAAACTTTAAGCAAGCTTTCAAGAGTTGTCAAGTGTGTTTTATTGTCATATATCCCAGATGGAACAATGACATTCTTACTTGCAGCAGCACAACAGAATATGTAAACATAGTACACAGTAAACAATATAATGAATGAACGAAAGAAAAAAAGTTCAGCGTAGGACCATTTTTACATTTACCAAGCCAATTTACCTACAAACCTGTACGTTTTTGGAGTAATTGTGCATATGTGTGTATATATAATATATTATATATATAATAATTGACATAATAATTGATATAATAATTATATATAATAATTAATAATTTATATAATATATTATATATACACACACACAAGCGCACGTACCTATGGACAAAAAAAACAATAATAGTGCAATAATAGCAATAATAGTCTATGTAGTTCACAGCTTATTTGAGGTTGTAGCGTTTAATATCCGAATGGCTGTAGGGAAGAAGCTGTAGCTGAGCCAGGACATTCTGAATTCCTGGATCTCTACTGTTTCTGAATTCCTGTTTTTAACCATGAAAGGTTATAGTCCAGAAGCCATTATCAGATTTTCATCATTTCGACACGGTGACATTTTGAACCTTACCTGGCAAGGTGGTTGGACAATGAGTAGGCTTCAACCATCTCAGGCAATCTTAATTCAACTCGGAATTTATAGCTGGGTAAGTGAGAACAATGTAGAACTTCAGCATTCATCACACTGTCAGAATAATTCAATACTGCTCTCCTGGTGTCCTGTGCTGCGTCTGCGACTCAAACGCATTGAACAGGTTATGATGCTCACAGGAATTACAGTATATACTTACCATTTTGTCCTTGATGTCAATTTCTTGTCGTTTGCCCATCCTCGTTTAACTTACTGGATGTAGCTGACGTCTTCTAAATTCTAATGTTAAGTGAAAAGTGTTTATTCATTGATGGAAAACACAAAGTGCTGGAGGAACTCAGCGGGCCAGGCAGCACCTGTAGAGGGAATAGACAGGTGACATTTCAGGTCGGGACTCATCTTCAGTCTGAACAAGGGTCCTGATCAGAAGTGGCACCTGTCCATTCCCCTCGTAGAAGCTGCCAGACCTGTTGAGTTCCTCCAGCACTTTGTGTCTTGCTCAGGATTCCAGCATCTGCAATTCCATGTCTCTTGGCATTCATTGAAGATCGATTTGTGAACTTCAATGAGATTTCAAAAGCATCACCAGCAGGTTTAATGGGGATGTAACCTTACATCCTCACTGGGATGTGTCTCTTGCATGGGAACAGCTGAGTAACCAAACTCATCCTATACAATGGCCTGTTTCCTTTATCATCGTTACTTTTTTGCATATCTTTAATTCATTAGCGTCATAGAGTCATGGAGTGATACAGTGTAGAAACAGGTCCTTCGGCCCAACACTTGCCCACACCGGCCAACAATGCCCCAGCTACACTAGTCCCACTTGCCTGCGCTTGGTCCATATCCCTCCAAACCTGTCCTATCCATGTACCTATCTAACTGTTTCTTAAACAATGGGATAGTCCCAGCCTCAACTACCTCCTCTGGCAGCATGATCCATACACCCTACACCCTTTGTGTGAAATAATTACCCCCTCGGATTCCTATTAAATCTTTTCCCCTTCACCTTGAACCTATGTCCTCAATACTGATAAAGGCCACAGTGCCAAAAGCCTTTTTGACCACCTTATCTACCTGCGACTCGATCTTCAAGGAACCATGCACCTGTACTCCTAGACCCCTCTTCTCTACAACACCACCCAGAGGCCTACCATTTACTGAGTAGGTCCTGCCCTTGTCCGACGTCCCAAAATGCAACACCTCACACTTCTCTGTATTAAATTTGATCAACCATTCCTCCGCCCACCTGGCCAATCGATCCAGATCCTGCTGCAATCGTTCACAATCATCTTCACTATCTGCACAACCTTTTGTATCATCAGTAAACTTGCTAGTCTTGCCCTGAATGTTCTCTTCCAAATCATTGATGTAGATGACAAACACTGACGGACCCAGCACCGAACCCTGAGGCACACCACTAGTCACAGGCCTCCAGTCCGAGAAGCAGCCTTCCACCAT
The DNA here is from genome assembly GCA_963514005.1 of Raja brachyura. The sequence continues at coordinate 45,758,249 of OY740796.1, forward strand.
CACCCTCTGCTTCCTTCCATGGAGCCAATTTGCTATCCATTCAGCTATCTCTCCTTGGATCCCATGCGATCTAACCTTCCAGAGCAGCCTCGAATGCCTTGTACACAACATCTACAGCTTTGCCCTCATCAACCTTTTTTGTCACGTCTTCAAAAAAATCAATCAAATTTATGAGATATGACCTCCCATGTACAAAACCCTGCTGACTATGAATATGAATAATTTTATCAGCCAAGTATTAACAAACAAGGAATTTGCCTTCGTATCCCTAATCAGCCCTTCCCCCATCCAAATGCCTGTATATCCTATCCCTCAGAATACTCTCCAGTAACGTACCAACTACAGATGTTAAACTCACCGGCTTATAATTCCCAGCATTTTCCCTGCAGCCCTTCTTGAAAAGAGGCACGACATTTGCCACCTCCAGTCTTCCGGCACCTCTCCTGTATTTAAGGACGACTCGTGAATTTCAACCAGTGCTCCCGCAATTTCCTCTTGTTCTTTGTCCCACCACATCATCGTCCATATCTCCCGTTTCCCTTATCCCTAACCAGACTGAAGAAGGGTCTCGAGCTGAAATGCCACCCATTCCTTCTCCCCAGAGATGCTGCCTGTCCCGCTGAGTGAGTCCAGCTTCTTGTGTCTATCTTCGGTTTAAACCAGCATCTGCAGTTCCTTCCTACACATTTCATCCTATACAAAGAGCCTTCATCGGACAACTGACCTATTGGTAAACCACCACAGGTACTTAACAGAGCTTGCATAAAATCATGTGGAATTGAACATAACCCCTGGGAAGAAATAGCCAATGAAAGAATGCAGCAGAAAACTTGAGACCACTTATGGAACTGAGATTTTATTTTTTAGATTTTAGAGATATAGTGTGGAAACAGACCCTTTGGGCCACTGAGTCCGCTCTGATCGGCAATCACCCATACGCTCGGGACAATTTATAGAAGCTGAATAACCTACAAACCTGCACGTCTTTGGAATATGATAGGAAACCAGAGCACCCTGAAAAAACCCACGTGGTCACAGGGAGAATGTTCAAAGTCCGTACGGACAGCACCCAGAGTCAGGATCGAACCCGGGTCTGACGCTGTATAGCAGAAACTCTACCGCTGCGCCACTGTGCCGCCCTGCACAGCAGAAGCAGACCAGGTAGTACATGAACAAAGAACTGCTTCAAGTGGAGTGCATTATGAAAACCTGTACAACCGACAACTTTCAATGGACCTGTTTATCTTGTTTATTATGGTCAAAAATAATGCTCCCTTTTAGAACACGTTTGAGTGGTCTATTTGGACAAATGGAGGCCAGGTAGGTTGGGAAATGAAGTATATAATGTCTTTGGGGTCTGTCACATTACAGCATGAAATGAGTGCTGTTACCTACTGATGGCAAGGTTCACAACATACAGTATGTTTGCTGTATTATTGACTTTTATTAGTCATATACTATCCATTTAATTCGTTTTATTGTTGAGGTACGATCGACCTGTTAGGTACTTATCACATTTTTATTTTACTGTTCCAGGCTTTGTCCAAAATGCAGCTGCTTTTCTGTCAACTTTGAAAGCCCCTGCAATGGCTGCCTCGCCAACAGTCTGTCTGTCCCTTTGTTGTTTGTTTGCATGTGTTAAATGTATGTTTTTAGTGTTTTTTTAGCTCGTTTTATGTAGGGGATGGGGGGGGAGGGGGGGGAAACTTGTTCTAATCTCTTACCTCGACGGAGTTGTGAATTCTTTCCGTATCGTACCTCCGTCTGGACTGCGGTCTAACATCGAGGAGTTGACGGCCTTTGCTGGAGACCGACTTCTAGAGCTCCACCACAGGGAGCCTGCAGACATACCATCACGGAGCTCTCAATCCCTGTCGGGGATCGACTTCGGGGCTCCAACAGCAGCAGCCTGTGGACATTAACATCGTGGAGCTCACAGTCCCTGGTCAGAGACCGACCTTGGGAGCTCCAAGCCGCAGGAGCTTCGATCGCCCCGACGAGGGAGCTTTGACTGCTGGCTGCTGGAGCTTCGATCGCCCTGACTGCAGATGGTTCGACTGCCCCGACCGTGGGAGAATAAAAGAGGAAGTGGATTGGACTTCATTGCCTTCCATCAGAGTGAGGAACGTGGGGTATCTGCTGTGGTGGATGTTTATGTTAACTTTTATGTAGTTGTGTCTTTGTTGCATTTTTTTTTAGTATGGCTGTATGATAATTCAAATCTCATTATACCTTAATTGGTACACGTGAGAATAAACTGACGTTGAAACCTTGAACCTTGCATGGTCGGATAAGGTTATTTTTAATTCATTCTTCGTACGTGGATGTCACTGACAAAACATGTATTGTTCATTCCACGGTGCACTTGAGAAGGATGTGGCTCACAGGTTATGGTGTTGTAACATGGTTATGTCGCTGTTCTGGTGATCCAGAAACCGTCTAAGACCAAAGGCCATAGCCTCCGAATTAAAGAACGTACCTTTACCACGGAGTTTAGGAGGAATTTCTTTGATCTGAGGGTGGTGAATCTGTGGAATTCATTGCAACAGACGGCTGCGGTGGCCAATTAAATGGATATTTTTAAAGCAGAGATAGATAGATTCTTGATATGTACGGGTGTTAGCGGTTATGGGGTGAAGGCAAGAGAATGGGGTTGAGAGGGAAAGCTGATCAACCATATTTGACTGGTGTAGTAGACTTGATGGGCTGAACGGCCTAATTCTTCAGTCATTAACATTTGAACTTATGACACAGGTACCTACAGATGATGAAAACACAAAGTGCTGGATGAACCAAGCGGGTCAGGCAGCACCCGTGTCAGGTCAGGACCATTCTAAGTTTGAAGAAGGGTCCCGAACTGAAACATCGCCTGTCCATTTCCTCCAAAGATGCTGTCTGACCCACTGAGTTCCTCCAGCACTTTGTGTTTTGCTCTGCAGTTCCTCGTGTCTCTGACTTTGTGAAACTTGGCCTCTCCTCTTATGCCACTCTCTCCTATTCCTGTCAAGAGCCGTGCTTGATCTGAACAGGGTTTAGAACAGGGTTTCGGTGCTGAGTTCCTTCACCACTTTGTGCTTTGGACTAATAAGCTGGAGAAGTCAAATAACATCGCGCCCGTGAACTAATCGATATCCTTTCTCTTCGCTTATAGAATTGTGAACCTTGGAATTCTCCAACCCAGAGGTTTGAGATTGTTCTAACTGATTAGTTTTTAGATTGAGCCTGATAGACTCTACGAATCCAGAGGAATTAAGAGAAAACAGCAGGATTAATGGGCGACTGGGTGACTTACTCATGCTCCTGTTCCTTATGTTCACAATTCATAAATTAATTGATTCATTACATCTGGATTAAAAAGCTAATATGGTTCAGTTTAGTTTAGAGATACGGCACGGAAACAGGCCTTGCCTTGAGTCCGCACCGACCAGCGATCCCTGCACACCAGCACTGTGTGACATTTTTTAAAACATTTACACCAAGCCAATTAACCTACAAACCTGCATGTCTTTGGAGTGTGGGAGAAAGCCCTCACAGGTCATGGGGAGAACATACGATCTCCATACAGACAGCATCTGTTGACAGGATCGAACCCGGGTCTCTGGCGCTGTAAGTCAGCAACTCTACCGCTGTGCCACCGTGCCGCCCTGGTGATATGGTGCTAACAACAAAAACACAGTTGGTTCATCCATGTACCTCAGAGAAGAAATTTGCATTTCCTCCCCATCCTGTCCTACATATGAATCCAGAACCATGGCAAGGCAGTTGAGTTTGGACTGCCTTCAGAAACGGCTGAGTTCCAGCCCTGTCCCTGTCCCATATTGTTCATTCCAAGAACTCTCCCAAGTTAAAAAAAAATCAAACTCGTGGTAAGCACGGAGAATGAACGTAGCAGGTATGTCGGAGCTTGGGGACGTCTCTTTGCGGCTCATACCACTAACGGCAGGTCCTCGGGAAGACTCGCTAACGGCAGGTAAGCACGGGAAGACTCGTGAAGATTTTTCAACATGTTGAAAAATGTCCACGAGAGCCCTGAGTACCGTCGAGTGGCCATTACCGTAAATCTCCGAGTTCGAATCAGGGCAAACTCGGGAGAGCTCTTGGAATGAACTCATACTGTGGGACAGGGGTTTAACTCACAAAATTGAAGGAAATTTGAGGCTGAGCATCACTGCTGGACTTGCTGGGGATGCCTTAGACTGAAAAAATAAATTGCTTCATTCCACTTGACGTTACCTTTGGACATGAATTTCCAGGAAATTTGCCCAGCATCAATAAAGAATAAGGTGCTGGAAACACTTGTCTTGTGAGGCCAAGCAGCATCTGTGGAGACCCTGACCCTAATGACCTTGCATGTGAACTTACCTAAGGAATGTCAATTGCTGCTCACATCAGGTATACTGTGGGCACATGAGTCCCGAACAAGAGAACATTTCTGAAAAGTGTCGGGGAAAAAAAGCACTGGTGATTTTAACATTAGTGGCAACACAACAAGTGCATAGACTGTGAACGATATTTTTATAAAAGAAATGCCAAGAGAATATTTTATTTTCAGTACACAGCAAGATGGGCGGTGCTCGCGTTAGTGTTCAGAACTGAACCTGAGACATTGGAAAAAATGGCATTGAGAGAAAATATTGGTGTCAGTAACTGGAATTAACTTGGAATTAGAGCAGTTACGGAAACAGATAACGACAAAATCAAAGTAAATGTTCTACCAAGTCTTATTTTACAGGACCATGTTGGCAAAATGGGCGGTAAATAGTCACTTGAACGCAAACCAATACAATAGAAGGAATTCAAAGATGAGTGCAGATTGTATCTATTCAGTTAAGACATTTGACATGGCCCTACATGGTAGGCTAGTCCGCAAGGTTAAGGCATATGGGCCCCTAAGCTAATTAGAAATTGGCTAATTAGATCCAAAATTGTCGCAGTGATTGGAGACAGAATGTATGAGTTTATCTGATTGGAAGTCTCTGATGAATGATATACCACTAGACTGGAACTGGGATCTTAACTATTTGTGATAAGTTCATAAGTCATAGGAGTTAGGCCATTTGGCCCATCAAGACTACTCCGCCATTCAATCATGGCTGATCATTCTTCACTTTACACGTCCATCCCCCACCAGGATGGTCTCAAAGCCCTCCGGTTCTTCCTCGACAAGAGGAGCAACCCATACCCATCCACTGACACCCTCCTCTGCTTAGCGGAGTTGGTCCTTACCCTCAATAACTTCTCTTTTGACTCTTCCCATTTCCTCCAAACACAAATGTCCTCATTCCACAGAGAACGGGGATTCCCCTCCCCCACTATAGATGAGGCTCGCACCAGGGTCTCCTCCATACCCCGTAACACTGCCCTCTCTCCCCATTCCCCCACTCACAACAAGGGCAGAGTCCCCCTGGTCCTCACCTTTCACCCCACCAGCCGGCACATACAACACATAGTCCTCCGCAGTTTCGCCACCTCCAACGTGACCCCTCCACACGCCACATCTTCCCATCTCCCCCACTGTCTGCCTTCCGCAAAGACCGCTCCCTCTGCAACTCCCTTGTCAATTCTTCCCTTCCCTCCCGCTCCACCCCTTCCCCGGGCACTTTCCCTTGCAACCGCAAGAGATGCTACACTTGTCCCTTCACCTCCCCCCTCCACTCTTTTCAGGGACCCAAGCAGTCCTTTCAGGTCTGACAGAGGTTCACCTACACCTCCTCCAACCTCATCTACTGCATCCATTGGTCCAAATGCCACCTGATCTTTATCGGTGAGACCAAGCGGAGGCTTGGCAATCGTTTCGCTGAACACCTCCGCTCGGTCCGCAATAACCAACCCGACCTCCCGGTAGCTCAGCACTTCAACTCCCCCTCCCATTCCGTATCCGACCTCTCGGTCCTGGGCCTCCTCCACGGCCAGAGTGAGCAACACCGCAAGTTGGAGGAATAGCACCTCATATTCCGCTTGGGGAGTCTGCATCCTCTGGGCTTAAACATTGAATTCTCTCTATCCCTCCCCCACCCAAGTCGCACTAGCTTCTCATTTTCGCACTACAAACAGCTTACAATGGCCTGTTTCCCTTATCATCGATACTTTTTCGTATATCTTTCATTCATTGTTCTTTATCTCTCCACATCACCGTCTATATCTCTCGTTTCCCTGATCCTTAGATAATCTGAAGAAGGGTTTCGGCCCGAAACGTCGCCTATCAATTCTTCGTTCCTTAGATGCTGCTGCACCCGCTGAGTTTCTCCAGCCTTTTGTGTACCCTATCTTTCCCCCTTACAGTTTTCAGATGACATGAAAATTGGTGCTGTGCAAAATGTCAGCGATAATAATCTTGGAGATTTATGATGTTCGAAGGGACTTACCATCTTTTATAAGTGAGTACATCATTGGGCCTGGTTGAAATGTATCACATACCCCTACAAGAAGCAATGGTAGGAATTGTTTGACTACAATTTTACAGAGCTACAGCAAGTAGAGAATTGGAAAATTTGGTAGTAAAAAGGAAGAAAGATTCGACCAAGTAACAATAGGCTTGTCAATCTGATAGATGCAAAATGTTGGAGTAACTCAGCAGGACAGGCAGCATCTCTGGAGAGAAGGAATGGGTGATGTTTTGGGTCGAGACTCTTCTTCAGACTGATGTCAGGGTAGTGGGAGGTACATAGATAAGATAGTGTACCGATAAGAAAGTGTAAGGTGTGAAAACAGGACAAAGGGAATGGAGATCAAGGAAAATGTAAAATAGATCATTGTTAGTTGGGAGAAGGTAACAACAAAGCAAACAGATAAAATGTAATCGGAGACAGTAAGACTGGTCGGAGAACTGGGAAGGGGGAGGGAATGGAGAAAGGGAAAGCAAGGATTACTTGAAGTTAGAGAAGTCAATGTTCATACCATTGGGGTGGAAGCTGCCAGAGCGAAACATGAGGTGCTGTTTAGTAGTAAATCAAAAAAACAATTCTGAAGAAAGCTCGATAACCTAAAATGTTAACTCTTTCTCTCTCCACGGATGTTGCCCGAGCTGCTGAGGTTTGCTAACACTTTCAGTGTTCATTCAATGCGGAGGTTCGGGTTGTTCAAGGACAGCCAATGAAGATTTGTTAAGTGAAGGCCACATCTAACAAACTTCATTGAATGTATTAAGGAAGTAACAAGGAATGCTGATAAGGACAGAGCATTTGGTGTGCTGTACATTAATTTTGGCAAAGCATTTGACAAAGTCCCACATTGCAAATTGATCAGGAGAGTGAAAAATCAATGGGATCTGAGTGAAAGAGTAAGTTGGATTAAGAACATGTTCAGTGGAAAAAAACAAAGAGTAATTGGTGACAGAAGTTTTAGCGACTGGAGGGATATATGCATTTGGGTTCTTCAAGGCTTAGTATCTGATCCTGGTTTTACGTGATGTTTATCAATGATTCCAACTGAAATGAGGAATCCGCAATTAAGAAATGTGCAGGAAGGAACTGCAGATGCTGGTTTCAACCAAAGATAGACACAAATAGCTGGAGTTACTCTGCAGGTCAGACAGCATCTCTGGAGAGAAGGAATAGGTGGCGTTTCGGGTCGAGACTCTTATTCAGGCAACAGGAGGTCCTCAATGATTTGCTCTACAATTTACAAGGATGTTGCCAGGACTTTAGGGCAGAGGCAGTTTGTAGGTTAATTGGCTTGGTAAATGTAAAAATTGTCCCTAGTGGGTACGGGTTAGTGTTAATGTGCGGGGATCGCTGGTCGGCGCAGATCCGGTGGGCCGAAGGGCCTGTTTCCGCACTGTATCTCTACACTCTAAACTAAACAATGATTTTCTATATTGGGGATTCATGTAGGACTATATACGTTGGAGTGGGGGACAATGGTGGATAACCTTACAGAAGTGTACAAAATCATGAGAGGAATAGATCGGGTGGACCCATGGAGTCTCTTGCAAGGGCAGGAAAATCGAGTACCGGAAGTTTAAGGTGAGTGTGACTAGTGTAGATGGGACATGTTGGTCGGTGTGGACAAGTTGGGCTGAAGGGCCTATTTCCGCACTGTATCGCTCTATGACCTGGTTACGTTGGGCACTAAAGTGGCAAAAGGAATTCAATGTTAGGTTTGGGGAGTCTGGTGAAAGCAGAAAGAACTGAGTGTCAGAAGTGCCAGTGGATGAGAGAGAAAGCGAACAGAATTCTATTCCTGACGATTAGATTTGTTTGTTATGTACACCGTGGTTCAATTAAATTCCTTGTTCAAGTGAAGCTCACAGAGTAAACAGTACGCAGATAATAATGATAAATGATTTTCCCTGTCTATAGAATGATTTTTACTGAGGTGCATGCAAAAAAAAGAATTTAATTGTTCGCTGGTATCTGCAACATCAAAGTACCATTGAATCTTTTAAATTAGCAATAGACACAAGGATGAGTGCAAAAATGGTGCAAAATTGTAGTGCAAAATACGAGGAGTGTAAATGAATATTGAAGTACAATAATTAGTATTGGGCGGCCTGGTGACGCAGCGTTGGTGTCTTACAGTGCCAGAGACCCGGGCTAGATCCTGGTTCTGGGTGTTGTCTGTGTGGAGTTTGCACGTTCTCCCCGTGACCGCGTGGGTTTTCTCTCACACTCCAAAGACGTACAGTTTTTAGGTTGACAAAAGTGCTGGAGAAACTCAGCGGGTGCGGCAGCATCTATGGAGTGAAGGAAATAGGCAACGTTTCGGACCGAAACCCTTCTTCATGTTCTACCCTTGATGTTGGGTAGGGCGGGAAGAAGAAAGGAAGAAGAGGAGCCAGAGGGCTGAGGGAGAGCTGAGAAGGGGAGGAGACAATAAGGGCTACCGGAAATTGGAGAAGTCAATGTTCATGCCGCTGGGGTATAAACAGCCCAAAATATGAGGTCCTGCTCCTCCAAGTTTAGGTTACTGGCTTGGTATAAAAAATGTAAACAATTGTTTCTGGTGTAGGATGGTGTTAATGTGCGTGGACTCGGTGGTCTGAAGGGTCTGTTTCTGCACTGTATCTGTAAACTAAACTAAACTAAATTGAATACTTGTCATGCAGGTTTTCTTTGCTGATGTTAACCCATCCTCACTCTGACCAATCATGCATCAGAGAGTGGAGATTCCTTCCACGGGATGTTCCTTTGACTCCAGTCTCTAACAACTCATGCAGTGGCGGTCGGAGTCTGTCCACCAATTGCTCACAACAACACTGCATTTCATGTTCTTAGAGCAGCAAGGCGGTGCAGCGATAGAGCTGCTGCCTTACAGCGCCAAAGACCTGAGTTTGATTCTGACTACAGCTACAAGACAAGATACAAGATATATTTATTTGTCACATGCGCCAGTTGGCACAGTGAAATGTGACCACCATACAGCCATACAATAAAATAAAGAACACAACACACGATAGAGTTCAACATAAAACAGCCCCACACAGCAGAATCACAAGTTTCCCACTGTGAGGGAAGGCACCAAAGTTAGTCATCTTCCTCTGATGTTCACCCGTGGTCGGGGCCTCCGGAGCCCTCCGCAGTCGCCGCTACGGGCAGTCCTCCACTCAGGCCTGCTCGCCGGGATGTTAGAACTCCGACGTCAGGGCTGGAGGCCAACCTCAGCGGCTTGGACCTTCCAATCGGCCGCTTCCTACCAGTTTGCTGTCTGTATGGATTTTGCACGTTCTCCGGTTTCTGCCCACGCTCCAAAGCTGTACACATTTGTAGTTTAATTGGCTCCAGCAAAAATCGTAAATTGGTTAAAGTGTGTAGGATAGTGCTAGTGTAGGGGGATCGTTGGTCAGCATGGACTCGGTGGGCCGAATGGTCTGTTTCTGCTTTGCATCACTAAACTAAACTAACTTAAACGCATGAGAAAAATAGCGTTAAGTACAATTTTTGGTGTTTAAAGAAAACAAAATCTCTCCTCCGTATTAACATACATATTGAATGATGACCTGCAGTCATAAGGGAAGGCTTATCATGCTTGTTACTTTCACTGCAAGTGACAAAACTAAAAGGAAATACAATATCTATAAAAAAAATACATTATGTGTTACATTCAAAGCTATCATTTTCATCACCTATGTCTTCAGCATTCCTCAGTGTACATTATCTTTCGAACTATTCAGTATCTGATTGTTCACATTAGTTTCATATCTACCAAATGAACAGAAAATGTGACTTGCCTCATTTGGTTTAAATGACTCGAAAATTCACATGTAAGTATCCTTTCGGTAGTTTAGTTTAGTTTAGAGATACAGCACGGAAACAGGCCCTTCAGCCCACTGAGTTTATACCGACCAGTGATCCCTGTACATGAACAATATCCTACACACACACTAGGGAACAATTTTACATTTATACCAATGCCAATTAACCTACAAACCTGTACGTCTTTGGAGTGTGGGAGAAAACCGAAGACCTTGGAGAAGATCCACGCAGGTCATGAGGAGAACGTACAAACTCCGTGCAAACAGCACCCATAGTCAGGATCAAACCCGGGTCTCTGGCGCTTTAAGGCAGTAGCTCTAACGCTGTGCCGGGCTACTCTTGTTAATCGCAAGACGGTAGAATCACCAGGGAATTTTTTTCCTCCTTACTAATACCATCCGGTATTTATTGACCGGTCATTCCTCAGTTAGACCTCCCATTTCTGAAATACAAAAGGATGTTGAAACTGGAAATGTGCTCAGAATTTGTTTTTAAAGCAAATTTTTAAATTATTTTAAAATATATTTTTATTAGAGGTAAGCAATAAATTGGCAAACACATATTATGGTAGAAGTATTTTGTGTACATCAATCATACCTTATTAATATTATCAATTGAATCATTCTGCCTCTAATAGTTTTTTTTAATATAGATTAAGAGTAATAAAAAAAGAAAGAGAGAGAAGAAAAAGAGAAAAAAAATCCAAAAAAAAATCATGAATGGAATAATTTACCATTAATACATCATTGGAGATAAGATCAAGGAATATAGAGTGTAACTTTTCATCTGATCATGAGTCCAAGTTTCAGTTAGGTTTCCCTGCCGAACCAATCTACCCTTTTAAGTAATCGATGAAAGAAGACCATATTCTAACAAAGAGTTCTTGTCTGTCCATTAAGACAAATCTGATTCTTTCCAGGTGTAGGGTCTCCGACATTTCCATACTCCACATTTTAATTGTGGGGGTTATAGGGCCGTTATAAAATTTTAATATTAATTTCTTCCCAATTATTATACTGTAATCTAGGACATTTCTTTGGCTTGTTGTAAATGTTAAACTTTGTTCTGATATTCCAAGTATTATTAGTTTTGAGTCCGGATCCAGTTTAGAATTAATAACTTCAGAAGTTATTCTAAAAATCTCAATCCAGGATCTATTTGCAAAAGTATGTGTTAAATTAGCCTCTAGATGCTGACATTTATTGCGGATAGGAGAGACATGTGGAAAGATTCTATTCAGTTTAACTATTGAGTAATGTAATCTGTGTAATACTTAAAATTGTATTAAAGCATGTCTGACATTTAATGAGCATTGATGTATATACTGTAAACTTTTGTCCCAAATATCTTTCGTTATGGGTTGGCTTAATTCATTTTCCCATGTATGTCTATGTGATTCCGTCGATGGTACCTCGCTATCTAAAAGGATACTATAAATATAAGTTGTTAGTTTTTCTGTATTAGGATGCTTATTTAAACATTCATCAAGGATTTCTGGTTCCCTATTCCTATAATCATGTGTATTTGATTTAACATGATCTCTGAGTTGTAGATATCGGAAAGAATTATTTGAGCGTAATCCATAAATCTGTTGTAACTCCTGAAATAAAAGAAAAGTGCCTTTCTTATAAAGATGTTCCATCTTTTTAATTCCATAATTTTTCCATTGTGCGAAACCTTTATCCAGCATGGAAGGTTTGAATAAGGGATTGTTTACAATGGGGAGACAGAGTGGTATATTATCCAATTTCAAAGCCGTTTTTAATTGTTTCCAGATTTGTGTACCACTATGTATTATAGGGTTTTCCCTTTAGGTTTTTTTGTCAGTGCAAACATAATCAAACCGATTTCAAAAGGTAACCATATAACCATATAACAATTACAGCACGGAAACAGGCCCTCTTGGCCCTTCCAGTCCGTGCCGACCATTTATTTTCCCCTAGTCCCATCTACCTGCACTCAGACCATACCCCTCCATTCCCTTCCTGTCCATATACCTATCCACTTTACTTTTAAATGTTAAAATCGATCCTGCCTCCACCACTTCTGCTGGAAGCTCATTCCACACAGCCACCACTCTCTGAGTAAAGAAGTTCCCCCTCATGTTACCCCTAAACCTCTGTCCCTTAATTCTCATGTCATGCCTTCTTGTTTGAATCTTCCCTACCCTCAATGGGAAAAGCTTATCCACGTCAACTCTGTCTATCCCTTTCCTCATTTTAAAGACCTCAATCAAGTCCCCCCTTAACTTCTGCGCTCCCAAGAATAAAGACCTAACTTGTTCAACCTTTCTCTGTAACCCAGGCAACATTCTAGTAAATCTCCTCTGTACTCTCTCTATTTTGTTGACATCCTTCCTATAATTAGGCAACCAAAATTGTACACCATAGTCCAGAATTGGTCTTACCAATGCTTTGTACAATTTTAACATTAGTTCCCTACTCCTATATTCAATGCTCTGATTTATAAAGGCCAGCACACCAAAAGCTTTCTTTACCACCCTATCTACATGCGATTCCACCTTCAGGGAACTATGCACAGTCATTCCTAGATCCCTCTGTTCCACAGCAGTCCTCAATTCCCTACCATTTACCATGTACGTCCTATTTTGATTTGTCCTGCCATGATGTAGCACTTCACACTTACCAGCATTAAACTCCATCTGCCATATTTCAGACCACTTTTCCAAATGGCGCAAATCGCTCTGTAGACTTTGAAAATCTACTTCATTATCCACAACACCACCTATCTTAGTATCATCTGCATACTTACTTATCCAATTTTCCACCCCATTATCTAGATCATTGGTGTACATGACAAACAACAGTGGACCCAACACAGATCCCTGAGGCACCCCACTGGTCACTGGCTTCCAACCTGCTAACAGCCATCCACATTACTCTCTGACATCTCCCATTTAGCCACTGTTGAATCCATCTTGCTACTCCGCCACTAACACCCAAAGATTGAACCTTCTTAACCAACCTTCCATGGGGAACCTTGTCAAAGGCCTTACTGAAATCCATATAGACAACATCCACTGCTTTACCCTCATCAATTTCCCTAGTAACCTCTTCAAAAAATTCAAGAAGGTTTGTCAAACATGACCTTCCAGGCACAAATCCATGTTGACTGTTCCTGATCAGACCCTGTTTATCCAGATGCTTATATATATTATCTCTAAGTATCCTTTCCATTAATTTGCCCACCACTGACATCAAACTAACCGGTCTATAATTGCTAGGTTTATTCTTTGAACCCTTTTTAAACAATGGAACAACATGCACAGTACGCCAATCCTCCGGCACTATTCCCGTTTCTAATGACATTTGAAATATTTCTGTCATAGCTCCTGCTATTTCTACACTAATTTCCCTCAATGTCCTAGGGAATATCCTTTCAGGACTTGGAGACTTATCCACTTTTATATTTTTCAAAAGTGTCAGTACTTCCTCCTCTTTGAATCTCATAGTTTCCATAGCTACTCTACTTTTTTCCCCCGAGGTAAACAGTCCTCCTTTTCCATCCTTAACCAGTCTGGTTGTTGATCCATTTCTTCCAGCCAAAAATTCATGTTTTTAATATGGACTGCCCAAAAATAAAACAGAAAATTTGGTGGAGCTAAACCTCCATTGATCTTTTATTTATATAAATGTTTTTTATTTATTCTATGATTCTTATAATCCCAGATGAAACTTGAAACAGTAGAGTCTACTTTAAAAAAAAAAGATTTTGGAATATATATCAGGATTGACTGAAATAAGTACAATAATTGCAGCAAAAAGATCATTTTTATAGCATTAATTCTACCGAACATTGAAATGAGGAGTGTTTTCCAATATTGAATATTCCTGTTTAGTTTATTCAGTAAAGGTGGGAAATTTGATTTAAATACAGAGGTATACGTCTTAGTTACATAAATACCTAAATATTTAAATCTTTCCTCAACTATTTTAAAAGATGATTGTTGTAGTGTATGTAAATTGAGTTCCGTTATTGGCATGATTTTGCTTTTATTCCAATTAATTCTATATCCTGAAAACTGACCGAATTGAGTTATTAGATATAATAAATTTGGAATACTAGTTTCTGGTTTTGTAATATATATTAATACATCATTTGCATATAAAGAGATTTTATTCATTGTATCTTTAGTATTGTACCCATGTATTTCTGGATGAGCTCTGACACTTTCTGCGAGTGGCTCAATTGCTATAACAAATAATAATGGAGATAGCGGGCATCCTTGTCTTCAACCTCTAGAAAGATTAAATTTGGTTGATAACATTTGGTTTGTTAGTATTCTAGCTGTTGGGTTAGAATATAAAAGTTTAACCCATGTACAGTACTTCTCTCCCAATTAAAATTTTTCCATCACTGAAAATAAATATGACCATTCTACCTGATCAAAGGCTTTTTCAGCATCTAGCGAAATAATTGCTAGATCTGCATTAGCAATTCTATTTGAGTATATAATATTAAATAATCGTCTCAGATTGTAAAATGAGTGACGTTTTAGGATAAAACCTGTTTGGTTGGGGTGTATTAATTTGTTAATCACTAAGCTCAATCTATGAGATATGATTTCAGTTAATATTTTCTGATCAGTATTTAAGAGAGCTATTGCTCTATATGAGGCCGGGTCTTCCAGATCCTTTTCAGTTTTGGGTATAAATATTATTGTAGATTAGTTTAAAGTTTCCGAGAGTTTCTGTTGAGTATAAACGTGTTTATACAATGTTTGTAAGCATGGAGAAATCAGATCATAAAATATTTTATAAAATTCAGAGCTTAGGCCATCAGGGCCTGCGGCCTTTCCATTTTTTAAAGATCTAATTGACTCTTCCATATCTTTTAATGCAAAATGTTGATAGTTGGAACTTTTAGAAACACCAAGCTGGTGGAAAATAAATTCTCTGGCAAAGTATGATTTGAGAGATAGTCATAGAGTCCTACAGCGTGGAAACAAGCCCTTCGGCCCAACTTGCCCACGCCGATCAACATAACTTCATGTTTCACCAGTCTATGTGACTGCATTTGGGCCGCATCCCTCTAAACCTATCCTATCTATTTTGTTTAGAGTTTAGTTTAATTTGGAGACACAACGTGGAAACAGGCCCTTCGGCCACCATATACACATCGACCATCGATCCCCTTACACTAGATCTAAGTTGTTCCACTTTCCCATGCATGCCTTGCACACTCGGGGCAATTTGCAGACACAAATCAACCTACAAACCTGCGGCTTCATTGAAACGTACAGGATAGTGAATGGCTTGGTTAGAGTAGATGTGGAGAGGATGTTTCCACTCGTGGGAGAGTCTAGGACTAGAGGTCA